>CM064066.1:21339761-21936808 GCA_032594955.1 Panicum miliaceum | reverse complement strand
AAATGGCACAAGTTCCGCCGGTTTTTCATCGACTTTCGTGCAGTAACGAAATGGTCCGAAACCGCCCCAAAACATAAGTTTTGGGGCCAATGGAGTGGATCGGTTGCGTTCGTGGTGAAAAATTCTTACGCAACTTCGTTTAGCGAACTTGTGCGTTAATGGCATCTGTTCGGCCAGTTTTGCATCATCTTTCGTGCATTAACGAAACCGTCCGAAATGCCCCAAAACATGAGTTTTGGGTAGAATGGAGTGCATCAGGTGTATTCGTGGCGAAAAATTCCGACGCAACTTCGTTTAGCGATCTTGTGTGTTAATGGCATAAGTTCAGGCCGTTTTGCATCAACTTTCGTGCAGTAACGAAAGGGTCCGAAACGCCCAAAAATATGAGTTTTGGGTCCAATATAGTCGATCGGGTGCGTTCATTCCGAAAAATTCCGACGCAAATTCGTTTAGCGAACTTGTGCGTTAATGGCACCTGTTCGCTAGTTTTGCATCGACTTTCGTGGAGTTACGAAACGGTCCAAAACGCAACAAAACATGAGTTTTGAATCTAATGGAGTGGATCGGGTGCGTTCGTTGCGAAAAAGTCCGACGCAACTTCGTTTAGCGAACTTGTGCGTTAATGGCACCTGTTCGGCCAGTTTTGCATCGACTTTCAGAAACGGTCGAGTCACCCCAAAACATGAGTTTTGGGTCCAATGGTGTGGATCGTGTGCGTTCATTGCGAAAACTTCCGACGCAACTTCGTTTAGCGAACTTGTGAGTTAATGGCACAAGTTCCGCCGGTTTTGCATCGACTTTCGTGTAGTAACGAAACGGTTTGAAACGCCCCAAAACATGAGTTTTGTGTCCAATGGAGTAGATAGGGTGCGTTCGTGGTGAAAAATTCCTACGCGACTTCGTTTAGCGAACTTGTGCGTTAATGGCACCTGTTAACCCAGTTTTGCATCGATTTTCGTGCAGTAACGAAACGGTCCGAAACGCCTCAAAACATGAGTTTTTTGGTCGAATGGAGTGCATCAGGTATATTCGTTGCGTAAAATTCCGATGCAACTTCGTTGAGCAAACTTTTCCATTAATGGCACAAGCTTAGCCGGTTTTGTATCGACTTTCGTGTAGTAACGAAACAGTCCGAAACGCCCCAAAACATGAGTTTTGGGGCCAATGGAGGGGATATGGTGCGTTCGTTGCGAAGAATTCCATCGCAACTATGTTTAGCGAACTTGTGCGTTAATGGCATCTGTTCGGCTAGTTTTGGATCGACTTTCGTTGCAGTAACGAAATGGTCCGAAACGCCCCAAAACATGAGTTTTTGGGCCAATGGAGTGGATCGGTTGCGTTCGTTGCGAAAAATTCTAGCGCAACTTTGTTTAGTGAACTTGTGCGTTAATGGCACCTGTTCGGCCAGTTTTGCATCGACTTTCGTGCAGTAACGAAACAGTCCGAAACGCCCCAGAACATGAGTTTTTTGTCGAATGGAATGCATCAGGTACATTCGTGGCGTAAAATTCCGTTGCAACTTCGTTTAGCGAACTTTTGCATTAATGGCACAAGTTCAGCTGGTTTTGCATCGACTTTCGTGCAGTAACCGAACGGTCCGAAACGCCCCAAACCATGAGTTTTGGGTCCAATGGAGTGGATTGTATGCGTTCGTTGCGAAAAATTCCGACGCAACTTCGTTTAGCGAACTTGTACGTTAATGGCACCTGTTCGGCCAGTTTTGCATTGACTTTCGTGTAGTAACGAAACGGTCCGAAACGCCCCCAAAACATGAGTTTTGGGTCGAATGGAGTGCATCAGGTGCATTCGTGGAGAAAAATTATGAGCATTTTCGTTTAGCGAACTTGTGTGTTAATGGCATAAGTTTTAGCCCGTTTTGCATCGAATTTCGTGCAGTAATGAATAGGTCCGAAACGCCCCAAAACATGAGTTTTGGGTCCAATTGAGTCGATCGGGTGCGTTCGTTCCGAAAAATTCTTACGCAACTTCGTTTAGCGAATTTGTGCGTTAATAGCACCTGTTCGGCCAGTTTTGCATCGACTTTTAGAAACGGTCCGAGTCGCCCCAAAATATGAGTTTTGGGTACAATGGTGTGGATCGGGTGCGTTCATTGCGAAAAATACCGACGCAACTTCGTTTAGCGAACTTGTGAGTTAATGGCACAAGTTCCGCCGGTTTTGCATCGACTTTCGTGCAGTAATGAAATGGTCTGAAACGCCCCAAAACATGAGTTTTGGGGCAAATGGAGTGGATCGGTTGCGTTCGTGGTGAAAAATTCTGACGCAACTTCGTTTAGCGAATTTGTGCGTTAATGGCACCTATTCGGCCAGTTTTGCATTGACTTTCGTGTAGTAACGAAACGGTCCGAAACGCCCCAAAACATGAGTTTTGGGTCGAATGGAGTGCATCAGGTGCATTCGTGGAGAAAAATTATGAGCATTTTCGTTTAGCGAACTTGTGTGTTAATGGCATAAGTTTAGCGCGTTTTGCATCGACTTTCATGCAGTAATGAATAGGTCCGAAACGCCCCAAAACATGAGTTTTGGGTCCAATAGAGTCGATCGGGTGCGTTCGTTCCGAAAAATTCTTACGCAACTTCGTTTAGCGAATTTGTGCGTTAATAGCACCTGTTCAGCCAGTTTTGCATCGACTTTCAGAAACGGTCCGAGTCGCCCCAAAATATGAGTTTTGGGTACAATGGTGTGGATCGGGTGCGTTCATTGCGAAAAATACCGACGCAACTTCGTTTAGCGAACTTGTGAGTTAATGGCACAAGTTCCGCCGGTTTTGCATCGACTTTCGTGCAGTAACGAAATGGTCCGAAACGCCCAAAAACATGAGTTTTGGGTCCAATAGAGTCGAACGGGTGCGTTCATTCCGAAAAATTCCGACGCAAATTCGTTTAGCGAACTTGTGCATTAATGGCACCTATTCGCTAGTTTTGCATCGACTTTCGTGTAGTAATGAAACGGTCCGAAACGCCCCAAAACATGAGTTTTGGGTCGAATGGAGTGCATCAGGTGCATTCATGGCGAAAAATTACGAGCATTTTTGATTAGCGAACTTGTGTGTTAATGGCATAAGTTTAGCCCGTTTTGCATCGACTTTCGTGCAGAAACGAAAAGGTTCGAAACGCCCCAAAACATGAGTTTTGGGTCCAATAGAGTCGATCGGGTGCGTTCGTTCCGAAAAATTCTGACGCACATTCGTTTAGCGAACTTGTGCGTTAATGGCACCTGTTCGCCAGTTTTGCATCGACTTTCGTGGGGTAACGAAATGGTCCAAAATGCACCAAAACATGAGTTTTGGGTCCAATGGTGTGGATCGGTTGCGTTCGTTGCGAAAAATTCTGACGCAACTTTGTTTAGCGAACTTGTGCGTCAATGGCACCTGTTCGGCCAGTTTTGCATCAACATTCAGAAATGGTCCAAGGCGCCCCAAAACATGAGTTTTGGATCCAATGGAGTGGATCGTGTGCGTCCATTGCAAAAATTCCGACGCAACTTCGTTTTAGCAATCTTGTGAGTTAATGGCACAAGTTCCGCCAGTTTTGCAGCGACTTTCGTGCAGTAACGAAATGGTCCGAAACGCCCCAAAACATAAGTTTTGGGGCCAATGGAGTGGATCGGTTGCGTTCGTGGTGAAAAATTCTTACGCAACTTCGTTTAGCGAACTTGTGCGTTAATGGCATCTGTTCGGCCAATTTTGCATCGTCTTTCGTGCAGTAACGAAATGGTCCGAAATGCCCCAAAACATGAGTTTTGGGTCGAATGGAGTGCATAAGGTGCATTCGTGGCGAAAAATTCCGACGCAACTTCGTTTAGCGATCTTGTGTGTTAATGGCATAAGTTCAGCCCGTTTTGCATCGACTTTCGTGCAGTAACGAAAAGGTCCGAAATGCCCAAAAACATGAGTTTTGGGTCCAATAGAGTCGATCGGGTGCGTTCATTCCGAAAAATTCCGACGCAAATTCGTTTAGCGAACTTGTGCGTTAATGGCACCTGTTCGCTAGTTTTGCATCGACTTTCATGGGGTAACGAAACGGTCCAAAACGCACCAAAACATGAGTTTTGAATCCAATGGAGTGGATCGGGTGCGTTCGTTGCGAAAAATTCCGACGCAACTTCATTTAGTGAACTTGTGAGTTAATGGCACAAGTTCCGCCGGTTTTGCGTCGACTTTCGTGCAGTAACGAAATGATTTGAAGCGCCCAAAAACATGAGTTTTGTGTCCAATGGGGTAGATAGGGTGTGTTTGTGGTGAAAATTCCTACGCAACTTCGTTTAGCGAACTTGTGCGTTAATGGCACCTGTTCGGCCAGTTTTGCATGAACATTCAGAAACGGTCCAAGGCGCCCCAAAACATGAGTTTTGGGTCCAATGGAGGGGATCTTGTGCGTCCATTGCAAAAAATTCTGACGCAACTTCGTTTATGGAACTTGTGAGTTAATGGCACAAGTTCCGCCGGTTTTGCATCGACTTTTGTGCAGTAACGAAATGGTCCGAAACACCCCAAAACGTGAGTTTTGGGGCCAATGGAGTGGATTGGTTGCGTTCGTTGCGAAAAATTCTGACGCAAATTCGTTTAGCGAACTTGTGCGTTAATGGCACCTGTTCGCCAGTTTTGCATCGACTTTCGTGGGGTAACGAAATGGTCCAAAACGCACCAAATCTTGAGTTTTGGGTCCAATGGAGGGGATCGGTTGCGTTCGTTGCGAAAAATTCCGATGCAACTTTGTTTAGCGAACTTCTGCGTTAATGGCATCTGTTCGGCCAGTTTTGCATCGTCTTTTGTGCAGTAACGAAACGGTCCGAAACGCCCCAAAACATGAGTTTTGGGGCCAATGGAGGGGATAGGGTGCGTTCGTTGCGAAAAATTCCATCGCAACTATGTTTAGCGAACTTGTACGTTAATGGCATCTGTTCGGCTAGTTTTGCATGGACTTTCATGCAGTAACGAAACGGTCCGAAATGCCCCAAAACATGAGTTTTGGGTCCAATGGTGTGGATCGGGTGCGTTCCTTGCGAAAAAATTCGACGCAACTTCGTTTAGCGAATTTGTGAGTAAATGGCACAAGTTCCGCCGGTTTTTCATCGACTTTCGTGCAGTAACGAAATGGTCCGAAACGCCCCAAAACATAAGTTTTGGGGCCAATGGAGTGGATCGGTTGCGTTCGTGGTGAAAAATTCTTACGCAACTTCGTTTAGCGAACTTGTGCGTTAATGGCATCTGTTCGGCCAGTTTTGCATCATCTTTCGTGCATTAACGAAACCGTCCGAAATGCCCCAAAACATGAGTTTTGGGTAGAATGGAGTGCATCAGGTGTATTCGTGGCGAAAAATTCCGACGCAACTTCGTTTAGCGATCTTGTGTGTTAATGGCATAAGTTCAGGCCGTTTTGCATCAACTTTCGTGCAGTAACGAAAGGGTCCGAAACGCCCAAAAATATGAGTTTTGGGTCCAATAGAGTCGATCGGGTGCGTTCATTCCGAAAAATTCCGACGCAAATTCGTTTAGCGAACTTGTGCGTTAATGGCACCTGTTCGCTAGTTTTGCATCGACTTTCGTGGAGTTACGAAACGGTCCAAAACGCAACAAAACATGAGTTTTGAATCTAATGGAGTGGATCGGGTGCGTTCGTTGCGAAAAAGTCCGACGCAACTTCGTTTAGCGAACTTGTGCGTTAATGGCACCTGTTCGGCCAGTTTTGCATCGACTTTCAGAAACGGTCCGAGTCACCCCAAAACATGAGTTTTGGGTCCAATGGTGTGGATCGTGTGCGTTCATTGCGAAAACATCCGACGCAACTTCGTTTAGCGAACTTGTGAGTTAATGGCACAAGTTCCGCCGGTTTTGCATCGACTTTCGTGTAGTAACGAAACGGTTTGAAACGCCCCAAAACATGAGTTTTGTGTCCAATGGAGTAGATAGGGTGCGTTCGTGGTGAAAAATTCCTACGCGACTTCGTTTAGCGAACTTGTGCGTTAATGGCACCTGTTAACCCAGTTTTGCATCGATTTTCGTGCAGTAACGAAACGGTCCGAAACGCCTCAAAACATGAGTTTTTGGTCGAATGGAGTGCATCAGGTATATTCGTTGCGTAAAATTCCGATGCAACTTCGTTGAGCAAACTTTTCCATTAATGGCACAAGCTTAGCTGGTTTTGTATCGACTTTCGTGTAGTAACGAAACAGTCCGAAACGCCCCAAAACATGAGTTTTGGGGCCAATGGAGGGGATATGGTGCGTTCGTTGCGAAGAATTCCATCGCAACTATGTTTAGCGAACTTGTGCGTTAATGGCATCTGTTCGGCTAGTTTTGGATCGACTTTCGTGCAGTAACGAAATGGTCCGAAACGCCCCAAAACATGAGTTTTTGGGCCAATGGAGTGGATCGGTTGCGTTCGTTGCGAAAAATTCTAGCGCAACTTTGTTTAGTGAACTTGTGCGTTAATGGCACCTGTTCGGCCAGTTTTGCATCGACTTTCGTGCAGTAACGAAACAGTCCGAAACGCCCCAGAACATGAGTTTTTTGTCGAATGGAATGCATCAGGTACATTCGTGGCGTAAAATTCCGTTGCAACTTCGTTTAGCGAACTTTTGCATTAATGGCACAAGTTCAGCTGGTTTTGCATCGACTTTCGTGCAGTAACGAAACGGTCCGAAACGCCCCAAACCATGAGTTTTGGGTCCAATGGAGTGGATTGTATGCGTTCGTTGCGAAAAATTCCGACGCAACTTCGTTTAGCGAACTTGTACGTTAATGGCACCTGTTCGGCCAGTTTTGCATTGACTTTCGTGTAGTAACGAAACGGTCCGAAACGCCCCAAAACATGAGTTTTGGGTCGAATGGAGTGCATCAGGTGCATTCGTGGAGAAAAATTATGAGCATTTTCGTTTAGCGAACTTGTGTGTTAATGGCATAAGTTTAGCCCGTTTTGCATCGAATTTCGTGCAGTAATGAATAGGTCCGAAACGCCCCAAAACATGAGTTTTGGGTCCAATTGAGTCGATCGGGTGCGTTCGTTCCGAAAAATTCTTACGCAACTTCGTTTAGCGAATTTGTGCGTTAATAGCACCTGTTCGGCCAGTTTTGCATCGACTTTTAGAAACGGTCCGAGTCGCCCCAAAATATGAGTTTTGGGTACAATGGTGTGGATCGGGTGCGTTCATTGCGAAAAATACCGACGCAACTTCGTTTAGCGAACTTGTGAGTTAATGGCACAAGTTCCGCCGGTTTTGCAACGACTTTCGTGCAGTAATGAAATGGTCTGAAACGCCCCAAAACATGAGTTTTGGGGCAAATGGAGTGGATCGGTTGCGTTCGTGGTGAAAAATTCTGACGCAACTTCGTTTAGCGAATTTGTGCGTTAATGGCACCTATTCGGCCAGTTTTGCATTGACTTTCGTGTAGTAACGAAACGGTCCGAAACGCCCCAAAACATGAGTTTTGGGTCGAATGGAGTGCATCAGGTGCATTCGTGGAGAAAAATTATGAGCATTTTCGTTTAGCGAACTTGTGTGTTAATGGCATAAGTTTAGCGCGTTTTGCATCGACTTTCATGCAGTAATGAATAGGTCCGAAACGCCCCAAAACATGAGTTTTGGGTCCAATAGAGTCGATCGGGTGCGTTCGTTCCGAAAAATTCTTACGCAACTTCGTTTTGCGAATTTGTGCATTAATAGCACCTGTTCAGCCAGTTTTGCATCGACTTTCAGAAACGGTCCGAGTCGCCCCAAAATATGAGTTTTGGGTACAATGGTGTGGATCGGGTGCGTTCATTGCGAAAAATACCGACGCAACTTCGTTTAGCGAACTTGTGAGTTAATGGCACAAGTTCCGCCGGTTTTGCATCGACTTTCGTGCAGTAACGAAATGGTCCGAAACGCCCAAAAACATGAGTTTTGGGTCCAATAGAGTCGAACGGGTGCGTTCATTCCGAAAAATTCCGACGCAAATTCGTTTAGCGAACTTGTGCATTAATGGCACCTATTCGCTAGTTTTGCATCGACTTTCGTGTAGTAATGAAACGGTCCGAAACGCCCCAAAACATGAGTTTTGGGTCGAATGGAGTGCATCAGGTGCATTCATGGCGAAAAATTACGAGCATTTTTGATTAGCGAACTTGTGTGTTAATGGCATAAGTTTAGCCCGTTTTGCATCGACTTTCGTGCAGAAACGAAAAGGTTCGAAACGCCCCAAAACATGAGTTTTGGGTCCAATAGAGTCGATCGGGTGCGTTCGTTCCGAAAAATTCTGACGCACATTCGTTTAGCGAACTTGTGCGTTAATGGCACCTGTTCGCCAGTTTTGCATCGACTTTCGTGGGGTAACGAAATGGTCCAAAACGCACCAAAACATGAGTTTTGGGTCCAATGGTGTGGATCGGTTGCGTTCGTTGCGAAAAATTCTGACGCAACTTTGTTTAGCGAACTTGTGCGTCAATGGCACCTGTTCGGCCAGTTTTGCATCAACATTCAGAAATGGTCCAAGGCGCCCCAAAACATGAGTTTTGGATCCAATGGAGTGGATCGTGTGCGTCCATTGCAAAAAATTCCGACGCAACTTCGTTTAGCGATCTTGTGAGTTAATGGCACAAGTTCCGCCAGTTTTGCAGCGACTTTCGTGCAGTAACGAAATGGTCCGAAACGCCCCAAAACATAAGTTTTGGGGCCAATGGAGTGGATCGGTTGCGTTCGTGGTGAAAAATTCTTACGCAACTTCGTTTAGCGAACTTGTGCGTTAATGGCATCTGTTCGGCCAATTTTGCATCGTCTTTCGTGCAGTAACGAAATGGTCCGAAACGCCCCAAAACATGAGTTTTGGGTCGAATGGAGTGCATAAGGTGCATTCGTGGCAAAAAATTCCGACGCAACTTCGTTTAGCGATCTTGTGTGTTAATGGCATAAGTTCAGCCCGTTTTGCATCGACTTTCGTGCAGTAACGAAAAGGTCCGAAATGCCCAAAAACATGAGTTTTGGGTCCAATAGAGTCGATCGGGTGCGTTCATTCCGAAAAATTCCGACGCAAATTCGTTTAGCGAACTTGTGCGTTAATGGCACCTGTTCGCTAGTTTTGCATCGACTTTCATGGGGTAACGAAACGGTCCAAAACGCACCAAATCATGAGTTTTGAATCCAATGGAGTGGATCGGGTGCGTTCGTTGCGAAAAATTCCGACGCAACTTCATTTAGTGAACTTGTGAGTTAATGGCACAAGTTCCGCCGGTTTTGCGTCGACTTTCGTGCAGTAACGAAATGATTTGAAGCGCCCAAAAACATGAGTTTTGTGTCCAATGGGGTAGATAGGGTGTGTTTGTGGTGAAAATTCCTACGCAACTTCGTTTAGCGAACTTGTGCGTTAATGGCACCTGTTCGGCCAGTTTTGCATGAACATTCAGAAACGGTCCAAGGCGCCCCAAAACATGAGTTTTGGGTCCAATGGAGGGGATCTTGTGCGTCCATTGCAAAAAATTCTGACGCAACTTCGTTTATGGAACTTGTGAGTTAATGGCACAAGTTCCGCCGGTTTTGCATCGACTTTTGTGCAGTAACGAAATGGTCCGAAACACCCCAAAACGTGAGTTTTGGGGCCAATGGAGTGGATTGGTTGCGTTCGTTGCGAAAAATTCTGACGCAAATTCGTTTAGCGAACTTGTGCGTTAATGGCACCTGTTCGCCAGTTTTGCATCGACTTTCGTGGGGTAACGAAATGGTCCAAAACGCACCAAATCTTGAGTTTTGGGTCCAATGGAGGGGATCGGTTGCGTTCGTTGCGAAAAATTCCGATGCAACTTTGTTTAGCGAACTTCTGCGTTAATGGCATCTGTTCGGCCAGTTTTGCATCGTCTTTTGTGCAGTAACGAAACGGTCCGAAACGCCCCAAAACATGAGTTTTGGGGCCAATGGAGGGGATAGGGTGCGTTCGTTGCGAAGAATTCCATCGCAACTATGTTTAGCGAACTTGTACGTTAATGGCATCTGTTCGGCTAGTTTTGCATCGACTTTCGTGCAGTAACGAAATGGTCTGAAACGCCCCAAAACATGAGTTTTTGGGCCAATGGAGTGGATCGGTTGCGTTCGTTGCGAAAAATTCTGACGCAACTTTGTTTAGTGAACTTGTGCGTTAATGGCACCTGTTCGGCCAGTATTGCATCGACTTTCGTGGAGTAACGAAACGGTCCAAAACGCACCAAAACATGAGTTTCTTGTCGAATGGAATGCATCAGGTACATTCGTGGCGTAAAATTCCGATGCAACTTCGTTCAGCGAACTTTTCCATTAATGGCACAAGTTCAACACGTTTTGCATCGACTTTCGTGCAGTAACGAAACGGTCCGAAACACCCCAAACCATGAGTTTTGGGTCCAATGGAGTTTATCAGGTGCGTTCGTGGTGAAAAATTCCGACGCAACTTTGTTTAGCGAACTTGTGTGTTAATGGCATAAGTTCAGCCCGTTTTGCATCGACTTTCGTGCAGTAACGAAAAGGTCCGAAACGCCCCAAAATATAAGTTTTGGGTCCAATAGATTCGATCGGGTGCGTTCCTTCCGAAAAAGTCCGACGCAACTTCATTTAGCGAACTTGTGCGTTAATGGCACCTGTTCGGCCAGTTTTGCATCGACTTTCAGAAACAGTCCGAGTCGCCCCAAAACATGAGTTTTGGGTCCAATGGTGTGGATTGGGTGCGTTCATTGCGAAAAATTCCGACGCAACTTCGTTTAGCGAACTTGTGAGTTAATGGCACAAGTTCCGCCGGTTTGGCATCGACTTTCGTGCAGTAATGAAACGGTTTGAAACGCCCCAAAACATGAGTTTTGTGTCCAATGGAGGAGATAGGGTGCGTTCATGGTGAAAAATTCCTACGCAACTTCGTTTAATGAACTTGTGCGTTAATAGCACCTGTTCGGCTAGTTTTGCATCAACTCTCGTGCAGTAACGAAACGTTCTGAAACACCCCAAAACATGAGTTTTGGGTCGAATGAAGTGCATCAGGTGCATTCGTGGCGAAAAATTCTGACGCAACTTCGTTTAGCGAACTAGTGTGTTAATGGCATAAGTTCAGCCGATTTTGCATCAACTTTCGTGCAGTAACGAAAAGGTCCACGAACCAAGGAACGAAGCTGGGCCGTGGCTGCTTTTGTACTCATCATGTGCCCATGGGAATGAAGTCAAGAGGGTGAGGATAAAGTCCACTCGCCGGGTCAATCTGGTACTTAAGCTTATTGATTACCATATTCTCGGCATGTGGTTAGTACGTTCAAAAACTTAACCACCACTACAACACACCGCGACCTTAGCATTTTTGCTAAACAGACTTGGCCTCAATCATCAACAGGAATATCATAACATAGCCCCGTCCCTCAACCTTATGATTCCAACATAAGTAAAAAAAGCAACTCCTATATCTCGCGAGTGACCGGTAATCACTTGACTTTTACTGGAGTCCTATTAGCATGGCAATCTAGCGACCAACACAGGCTAGTGTTCATAGCATCGGTACTAGGGTTTCAATCATCTCCTACAAACTTAATGCACAATACCATATATAAATAAAAGTTGCATAAGTTTAAAAGTAGGGGTTATGCTCCAGGGCTTGCCTTCCTGAGCAAACCTAGCCTTGGGCTCTTCCGAACTTTGGTTCGGGTCTTCAGCAACTTCAGGTAGATTAACTTGAGCTTCGCGCTGCTCACTGTCGGACTCCGTCACCAGCTCGTAGGTTCCGTCGGCGAGAGTTGTCGATTCTATATGAATGCATATGTATGAGTTGTTTTAATGGTACAAGATAAATAACTTATTTCTCCATAAAGTTGTAATTCAACAAAACTCAAGTTAAGTTGTAAAGCACTTCATTTTCTTTTCCTTGGGCAGTCATTTATCGAGTAGTATTTGGATTAACTAACTTCATTAAGTAAGTGAGTGGTTTTGTCATTTCATAAACGGCTATTTTTCAAAAGTAAGCATGGATTAAAACAAAACAACTCATAGAGATAGTTTCTGGTGTTGAGATTTTTATGCAGAGCACATTACTTAAGTAAAAACTCAGTGTAAAATTTTCAGCCATTTTCATTCAGCAGATTAATCATGAAAAATACATTAAACAACTACTCCTAGGATCAAGATCCATTTATACAGAACAAAACATGCAAAAAATGGTGCTCAAAATTTTACTCAGTACTCCTAAACATATGGTGAGTCTACTGTAAATTTTTCAGGTTTTAGTGTGCAATATACAGAGCATAGAAAATAACTCAAGATACATCTACATTAATTAAGATTTATTTCTACAGGCAGTTCCACAAAGTTTCTGTGTCTCAAACTTTTCCAAAATGATAATCTACTCAAAGGTAGTCCCTGGTTAAGATTTCTTGTTTTTCTAAGCAAAAAAACTATTTACTTTGATTTAATATATTTTTTCTTAACTAAAAACAAATGAGCTAGTTAGATAGAAGTAAAAAGTTCCAAACTTTGTCCATAGCATTTATACATCAAGGTTACTCTACTGTAAAAGTTTCAACACTAAAATATCAGTAGAACAGCATGAACAAATAACTCTAGCAAAATAGCACATCAAACAAGGTCCAATGAAAACTACTCATAGAAACTTGTTCTGGCCTTGAGATTCTTACACAAGTCTTAACAAGCAGAGACTAGCTTACAGTCCAAAAATCATCCATAGTACTGTCCTAGATCAAGAGATAAATTTATGGGCTATTTAAAACATGATTAATTTTAGATCAAGTTATAGTTTGTAACTGGTCATTCTTCTATGCAAAAGTTATCGGATTCATCAAGAGGGTCACAACAAATTTTAGTTTGCATTTTTCTGATTTTTCTATGATTTTAGATTGATTTTACATCTGACTGCCTCTTCAAAACAAAAGTACTCGAGTTCTCGCAGATAGGTCCCTGGATCTAGCAGGAAGGACCCCAAAAAGAACTTAAGGATTGCTATGTCATGCCTGGGCGGGGCTGGGTGTTTCCCGGCCAAAATCTGGCGAGGAATCTAGTCGGCGGCGAGGGGAAAGGGGTGGGGATGCATGCAGATGTCACACCTGATTCTAGAAAGAACAGTGATTCAGGGACCTAATTGCGAGAGTTTTGAACTTCCAGGGGCTAGATCTGAAGAAATCAGGGTCTAAAACATAATTAAACCTTAAACAAAGGGTCGGGGTGCAAAACTAGAGGTCCTGGACGGCGAGTACTAATTCTAGAAAAGTCAGGGGTCGGGACAGAAAAGAAAGGACTTAACTCTAATTATTTTTCTACTGATCTGGACTGCAGGTTGATTCCTGGAAAGCCTAGGGGCTTTTCTGCAAAGGTTCCGGGGACGTCTAGGGTCGGACAAATCTGGTCCGTTGGATCAGAATCGGGCGGCAGGGTAATGGTCGAGCGAAGGCGGCGGCTCGTGCGCGGCTCAGATTTGTTCTGGCCGTTAGATCTAGATCGAGCGGCAGGGTGAGGGTCGGGCGAATCGGACGCGGCTCGTGCGTGGCTCCGGCGTGGGTTTTATAGGGGAGGAGAGGAGGCGGAGCGGCCGGGGAAAGGAAGGCGGCGGCTCACACGGCGGCCTGCGAAGGAAAGGGGCGGAGCGCGTACCGCGACCAGTATGGCAAGCCAGCGTCGCGGGGAAGGAAGGAGGGGACGCGGGCGACGGGGCACGGGGACGAACTGGATTCGGGGTGAGGAAGAAAAAGGAAAAAAGGAGGGAGGCGCGGACGACAGCGCGACGCGTCTGATGTCGCAGCGGAAAGGAAAGAGAGAGAAGCGGGAGGAAGAAGAAAGGAAGGTGGGAGAGGAGACCGACGTGTGGGACCCAGCTGGCAGTGAGAGAGAGGTGAGGGAGAGTGAGGCGGGTTGGGCTGGCTAGTTTGGGCCGCGGGGAGAGGAAAGAAATAGAAGAGGAGGAGAGAAGGATTTGGACCGACTGGGTTGGGCCGCGAGAAGAAGAAAAAATAGAAGGAGAAGAGAAAGAGGTTTGGGCCGGGCTGGAAGAAAAGAGTGGTAGAAGAAAAAGAGAGAAAGATGCATGCATAATTTCATTTTGTGGCTTTTATAAAAATGTTTTTTAAAAATTTTATTTCCTATATTTTTGGGTGTTACAAAACCTACCCCCTTAAAGAGAATCTCATCCTCGAGATTTGGAAGGATTAGGGAACAACTGAGGGAATTCTGCAATCAGTTCATCTTCTCTTTCCCAAGTAGCCTCATCCTCTGAGTGGTGACTCCACTGTACTTTGCACATTTTGATCACCTTGTTCCGAGTAACCCTCTGAGATGTTTCCAAGATTCTAACCAGATGCTCTGCATAAGTCAAATCTTCTTGTACATTAAGTTCCTCCAGCGGTAACTGCTCCTCAGGCACTCTCAAACATTTCTTTAACTGTGATACATGAAACACGTTATGGACATCTGACAGTCGTGTCGGTAATTCCAGTTGATATGCCACTTCACCTTTCCTTTCCAGGATCTGAAAAGGACCAATATAACGTGTTGACAACTTTCCTTTCACTTTGAATCTACGTAGACCCCTGATGGGTGATACCTTCAAATACACAAAATCTCCAACTTCAAATGTCAATTCCTTTCTTCGTGTGTCAGCATAACTTTTCTGTCGTGACTGAGCAGTCTTGAGATTATCCCGGATTATCTGAACTTGTCTATCCGCTTCTTGAAGAATCTCTGGCCCAAAAACCTGACTTTCTCCTGTCTGATTCCAATACAACGGTGTCTTGCATTTTCTCCCATATAATGCTTCAAATGGGGCCATCTTGAGACTTGCCTGATAAGTGTTATTGTAGGAGAATTCTGCATATGGCAAGCTTTTATCCCAACTACCTCCATGCTTGAGGGCACATGCTCTCAACATATCCTCTAATACTTGATTCGTTCGCTTGGTCTGACCGTCTGTTTGTGGATGATATGCGGAACTGAAATTGAGCTTTGTATCCATGGATTCATGTAATTTCTGCCAGAAACGCGACGTGAACTGAGTACCTCGATCAGACACTATCTTCTTTGGAACACCATGCAGACACACAATCTGTGACATGTACAGTTCTGCTAACTTGGCTCTAGTGTATGTTGTTTTGACCGGGATGAAATGTGCGACATTTGTCAATCTGTCCACAATAACCCATATCGAGTCGTAACCATCACGTGTACGGGGTAACCCTACAATGAAATCCATACCAATCTCTTCCCATTTCCATTCAGGTACTTTCAATGCCTGAAGTAAACCTGCTGGTCTCTGGTGTTCTGCTTTCACAATCTGGCACACATCACACAAAGCCACGTGAGTTGCTACGTCTCTTTTCAAACCATACCACCAATACCTTTCTTTCAAGTCTTGATACATCTTGGTACTTCCAAGATGAGTAGAATAAGCGGAATCATGTGCCTCCTTCAAAATGAGTTCACGAAGGTGTGCAATTTTAGGTACACAGATCCTCTTTCTGAACCACAGTTCCTTGTGTATCTTCGGTGAAATCCTTAGTCTTGTCTAAACCAATTTGAATCTTGATCTCTTTGATCTTATCATCTGTCAACTACCCTTTTCTGATCTCTTGTTCTAATGTAGGTTCCATCTCCATAGTCATGGCATCCACCTGTGTGACAATTCCCAGGTTCAAACGTGCTATCTCCCAACATAATTCCTGAGGCATCAATCGAGCAATCATCATATTAGCTTGTCCTTTCCGGCTTAGGGCGTCTGCCACAACATTAGCCTTGCCAGGATGATACTGAATATTCAAATCATAGTCTTTGATTAATTCTAGCCATCTGCGCTATCTTAGGTTAAGATCCTGTTGCGTGAAGATGTACTTCAGACTCTTATGGTTAGTGAAGATCTGACACTTGTTTCCGATCATGTAGTGCCTCCAAATCTTCAATGCGTGCACGACGGCAGCCAATTCCACTTCATGGGTAGGATAGTTCTTCTCATGCTTTCTCAACTGTCTTGAAGCATAGGCCACAACTTTGCCTTCTTGCATTAACACACATCCAAGACCCATCCGTGAAGCATCACAATACACATCAAACCCTTTGTGGATATCCGGCATTATCAACATAGGAGCAGTGGTCAATCTTGTTTCCAGCTCTTCAAAACACTTCTGGCATGCAGCATCCCACTTAAATTCTTTCCCTTTTTCCAACAAAGAAGTCATGGGTTTCAAAATCTTTGAGAATCCCTCAATAAATCAGCGGTAGTAACCTGCAAGTCCGAGGAAACTTATGATTTCAGGCACAGACTTCGGTGGATTCCAATTCAGAACATCCTGAACATTACTCGGGTCTACTGCAATACCTCCATCTGTGATAACATGTCCAAGGAAAGAAACTTTTCTCAACCAAAAATCACATTTGCTCAGCTTGGCATATAACTGATTCTCTCGGAGTTTCTGTAACACTATCCTCAAGTGCTCTTCATGTTCTTCCTCGTTCTGTGAATACACCAAGATGTCATCAATGAACACAACCACAAACTTGTCAAGATATCCCATGAAAACCTTGTTCATTAGGTACATGAAGTACGCTGGAGCGTTGGTCAATCCAAACGACATCACAGTGAACTCGTACAGACCATATCTGGTAGTGAAGGCTGTCATGGGTATATCCTCTGGTCGGATCCAGTGTGGAGAAGCTGCCACGCAAGATGCTCTGAGGGTGCGTTTATTTTCATCATCTCTGTCCGGATCGGCCTTCCAGTGGTTCACCACTTTACCACCAAATTCTATCGTCACTTGGGCCGATCTGGAGAAACAATTCCACAAGTACTTCTACGCCGGGGTACACGAGATGAAGATCTCAGATTTGACCAGCCTCAGACAGAGGAGCGATGAACCAGTGATAGGGTATATCCAGAGGTTCAGAGAAATCAAGAACAAGTGCTATAATCTGGCTCTGACCGATGCACAGTTGGCCGATATCGCTTTCCAAGGTCTCTTGCCGCAAATCAGAGAGAGATATGCTGCCCAAGAGTTTGAAAGCCTGAGTCAAATCGTCCACCGGTTGTCAGGGCAGGAGGTCCGACCGTTTGAACAGCGGAGGAGCTTCCAGAAGAAGGTGGCATACTTGGAAGGATCTGAATCCGACGCGGATGAAGAAATCGGCCTGGCGGAATGGGTAAAAGGGAAAAAACCAATATCCTGCCCCTTTGGCAAGAAGGAGCCAGAGACATTCGGCTTTGACATGTCGAAGGCCGATAAAATTTTTGATCTGCTGCTTCAGGAGGGACAGATTAAGCTGTCGCAACATCACACCATCCCTACGGCCGATCAACTTAAGAAGATGAAATACTGCAAGTGGCACAATGCTACTTCTCACGACACAAATGAGTGTAAAGTCTTCCGCCAGCAGATACAATCGGCCATTGAGCAGGGGCGGCTCAGATTTGAAACTCCAACCAAATCGGCAATGCCGATGAAGATAGATCAGCATCCCTTCCCGGCCAACACAGTCAACGCTGGAGAAGACTCAAATCAAACCAAGGTGCTGACGTCAGAATCGGCGAGAAGAGGCGGCACTGTCGACCCCAGGAGGCAGATCTCGACGGAGGAAATCAGAAGAAATAGGCGGGGGCCAGAACGACCACGCAGGCCTGTCACCTCCCGATTCTTATTAAGTAAATATCGGCAGCAGCAAGAACAAGCACAATACCAGGAAGAGATGATACGCCGGCGTGAAGATCACTGGCAGTGTCCCTTCTTCGTCCACTGCTGGGAGAACGATATCAGGTTGCCATCTGCCGATAACTGTCCGGAGTGTAACGGATCAAACCACAACGATCGCCCGAGGCTACACTATAGGAACAAAGGATCAGAGCCGATCAACAGAAATCGGCACGAAGAACGGCGCGTTTCGGTGCATGATCGGCTGGGGGGCAGAGTTGACCAGTGCAACAGGTCAAAAAGCAAGATCGGCCAGCAAGATGGACTGGGGGGCAGGATCAGCGCACGCGATCGGCTGGAAGAGATGGCCGATGATAGGGTGTCAGACGAAGATCCCCTAGGAAGGGAACCAGATTGGGAACACGCCAGATCATCGGCCAAACCAGTGAATCCCAGGTGGTGTCCTGACGGCCTATCCAGATCCCAAAAGCGAAGGATCCAACGCCTACGCCAGTTGGAGCATCGAGAAGAAGAACAAAGACACGTGCCAGAAAGAAGGAATGTTAAATCTCGAGTTTGGCGCCCAAAGAAAAGCAATCAAGAAAAGGATAACCAAGAATCGGCAGCCAAGATTGATATGGTTTTCATATTGCCGATGGAGTTCATGGCGCCAAGCGATCGGGACAAAGTGACAAGAACAGAGGAAGAGCAAATGGCACAACTGGTGTTAGAGCCGATGACGGCTACGTTTGAGAAACCAGAAGAGGAAAAACGACAGCATCTCAAGGCGCTGTTTCTCAAAGGGTATGTCAACGGAAGACCCGTCACCAGACTACTGGTAGATGGAGGCGCGGCAGTCAACATCATGCCGTATGCCATGTTCCGCAAGTTGGGCAAGGGCGATGACGACCTTACCAAGGCGGACATGATGCTGAAGGATTTCGAAGGCAACGTGTCACCCGCCCGCGGGGCATTCTGCGTCGACCTCACCATCGGCAGTAAGACCCTCCCTACTACTTTCTTCGTCATTAATGGCAAAGGGTCCTATAATATGCTGCTTGGTCGCGACTGGATACATGCAAACTGTTGTGTCCCATCTACTATGCATCAATGCCTTGTGCAATGGGTCGGCGACAGTACAGAGATAGTCGCTGCCGATTCCGTCTACAACGTTGCAGCGGCCGACACACAACAGTGGAGCTGCGAGCACGTCAAGTGTATATCTGGCAGGACTTGGGACACTGACTTCCTGAAAGTGTCCGATTTCGGTCTACAGCCGATCCAAGCAGTCGGCTCTGAAGATTCAGAATAAATGGATCAGCTCGTCCGAGAAGATGGGAAGCTGGGGCACGGGTTCACGTCGGCCGATTTATTAGAGATGGTAGATTTGGGAGATAGCAGCAAATCAAGGCCGACGTACATTAGTGCCAATTTAAATTCTGAGTACAAATGCAAATTGATAAGATTATCAATAGAGTTCAGGGATTGCTTTGCTTGGGAATACCACGAGATGCCAGGACTAGACCGGTCTATTGTTGAGCCCCGGTTACCTATAAAATCAGGATATCGGCCGTATCAGCAACCTGCACGGCGGTGTAACCCCAAGATTCTACCTGACATAAAGGCCGAGATTACAAAATTGATTGAGGCAGGATTTATTCGGCAGTGTCGCTACGCCGAATGGATTTCTGACATCGTGCCTGTATATAAAAAGAATGGTAAATTGCGTGTGTGCATCGATTTCAGGAACTTAAATCAGGCTACGCCGATGGATGGATATCCGATGCCAACGGCCGATATCTTGGTGGATGCTGCCGCAGGCCACAAAGTCATAAGCTTCATGGATGGAAATGCCGGATACAATCAGATATTAATGGCCGAAGAAGATATCTCGAAAATGGCTTTTAGGTGCCCAGGCCATCTTGGTTTATTTGAATGGGTGGTTATGACTTTTGGCTTGAAAAACGCCGGCGCTACATATCAACGGGCCATGAAGTACATCTTCCACAAGCTCATTGGTTTATCAGTGGAAATTTATATAGATGACGTCGTGGTCAAGTCAAAAGGTCACCAGGATCATCTGGCCGATTTACAGGAAGTGCTGGAGTGCACAAGGAAACATGGGCTGAAGATGAACCCAAACAAGTGTGCGTTTGGTGTATCGGCCGGACAATTCTTGGGATTTATGGTCCATGAGCGTGGGATAGAAGTCAGCCGCAAGACTATAGACGCCATCAACAAAGTAGTGGCCCCACAAAATAAAACTGAACTGCAGTCCCTCATCGGCAAGGTCAATTTCATCAGAAGATTCATATCCAATCTATCGGGGCGTATTCAGGCTTTTACCCCTCTGTTGAAATTAAAGCCCGACCAAGAGTTCACATGGGGAGAAGAACAACGCAAGGCACTGGAGAATATCAAGCAGTATCTGGTTTCACCTCCGGTGTTAGCCCCGCCACAGCCTGGTAAGCCGTTCAAGTTATATTTATCGGCTGACGAGCAGGCTATTGGATCGGCGTTGGTACAGGAGTTTGAAGGGAAAGAACGAGTGGTATACTACGTCAGCAGAAGACTTTTAGACGCCGAAACAAGATATTCTTCGGTGGAGCGATTATGCTTGTGCTTGTACTTTCCATGTACTAAGCTCAGGCACTATTTGCTATCGGCAGAATGCATAGACGTGTGCAAAGACGATGTGGTGAAGTATATGCTATCGTTGCCGATTTTGAAGGGGCGAATTGGAAAATGGATCCTAGCTTTGTCAGAATTCGATCTAAGGTACGAATCGGCCAAAGCCGTCAAAGGTCAAGTGATGGCCGATTTCGTAGTTCAGCATTGTGGACCAGAAATTGCCACCGTTGAACCAGTTCCATGGACTCTATATTTTGATGGTTCTTCGTGTGGGGTCGGATCAGGAATCGGCGTCGTTCTTGTGTCGCCTCGGGGGGCAACTTATGATTTCTCTCTGCCGATAGAAGCTTCTGCAACCAATAACCAGGCGGAATATCGAGCTGTTCTGAAAGGCATCCAATTATTAAGGGAAGTCAGAGCTGATGCAGTCGAGATCTTTGGGGACTCCATGCTCATTGTGGATCAGTTAACAGGACGATCTGAGGGCAAGGACGACATCTTGAGGATTTATTATGAGGATTGTCTTCAACTTTTGAAAGGATTCAAATCTGCAATAATTGAGCACATCCCCAGAGATTATAATGAAGAAGCCAACAGACTGGCTCAACATGCTTCTGGGTATCGGCCGATTCAGGGAGCGATGACGCTAGAGCTCGCGGCCGATGACTGGCGGAAGGAGATCGCCGATTACTTGAAAAATCCATCCCAAAAGGTGGTTCGGCGAACACGTTTTCAGGCTACAAAGTATGTGTTGCTTGAGGATGACTTATTTTTTCGGACGATTGATGGAGTTCTTCTCAAATGCCTGGGAACAGAAGAGGCAAAGGTTCTGATGGGAGAGATCCATGAAGGTGTATGTGGGGCTCATCAATCGGCTCACAAAATGAAATGGATGATCAGGAACAATGGATATTACTGGCCGACCATCCTTGAAGATTGTTTCAAATATTACAAAGGATGCCAAGACTGCCAAAGGTTTGGCAATGTGCAGCGCGCACCAGCATCGGCTATGAATCCAATAATTAAGCCGTGGCCGTTCAGAGGTTGGGGAATAGATCTCATCGGGCAGATTCATCCTCCATCTAGCAAAGGGCATAAGTTCATATTGGTGGCTACAGATTATTTTACCAAGTGGGTGGAGGCAGTTCCTTTGAGGAATGTGACATCAGCCAATATGATTGAGTTTGTTAAAAGCCATATTATACATCGATTTGGTATTCCTCAAACCATCACAACTGATCAAGGGACAATCTTCACTTCTGGAGAATTCGGAGAGTTCACCGCCGATATGGGAATTAAGTTATTAAACTCTTCTCCATACTATGCTCAAGCCAATGGCCAAGCAGAATCGTCTAACAAGGGGATAATCAAGCTAATCAAGAGGAAGGTAGAAGAGCAACCCAAGAAGTGGCATATGTCTTTGGCTGAATCTTTATGGGCGTACAGGATGCCTTGTCATGGGGCCACTAAAATATCCCCTTATCATTTGGTTTATGGCCATGAAGCGGTCTTACCATGGGAGATAAGGACAGGGTCAAGACGCATATCGCTACAGGATCAGTTAACGGCCGATGACTATTCCTTTCTCATGAAAGATGAACTTGACGATTCGGCGGGTTTGCGGTTAAGAGCTCTGATTAGCATAGAAGAGAACAAGAAAAGGGTGGCCAGATGCTATGACAAGAAGGTCAAAGTCAAACAGTTCTCTCAGGGAGATCTGGTATGGAAGCTGGTGCTGCCTATAGGATCTAAGGATCCCAAATTCGGTAAATGGTCACCCACTTGGGAAGGGCCGTATAGAATCGGCCGATATGCTCCTGGAAATGCATACATTCTAGAGACAATAGAAGGGGAGGAATTCCCAAGAGCTCTAAATGGACAGTATCTGAAGAGGTACTATCCAAGCATTTGGGTAGATGCGTAACTTACAGCAGGATATATCAAGGTAATATGGCCGATTCCTCGTCGGTTTTCTGGTTACACATCTGGTGAAGGGAACATTGGGATTCATTATCGAATGGAAATCACAGATTACATGGACGACATGGTATAAGTCGCCCTTAGAATAAAAATACTACTGGTTACGCCTATGTTGGATTTCTCTTTCGACGCGACCTAGTATTATCATGAGGGTGAGCCTTTCATGTTTCAAGTCCTTTGCAGTGGCTCCAATTTCAGCTTGGTTGCAGAGTTCTTTCAGCAGGCGGGCCTTCTCCTCTTCCAAATCTTTCATGGCGGCTTCAGTCTTAGCTTCAGCAAGTCGGTGTGAAGATGAAGAACTCTCGTCAGAGGTTGGCATTTGTTCAAAGCAGACGAGATCCATATCATCCAAGATTGGTCGGATATTGGCAGGAGCATGATCTTTGAGTTCTTCAGAATGAGCTTTTATCAAATCTATATCAGCTTGCGACAATGGTTTGTCTGAATGCACGATTTCGATCGCTCTTTCCAAACCAGGGTTAAGATGGTTCAGCTGAAAGAAAGAATAGACAAACATGTTGGAACCAAGTAAGATATCTCAGGAAGGGATGGAGAGAAAGTTGATACCTGGTTAACGGAAGAGGAGGATCGAGAAGACATTTTAATGTTTGACCAAAGACGGCGAGGGTCGGGATTCAGAAGGAAAAGAAGACAAGCAAGATGAGCATTTTTGGAAATAGTACGAAGAGTCGTATTTATAGAAAGGAAGAGGCAGAGGGTTGGCAAGATGTGTACCGTCGGAGTAAAGGCATCAGTAAATGTAAAGCTGCCAGGGGAGATGGTCAAAGTCTGAGTCTACACGCCAACATGATGTTTATCCTGTTACCGGATTCCATGTCATGGAGCCGATTCTAGAGAAAGGATCAGATGCAGAGGAAAAGGTAACGCAATTGATTCTGAAGCTTACTCCTGTCACAATGGGGAAGCTTAGAGAGAAGGATTAAAGAAAGAGTTTCGAAGAAAAAGTTATATTTTACTCCGAAACTAGGGGGCATGTGTTGACGCCAGATTCTGACACGTATTGAATCGGCGTCAGGAGGAGAAGATTGGCCGATGAAGCAGATCTGAAAGCTACAGTAAGGAATCGGCCGATAGAGGTAACAGTTGAAAATCGGCCGATTGGTGGCGCAGCCTATGCCAACAGGATAGGATTATTCCAGAAGATCCTGGTCAAAAGCTGGTCAACAAGGCATGCTAAGTCGGTCGGAAAGCAATTGAAGAGGTCCTGATTGGATTAGGAAACGGCGGCGGAAGATTCTGCGGGAGTCCGTTTCCTTTTTAAAAGTTATTATAGATATAGTAGTTTTCCTATTTTTTAATAAGGTTGTAACAAGTCGTAATCGACCAGGAGTCCTAGTTTCAGGGTATAAATAGGAGTCGCTAGGGCTTTGCGAAATATCAACAAATCAATCAACAAAACACTTCTACTTTTTACCAGTACTTTACTTTCAAGTCGGCGACTTCGCCAATATTTTCTTCTTCCACGAGTTCGTACGGATTGGCAGGGCTGCATCAACCTGATCTCCAGCCAATTGGTAGGTTCCGCTTATCGAGTAATATCCGAGCTTTAACTACGGGCGCATCGCTGTGGTTTCATTTGGATTTATTCAGAAGTTATCGATATTGTTGACGCCGGATTTTGACACGTCTTGAATCGGCGTCAGGAGAAGAAGATTGGCCGATGCGGCAGATCTGGGAACTACAGTAAGGAATCGGCCGATTGGGGTAACAGTTGAAAATCGGTCGATTGGTGGCGCCGCCTATGCCAACAGGATAGGATTATTCCAGAAGATCCTAGTCAAAAGCTGGTCAACGCGGCATGCTAAGTCGGCCGGAAAGCAATTGAAGAGGTCCTGATTGGATTAGAAAGCGGCGGCGGAAGATTCTGCGGGAGTCCGTTTCCTTTTTAAAGTTATTATAGATATAGTAGTTTTCCTGTTTTAAATAAGGTTGTAACAAGTCGTAATCGACCAGGAGTCCTAGTTTCAGGGTATAAATAGGAGTCGCTAGGGTTTTGCAAAAAAGACAACCAACATCAATCAACAAAATACTTCTAATTTTTACCAGTACTTTACCTTTCAAGTCGGCGACTTCGCCAATATTTTCTTCTTTCACGAGTTCGTACGGATTGGCAGGGCTGCATTAACCTGATCTCCAGCCAATTGGTAGGTTCCGATTATCGAGTAATATCCGAGCTTTAACTACGGGCGCATCGCTGTGGTTTCGTTTGGATTTATTCACAAGTTATCGATATTTACTAGAATTGCAAGTTTTACCTGTTATTCTAGTATTATCACCAGTTATCCAGCTTGAGATCAGGGTAATCGGCTTCGTCATTGTTCTCCTTCGATTCATCGCCATATAGCCGATTAGATCTGTTTCAAGTGTTGCTTCTATAGTAATTGTTTAGATTGCTCCAGCAGTTTTTACAATTACCATACGATCATCGGCTGACTCATAGCCGATCATCTCTACAGCAAATCGGCCGATTTACCGCCGACGCGCTCCTCAGGACAGATCGGAAATCCAGCCGATCGACGCGCCTGGAATTTAATACTCTATTTCCTTGTCAATCAACAGGTCAGATTGACTGGCACGCCGCGCGAACCGCACCAGAGCGATAACCCGGACAGGAGCTAAGAAGATTCTCCCGGGTCGTGTGTCCGACGCTGAAGACCCATCGGCCAATTCCTACCCGGCCGATTTTAGCGCCAACACACTTTTGGCACGCCCGGTGGGACCATCCAAGACCTGATATGTCGAACAACGCAGAAATCTCTGACAGCAACATCATTGGGGTTACAGAAGCTGATCTCAAGGACGACCAGAGGGAGGAATTGGCCAAACATCTAGAAGATTACAAGAAGATATACCTCCAGTCGTTCAGTCGTACCAGAAGCGGGGAAGCAGATAGGAAGGCCTCTATTCCAGCACCTCGCCACATCACCATTGCTGAAGACTCGGGCAAGATGTCGGAGATGATTCAACAGTCCGTGTATCGAGCATTCATTGATCAATCCTCGGTGATGAGCAACACGGTGTACAACGCCGTCGTCAACTCTCTGGCTAGCGGAGCCGTTCAAGGTTATCAGGGACCGGCATATGCCCCTCCAACCACCCTGCCGGCCAGAAGCTTACCATACACATCCCAATCGGCTTCTCAGCCGATATTGACGCAGCGCGACGGGTACAGCTCTCCACCACTTCCGGCGTCTCCAAGATACAGCAGTGCACCATGTCTCCCGTCGCGAGCGCCGCTTCAACCCGTCCAGATGGCTTCGGTGCAAACACCGCCTACCAGCTCAGTACCTTGGGGGGCATCAGCCACGACGTATTTACCCGAGCCAGCGAACGGGCATAGCACTTATCCGTTCCAGGTGCCATACCAATCGGCCGTCCGGCCGGTGGTCTCCCAGTACCAGCCGATTTTACCAGAAATCGGCAGGGGGGCATCAGCCATGACGCATTTTCCCGAGCCAGCGAACGGGCATGGCACTTATCCGTTTCAGGTGCCGTACCAATCGGCCGCCCGGCCGACGGTCTCCCAGGTGCCGTACCAATCGGCCGCCCGGCCGACGGCCTCCCAGTACCAGCCGATTTTACCAGAAGTCGGCAGGGGGTCAAGCACTGTGGAGGCATTCAGAGCCGCGGCGCCAGCAGCAACGTACGAAGGGGGTGCGGACGCGTTTCGCCAGCAGTTATCGGCCGTTCAGCAAACTTCGCCGATTCATCACCTGGCTGAACCAGCCCTTCAACACGTGCCCGCACCGCGAACAACTGTTCATCAGCAGCAGGTGGATTGGACGGCAAGAATAGCAGAAGTAATTCAAGATCAGTTTGGGCTGAAGCTGAAAGTTCAAACTTATACTTAAAAGACGCCGTATCCATCGGCCTATGACTCGTTGCCGTTCCCACACCGCTACAAGGTTCCTGATTTCACCAAGTTCTCAGGGACGGATGACACATCCACTGTGGAACACATCAACAGATTCATCATCCAGTGCGGTGAAGCTGCCACGCAAGACGCTCTGAGGGTACGGTTATTTTCATCATCTCTATCCGGATCGGCCTTCCAGTGGTTCACCACCTTACCGCCAAATTCTATCGTCACGTGGGCCGATCTGGAGAAACAATTCCACAAGTACTTCTATGCGGGAGTACATGAGATGAAGCTTTCGGATCTAACCAGCCTCAGGCAGAGGAACGATGAGCCGGTGACAGGGTATATACAGAGATTCAGAGAGATCAAAAACAAGTGCTACAGCCTGGCCCTGACCGATGCACAGTTGGCCGACATCGCTTTCCAGGGCCTCTTACCGCAAATCAGAGAAAGATATGCCGCCCAAGAGTTTGAGAGCCTGAGTCAAATCGTCCACCGATTGTCAGGGCAAGAGATCCAACCGTTTGAACAGCGGAGGAGCTTTCAGAAGAAGGTGGCGTATTTGGTGGGATCTGAATCCGACGTAGAGGAAGAAATCGGCTTGGCGGAATGGGTAAAAGGGAAAAAACCAATATCCTGCCCCTTTGGCAAGAAGGAGCCAGAGACATTCGGCTTTGACACGTCAAAAGCCGATAAAATTTTTGATCTACTGCTTCAGGAGGGACAGATCAAGCTGTCGCAACATTACACCATCCCTACGGCCGATCAGCTGAAGAAGATGAAGTACTGCAAGTGGCACAACGCTACTTCTCATGACACCAACGAATGTAAAGTCTTTCGTTAGCAGATACAATCGGCCATTGAACAAGGGCGGCTCAAGTTTGAGACTCCAACCAAACCGGCAATGCCGATGAAGATAGATCAGCATCCCTTCCCGGCCAACACGGTCAACGCTGGAGAAGATTCAAGTCAAACCAAGGTGCTGACATCAGAATCGGCGAGAAGAGGTGGCGTCGTCGATCCCAAGAGGCAGATCACGACGGAAGAAATCAGAAGGAATAGGCGAGGACCAGAACGACTACACAGGCCTGTCACCTCCCGATTTCTACTCAGTAAATATCGGCGGCAGCAAGAACAAGCACAACACCAAGAAGAGATAATACGCCGGCATGAAGATCACTGGCAGTGCCCGTTCTTCATCCACTGCTGGGAAAACGATATCAGGTTGCCATCTGCCGATAACTGTCCGGAGTGTAACGGACCAAACCGCAACGATCGCCCGAGGCCACACTCTAGGGACAGAAGATCAGAGCCGATCAACAGAAATCAGCGCGAAGAACGGCGCGTTTTGGTGCATAATCGGCTGGGGGGCAGAGTTGACCAGTGCAACAGGTCAGAGGGCAAGATCGGCCAGCAAGATGGACTGGGGGGCAGGATCAGCACGCACGATCGGCTGGAAGAGATGGCCGATGATAGGGTATCAGACGAAGATCCCCTAGGGAAGGAACCAAAGTGGGAACACGCTGGATCATCGGCCAAACCAGTAAATCCCAGGTGGTGTCCTGACGGCTTATCCAGATCCCAGAAGCGAAGGATCCAACGCCTACGCCAGTGGGAACATCAAGAAGAAGAACAAAGACACGTGCCAGAAAGAAGGAACGTGAAATCTCGAATTTGGCGCCCAAAGAAGAACGATCAGAAAGCAAACAACCAAGAATCGGCAGCCGAAATTAATATGGTATTCATACTACCGATGGAGTTCATGGCGCCAAGCGATCGGGACAAAGTGACAAATACAGAGGAAGAGCAAATGGCACAACTGGTATTAGAGCCGATGACGGCTATGTTCGAGAAGCCAGAGGAAAAAAAACGACAGCACCTCAAAGCGCTGTTTCTCAAGGGCTATGTCAACGGAAGACCCGTCACCAGACTACTGGTAGATGGAGGCGCGGCAGTCAACATCATGCCGTATGCCATGTTCCGCAAGCTGGGCAAGGGCGATGACGACCTCACCAAGACGGACATGATGCTGAAGGACTTCGAAGGCAACGTGTCGCCTGCCCGCGGGGCATTCTGCGTCGACCTCACCATCGGCAGTAAGACCCTCCCCACCACTTTCTTCGTCATTAATGGCAAAGGGTCCTATAATATGCTGCTCGGTCGCGACTGGATACATGCAAACTGCTGTGTCCCATCTACCATGCATCAATGCCTCGTGCAATGGGTCGGCGACAGTACAGAGATAGTAGCTGCCGATTCTGTTTACAGCGTTGCAGCGGCCGACACACAACAGTGGAGCTGCGAACACGTCAAATGTATATCTGGCAGGACTTGGGACACTGACTTCCTGAAAGTGTCCGATTTCGGTCTACAGCCGATCCAAGCAGTCGGCTCTGAGGATTCAGCTCGTTCGAAAGAATGAGAAGCTGATGTGACAACCCTGGTAATTGCATTTCCAAAATCAATGTCATTAGCCTAACTCTATGTTTAAAACCAACTAATGAAAGGGTGGAAAGAATTAAAACGAGTTCAGTTGGAATTCAAATTTAATTTGAGCACATTGGGTTACTTTTGAACTTTTAAATTTAACTTTCAAACCATAAGCCAAATGAGATTTTGCCTGAAACCAAAGTTGTAGAACTTTTTATTTTGAACAACTTTCGAGTTCAAAAGTTTTTGAAATTCAAATCAGAAAGAGGAGAAAACGCCCTGTTTGCACCCAGCCCCCTGAAACTTTTCAAATTCTTGCATCCAGGCCCCTCGCCCCCCCCCCCCCCTCTCTCTCCTCCGCGCCCGACCGCCGCGCGCCAGGTGGCCGGCGTCGCCTGACCGGCGCGAGGCGCCAGGCCAGTGGCCGCCGCACCACCCCGCCACGGCCGGCTTTGCCCTGCCCCCATGCCGCGCGGCCAGTGAACGCCCGCGCGTGCCCGCGTCCAGCCCCGCCGCCCGGCCGCCCTGTCCCCGCGCTCCGCCGTGCCGCCCCGGCCCCCGCGCCCCGCCAGTCGCCGCGCCCGCCCTCCGCCCGCGCCGCTGCCGCTACTGCTCCACCACTCCGCGCCCCGCGCTATCCCACCGCGCCCACGCCATATCTCCGGCCGCCCAGTCACCGCGCCCGCGCTGCCGCACGACGCGCCGGCGTTCTGCCGCCGCCCGCCGCGCCCAGTACACGTTGTGCCGTGCCCCCGCCCCGCGCGCTGCCCAGGCCTCTCCGCACCCCCTCCGGCCCCTATAAAAGCCCCGCCAGGCCACGCGCGCGAGCCCCAGCACCCGGAACGCCCTCGCCGTCGCCATTGCCGCCGCCGAGCACCGCCCGCCCGTGGACAGCCCACCGCCGCCGCCCACTGCCCAAACTAAGCCCCCAGCCACCCCTACATCACCCCACTGAAGCTCGCCGCCCAGAGCCACCGGAGCACCGCCGCCCGCGCTGCCGCCGCCACCGCCGCCCCTGCTCGCCGTGGACAGCACGACCCCGACCCCCTTCCGTCCAAGCCGAGCCCCTGTGCAGCTTCCCCACGCGCTACTGAAGCTCGCCGACCGGACCACACCGCCCCAAGCCCGCCGGAGCACCGCCGTCGACGCGAGCCGCGCCGCCGCCGCCTCTGCTCCAACGCCGGCGAGCCCTTCCCGGCCGTCCCCCACCTGAACAACACCCCCACAAGGTAGCCCTTGCACCCCTGAACCTTCCCCGACCCTCACCCCTCGCCGCCGGCGAGCCCCCTCGCCGGAATTTCGGCCGGCCGCCGTACCCGAGCCGCCCGAGGACCCAATTGCAAGAATTTAAATCTTTAGAAGGGTCTGCGCGTAAGATTCAAGGACCTAGTTGTAAAAGAAAGTTTCAAATCTAGATTCAAATTCAGTGAACTTGTAAAATTCGAATAAAATCGTAGGAAATTCAGAAAAAGGCAAACCCAACTGTTCTGGAATCCTTAGAACAAACTCTACCACTTTTGTTACAGAAAGTTTCTCAGAATCCCAACATATTTTGCTCTACATTAAATAGAAGCTTTAATGGACTTATTTTGTACCCACTGTTGTAGGACAATGCTGACCCTAAATTTTTGGCAGTGAGTTAGTTGCTTGATGTTTAGGACTGTGTAAAAAGATCAGGCCCAAATTCCATCTCTAGCTTTACTGTTTATTAAACTTAGTTCCATACCATGTGTAAGTAAAATATTTTATCCCTGCAGATAGGTGGTGAATCACCACATGAAACTTTTTTTAATGCTAGTGTATTGGTACCTAGAAGCTAGAGAAAAATTAGGAGACTTTTTATCTCACAGTAACCTATTTATTTGATTTATGTGCTAATAACATACATTAAATCAAGAAAATAGTATCTTAGCTTGGAAAATTCTCAAATTTTTACTCGGAGATACACTGTGGTAGAGGTTACTGTGTAAAAAGTTCCATGGACAAAAACCCTGTGTAGGGTCCTATAAAAATGAATCCTTGAATAGCCTAGGTGTAGAATGTCATATTTTCTATGCTCTGAATACTGCATGATAAATCCTACAAAACTTACAGTAGCTTCTGCATGCTTAAGTGAAAGCTCTGTAAAAATCTTAGACTCATTTGTTGCACCAATTGTTTTGTACAAAAAGAACAAGGATCTAACAGCAACTATGTAATGTATTTTTCATAATTAATCTGTTACATAAAATTGGCTGAAACTTTTACAGTAAGCACATCTTTCCTTGATGTGCCTAAATAGAAAATTTCATGACCAGAAACTATCCATTGTAGTAATTACTCCCAAATCGTAATCAAGCACCATTACCACAACTTAAACTTGTGCATTCATGTAGAATCGACGACTCTCGCCGACGGAACTTACGAGCTGGTGCCCGCGACCGAGAGTGAGCAGCGTGAAGCTCAAGCGAATCTAACTGAAGCTCTTGAAGACCCGAGCCCAAGTTCGGAAGATCCCCAAGCGAACTGCGAAGGCAAGCCCCGGAGCATAACCCATTCTTTCCGAAATGATGCAACTCATTACTCTTGCTTGTGCATTAAGTTTATAGGAGTTGGATGAAAACTTAGCTGCATGATATCAGGAACCCTTGCTTGAAAACTAGACGTAAGGTTCGATAGAATGCTGTGCTAATAGGACTCCGGTAAAAGTCGAGTGATTTCCTGTCACTCGCGAGAAAATAGGAGTTGAATGACTACTACCCGCTGCAATCATAAGGACACGGACGGGCTATGGAACGATGGTTACGATTGAGGCCCGTCTGTCTAGTGAAAAATGCTAAGGCCGCAGGGTGTGGTAGTGATGGTTAAGTTTTTGAACGTACTAAACACATGCCGAGATTATGGGAATCGGTAAGCTTAAGTACCTGATTGGCCCGGCAAGGGGACGGCATCCTACCCTTTGAACTTCGGTCCCATGTGCATATGGCGAGTGCAGAGAGTGGTCACGACCCGGCGCCGAACCGTGGCGTGGGGCTCTTGTACTCTCGGAGGGTAGCCCCGATCCACGACCCGGAAAGAAAGGGGAAAAGTTGCACGTGTGACTCTAGGGAGTAGCCACGTGACGTGTGTTTGGGTTTCCCTTGCAAGGTTAAGAAATTCGATTCGAATCGTCTGTTTCTCACGGCTATTGAGACTGCTTAACCATTTTTACCCACAGAGTAAGAAGAGGAACAACGATGATGAATGAACTGGTTGGATGAAAAATTTAATGCTGCACCATGTATGCTTTAGATAGCTGCTTACCTAGACTGGCTAACGAAACTAGAATCTTGAGCTAAAAGTTGAAAGTAAGGACCCACTTGTAGATGCTTTTCGGCAAAACAAACCCCTGAGCCAAAAAGCCTGACATGTCTAGAGTCGGTGGAGTAGATTCCACTACTCGGGTAAGTCTTGCTGAGTATTAGTATACTCAGTCTTGCTTGTGACTCATTTCAGGTGAGACCTTCGAAGATATGATTGCTAGCTTGACTTGGCCCTGCACTCTTCCCCCTGGTTGGTCGGTGGAATGGGATACGCCCCCGTCCAATGGAGATGACGCCGAGTGATGTCTCGTACGGGCTTCATCGAGACATTCTGTATCGTCGAGTAGTTTCCGTCATTTATTTCCGCTGCAACTTAAACTCTGAAGAACTTATTTATGTTAATTGAAGTACTTGCTTCCTAAACTCAAAACTTGGTCTGAAATTTTCACTTATGCTAATGCTGTAATATTTGCTGAAATGTGGTATTCTCTGGGCTCATCGTCGCATGAGCGTTTGTATGTATGGCGCTCGATTCGATTACCGTGGTTGTATCGGGAGGTTATACCCGACAGACCAGTGGATTACTCCGTTTGAAGTGTAAGGTTAACCAAGAATGCCTTAATGGTGATGGTTAATACACTTGAGCCGGATTAATTCAGGTGGTTCTGCCACAGCTGAGGCATGGGTTCACGTCGGCCAATTCATTAGAAATGGGAGATTTAAGAGATAGCATCAGATCAAGGCCGACGTACGTTGGTACCGATGGGGATTCTGAGCACAAAAAGAAAATGTGTCGAGTTAACATGACCGATTTCTCATCGGTTTTCTGGCTGCACATCCGGTGAAAGAGATATTGGGATTCATTGTTAGGTGGAAAGCACAGATTACAGGAAGCAGTTCAAAATCAAATCGGCGCGGTGGCATTAAGGGACAACAATGTTTAACATATTACAGCCCAAGGAAAGTATCTATGGCTACAATCGCTCGTCGTCTGATTTGATCGGCCGATTCTAATATCCTCTGATCACTTTCGGCCGATCCTGACACTTCTGACACGCGGCGACGGAGTCTTATTGCTTCACGGGCCAGATGTTGTCTTTTTTGCTTCAGCTCGCTGATCATGGTTGGGAGTTCTTGGAGCTTTTTCTCTTCAGCGGCTATCTCTTTGGTTATCTGTTCCATCTCCTTGGCTAGTTCTGCTCTCCTCCGTTTCAGCCGATCTATTGTGCCAACAATGTCCGGACGGCAGTTCTCGAGGAAGTTGATTTCGTGATGTACTTCCTGGGCCTGGTGTTTGTACGAGTCAACCTCCTCCTGAGTTTTGGCCATCTGAGCGTGATCGGCCATACGTCGCAGCGCCCGCGAGACCGGAATCCGCATGCCCTCTATATAGGCAGCGTACCCCAAGTCTTCCGACACTTCGTCCGGAATGTGATCTACGACCTCATTGAAAAGTTGTCGGATCGGCGATGCATCCTTCACCAGCCGGCCGATGTCACCTTGGAGGAGAGTACGAATGCTCTCGAGCTTAGAGCGGACATCGTCGGAGGCAGAACTCGGTGGAACCACATGTGAGGCAGTTTCTTGTTCGTCGGCCAAGGAGACAGCGAAAGAAAAGATACTATTGTTAGGAGAATCTTGCTCCTGTAAAGGAACGAAGCAAAGGGTAAGCAAGTAGTGAGAGGAAATCGACCGATTCTGATGGTAAAATTGTTACCTCTTTGAAACGAATCTCTCTTGCCTGCGCCGGTGGAAGTATTTCCCTTGTTTCAGGGATTGGTGCACTGGGTTCGCCAGAAGAAGAAGATTCGATCATTATTGGTGCTCCGCTTGGGCCAGCTTCCGGAGAAAGATATAAATGCTCGTGAAGGTACTATGGAAAATAAGATAAGATGGTAATGGGAATTTGACATGCCTCTGCGGGTTCTCCGGCCGATTCCAGCTGTGGAGTTACAATCGGCGTACCCGAGTCAACCTGCATCAGAATTGGTTAAGTTTCCTGAATATTGAGGATGCAGAGTAAGAGATCATTTACCTCGGCAACAGGAGCTGCTTGAGACGTGGCCGACAGCCGTGGAGATTGTGGTGGGACAACTCGTGCCGCCTGGTAGAGGGATGAAATTGATGTCAGCAGAAGGTTTTTGGGGAATACATGAGATAAATAAAGTTACCTGGACAGCTTCTACTAAGAGCGATGCTGCAGCAGCCCCGGCTTCGGCGGCGACTTGGGGATCGGCCGTCTCGACCACTGATGGAGGTGAAGGGTCTGGGGTCTCGGCGCGCATCACTCCCATCTGATCAGCCGATCCAACACGGGGAGTCTCGGCCGATGCTGCTGCCATCTGGCTAGTCGATCCGATACGAGAGACTCCAGCCGATGCTATTGTTGTTTGACCGGCCGATTCAATGCGAGCCCGCATCCGACGGCTGGATATCTTTGGTGTTGGTCTCTTGGGCGCTCGTTTTGATCGGCCGGTGGAGATATCTCTGATAGATGGAGCATGGAAGCCGATGAGTGGCTGCACTGTGTATCGATGATGGCTATCAATCGGCCGGCCGCTTTGGCTCCGTGTTGGAGGAGCATGGCTTTCAGACGGAAGAGGTAAACATAAGTTAACAGCAAGATGATAGTGCAACATTGAAATCGGCTGAAAAGAGAAGGACATACCGCAGCATTTGGGTCGATGTTCTCTGGGTCCAGAATGTTGCAGTAAATTGATGGGGATTTACAGAAAAGATGCTGCTTCCATTCTGCCCACCATAATTTGTACTGTTGGGTGGCGAAAGAGGCAACTGACCAGCCGTTCAAGTCAATGGTGCTGGAGTCAGGTACTAAATCGCACAGTCGGCTGTAGTCGAGACTAGAGGTTAATCTGTCTCTGAATTTTGCTTGGCCGGCGAAATAGACTCGGATCGGCAATTGGCCGAAACCTAGTTGCCTTGCTGCGGCTGACGGGCAGTAGAACTCATAAGTGGGTAAGTCCTTCCCCGAGAAGAAGTTAGCCGGCAGAATTCCCGGCTTAATCAGGACATCCATCAACTCTCTGTCAAATGTGTGGGTGGAGAAGTCGAAGCATATAGGCAATTCAAAAATCGGCTCCGCGGTTTGATATGGATACCAGGTGATCATCTCCTCGCTAAGTCCATTATAGAAGCATCTGAAATATTCGGCTACCCGGGTAGCGGTGAACTGGCAGCCAGGAAAGGCTGATGCCGCCTCTCCGACAGATCTGCAGCGGCGACGGACCGATGGGTTCTCCTCTGACTCAATGTTGGGAAAGGTCTTTGTCTCTATCCTCTGCTGAGAGACCTTGCTCATGTGTAGATTGAGCCAGAGGGTGATGAACCACCAAGGACCACCTGGATTCCCTATCGGCTCTCCTTTCGACAGCTTGGCGCCGATTTGATGCATCATATGATATGCCGATCCCAGCAAATGTTTTCCGAGGGGAACGGCCGATCCTTGTGCGAGAGATTCTGCCAAAGCTTGAGTGTTGGAAGAGGGGCCGACCGCTCTGCCACAGAAGAGATGTTTCTCCAGCCACATCATCAGGAAGGCGGTGTGCTCTCTCTGTGAGACTGTCCCTGTCTTCATATTCTTACTGATGTATCCTTTCCACCCGCCGATTCCTTTGGTATCTAGCCTATGAGATGGCTTGAACAGGTAGTTGAAAGGGGTATCGGCGGAGGAAACATCTAGGCCGGTCAGCAGCAAGACATCGGCCAAGGTCGGGGTCATGGGTCCGTGTCCAAAATGAAATGCGTTGAGCGCATCGGACCAGAAGTAAGAGGCTGCCATAACCAAAGGTTCGTTCTTTTCCATCTGAGACAGGGACAAATCTATGCACTGGCCGATTTTAAGTTCTTCCCATTGGACTTTCCAAGACCCGGCTACCCTCTGGTACCACTCTCTCCACCCGGGTGTTTCGTTCGGCCAGGATCTGAATGCGCCTACCCAGTGATCTAAATCCATAGGTGACTGCTTGAAGGGGATTCTGTGAGTTTCTAAGCTAATTAGATAAGTTGGATCAGGACTCCCCATAGGGCCTAGGCAGATGAGGTCAGGACACTCTGAGAGGGGAATGGTGATCCTGTGCCTAAGGGCCTAAAAAAGAAAGGGAAAAAGGGAAGGAACTAAGAAAGGGACCGGAAAATACTGAAGCAGCAAGGCGAAAAGGAAAAGATTTTTCGGACATTTACCTCTGGGATGGAAGCCATCGTCGCTGATGACGCTGCTGGAGAAGCCGCCGATTGGGCCGCCGCCGCCAAAGGAGCAGCCGATGGAGCCTCTGTAGATGGGGTGGTCGCTGACGGAGACGCCATTGGGGTCGGAGCAAGCTGCGGACGAGGTCGCCGGAGAAGGGGAAGCGCTTGGAAATCGAAAGAACTTGGGGGAAGATGAACAGTAATGCAGCAGAAAGGATGCTGGATTCGTGGAGGAGAAAAGGTGGAGAAAACCAGTACTTAAGATAAGGGGGTAAGGGCAAAGATGGTATTCTTACCGCACCGTCTACACGAGTTCCAGGGGAGCGGTCGTTTCGCGTGCTCGGATCGAGGAAATTGCAATCATTGTGCCGTGGAACGGAAGGAGACTGTTACTGCACCCGTTTCGAAAAAAGGATTAAAGAGGGAGTTTCGAAGAAAAGTTATATTTTACTCCGAAACTAGGGGGCATGTGTTGACGCCGGATTTTGACACGTCTTGAATCGGCGTCAGGAGAAGAAGATTGGCCGATGCGGCAGATCTGGGAACTACAGTAAGGAATCGGCCGATCGGGGTAACAGTTGAAAATCGGCCGATTGGTGGCGCCGCCTATGCCAACAGGATAGGATTATTCCAGAAGATCCTAGTCAAAAGCTGGTCAACGCGGCATGCTAAGTCGGCCGGAAAGCAATTGAAGAGGTCCTGATTGGATAAGGAAGCGGCAACGGAAGATTCTGCGGGAGTCCGTTTCCTTTTTAAAGTTATTATAGATATAGTAGTTTTCCTGTTTTAAATAAGGCTGTAACAAGTCGTAATCGACCAGGAGTCCTAGTTTCAGGGTATAAATAGGAGTCGCTAGGGTTTTGCAAAAAAGACAACCAACATCAATCAACAAAATACTTCTACTTTTTACCAGTACTTTACCTTTCAAGTCGGCGACTTCGCCAATATTTTCTTTTTTCACGAGTTCGTACGGATTGGCAGGGCTGCATCAACCTGATCTCCGGCCAATTGGTAGGTTCCGATTATCGAGTAATATCCGAGCTTTAACTACGGGCGCATCGCTGTGGTTTCGTTTGGATTTATTCACAAGTTATCGATATTTACTAGAATTGCAAGTTTTACCTGTTATTCTAGTATTATCACCAGTTATCCAGCTTGAGATCAGGGTAATCGGCTTCGTCATTGTTCTCCTTCGATTCATCGCCATATAGCCGATTAGATCTGTTTCAAGTGTTGCTTCTATAGTAATTGTTTAGATTGCTCCAGCAGTTTTTACAATTACCATACGATCATCGGGTGACTCATAGCCGATCATCTCTACAGCAAATCGGCCGATTTACCGCCGACGCGCTCCTCAGGACAGATCGGAAATCCAGCCGATCGACGCGCCTGGAATTTAATACTCTATTTCCTTGTCAATCAACAGGTCAGATTGACTGGCACGCCACGCGAACTGCACCAGGGCGATAACCCGAACAGGAGCTAAGCAGATTCTCCCGGGTCGTGTGTCCGACGCTGAAGACCCATCGGCCGATTCCTACCCGGCCGATTTTAGCGCCAACAGATATTTACTAGAATTGCAAGTTTTACCTGTTATTCTAGTATTATCACCAGTTATCCAGCTTGAGATCAGGGTAATCGGCTTCGTCATTGTTCTCCTTCGATTCATCGCCATACAGCCGATTAAATCTGTTTCAAGTGTTGCTTCTATAGTAATTGTTTAGATCGCTCTAGCAGTCTTCTTTACAATTACTATACGATCATCGGCTGACCCATAGCCGATCATCTCTACAGCAAATCGGCCGATTTGCCGCCGACGCGCTCCTCAGGACAGATCGGAAATCCAGCCGATCGACGCGCCTGGAATTTAATACTCTATTTCCTTGTCAATCAACAGGTCAGATTGACTGGCACGCCGCGCGAACCGCACCAGGGCGATAACCCGAACAGGAGCTAAGCAGATTCTCCCGGGTCGTGTGTCCGACGCTGAAGACCCATCGGCCGATTCCTATCCGGCCGATTTTAGCGCCAACAACTACTCGAAAGACTCATAAAAGAACCTGATTTCAGGGGCTTTTGAGAATTTATCTCGGGAAGATAATTGTTTAACCATTATTTTAGGGATTTTATTCCAAAATAAGGGGTTTTTCATATTTAGCCATTAAATCAAGGATAAGATTTGTTTTGAGCGGTAATTTTAGGAATTCTTTGGGAAAGTTATTTGCTTAACCATTTTTTCAGGAATACCGTTCCGAAAAAAGGGGTTTTCAAATTTCTGAACCAATTTACCCATTTTAACCATCAATTCAAATCCTTAATATTTTACACAACTCATGCCAAGATTTTTTTGATCCTTTTTCCAAACCTTGGGATTTGGACTCAAGGCTCGGGGGCTGCGGGACACATGTCACCGATGGCTTATTTTTCAACTTTTTGGAGGATAAGAGAAGAAGATTCAAGACTAATTGACCCTCAGCCTGATTCTTCGATTCAACCAAAGGCTCGGGGGCTAGTCCATATGGATTGCGAGTTTCATCACACCCCATATAAAAGAAGACTTGACAACTACTCGGGGCATGAGCACCTCACAGCTTCAATGCAGCCAAGGAAGTACTCAGAAGACACCTTCAAGATGGAGTTCAGGAGAACTCAAAGACGCCTTCAGAAGCACTCGGAAGCCTGCAGTACTCGACTACGAAGAGCTTGGGGCTTGTCAGACATGGGGCCACGGGACTACACACATGGCGTACATATTCTAGGATAAGGGATAGGACATGGCCCACACCCTACACCAATTGTAACTACTCGTACAAGAGTAGGACTAGTCGGAACAGAAGGAATCTACCCGAGTAGTACTCGGGTAGGACTCCTAAGCTAGTATCGGCCTAGAATTTCCATGTAACCCTGTCCCCACAGACTATATAAGGGCAGGCAGGGACCCCCTCCAAAGCATCAACCAACACACAACACCCGAGGCAATACAAACCACCACACAAGACGTAGGGTATTACGCTCTTGACGGCTCGAACTTGTCTAAATCTTGTATCCTTCGAGTTTCTGATCTCGGCGACATCCCACCTACAATCTACCACCTCGGGGGTATCCCTCGGTGGGCTTCGAGGTTAAACACTGACATGTGATCTTGATCATGGGAGTATGAAATGTATCTCACAAAGGATCACAACAATTTGACAAAGCTTAATAAGATAATAAGTTGCATATGTGGAAGGTTTTCAATTTGGATCAACATATGGCTTTGGATAGGAATATTCATACCATCGATGAACTTTAATTGTTTTTTAATTTTCAAGAATTAAATACTCCGGATATCAAGCATCACTTAGGAGGAGATCATAGCAGCTCTACTTCAACCATATCATAACACACAACAACTTAGATTTGGATCATGTTATTGCTACCTACAAGTTTCAAGCTCAAGGTCTAAATATTTTGCCAACAAACTCAAAACTAGGTAGAGCGCTAAGTTGTAACAGAGTAACTATTCATCATCTCAACAAGGAAAACTACACATGCTTACTACACATTAGAAAGCAAGTAAATATTTTTGGTCTTCTCTTAGTTTTGTGAATTTTTATTTTTTTTTAGATTTTGCAAATTATTTTATTTTGTTTAATGTATAAGGTTTGAAAACAGTAAAAAGATACAAGATACAAGGTACCTCTCGTGGGGGTCCTCCCCCAAGCTAGCTTCAGGCTTACTACTGTTTGTCGGGGTTGTACTCCCTCCAACGGAAGTAAGCCCTCCACTCCTCCTACTGCTGCAGTTGCCTCTGCTCCATGGCGTGGATCCGCTCGCCGGTGTGTCGCTGCCACATCTAGGTGCACTGGATGTGCTGGTCCAGCGACTCCTCGATGTCGTTGACCTAGACCCTAAGCTCGCCTAGCTGCTGAGTGATGGAGCTGAATCCTTGACTCGAGACCGTGCATCGTGCGAGGTGTGAGACCCCGCTGGAGCTGGAGCTGGTGGACCGGCGTGCTAGGGCTTGCCGTGCCCACTCGTCGGTGCTTGCGCTATGCCATGACGACCCACATGATAAGGACATCACACGTTTGGATACGACCGTTGATTATAAGGTGAGCTCATTCCTACTTTTGCATAGTGATTTTTGGTACAATTCACTTGGTTCCACATGTACATATCATTATTTGCTTGTAGGTACATATGTGTCTCAAAGTGCAAGTCCATCAAAGTTGACCTGTCAGTTCATCGGCAGACCAATATTGTTTCATTGGGAAGGTCATAACTCATCGATCCGGAGTGTGATTGAGGTCAATGAGCACTTGATGGAAAGCTTGATTGATAAGCTTTCAAATAGATCTTGTCCCAGTTCAATATCACATCGGCAAGGTCTCCAAATCATCAAGATTAGCTGCCGCTGTTTCTGCCAGGAGCTACGTCATTGTCATGGGCTTGTTATTCATCCTTGGGATCCTGGCCCAAGTTGGAGCACGCCCAAAGGAGATGGGGAACACACCAAGGAATCCCTTGGACGTCCTTCCCATTGGCCATCTCCTTAGGAGGCCAGCAAGGGCGTCCAATTCAAGTTGGAGGCCCAATCCATGTCAAGTTCGAGTCCATCTCGGACTCCAGGAGTAGTCTGTGGTAAAACCGACGCCCAGGTCGCATACTGAGTCTAAATTCGATGTTCTACATATGTATAGAAAGATAAGGAGATAAGCTTTCCAATGCTACTGGTTCCACGTTATTATCAGGCCGAGTCAACGGGAATCGTCGGAGCAATTGGTGTCCAGAACCTGACATGGTGGTGCGCCGCCGTCTTTTGGGCCGTTGGCCCGTGTATCGTATTGGAGCCCATTAGGGGTGCGTCCAGGGGCCTTGCACGCCCCTAAACACTTTGTATTCAATAGAGTCGTGCAAGTTAGGGTTTGGGTTTTGCTTAGATTATTCTGTCAAGAACAGTTTTGCCGTTTGTCGGTTTGTGAGACCCCAACTTCGTGAGTTAATCATACATCTGGAATTTTGGTTGCATTCTTTCTTGTTATAGCTTATGTTCTTTGATTCGAAGGCAAGGATTAGCCTTCTTGGCGATGTCGGCCGTGCAACACTGGTCGATAACCTGAGGAGACGTGGTGCTGCGATTGCGGGGTTCGGAACATGTTGTTCAGAAGCCGAATCAAATTGTGTCACGACTCCACCAAATCGAGAGTTCACAGAACCTTTCGGAAGATCGGGAACCCTAGTTCACATCACCACCTGCCTCATGCTTGAAGAACAAGAACAACTCGAAATGGGTTACATTAGTGAAACTGAATGGAAATACTTACACGAGAGTTGTTCCGCCAAATGTGGGATTGTTCTTGCAGCAAAGAAATGAGAGAGAGAGAGGTTTATTGAATCCAAACTTGAGCAAAAATCCAATGAAATCCCGAGAGCAAAGAGTGTGAGAGGGAGTGAGTAGGAGTGTTGAAGTGTGAGTGAAACACACCCTCCTCTCGGGCTCTATTTAAAGAGTATGAGCATGAAATAGCCGGGAAGGGGCAGGCCACAACGGCTACTAGCTATTTGAAAAAGCTATGCCCACCCAACGGTCAAGTGGGTTCGGCCGACCCCTGCTAGGCCCACCTGCTGATAGGTTTGGCCTACAGCCTCCCAACGACTACCATGAGTCATGCCTTGGGTGCTTTGGCCAGACTTGCTCCGGGAAGGTGTTCAAAAAATATTTTTCAAAGGATTTTTATGCTCAGAAATATTTTTAGGATTTTTGGTAAAAACAGAAAAAGGCTAGAAAAAATTCTAGCATACAACAGAGGTTTTGAAAATCAAATATGCAGTGAGAAATTTCAAATGGAGTGAAAAAGCAATTTTGAAAAAAATAAAATATGAGATAAGTACCGATTTACCTTCGGCAAGGGCTCGTTATTTTGTGTTCAACGAGCGGGAGCTTTCTCCTGCATGACTTACCATTTGGCGTCCCATCCTGGAGAGGTGGATGAAGATGCACTGTTCACCTTCCGCCAAACCTTCTTCTCATTTTTTCTTCTTGTTGGTACGGTCGGAAGTTCTTCGTGTTGGGGTTCTGGTTCGCCCCATATCCCGCTTCCATCGTGACCCTGATGAATCACGAAGCGTTGCTCTTTCCTGTATTGAAACTTGAAGAATATGTTGTTGACCCTGATGCAGAAATAGATTTCTCCGGCCCTGACATCTATCCTTGGCTTGACGTCCCTCAAGAAGGGTCGTCCAAGGATAAGTTGTATGCCTAAATTGCCCTCCATGTCGAGGACCACGAAGTTGGCGAGGATGAAGGAGTTCTTGACTCGCACCAGTAAGTTTTTGACTTTCCCTTCGGGATATCGAATGGTTGAATTGGTGAGCTGAACATACATTAGGGTTGGAGAGAGGGCAAGATATTGTAGTTGTTCGAAAATCACCTTGGGCATAATGTTTATGCTTGCCCCAAGGTCACAGAAGGCTTGATCGTAGTGGCAGCCGTAGATCAAATAGCTGATCATTGGACCCCTGGATCTCCGTGTATTGCTGCTGTCAGCCCTCCCCACGCATTCGCCCTTTGGTGCATAGGTCTTTCTGCATGGTTAGTGTGAGATGGCCTCCGGGATGGGTACCCCATCCAGTGGCCACCATGCTGACATTTTCAACGGGAGCTTCAGGTTGCCCCGGAATCTTCCCAGAATCAACTACAGGAACAGAAGCAACAATTTGAGCTAGCTGAGTTTTGATCATTTTATTGAAACTCAATTGGTTTTTCAAAGCAGAAGAAAGAGTTTCAATTTTTATGTTTATACTTTCCAAAGTTTTATAGTTAGCCAAAAACTTTTTGTTTAAGGATTCATTGATTTTAGCTTGGCCAAGCACAAGATCTTTTAAGGAGGGTTGATTTGAATTGAATTTCGAATTGAAATTTGTGTTGTAGTTATTACCTCCTTGATATGGTGGGCGTGGCTGGTTCCACCCCTGGCCTCCTTGTGGACGGTACCCGTTGTTGTTGTTGTTGACGAATGTAGCGTGTTCACGGGTCTCAGGGAAGTCGTTCCCCGAGTGTCCATCATTTCCGCAGACTTCGCATGCGGAGGGTGAGTCTATGGCTTGAGTGTAGTTGTTCATCTGCTCCTTGAATTTCGCCCTCTCGTCTAGGCATTTCAGTAGGATGTCCATCTTTGCAGCAAGCATGTCCGTCTCCTTGAAGTGCATGCCTTTGGTTCGGGGTTGGAGGCATTCTTCACTCCACCCTAGGTTGGAGACCATCTTCTCAACTAGCACTGTAGCTTTGGCGATGGTGAGGTTGAGGAAGGCTCCTCCAGCAGCAACGTGGATGTGGGCTCTTGATGTTGGGGTCAGCCTGTTGTAGAAGGTTTAGAGAACGAGCCATTCGTCCATCCCATGATGAGGACATGCGAGGATGTATTCTTGCAGCCTTTCCAAAGCTTCAGGGATTGACTCCATCCCTCTCTGCTGGAAACTTGAAATTTTCTTGCGTAGGGTGCTGGTTTTGCCAGCGGGAAAAACTTTGTGAGGTACACTGTGGAACATTTGTTCCACGTGTTGACGGCCTCCTTATCCTTGTAGAACCACTATTTATCCATTCCTAGGAGGGAGAAAGGAAACAGACAGAGCCTGATGACATCAGCTACGATCCCCCGTATCACTACGGTTTCACACAACTCAAGGAAGTTCTGAAGATGTGCTTTGGCATTATCGTTTGGCTTGCCGCAGAATGGGCTAGCCTGCACCATGTTAAAGAGACTCAATTTGAGCTCAAAGTTCACGTTTCCAACTTCGACGTTGGGTCCGGTGACCACGTTGGTGGCTGAGGGGACAGAGAAGTCACGAAGAGTCTTTTCATCCATGATGGTTGATGATGCTTGAATGACTGGTTTAGTTTCCGAGAGAATGATTTGAGGAGGGACGACGCGAGGTCGGACCCTTCTCACGAGCTTCTCTTGATTTTCAACGAAATTTGTCGGTAGAGAGAAACTAGTCATACACTACCCTATTTTCATCCAGCAGGAGAAAACAAAAGCAACATTAGTCTGTATAAGCAATAGCTATTTCTTAAACATAGTGCCAAGATTATGTATTAGTAAATCCTTTAATCAATGTCATCCCCAGCAACGGCGCCAGAATTGCTTGTTGTCATTTCTTAGTTTCATCACCTGGATTGTTAGTCCTTGGTGATGGCACCAAGAAACGCCATGGTGGTATGTCTTAACGATTACATCTTGGATCCAAAAGCGCATGGATATACTGTTGTAGCATTTTACTCGGAGAGTATTCAGGTATCATTATTTATATTTTCCTGTAGGATGGCATGAGTAAAAGAATTTACTAGGTACATGATCAAGACAATATGAATAAGCTATAGTCCATATTTCGTATAGGGGTAAGTCATGATAAATGATATGGATAAGGGTAATGTGGCACACACACAAGCCAATCTTAAGATAAAGAATAACGAATAAACCAAAGGTTAGTGGGAGCATAGGCATAAAAAGAATGTCCTAAAAGCATCTATTCATACAAGCAAGGGTAACCCAAGATACATGGTTAGGGCTCAGAGCTAAGGCTCGGAATATCAGGAACAATGCACCGCACCAGTGTACAACCAATCCCATTACATCTTTCAGAACTCCTACACCATAACCGAACGTGAGGGACTACACTAACCACGGCAAAGCTGCCGTAGCGGACGGACAGGGCTGCACCACCTGTCGTCTACCCCAACAACACCGTGGAGCATGGTCATATATGAAGGATCCAGCATACCCGAGCGCCACGCCTGTGTATGAGGTCACTACCCTAGGGCCCCCGGGTCTCCCACCCTTCGGATGGACAAGTAAAGCGCTAAGGCAAGCCCAAAGGCACAACAAACCGATATCCTTACTTAGAACATCTGGCCTAACCACATATAAAGCATAACTTATGGAAGAACAAGGCATGGTACGATAACCTATCAAGATAGCATAACAACCATGACTAAGCTCTGCATTACGAATAGGATACTGACAAGTCGAATACAAAGCCATACCGGAGGCTGAGGATTGCTCAACGACCTCTAGGAAGACTGGATTTGCTAAAGAGAAGTTCTAGCCTAGCTCCACTACCCTAAGGAGTACAAGTCACAAAGTGAGAGAGGGAGAGGCTTCCAATGTGTGGTGTGTGTGAACGAGGGGGCGAGGCCTCCTCTTATAGCCTCCAAGGGCAATTCCCGCCATCTCTTTGTATGGAAACCTTAGCCACCGTCCTTAGGGAGATAAGGATGATCTTCCTGCAAAAGATCTGGCACCGGGAAGCCATCCAGGTTCGGCCGACCCCAGGTGAGTGTCCCTCGGCTCCATCTTCCTCTGGTTGGCTAGAAAGTGGGCTCAAGTGATGATCCTTAGTGATTTATTCCTTGGCATGCCCGTTTGCTCTGCCAGGTGGGCCCTCTTCATAAGTGTAACACTGGGTGTGATCTTCTGTACAGTTCTTGTTGCGTCTTCTTCGTGTTTTCTTCTTATTCCGGACTTGTATCCTTGAAATGGCTTGATAGACAGTACAGCTGTGGAACTAGGTTAGTGATACAAATATGTGAGTAAGAGGCTCAAATTTCGTTTATTTGTGAGTATAGTTGATGGTCAAATTTCACATTTACGGACCGTCAACAAAAGGCTCATGAGGGATTTGGCAAGATTGAAGAGCAAGAGCATTGTGCAACCTTCTCAAGATAACTGTGAGAACAGGGTGAAGGAACTTGAGAGGGGAGGAACTGTGAGATGTTTCAAGTGCCATCAAGAAGGCAACAAGTCCTACAAGTGTCCTCAACCCAAGAAGATTGTTTCGGATGAGAAGAACAAGAAGAGCTTCACCATCAAGAGTTATCTCATCTACACCATGCCCAACCGGAGAAACAAGAGCAAGAGCACCTCCTATGTCATCAAGAAGAAGAGCAATGGCAAGGTGGTTGCCCACAAGGTTGGGAAGAAGGATTGAAGTTGGAACCGCTCCATTTGCGTGCCCAAGGAAGTCATCACAAATATGAAGGGCCCTCAAATTGTGTGGGTTCCAAAGGATACTTGAAGCCCGAAGATCGGCTACGGGGGATGCTGTGGCAGAACCACCTGAATTAATCCGGCTCAAGCGCGCTAACCATCACCACAAGGGCAATCAGGGCTAACTCGCACTTCAAACGGAATAATCCACGGGTCTGTCGGGTAACCTCCCGATACAACCACGATTTTTGCCGATCGAAACCACACATACATGTACTCACATGAAGGTGAGCGCAGAGGATACAACATTCCACAAATTTTACACCACAGGGGTCATCATAAATTGTTATTACAATGGAGTTCAAATTCGGAAAACAAGGCACTTCAGAGTTCAAAATAATAGAGTTCTTAAAAGTTCAATGCAGCGGAAAAATAACGAACTACTCGACGATACGGATGTCTCAATGAAGCCTGTACGAGGCATCACTCGGCATTATCACCGTTGGCCGGGGGCGTATCCCAGTCCACCGACCAACCAGGAGGAAGGGTACAAGGCCAAGTTAAACTAGCAATCATATCCTCGAAAGTTTCACCTGAAAACAAGCAAGGCTTTTGGCTTGAGGGGTTTGTTTTGCCGAAAAGCACATATAAGTAGGTCCTTACTTTCAGATTTTAGCTCCAAGTTCTAGCTTTCTTTAACCATTCTAGGTAAGCAACTATCCAATATCATACATGGTGGAAGAATTATTTTGCATCCAACAAGATTAATCATCATCATTGTTCCTTTTCTTACTCTATGTGGTAAAAGGGTCAAGCAGTCTCAATAACCGTGAGAAACGGACGATTCGAATCAAATTTCTTAACCTTGCAAGGGAAACCTAAACACACATCACGTGGTTACTCCCAGAGTCACACGTGCAACTTTTCCCCTTTCTTCCTGGGTTATGGATCAGGGCCGCCATCCGAGACTACAGAGCCCGGTTCTGTACCCACCATGTGCGCGCATGGAACCGAAGTTGAGATGGTGGGATGCTGTCCACTTGCCGGTCCGATTAGGTACTTAAGCTTACCGATTACCATATTCTCGGCATGTGGTTAGTACGTTCAAAGACTTAACCACCACTACCACACACTACGGCTGGCTGCTTTTTGCTCTCCTTCCTCAACTGCTACTCGGGCTATCATCAGATAGCTCTCAAGGAGGAAGACCAGATCAAAATGGCGTTCATCACCACCTTCGGAGCGTACGCTTATACTACAATGTCTTTTGGGTTGAAGAACGCAGGAGCCACTTATCAACGGGCCATTCAACTGTGCCTCGCAGATCAACTTCACCGCAACGTTGAGGCTTACGTGGATGATGTGGTCATCAAGACAAGATCACATGACGAGTTCATCACTGAGCTCAAAGAGACCTTCAACAGCCTGCGACAGTTTCGATGGAAGCTCAACCCGACAAAGTGCGTCTTTGGCGTCCCTCAGGGCAAACTACTCGGGTTCATCGTCAGCCACCGCGGGATTGTAGCCAATCCAGAGAAGATCAATGCCATCACAGCCATGGATCCCCCAAAGACTGTCAAAGAATCCAGAGACTAACCGGCTGCATGGCAGCTTTGAATCACTTCATTTCCCAACTTGGAGAAAGGGGACTACCCTTCTTCAAGTTGCTCAAGCATCACGACAAGTTTAAGTCGACCGAGGAAGCAAACAAGGCGCTACAAGACCTCAAACATCACTTGCAATCGCCACCCATCCTGACGGCTCCCAAAACCAGGCGAGAACCTGCTGCTCTACATCGCCGCGACTACTCACGTCGTAAGCACGGCGATCGTGGTGGAACAACAGGAAGAAGGCCATGTCTTCGGGGTGCAGCGACCGTTTTACTTCATCAGTGAAGGTCTCTCTAAATCCAAGGTTTGTTACCTGATGATTCAAAAAATTCTTTATGGTATCCTCATCACTTCCAGGAAGCTTCGCCACTACTTCGAATACAACATCCTGGTGGTCTCCGACTTCCCGTTGGCGGATATCCTCCACAATCGGGACGCTACCGGACGCATCTCAAAGTGGGCGGTGGAGCTGGGAGCCGTCACACTCGACTTCAAGCCCTAGACAGCCATCAAGTCACAAGCACTAGTCGATTTCATGGCAGAGTGGCGAGAAAACAAAGTGGAAACCCCAACCAACCAGCCGGAGCATTGGTGCGGCAGAACCACCTGAATTAATCCGGCTCAAGCGCGCTAACCATCACCACGAGGGCAATCAGGGCTAACTTGCACTTCAAACGGAATAATCCATTGGTCTGTCGGGTAACCTCCCGATACAACCACGGTTTTTGCCGATCGAAACCACACATACATGTACTCACACGAAGGTGAGCCCCGAGGATACAACATTCCACAAATTTTACACCGCAGGGTTCATCATAAATTATTATTACAACTGAGTTCGAGTTCATAAAATAAGGTACTTCAGAGTTCAAAGTAACTGAGTTCTTCAGAGTTCAATGCAGCAGAAAAATAATGATAAACAACTCGACGATACAGAATGTCTCGATGAAGCCCGTACGAGACATCACTCGGCATTATCATCATTGGCCGGGGGCGTATCCCATTCCACCGACCAACCAGGAGGAAGAGTACACGGCCAAGTCAAACTAGCGATCACATCCTCGAAAGTATCACCTGAAAACAAGCCACAAGCAAGGCTGAGTATACTAATACTCAGCAAGGCTTACCTGACTAGTGGATTATACTTAGCCGACCCCTAGACATGCCAGGCTTTTGGCTTGAGGGGTTTGTTTTGCCGAAAAGCATATAGAAGTAGGTCCTTACTTTCAAATTTTAGCTCCAGATTCTAGTTTTCTTTATCCATTCTAGGTAACCAACTACCCAATATCATACATGGTGAAAGAATTAACCTTGCAAGGGAAACCTAAACACACATCACGTGGTTACTAAAAGAGTCACACGTGCAACGTTTCCCCTTTCTTCCTGGGTTGTGGATTAGGGCCACCATCCGAGACTACAGAGCCTAGCTCTGCACCCACCATGTGCGCGCATGGAACCGAAGTTGAGAGGGTGGGATGCTGTCCACTTGCCGGTCCGATTAGGTACTTAAGCTTACCGATTACCATATTCTTGGCATGTGGTTAATACGTTCAAAGACTTAACCACCACTACCACACACTGCGGACTTAGCATTTTCCACTAAACAGACGGGGCCTCAATCATCAACATAAACATCGTAGCATAGCCCCGTCCGTCGACCTTATGATTGCAGCATGTAGTAAACATTCAACTCCTATATTCTGACGAGTGACAGGAAATCACTCGACATTTAACGGAGTCCTATTAGCATTGCCTTCTATCGATCCTTACATCTAGGGTTCAGAGCATGGGTACCTAGGATCATGCAACTAAATTTCCATTCAACTCCTACAAACTTAATGCACAAGTAAAGTAGAGTAATAAGTTGCAAAAGTTTAGAAAATAGGGTTCATGCTCCGGGGCTTGCCTTCTTGGGTAAAGCTGGCTTGGGGCTCGTCCGAACTTGCGCTCGGGTCTTCGATAGCTTCAGTTAGATTTACTTGACCTTCACGCTGCTCACTCTCGGAAGCGGGCACCAGCTCGTACGTTCCGTCGGCGAGAGTAGTCGATTCTATATGAATGCACAAGTGTAAGTTATAGTGATGGCATATGATGATTATTTTACTTCACGATAAAGTTGCAGTTCACAAAACATCGATTTGGTTGTGAAGTTACTTAGTTGAGATTTCTGTGAGCAATTGTTAAAAGAGTATAACTTAAACTATTAACTTCATTAAACAAGAAGGGGGTTGTGTTATATTGGAAACTTAATTTTCTAAGCACATCATGGATTAATCACAACTTCTGGATTAGGTAACGTCTGGTGATGAAATTTTTATTTAGACCACATTATGCAGAGACAAAAGCACTGTAAAAATTTCTGGCATTTTCATGCAACAGAATAATTATGAAAAAGGTAAAACACAACCACTGCTAGAACATAGTCATTTTTATACAGAACAAACCATTGAAGTATTGACACCAAACATTTTACAGGGAAATAATCTATCCATATGTGTGTTACTGTAAATTTTTCAGATTTTACTGAGCAAGATACAAAGCATAATAAATAGGACAAGATACACCTAGTTTAATAAAGATTAATTTCTATAGGATGTTTTACACGTTTTCTGTGTATGAAACTTTTTATACAACAAGAGATACTCTAAAGTGTGCTACAGAAAAAAGTTGAACATTTTCCAAGCAAAGAAACTAATTATTTGAATTAGTGCATTTCTCCTACCACAAAATTATATAATTAGGTTACAGGAAGGAAAAAGGTTCTAAACTTTTTCTGTGGTATTTAGGCGTTAATATAACAGTTCTGGAAAAGTTTCACCACATGAATCACAATATAACAGCAGTTACAAATTAGTTTTATTAATTCATGCCATAAACAAGTTTTATTAAGACGTTTAGCTAGAGATGGGTTCTGGCCCTAATATTTTTGCACTGGCCTACAAATCAAGCAACCAATCTACTGTTAAAGTTTCGGGTTTAGACTTTGTCTACAACAGGGGGTACATTTAAAGTCTATTAAATCTTCTATTTAATTTAGACCAAGATTTAGCAAGCTACTGAAGAAAAACATGTAACAAAAGTTGTAGATTTTCATCTAAAGATTCCAGAACAGTTGAGTTTGTTTTTTTCAGATTTTTCTACGATTTTATATGAATTTTACAATTTCGCTGTTTTTGAATTCAAAGTTTAAACTTTCTTTATAGAGGGGTCCTTGGAAACTTGCGTGCAGACTCTTTTAAAGATTGCAATCGATGCAATTGGGTCCCTGGGCGGCGCTGGCATGGCGGCCGGCCAGATTCCGGCGAGGGGGCTCATCGGCGGCGAGGGAAAAAGGGTCGGGGAGATCTAGGGAGGCGAGAGCTACATTGGGATGGCCTTGTTCGGGGTTGTGACTGACTGGAGGTGGCTCGTCGGCGCGGAGCAGAGAGGCGGCGGCGGGGCAGAACGTCGGCGACGGTGCTCCGGCGAGGAGGGGAGAGCGTGGGCTGGCCGATGAGCTTCGTGGCGTCGAGGGGAACCCGTTTCGAAGCTTGGCTTGGACGGAGGAGCTTCGGCGTGGGCTGTCCATGGAGCAGCAAGGAGCGGCGGCGGCGCGGGCGGCGCTGGCGGTGCTCCGGCGGTTCTGGGCGACGATGGGTGGGGCAGTGAGCTGCGGTGGGGTGCTGTGGTGGTGGTGGGAGACTCAGCTTTGGCAAGGGGTGGCCGGAGAGGTGAGTTCCATGGTGAGCTGGGCACGACGGCGGTAATGGTGGTGGTGGCAGCGTTCTGGTGTCTGGGCGCACGAGGGGGACTCAGTGCGGCCTTTTGTAGCCAGCAGAGAGGCGGGAGGAGGGGCGGGACTTGACTGCGAGGCGCGGGCACGGGCGGCACGACGGGGGTGCATTACTGGTCGTGACGGGCGGCGAGCAGAGTCGGCGCAGCGTGCGGCGGGCGCGAGCAGGGGATTGGGCGCTAAGGATTTGGCATGTGGAGCTGGAGATCACGCGGCGCATGGGTTGGGCGACGAGCTGCCGCAGCTGTCTTGCCGAGCTTCGAGCGCGGCGACTGGCGGGGCGCGGCGGAGACATTGGCGCGTGGCGTGCGCGGACTGGGGAGGAGCGCGGCGTGCGGGCGCGCGTGCGGGCGCGGCCAGGCATTGGCTTGGTGCCTAGCGTTGTCAGGCATCGCCGGCCAAGTGGCCTGCGGCGACTGCGCGGCGGGCAAGGGTCGGGCGAAGTGAGGGCCGCAGCGAAGCCGAGGGTCGGGCGAACAAAAGGTTCGACACCTTTGTCCGTATAAGGCCTCAAATGGTGCCATTTTCAAACTCGCTTGATAGCTATTGTTATATGAGAACTCTGCTAGGGGTAGGCATTTGTCCCAACTCTTGTCATAGTGAATGACGCAAGCTCTAAGCATGTCTTCAAAAATTTGGTTTACTCTTTCAGTTTGTCCGTCAGTTTGAGGATGATAGGCTGAGCTTCCAATCAATTTAGTACCAAGAGAAGCTTGCAATTGTTCCCAAAAGCGCGCTACAAACTGAGTACCACGATCAGAAATAATAGTCTTCGGTACTCCATGTAGGTAAACAATGCGGTCGAGATAAATCTCAGCATATTTCTTGGCAGTATAGGTGGTGTGTACCGGAAGAAAATGTGCCGTCTTTGTGAGCCTATCAACGATAACCCATATGAAATCATGTTTCTGTGCAGAACTTGTCAATCCAACAATGAAATCCATACTTATGTCTTCCCATTTCCATGAGGGTATAGGCAGAGGTTGAAGTGTACCGGCTACTTTCAAGTGGCTGGCTTTTACTCTCTGGCATGTGTCGCATTCTGAGACATATTTAGCGATTTCTCTTTTCATTCTAGTCCACCAGAAATTTTGCCTAAGGTCTTGATACATTTTGTTACTGCTGGGGTGAATAAAAAATTTAGAAAGGTGTGCCTCATCCAAAATTTTCTTACGGAGCTCATGATTCTTCGGAACGACTATGCGACTTTCGAACCATAGAACTCCCTTATGGTCCTAGCGGAAACATTTGTATTTCTCTTCTCCTAGAGAGTGTTTTTGTTTGATGATCTTAACTCCATCGTGTAGTTGTGCCATGATGATCTGGTTGTGAAGAGTGGGCTCGACTGAGATGTGATTCAGAGTGCCTTGGAAAATCATTTCCAAACTAAGCCTTCTCATTTCCGAACATAATGTCTCATTATAGATTTCCACTGATAGGCAATGGCAATGGGCCTTACGGCTTAGTGCATCCTCGACTACATTTGCCTTGCCGGGGTGATAGTGCACCTCGAGATCATAATCCTTGATTAATACTAGCCATCTTCTTTGTCTCATATTCAGATCGGCTTGGGTGAAGATATATTTGAGACTCTTGTGATCGGTGTAGATATTACAATGAGTGCCCATGAGATAATGTCTCCATATTTTTAGAGCATGAATGACTGCTGTTAACTCGAGATCATGGGTCGGATAATTCTGCTCATGGGGCCGAAGGGCTCGTGAAACATAGGCGATAACTCGATTTTCTTGCATAAGCACACAACCAAGACCAGTGCCAGATGCGTCACAGTAGACATCGAACGGCTTGGTGTTATCGGGTTGAGCTAACACAGGGGTTGTAGTCAAACATTCTCTGAGAGTGTGGAAAGATTCTTCACACTTCTCATCCCATACAAACTTTACTCCCTTTTTCAAAAGTTTGGTCATAGGCTTAGCAATCCTGGAGAAATGCGGAATGAAACGGCGATAGTAGCCGGCTAAGCCAAGAAAACTGCAAATCTAATGAATAGAGATGGGAGGTTTCCAATCCATCACTTCTTGTACCTTGCTAGGGTCAACGGCTATGCCTTCGCTGGAAATAGTGTGACCCAAGAATTTCACACTATCCAACCAGAATTCTCACTTAGAGAATTTAGCATAGAGCTGATGGTCTCTGAGACGCTGAAGAACAATGTGCAGGTGCTTAGCGTGCTCTTCCTCGTTCTTGGAATAGATAAGGATGTCATCAATGAAAACTACGACGAATTTGTCGAGCTTGGGCATGAATACCGAATTCATGAGATACATGAAGTAGGCAGGGGCATTGGTGAGACCAAAGGACATGACCAAGAATTCATATAGTCCATATTGTGTGGAAAAGGCAGTCTTAGGAATATCGCATGGACGAATCTTGATCTGATGATATCCAGAGCGAAGATCAATCTTTGAGAAAACCCTAGCTCTAGATAATTGATCAAAGAGAACGTCGATGCGGGGAAGTGGGTATTTATTCTTAACGGTTACCGCATTGAGAGGTCGATAGTCCACACATAATCTTAAAGTGTCATCCTTTTTCTTTACAAATAGGGCTGGACATCCCCAAGGTGATGCGCTAGGATGAATGAAACCTTTGTCCAGTAGTTCTTGGAGTTGTGTTTTCAGTTCAGCCAATTCCTTAGGTGGCATCCTATAGGGTCTTTTGGAGATAGGTGCAGTGCCTGGTTGGAGTTCAATAACAGACTCAATATCCCTATCTTGTGGCATTCCTGGTAAGTCATCCGGAAAAACATCGGCATACTCGCATACCACTGGAATATCATCTAGCTTGATTCCTTCCATCACGAAAGCACAAGAATTCGTGCACTCCCGGAATGGTAGGTAAAGGGTAGTGGCTCCATGACTAGGTGAATTTATCTCAACAGCTCGGGAAGAAAGGTCCAGTGTGACTCCATGTAGAGCCATCCAATTCATACCCAAAATAACGTCCATGCCATCAAGGGGTAAAAGAACAAGGTCCGTGTTGATGATTTTACTACCCAACTTGATTGGTACTTGCCTTATCATTTGATTTGAAGCAATTTTACCACCCGGTGTTGATATCATATGCGACCCTTTTTTGTGACAAACATTCAAGCCTACTTTTGCACCAAACTTTGCACTAATGAAACTATGTGATGCACCAGAATCAAACAATATAACTGCAAGCTTGTTATGGATAGAGAATGTACCCGTCATCACTGGTGCTCCTTCAGGAAGTTCCGCAAGGATGGTGAAATTGATCCGTCCTTGTTTGACCTGAAGGGTCTGCCTCTTGCCTTTGTTCTTATTGTTCTGGTTAGAGTCCTGGCCCTGATTTGGTTGCCTGACCTGAGGGCATTCGCAAGCAAAATGACTGGAACTCCCTCACTTGAAACAACGATTGGTGATGCTTGTTCGAAGAGACTGCTGAGTCGCGGGCCTTGGTCCAGTCTGTTGAGGCACAGGGGGTTGTACAACACCTTGTTGCTGCGGGGGCCTGATAATCCAACACCCTGGCTGAGGGGCCTTCTGTGGAGCTATAGGCGCAGCAGTTCGCACTAAGCGATACCTCGGTGGCTGAGCGCCCGAGGGTCCAACTGGCACCTTCCTCTTCTTTTCAGCATGATGAGCCTCAATACAATCCTCTTGAGTGATGGCCATATTGACCAGCTCATTATATGTATCGGCTTTGACAAGATTCAGCCGTTCCTTGAGTTTAGTACTCAGACCTCTACGGAAACGATCACGCTTCTTAGCATCCGTGTCTGCGTGATAGCCCGCGTACTGGCACAGGTTGTTAAAGGCCTGAGCATACTGAAGTACAGTGCGGGTACCCTGAGTGAGAGCCAAAAACTCATTTAGCTTTCTTTCCATAAGACCTTCGGGGATATGGTGTGCTCGGAACGTAGTTTTGAATTCGTCCCAGGTGACGACGTGATCAGCAGGGAGCATAGCAAAGTAGTGGTCCCACCAAAGATGAGCTGTACCGCGAAGCTGCTGCGCGGCAAAGCGAGCCTTGTTTGCATCCGAACATGGGGTCACAAGTAGAGAAAACTTGGACTCGATTGTGCGAATCCAAGCGTCCGCATCCAAGGGTTCCTCCGTCTTGTGAAACAAGGGAGGCTGGGTCCCAAGGAAATCCGTGTAACCGGCAGCTTGAGGTTGGTGAACATTGTGTCCACCCCGCTGTTGGTGTTGTCCTTGCATGAGCTGACGAAGCAACTCGGTTTGAGCGGCCATTACTTCCACCAAGCTAGGTGGTGGTGGTGCCTGTGGTTGGGATCCACTAGCACTAGCACCGAAACCATTCGGGTTACCACGGGTTGCTCCAACCATCTGAAAAGTGAATGTTTATCATTAGCAATGTGATCCATATTGCTTCCATGATTCAAAAGGATTAGGGCGGAAAAGAGTAGACTTCCGAAAGATCATGGATAGAATCGTGGACAGAATACTGTCTGCCATAAGAAATTTATAACTCCTGGTAGGTTCATCCAAAATTTCTCATATTTTGGCAGTGGGTAGGGAATTTAGAGGTGTACAACTTTGGTATTCAACCAAGATACTAAATCAATGGCTAAGATGGTCAAACGATTCACTCTTTGCTTTGCTGGTTTGGCTGTTTTTTCAGCAAAACGAGTTATAGTATCTTGCCTATAACTCAAACTAGCAAGATCCAATAGTGTTGAAATTTTGTGAGAACCTAGATCACAAAATTTAGGGCAAGTTTGGTATTCAATACTCACCCCAGAAATGTAAAGAGACATGGGTAAAATTCCGACAAGTTTCCACAATCGCAGATTCAACTATTTTCCAATATCACAATCAAACCACCAAGTTTATATAGCCATGGCCTACATGATTAGAGTATCCAATGGTCAAGTTGTATTCATCACAAAAGAGGTACTCAACTCTTAGTTAGCCTATTACAACACTTGCCAAAACTTAGGCTACACTATCGAGGAGTATATGCAAAAGTCCTCCTAGGTCATCGGCTAGAAGTCGTCGAGGTTGTTGACGGACGACTCGCTGTGAGTAGGAGACTGAGCTCCCATCGGAGGTGGCTGCAGTGCCTCCCCCTCAAAGTCCATTCCTGAAACACCATTAATCTCCTGTGGCTCCTCCTCATCTTCCTCCCTAGCCACCACGTGGGGAGGGGCATTGATGAGAACATCCTCCACTATTACCCGCTGGCAAAGACGCAACAAAGGGGGCCGAGTGGCCCAGTTGTAGTCGGGCGGCGACCGTGTGAGCCTCTGAATAATCCCACCTTGCTTAGATTGGGAGGAGGAAGCCACCTTAAAAGGGAGAGCAACCCTTCCTTTATTGGACTAGTCTTTTAGGGAGATTGGGCCTTTCCCCGAGTGGGTGTGCCTAAGAACTGTTGGGGTCCGGGCAACCTTAATTTATTGGGCCTCGGCCAACCCCACCTGGGCCGGATGCATCATTTGGTATCAGAGCTGGGCCCTTGTTTAAGGGGGTGGGAATGATGAAGACATCCTCCACTATTACCCGCTGGCAAAGACGCAACAAAGGGGGCCGAGTGGCCTAGTTGTAGTCGAGCGGCGACCGTGTGAGCCTCTGAATAATCCCACCTTGCTTAGCTTGGGAGGAGGAAGCCACCTAAAATGGGAGAGCCACCCTTCCTCTATTGTACTAGTCTTTTAGGGAGATTGGGCCTTTCCCCGAGTGGGTGTGCCTAAGAACTGTTGGGGTCCGAGCAACCTTAATTTATTGGGCCTCGGCCAACCCCACCTGGGGCGGATGCATCATCTGATCATGGTGCCACTGAATGTGCTCATTAGCATCCTCCAACTCAAGGTTCAGATCATGGAGCTGCTCCTCCAAGTGTGCTATCATGTCATCTCTCTCACCCATGAGAGTATCATGCTCCTGAACTTGGCCCTCAAGTTGGCCAATCCGGGTGTCTCTGTCCTCGAGTTCCTCACTGAGTTCCATAATCTGCTCATCCCTGGTATCTTCCATCATGTGGTAGGCCTGTGCAAGATTAGTGAGCTGCACAAGCGCCTGACTCTGGAGAGTCTGAAGTCGGTAGAGTGCATTCATGCACCGCACGGAGTTCTCGATGGTCTCCTGGGCATGAAAGTCCACCAAGTACTGTGAGTGCTGCACCCTGTTGAGCCAAAAGGGGTCGTTGTCCTGGGCAGCAGGAAACAAACCAATAGGAGTGAGCGTGACGGCCTTGGGGCACTGTGTACAGAAAGTGGTGAGTGCCCTCATGGCAGCAAGCTCCCAAGTATCGGCCAAACGGCGACCAACAGCCTCCATCTCCAAGGCGGGCCACTCCGGGTGTAGCGGGTGCGGAAAGATGGTCACGTTGACACGGCACTGGGTAACTCCATTCTCTGCAAACTCCAGTCCAGTGTAACATGGGGGAATTGAATAGCCCGCGGTGCGCAGAACATCCCACAAGATAGAGGGAAAGCCCTCCCAGTGGAGACACTGCGAGTGAACGCGTCCATCCTCATCCACCATCATGGCAACAGGCTCGGCCATCTGAACAAAAGATCAAATGGGTGAGATAGCGAAAAACCGTTAACAACACAGTGACAGGTTCTGGACAGTGCACTAAAATAGCCATAACTTCAACAGTTCTTGTCCAAAAATTCTCAACTTTTACCAGAACATTCCTAAGGTATTTGTGAACATCTTTCCTAGTCAACTCCAGAGCTAGATCCGGCTCTAAGGTGGTCTTTCTCTTAAGGTTTTACTTTACTGTCTACCCAGAAATTTCAGTGAACAGTGGGCCAATGTTTCGTGCACCAGGGAAAATCTACCCAGCCAAAAATTACCACCCTTTGGATGGACAAGTAAAGCGCTAAGGCAAGCCCAAAGGCAAAACAAACCGATATCCTTACTTAGAACATCTGGCCTAACCACATATAAAGCATAACTTATGGAAGAACAAGGCATGGTACGATAACCTATCAAGATAGCATAACAACCATGACTAAGCTCAGCATTACGAATAGGATACTGACAAGTCGAATACAAAGCCATACCGGAGGTCGAGGATTGCTCAATGACCTCGAGGAAGACTGGATTTGCTAAAGATAAGTTCTAGCCTAGCTCCACTACCCTAAGGAGTACAAGTCACAAAGTGAGAGAGGGAGAGAGGCTTCCAATGTGTGGTGTGTGTGAACGAGGGGGGAGGCCTTCTTTTATAGCCTCCAAGGGTGATTCCCGCCATCTCTTTGTATGGAAACCTTAGCCACCATCCTTAGGGAGATAAGGATGATCTTCTTGCCAAAGATCTGGCAGCCGGGAAGCCATCCAGGTTCCGCCAACCCCAGGTGAGCGTCCCTCGGCTCCATCTTCCTCTGGTTGGCTGGAAAGTTGCCACACCCGATTCTAGAAAGAACCAGATGCATCTCATATGTGCGCAAGGATCATGTTCACACACATATGGTAGACGGAAAGTGTAATATATCAAAGACAATGCTGAAAAGTAACTAAATATAGTATTTAACGATATTACACTCCGTATAAAAGAGACACAACTGTCTTCCACAGATGATGACTGGTGAACGCAGGGCCTATAACTCCTCGAAATCGTCGAAGATCTCCTCTTCAAAGTTCTCTTCTGAACAGCAGGGGGCAAGGGTGAGTACTCTTATGGTTGGTACTCAGCAAGTGGGGTGAAAATGCAAGGCCATCAAGGATAGGCTAAGGTTTGTAGCAGCGGTCACTTTTAGTTGGTCAAGTATTTATTAACAAGCACCTATTATCTAGGTTTAAGTTTATACCAACCCATTTTAGCAAGAACATAAAGGTACCATCAACAATAACATAAACCACGAACCACAATTTAATTAATCTTCAAGTTTCATTATCATGTGAGGGTCCAAGCCACTCTTAACCGTGAGTACGGGTGTTATAACAGTTTTACACTCTGCAGAGGTTGTACACTTTACCCACAAATCATGTTCCCCTGAGTTGCCCGGGTTTGCAAGGCCCTTAAACACTTCCGAGGTGAGTGGCGAGGGTACACTACGAAGCCTTTACAAAGACATGTCGGAGCTAGGCAGCCCGCTACAGTTTCAGTAGCAGTATGGTCCATAAACCTCCCTAATGGTCAGCTCCTTAGCAAAGGCAGCTACCCCAAGAGGACCGGGCTATGACCCCTATCATCGACCCCCTCCTTGCCCTTTTGGTAAGGCCACCAGCAAACTACACATCTAATTAATTGGCTAAGGTCAGAGCCATATGACTTTGTGGTTGCACTGTTCACTTGGGTGGTTCTCCATGTTTCCATTAAACAAAGTTGATCTTGAATTAACGTGGTATAACAACAATATGAAACATGACCAACATTGTCATAAGAGTAAACCAATACCAATCCCAAAGTTTGCAACTAAGCGTGACTACCCAACATGAATAGTAAACCCAGGTGTTTCAAGGTTTGGGGTAAAAGACTAGGTATGTTCTTAGCATAAGTAACCCATCATGTTTATGCAAGCAATATTAAAGTAAAGTGAATTATCATGCTATTGTTGGGATCAAATAGAATATGCAGGGGAGAAATCCACTTGCCTTCCTCAAACAGCTGCTGATTCTCTTCCTCGTAAGCTTGCTCTTGGTTCTGCTCGAACGTCACGTTGTCTACGCGATCACATAAACAAGCATACACAAATAAATAAGAAACAATACAATCAAACAGTACAAACAGAAAGTAAAAAGATGCTAATGTTGTAGTTCATGATGCAAGGATCAGGCGGGCGCAAGAATCGCTAAAATCGGAGTTGAAACGATGAAGATATGGCTAAAACAGTGATCTAGGGACCTAACTTCAAGAGTTTTGAACTTCCAGGGGCTAAATCTGAGAAATTCGGTCTAAAACATAATTAAACCTTATACAGAGGGTCGGGGTGCAAAACTAGAAGTTCTGGACGGCGGATACTAATTCTAGAAAAGTCAGGGGTCGGAACAGAAGAAGAAAGGGCTCAACTCTAATTATTTTTCTACTGTTCTGGACTGCGGGTTGATTTCTGGAAAACCTAGGGGTCTTTCTGCAAAAGTTTTGGGAACAGCTAGGGTCGGGTGAATCTGGTCCATTGGATCAGAATCGAGCGGCGGGTCGGGCGAATCGGCGGAGTGAGGGTCGGGCGAATCGGCGGAGTGAGGGTCGGCGAATCGACGGAGTAAGGGTCGGGCGAATTGGCGGCAAATGAGAGCGGCGGCAGACGGTCGGAGTTTCACCGAATCCGGCGTTCCGAGGCTCGGTTCGGGCTGGGTTCATGCCGGGGTGAGAGTGGGCGGTACGGTGAAGGTGAGGGTGGTCACGGGATGGCTGTGCGGCGGCTGTAAACTGGCGGCCACGACGGCGGGCGGAAACAGGGGTCCGGCGAGAAATCGGGTTTGCGGCGGAGCAAGGGAGAGAGGGGAAACTGGTGCGGCTTAATGCTCACCAACTCGCGGAACTCCGGTGAGAGCTGAAGACGGCGGAGAAGCAGCGGAACGATGAGTCGACAGAGAGGTGGCGACACGGGGCGGCGGCGTTCCTTTGGTGTGCGACTTCCAGCGGCGTGCGATGGTGTTGAGTAGAGGAAAGGGTTTGGGGATGGCTCTGGTCGCAAAGCGGGGCTCCGACGGGATTTTATAGGGGCGGATTGGCTGGGAATAAGGAAGGCGACGGCTCTTGCGAAGGAAAGGGCGGAACTGCGGCTAGTAAGGTAAGCCTGCATCGCCGGGAAGGAAAGGTAGACGCGGGTGACGGCGCGGAGTCGATCTGGACTCGGGGTAAGGAAGGAAGAAGGAAGGAGAAGGGGTGCGAATGACGGCGCGGCGCGCCTGCTGTCGCGGCGGAGAAAGGAAACAGAGGAGCGGGAGCGATGCAGAGCAGAGGAAGAAGAAAGGAAAGAAGAAAGAAGACGCCGACAGATGAGGCCCAGCTGTTGGTGAAAGAGAGGTGAGGGTAAGTAAGGCAGATTGGGCTGTCTGGGTTGGGCCGTGGGAAAAAGAGAAGAAGGAGAAGAGAAGAATTGGGCTGGGCTGAAAGAAAGAATAGAAGAAGAAAAGAAATAAAGATGCATGCACAATTTTATTGTATGACTTTTATAAAAATACTTTTAGAATTTTGATTCCTATATTTTTGGGTGTTACAAAACCTACCCCCTTAAAGAGAATCTCGTCCTCGAGATTTGGAAGGACTAGGGAACAGCTGAGGGTATTCTGCAAGCAGTTCATCTTCTCTTTCCCAAGTAGCTTCATCCTCTGAGTGTTGACTCCACTGTACTTTGCACATTTTGATCACCTTGTTCCGAGTAACCCTCTGAGATATTTCCAAGATTCTAACCGGATGCTCTGCATAAGTTAAATCTTCTTGTACATCAAGTTGCTCCAACGGTAACTGCTCCTCAGGCACTCTCAAACATTTCTTTAACTGCGATACGTGAAACACATCATGGACATCTGACAATCGTACCGGTAACTCCAATTGGTATGCCACTTCACCTTTCCTTTCCAGGATCTGAAAAGGACCAATATAACGTGGTGACAATTTTCCTTTCACATTGAATCTACGTAAACCTCTGATGGGTGATACCTTCAAATACACAAAATCTCCAACTTCAAATGTCAATTCCCTTCTTCGTATATCAGCATAACTTTTCTATCATGATTGGGCAGTCTTGAGATTATCCCGGATTATCTGGACTTGTCTATCCGCTTCTTGAAGAATCTCTGGTCCAAAAACCTGACTTTCTCCTGTCTAGTTCCAATACAATGGTGTCCTGCATTTTCTCCCATATAATGCTTCAAATGGGGCCATCTTGAGACTTGCTTGATAACTGTTATTGTAGGAGAATTCTGCATATGGCAAACTTTTATCCCAACTACCTCCATGCTTGAGGGCGCATGCTCTCAACATATCGTCTAATACTTGATTTGTTCGCTCAGTCTGACCATCTGTTTGCGGATGATATGCGGAACTGAAATTGAGCTTTGTATCCATAGATTCATGTAATTTCTGCCAGAAACGTGATGTGAATTGTGTACCTCGATCAGACACTATCTTCTTTGGAAGACCATGCAGACACACAATTCGTGACATGTATAGTTCTGCTAACTTGGCTCCAGTGTATGTTGTTTTGACTGGGATGAAATGTGCCACTTTTGTCAATCTATCCACAATAACCCATATCGAGTCGTAACCATCACTAGTACGGGGTAACCCTACAATGAAATCCATACCAATCTCTTCCCATTTCCATTCGGGTACTTTCAATGGCTGGAGTAAACCTGTTGGTCTCTGGTGTTCTGCCTTCACTCTCTGGCACACATCACACAAAGCTACGTGAGTTGCTACATCTCTTTTCAAACCATACCACCAGTACCTTTCTTTCAAGTCTTGATACATTTTGGTGCTTCCAGGATAAATGGAATAAACGGAATCATGTGCCTCTTTCAAAATGAGTTCACGAAGGTGATCAATTTTAGATGATGAGGACACCAACACCAACGATACATCCACTCCGACACAAGTACCTATTGCTGGTCCTATTACTCGTGCTCGTGCGCATCAACTTAATCATCAGGTGAGTTCAAATCTAAGCTCAGGTGCATCATGTTTAGACCATGGAGACCCGTGTACTCTTGTTTTGCTTAGGAACCAAGGAGGCGGCCGAAAGGGAAACGGATTCGCGCAAGCTGGATTCGGACTGCAGAACAGTACCAACTTGTGACGGACACCACGGTCGCATATGAACTCGGATTGGGGCGTTCAAGTACTTCGTGGAAAGCTTATGAAGTCTTCTTTCAAACGGATCCGGCCTCATAGCCATATCTATTACGAGTCGGCCGCAATCGTTAAATTAATACAGAGTCCTTTTCTGCCCATGGTGCTGCGTCACCCTGTTTTGGTCCAATGGGCCGTGTATCAAGTTGAGTCCATTACGGACGCGTCCTAGGATTGGAGTACGACCCCAACACCCCTGTGGTCGTCCTCCCACGTACTTATACCCCTTAGCCGCCGCCAAGGATGCTAGGGTTTTGTTTAGATCAAGTTTAGCCTTCGCTACTTGCTTGCAAGCGCGCGTGCTGGATCAGCCGCCCGTCTTCTTGTCTTCGGAACCCCACCATTATTGAGATTGCGTGTGAAACCTTCATTTATATCTAGTAAATTCAGTACTTGTCATACTTGTTCTTGCTAGTTCTTCGATTGCTTGCAGGACGAGTGCCCTAGTGGCCGGGTGCCGCGCTCCACAAGATCGCGACAGCCATTGGAGGGGGTGTATCGGTTGCTAAGGCGCAGCTTGGAAGGCTGTAGTCGGGCCGTGAACGTCGCCTCCATCGACCAATCGAGTTATCCACGCCTCTCATCGAAAGATCGGGAATCAAACCCTAGCGGGTCGCCATTAGTTGGTATCAGAGCAAGGTTTATCGGTGAGAGACTTCTAATTCTTCGCTGTTTTATTTTTCCTATAGTCCAGAAAAGCCAAAAAAAATAGTAGATTAGTTTACCTTCAGTCCTATAAACTCGTTTGAGCCTTTGCTAGCACTGCTTAGTTAGGGCTTGTTGAATTTTCGGTTGCATCGGTTGCGTCGAGTTGCTGGTCTTAGTTTTAGTCCTTTAGAGTTTCGAGTTCTTGTCACGTTCTAGTCACAACCGTGCGCTACCATACATACTCCGTGTTGGTGGAATCCGAGTCCATATTCGTGTTCAAGTCCGAGTTAGATTCTATGTTGGTTTGTGACCGAATCGCACGCGGTGCTGTGATTCGAGTAGGGATCGATTTCCTAGTCCCAATTGGTTATTGTGCCGTGTTATAAAATTCCATTGCTTTTCGCACTTGTACTGCATATTTTGTAACGCTCCAGAAAGGCAGAAGTAGTCTCGGCTTACTCAAACCACAACTTTTCACGAATACATATAGCCTCGGCTTACTCCAGAGAGAGAGAGAGAGAGAAAAGTTTGTGTGCTGTGTGGCTCTTTTGAAGTCTTTTAGGTTATATAATCAGTTTTGAGGATCCCCTAAAAAAAAAAGAAAAAAAAGAGAAAAAAAAAGAAGGAAAAACAAAAGAAAGGAAAAAAAAAGAAAAAAAAAAGAAGAAGAAGAAAAAGAGGGGAAGAAAAAGGGGCTGTTCTTTGTGCATCTTTTTTGTTCTTCGGTGGTGTCTCGTGACTTCATTTGTGTCCAGGCTCGCGTCTCTAGCACGGTCTAGGCTAGGACCAGCATAGTACCGCTGTTGAACGATTTTTCAGCTTGCTTTTGTAACTAACGTGGTGCTAGTTCATCCTTGCTTTAGCCCACCTATAGCTCCACATATCCGACTACAGCTTGACAGGTCCTGTTGTTGCGGCACCGATACACTTCATCCCACGGTTGCAGACTTGTTGGTTGTCGTCCCCTCCTGTTGAGCAAGGTAAGAATTGGTAAGAGCTTGTGTAACAGGTTGAGTGTGAGCGCCTTGCAGTAGCTACATCCCATTAGTTGTAGGATCTTATTTCTTCACCTATTTTCGTGTTTCCTTTGTTCATCTAACCATGACAGGATCAGAGGGTGATGGGAGTTTAGGTCACTCTCCTCGTACAAAGGGAATCATACAACATTTTGAAAATAAGATGAGGAGGCATGTAGATGGGCTTGCTGAAGATATGCTGGTGTCAAATGATAAGATTGGGCAGTTGGAGGCCACGCAGCTTGCCACCAACACCAAGCTTACAAGGCTGGAGACGTCGGTCGCTCATATTGACCAAAGCCTTGCTGCTCTTTTGAGGCGTTTTGATGAGATGCATGCCAGAACTGCAAATGGGCATGAGGGAGAAAACAAGAAGGATGAGCGTGTCGAGGATAATTGGGATGATTATGTCGCTGATACTGAACTAGATGACCAAGATGCTCCTAGTCGCCGACGACTGCGAACTAATCGGAGAGGTATGGGTGGACATCGACGACGTGAGGTACATAATAATGATGATGCTTTCAGTAAAATAAAATTTAAGATACCTTCTTTTGATGGAAAATACGATCCTGATGCATACATTACTTGGGAAATTGCTGTTGATCAAAAGTTTGCATGTCATGAATTTCCAGAGAATATACGTGTTAGGGCTGCTACTAGTGAATTTACTGATTTTGCCTCTGTTTGGTGGATAGAACATGCTAAGAAAAATCCTAATAATATTCCACAAACCTGGGATGCCTTGAAACGGGTCATGCGGGCTAGATTTGTTCCTTCTTACTATGCGCGTGATCTGTTACATAGATTGCAACAATTGAGACAGGGTAATAAAAGTGTAGAAGAATACTATCAGGAATTACAAATGGGTGTGTTGCGTTGTAATTTAGTGGAGGATGAGGAACCTGCTATGGCTAGATTTTTAGGAGGTTTGAATCGAGAAATTCAGGACATTCTTGCTTATAAAGATTATACTAACGTAACCCGTTTGTTCCATCTTGCTTGTAAAGCTGAAAGGGAAGTGCTGGGACGACGTGCTAGTACAAGAACTAATATTTCTGCAGGAAAACCTTCATCATGGCAGCCGCGCACATCTACCTCATTGACCGGACGAGCTCCTGCACCTTCTACATTCCCGAGTCGGTCGACAATACCCGCTCCATCCAACGATAAGACACGTGCTCCCCCGACAAATTCAGCAACCACGACTGTCCAGAAACCAGCCACGAGTGCATCTTCGGTTGCCTCCACGGGAAGGACAAGAGATATTCAGTGCCATCGATGCAAGGGCTTTGGCCACGTGCAACGTGACTGCCCTAACAAGCGCGTTTTGGTGGTCAAAGGAGATGGTGGGTATTCCTCTGCTAGTGATTTTGATGAAGATACACTTGCTTTGCTTGCTGCTGACCATGCAGGTACTAAGGAACAACCAGAAGAGCAGATTGGTGCAGAGGATGCAGATCATTATGAGAGCCTCATTGTGCAGCGTGTACTTAGTGCACAAATGGAAAAGGCGGAGCAAAATCAACGGCATACACTATTCCAAACAAAGTGTGTTATTAAAGAGCGTTCATGCCGTTTGATAATTGATGGAGGTAGCTGCAACAACTTGGCTAGCAGCGATATGGTCGAGAAGCTTGCACTTACAACAAAACCGCACCCACATCCATATCACATTCGGTGGCTCAACAATAGTGGTAAGGTCAAGGTAACGAGATTGGTACGAATTAATTTCGCTATTGGTTCATATCATGATGTTGTTGAATGCGATGTTGTGCCTATGGAAGCTTGTCATATTCTGCTAGGTAGACCATGGCAATTTGATACCGATAGCATGCATCATGGTAGATCAAATCAATATTCTCTTATACATCATGATAAGAAAATCGTTTTGCTTCCTATGTCACCTGAATCTATTGTGCGTGATGATGTTGCTAAAGCTAAGAGAACTAAAGCTGAGATCGATAAGAATGCCAAATCTGTTAGTAGCAGGGAAGATGAGATAAGATTGAAAGGACATTGCTTGCTTGCTACTAAGTCTGATATTAATGAATTGATTGCTTCCACTTCTGTTGCCTATGCTTTGGTGTGCAAGAATGCTTTGATTTCAGTTCACGATATGCAGCATTCTTTGCCCCCGGCTGTTGCTAACCTTTTGCAGGAGTATTCTGATGTGTTTCCAAGTGAGATACCAGCGGGGCTGCCACCAATACGAGGGATTGAGCACCAAATTGACCTTATTCCTGGTGCATCATTGCCAAACCGTGCGCCATACAGGACAAATCCGGAAGAAACTAAGGAAATTCAGCGACAAGTGCAAGAACTACTCGACAAAGGTTATGTGCGTGAGTCTCTTAGTCCTTGTGCTGTTCCAGTTATTTTAGTGCCTAAAAAGGATGGAACATGGCGTATGTGTGTTGATTGTAGGGCTATCAATAATATTACAATTCGATATCGACACCCTATCCCTCGTTTGGATGATATGCTTGATGAATTGAGTGGTGCTATTGTGTTTTCCAAAGTTGATTTGCGTAGTGGGTACCACCAGATTCGTATGAAATTGGGAGATGAATGGAAAACTGCTTTCAAAACTAAGTTCGGGTTATATGAGTGGTTAGTCATGCCTTTTGGGTTAACTAATGCACCGAGTACTTTCATGAGATTAATGAATGAGGTTCTGCGTGCTTTCATTGGGAAATTTGTTGTTGTCTACTTTGATGATATATTGATTTACAGCAAATCTTTCGATGAACATCTTGATCACTTACGTGCTGTTTTTAATGCTTTACGAGATGCACGTTTATTTGGTAACCTTGAGAAGTGCACCTTTTGCACCGATCGAGTGTCTTTTCTTGGCTATGTCGTGACTCCACAGGGAATCGAGGTTGATCAAGCCAAGGTGGAAGCTATACATGGATGGCCTATACGCAAGTGCGGAGTTTCCTAGGACTTGCTGGTTTCTATCGTCGTTTTGTGAAGGACTTCAGCACCATTGCCGCGCCTTTGAATGAGCTTACAAAGAAGGGAGTGCCTTTTAGTTGGGGTAAAACACAAGAGAACTCCTTCAACACGCTGAAAGATAAGTTGACACATGCACCTCTCCTCCAACTCCCTGATTTTAATAAAACCTTTGAGCTTGAATGTGATGCTAGTGGCATTGGTTTGGGTGGTGTTTTGTTACAAGAAGGCAAACCTATTGCTTATTTCAGTGAAAAATTGAGCGGGCCTGTTCTGAATTATTCTACTTATGATAAGGAATTGTATGCTCTTGTTCGCACATTAGAAACATGGCAGCATTATCTATGGCCCAAAGAGTTTGTTATTCATTCAGATCATGAATCTTTAAAACATATTCGTAGTCAAGGAAAATTGAACCGTAGACATGCTAAGTGGGTTGAATTTATTGAATCTTTTCCTTATATTATTAAGCACAAGAAAGGGAAAGAGAATATAATTGCTGACGCATTGTCTAGGAGATACATCTTGTTGAACCAACTTGATTACAAAATATTTGGATTGGAAGCGATTAAAGATCAATATGTTAATGATGCTGATTTTAAAGATGTGTTGCTGCATTCTAAAGAGGGGAAGGGATGGAACAAATTCATCGTTAGTGATGGGTTTGTCTTTAGAGCTAACAAGCTATGCATTCCAGCTAGCTCCGTTCGCTTGTTATTGTTGCAGGAAGCGCATCGAGGTGGCTTAATGGGGCATTTTGGAGCAAAGAAAACGGAAGATATACTTGCTGGTCATTTCTTTTGGCCAAAGATGAGAAGAGATGTGGAGAGATTTGTTGCTCGCTGCACGACATGTCAAAAGGCTAAATCACGATTGAATCCACATGGTTTGTATTTGCCTCTACCTGTTCCTAGTGCTCCTTGGGAAGATATTTCTATGGATTTTGTGTTAGGATTGCCTAGGACTAGGAAGGGACGTGATAGTGTGTTTGTGGTTATTGATAGATTTTCTAAGATGGCCCATTTCATACCATGTCATAAAACTGATGATGCTTCTCACATTGCTGATTTGTTCTTTCGGGAAATTGTTCGTTTGCATGGTGTGCCCAACACAATTGTTTCTGATCGTGATGCTAAATTTCTTAGTTATTTTTGGAAGACTTTATGGGCTAAATTGGGAACTAAATTGTTGTTTTCTACTACATGTCATCCGCAAACTAATGGTCAAACTGAAGTGGTTAATAGGAGTTTGTCTACTATGTTAAGGGCTGTTTTAAAGAAGAACATTAAGATGTGGGAAGATTGTTTGCCTCATATTGAATTCGCTTATAATCGATCGCTGCATTCTACTACAAAGATGTGCCCATTTCAGATTGTATATGGTTTCTTGCCTCGTGCTCCTATTGATTTAATGCCTTTGCCATTTTCTGAAAAAACGAATTTTGATGCTACTAAGCGTGCCGAATTGATGTTAAAACTGCATGAAACAACTAAAGAAAACATAGAGCGCATGAATGCTAAATACAAGATTGCTGGTGATAAAGGTAGGAAGGAACTAAAGTTTGAACCTGGAGATTTAGTTTGGCTGCATTTGAGAAAGGAAAGGTTTCCTGAATTGAGAAAATCTAAATTGCTACCTCGGGCTGATGGACCATTTAAAGTGCTAGAGAAAGTTAATGATAATGCATATAAGCTCGATCTGCCTGCGGATTTTGGGGTTAGTCCCACATTTAACATTGCAGATTTGAAGCCATATTTGGGAGAGGAAGATGAGCTTGAGTCGAGGACGACTCAAATGCAAGAAGGGGAGGATGATGAGGACACCAACACCAACGATACATCCACTCCGACACAAGTACCTATTGCTGGTCCTATTACTCGTGCTCGTGCGCATCAACTTAATCATCAGGTGAGTTCAAATCTAAGCTCAGGTGCATCATGTTTAGACCATGGAGACCCGTGTACTCTTGTTTTGCTTAGGAACCAAGGAGGCGGCCGAAAGGGAAACGGATTCGCGCAAGCTGGATTCGGACTGCAGAACAGTACCAACTTGTGACGGACACCACGGTCGCATATGAACTCGGATTGGGGCGTTCAAGTACTTCGTGGAAAGCTTATGAAGTCTTCTTTCAAACGGATCCGGCCTCATAGCCATATCTATTACGAGTCGGCCGCAATCGTTAAATTAATACAGAGTCCTTTTCTGCCCATGGTGCTGCGTCACCCTGTTTTGGTCCAATGGGCCGTGTATCAAGTTGAGTCCATTACGGACGCGTCCTAGGGTTGGAGTACGACCCCAACACCCCTGTGGTCGTCCTCCCACGTACTTATACCCCTTAGCCGCCGCCAAGGATGCTTGGGTTTTGTTTAGATCAAGTTTAGCCTTCGCTACTTGCTTGCAAGCGCGCGTGCTGGATCAGCCGCCCGTCTTCTTGTCTTCGGAACCCCACCATTATTGAGATTGCGTGTGAAACCTTCATTTATATCTAGTAAATTCAGTACTTGTCATACTTGTTCTTGCTAGTTCTTCGATTGCTTGCAGGACGAGTGCCCTAGTGGCCGGGAGCCGCGCTCCACAAGATCGCGACAGCCATTGGAGGGGGTGTATCGGTTGCTAAGGCGCAGCTTGGAAGGCTGTAGTCGGGCCGTGAACGTCGCCTCCATCGACCAATCGAGTTATCCACGCCTCTCATCAAAAGATCGGGAATCAAACCCTAGCGGGTCGCCATTATTAGGTACACAGATCCTTTTTCTGAACCAAACAGTTCCTCGCTCATCTTCGGTGAAATCCTTAGTCTTGCCTAAACCAATTTGAATCTTGATCTCTTTGATCTTAGCATCTGTCAACTGTCCTTTTTTGATCTCTTGTTCTAATGTCGGTTCCATCTCCATAATCATGGCTTCCGCTTGGGTGACAATTACCAAGTTCAAACGTGCCATCTCCCAACATAACTCCTAACGCATCAATCGAGCAACCATCATATTAGCTTGTCCTTTCCGGCTTAGGGCATCTGCCACAACATTAGCCTTGCCAGGATGATATTGAATATCCAAATCATAGTCCTTGATTAATTCTAGCCATCTGCGCTGTCTTAGGTTAAGATCCTGTTGCGTGAAGATGTACTTAAACCTCTTATGGTCCGTGAAGATCTGGCACTTGTTTCCGATCATGTAGTGCCTCCAAATCTTCAATGCGTGCACGACGGCAGCCAATTCCAAGTCATGGGTAGGATAGTTCTGCTCATGCTTTCTCAACTGTCTTGAAGCATAAGCCACAACTTTGCCTTCTTGCATTAACACACATCCAAGTCCCATTCGTGAAGCGTCGCAATACACATCAAACCCTTTGTGGATATCCGGCATTATCAACACAGGGGCAGTGGTCAATCTTGTTTTCAGCTCTTCAAAACACTTCTGGCATGTAGCATCCCACTTAAACTCTTTTCCTTTTTCCAACAAGGAAGTCATGGGTTTCACAATCTTTGAGAATCCCTTAATAAATCGGCGGTAGTAACCTGCAAGTCTGAGGAAACTTCTGATTTCAGGCACAGACTTTAGTGGATTCCAATTTAGAACATCCTGAACTTTGCTCGGGTCTACTGCAATTCCTCCATCTGTGATAACATGTCCAAGGAAAGAAACTTCTCTCAACCAAAAATCACATTTGCTCAGCTTGGCATATAACTGATTCTCTCAGAGTTTTTGTAACACTATCCTCAAGTGCTCTTCATGTTCTTCCTTGTTCTGCGAATACACCAAGATGTCATCAATGAACACAACCACAAACTTGTCAAGATATTCCATGAAAACCTTGTTCATCAGGTACATGAAGTACGCTGGAGCGTTGGTCAATCCGATCGACATCATAGTGAACTCGTACAGACCATATCTGGCAGTGAAGGCTGTCTTGGGTATATCCTCTGGTCGGATCCTTAGCTGATGATATCCTGATCTCAGATCAATCTTGGAGAAAACCTTGGCACCTCTCATCTGATCAAACAAATCTTCAATCCTTGGCAATGGATACTTATTCTTGATCGTCAAATCGTTCAGCAACCTGTAGTCTACCCACATTCTTCTGCTGCCATCTTTCTTATCGACAAAGATCACGGGTGCTCCCCATGGGGACGAGCTAGGACGGATAAATCCCTTAGCTAACATTTCTTCTATTTGTTTCTTTAGTTCACTTAGATCCTTAACATCCATTCTATAGGGTCTTTTAGAGATAGGTGCAGTACCGGGTAAAAGATCAATACTGAACTCAATGTCATGAACAGGTGGCATACCTGGTAAATCCTTCGGGAAGACGTCGGGGTACTCACTGATAACTCTGATATCTTCCAGAGGCACTCCCTTCATTTGGTTCACTGTCCCAACTCTACTGGGTGGAGCTGATGCCACAAACTCTATTATATCTCCTTGAGGGCTGGTTAAGAGCACTGACCTCTTACGACACTGAATAACACCATCACATTCTGATAACCAATCCATTCCGAGGATCACATCGATGCCATTAGTCTTTAGGACTATTAGATTGGCTAGGAATTCTACCCCCATAATATTCATGCTGACCCTTGGGCATAAGTGACTGGCTTTCAATTCTTTGCCCGGGGAGTTTATTAGAAATATTTGTTTCATAGGGCTCATTGGTAAATTATGTTTTGCAGCGAATTGTTCAGTAATGAATGAATGTGATGCTCCAGAATCAAATAAAACCGATGCAGGTTCAGAATTAACAAGGAACGTACCGAGCACAACGTCGGGAGCCTCTTCAGCTGTTTCTGCAGCCACATGATTCACCTTTCCGCGCACGCAGTTCTATTGTCCTTTGTTGCCCAGTGGTGTCTGGTTGCTGTTGCGCGGCTGCTGCTGCTGAGGAGTCTGCCTTTGTCCACTGTTCCTCTGATTCTGAGGAGTTTGCACGTTATGCTTCGGGCAGTTGTTAGCGTAATGACCCAGTTCTCCACATTTGAAACAACCGTTGGGTTGGACCGGGGTGACTGGATTGTTGGACCGCACTGGTGCACTTGTGGCATAGCCTGGACGGTACGATTGCGGGTTGGAGTTGCGCTGAGTCTGCTGGTTGTAACGTTGAGGCTGCTGTGGAGTTCTTTGATTTTGTTGACTCTGCGGATATCCTCCACCTTGTCCTCCAAAGCGCGACTGAAATCCCTGGGGTGTGTTGTAGCGGGGACGAGTGTTGCTGCTGGATTGTCCTTGGGACTGAAGTTTTCGCTTGTGTTCCCCAAGCTCCTTGCACTTGCTCTCCAGACCAATGGCTTTGTCTAGCAGAGTCTGGAAGTTTGGGAAGGTGTGACTGCGTAGCTGATAGTTGAGCGGCCCTATCAGTCCTTCCAAGAAGCGCTCCTGCCTCTTCGCATCACTATCCACCTCATGGGGCGCATAACATGACAACTGAGTGAATTTATCCTGGTACTCGCTGATAGTCATGCTGCCTTGCTTCATGTTCAGGAACTCCTTCTACTTGAGCTTCATTAGTCCTGCTGGGATATGGTGGCTGCGGAAGTTGGTTCTGAACTCCTCCCAGGTGATAGTGTTGGCATTGGCGTGGGCAGCAGTGAAAGCATCCCACCAATCAGTGGCTGCACCTTCCAGACGTCCTGCAGCATACAGGACCCTTTCACGGTCACTGCATTGCGTGATGTCCAGCTTCTTAGTGATGACCTTCAACCAATCATCAGCGTCCAAGGGGTCCACAGAGTGAGAAAAGGTAGGAGGGTGGTGGCTCATGAATTCTCTGTGTTTGTCTCTTGGTGGCGGGTTTTGCTGTGGTGCTTGCTGATTCTACTGAGCTTGTATGTTCTGGATGGTGGCAGTGAGGTTCTGCAACACCTGCATCTGTGCTGCCAAGAATTGCTCCATTGTTGGATTGGGCGGTGGTGGCAACTGACTCTGTTGGTTGATGGTGCGAGCATGCCTAGTGATAGGGATATTCTATCCTCCACCTGTCCTGGTGTTCACCATCTGACCGTTAGGGAATAAACCCTGGATAAGACAGGTGTACTAGATATAGGTAGATAGAAAATAATATCTTAACAAAATATGGATTTATAAGACTCCAACTGATATTAATGGATAGATTATATCAAGCAATTCTTATAGCACTCAAGGCAAACATTTGTTCTCAAGCAATCATCATTACATTGTCGTCCTCTCAAGCGAAAATGATTCTAATGAGAACTTTAAGAGATACTAGCCTAAGAGCCTAAGTGCCTATTCCTCGGGGCGAGTTATGGAGCCGGGTTCGCCACGACGAAGCTTCTTGCGGGGTGGTGACAACGCGGGGAAGCGGAGTTCATCCATCTGTGCGGGTGGCAGCGCTCTTCCCTCAAGTCAAGCTTCCAGTATGCGGATCTTCTCATAGGCCTCCAGTAGCTTGTCCTGAGTATCGTCCAGCTCAGTGTTGAGAGCGGCGGTGACTCGAGCAAGAGTGTTGAGGCGGTCTTCGTCATCTTCACCCAGAGTAATCACAGTCTCTTCAGTTCCGCTGTGGCGGCGAGGAAGGTGGCGATACTCCGTGTTCTGAAGCTCCTGGCGGTAGGTGTGGCAGATGGACCACAGAGCTCTCCTGGCGGCACTGCTGACGGCGGCGTTGTAAGTAGCGTGGGGTGTGGCGGAGTCATGTGCAGTGAGAGTCCTTAGGCCTCTGGCACTTTCCATCCTGATGTGGACGCGAGAGAGGTAGTAGTCGCCGAGCGCAGGGTCGATGTAGTGGTGCATGTGGTAGTGAGGTCTCACGCGGTTGCCCAACTCTTGAAGAACACCTTGTAGCACCAGAGACAAGTGGCCGGGTTCTTTGTCTGAAGTGCGAACACAGCAGAGTAGCCTCATCCCTGGAGTTTCATCACTTTGATCATCGTTGTCTTCATTGTTGTCGTTGTCCTTGTCATCATCTCTTCTAATATCCTCGAAGTTACTCGGGCTTCCTTCAGCAACGACCGGTGCTGGGGCGGGAGCTGGAGCAGGGACAACTGGGGGTGGTGGCGATGCCTCAATGACTGGTGATGCCGGTGGTGTGAACTGATTTCCTTCTTCATCAATTGCCATGATGCGGCCATCTTCACCATCCACGAAGTAGTAGGCCTCCTCGGGTTCTTCCTCCGTAGCTTATTCCTCTTCCACAGGGGCTGGAATTGGGTAGACGGAAAGTGTAATATATCAAAGACAATGCTCAAAAGTAACTAAATATAGTATTTAACGATATTACACTCCGTATAAAAAGACACAAATGTCTTTTAACGATTAACCGTTATACCCTATACGAAGTCTCCAACAACTCCGTCTTCCACAGGCGATGACTGGTGAACGCAGGGCCTATAACTTCTCGAAATCATCGAAGATCTCCTCTTCAAGGTTCTCTTCTGAACAGCAGGGGGCAAGGGTGAGTACTCTTATGGTTGGTACTCAGCAAGTGGGGTGAAAATGCAAGGCCATCAAGGATAGGCTAAGGTTTGTAGCAGCGGTCACTTTTAGTTGGTCAAGTATTTATTAACAAGCACCTATTATCTAGGTTTAAGTTTATACCAACCCATTTTAGCAAGAACATAAAGGTACCATCAACAATAACATAAACCACGAACCACAATTTAATTAATCTTCAAGTTTCATTATCATGTGAGGGTCCAAGCCGCTCTTAACCGTGAGTACGGCTGTTATAACAGTTTTACACTCTGCACCCACAAATCATGCTCCCCAGAGTCGCCCGGGTTTGCAAGGCCCTTAAACACTTCCGAGGTGAGTGGCGAGGGTACACTACGAAGCCTTTACAAAGACATGTCGAGAGCTAGGCAGCCCGCTAGAGTTTCAGTAGCAGTGTGGTCCATAAACCTCCCTAATGGTCAGCTCCTTAGCAAAGGCAGCTACCCCAAGAGGACCGGGCTATGACCCCTATCACCGACCCCCTCCTTGCCCTTTCGGTAAGGCCACCAGCAAACTACACATCTAATTAATTGGCTAAGGTCAGAGCCATATGACTTTGTGGTTGCACTGTTCACTTGGGTGGTTCTCCATGTTCCCATTAAACAAAGTTGATCTTTTATTAACATGGTATAACAACAATATGAAACGTGACCAAAATTGTCATAAGAGTAAACCAATACCAATCCCAAAGTTTACAACTAAGCGTGACTACCCAACATGAATAGTAAACCCAGATGTTTCAAGCTTTCGGGTAAAAGACTAGGTATGTCCTTAGCATAGGTAACCCATCATGTTTATGCAAGCAACATTAAAGTAAAGTGAATTATCATGTTGTTGTTGGGATCAAATAGAATATGCAGGGGAGAAATCCACTTGCCTTCCTCAAACAGCTGCTGATTCTCTTCCTCGTAAGCTTGCTCTTGGTTCTGCTCGAACGTCACGTTGTCTACGCGATCACACAAACAAGCATACACAAATAAATAAGAAACAATACAATCAAACAGTACAAACAGAAAGTAAAAAGATGCTAATGTTGTAGTTCATGATGCAAGGATCAGACGAGCGCAAGAATCGCTAAAATCGGAGTTGAAACGATGAAGATATGGCTAAAATAGTGATCTAGGGACCTAACTACGAGAGTTTTGAACTTCCAGGGGCTAAATCTGAGAAATTGGGGCTAAAACATAATTAAACCTTATACAGAGGGTCGGGGTGCAAAACTTGAGGTTCTGGACGGCGGATACTAATTCTAGAAAAGTCAGGGGTCGGAACAGAAGAAGAAAGGGCTCAACTCTAATTATTTTTCTACTGTTCTGGCCTGCGGGTTGATTTCTGGAAAACCTAGGGGTCTTTCTGCAAAAGTTCTGGGAACATCTAGGGTCGGGTGAATCTGGTCCATTGGATCAGAATCGAGCGGCGGGTCGGGCGAATCGGTGGAGTGAGGGTCGGGCGAATCGGCGGAGTGAGGTTCGGCGAATCGGCGGAGTAAGGGTCGGGCGAATCGGCGGCAAATGAGAGCGGCGGCGGACGGTCGGAGTTTCACCGAATCCGGCGTTCCGAGGCTCGGTTCAGGGTGGGTTCATGTCAAGGAGAGAGTGGGCGGTACGGTGAAGGTGAGGGTGGTCACGGGATGGCTGTGCGGCGGCTTTAAACTGGCGGCCATGGCGGCGGGCGGAAACAGGGGTCCGGCGAGAAATCGGGTTTGCGGCGGAGCAAGGGAGACAGGGGAAACTGGTGCGGCTTAATGCTCACCAACTCGCGGAACTCCGGTGCGACTTCCAGCGGCGTGCGACGGTGTTGAGTAGAGGAAAGGGTTTGGGGATGGCTCTGGTCGCAAAGCGGGGCTCCGGCGGGATTTTATAGGCGCGGATTTGCTGGGAATAAGGAAGGCGGCGGCTCTTGCGAAGGAAAGGGCGGAACTGCGGCTAGTAAGGTAAGCCTGCATCGCGGGGAAGGAAAGGGAGACGCGGGCGACGGCGCGGAGTCGATCTGGACTCGGGGTAAGGAAGGAAGAAGAAAGGAGAAGGGGTGCAAACGACGGCGCGACGCGCCTGCTGTCGCGGCGGAGAAAGGAAACAGAGGAGCGGGAGCGATGCGGAGCAGAGGAAGAAGAAAGGAAAGAAGAAAGAAGATGCCGACAGATGGGGCCCAGCTGTCGGTGAAAGAGAGGTGAGGGTAAGTAAGGCAGATTGGGCTGTCTGGGTTGGGCCGCGGGAAAAAGAGAAGAAGGAGAAGAGAAGAATTGGGCTAGGCTGAAAGAAAGAATAGAAGAAGAAAAGAAATAAAGATGCATGCACAATTTTATTGTATGACTTTTATAAAAATACTTTTAGAATTTTGATTCCTATATTTTTGGGTGTTACAAAAGTGGGCTCAAGTGATGATCCTTAGTGATTTGTTCCTTGGCATGCCCGTTTGCTCTGCAAGGTGTGCCCTCTTCATAAGTGTAACGTTGGGTGTGATCTTCTGTGCAGTTCTTGTTGTGTCTTCTTCGTGTTTTCTTCTTATTCTGGACTTGGATCCTTGAAATGGCTTGATAGACAGTACAGCTGTGGAACTAGGTTAGTGATACAAATATGTGAGTAAGAGGTACGGTTTTCATTTATTTGTGAGTATAGTTGATGGTCAAATTTCGCATTTACAGACCGTCAACAAAAGGCTCATGAGGGATTTGGCAAGATTGAAGAGCAAGAAGGCAACAAGTCCTACAAGTGTCCTCACCCAAGAAGATTGTTTCGGATGAGAAGAACAAGAAGAGCTTCACCATCAAGAGTTCTCTCATCTACACCATGCCCAACCGGAGAAACAAGAGCAAGAGCACCTCCTATGTCATTAAGAAGAAGAGCAATGGCAAGGTGGTTGCCCAAAAGGTTGGGAAGAAGGATTGGAGTTGGAACCGCTCCATTTGGGTGCCTAAGGAAGTCATCACAAATATGAAGGGGCCTCAAATTGTGTGGGTTCCAAAGGATACTTGAAGCCCGAAGATCGGCTACGGGGGATGCTGTGGCAGAACCACCTGAATTAATCCGGCTCAAGCGTGCTAACCATCACCACAAGGGCAATCAGGGCTAACTCGCACTTCAAAAGGAATAATCCACGGGTCTGTCGTGTAACCTCCCGATACAACCACGGTTTTTGCCGATCGAAACCACACATACATGTACTCACACGAAGGTGAGCCTAGAGGATACAACATTCCACAAATTTTACACCACAGGTGTCATCATAAATTGTTATTACAATGGAGTTCAAATTTGGAAAACAAGGCACTTCAGAGCTCAAAATAATAGAGTTCTTCAGAGTTCAATGCAGCGGAAAAATAATGATAACTACTCGACGATATGGATGTCTCGATGAAGTCCGTACGAGGCATCACTCGGCATTATCACCGTTGGCCGGGGGCGTATCCCATTCCACCGACCAACCAGGAGGAAGGGTACAAGGCCAAGTCAAACTAGAATCATATCCTCGAAAGTTTCACCTAAAAACAAGCCACAAGCAAGGCTGAGTATACTAATACTCAGCAAGGCTTACCCGACTATTGGAATATACTTAGCCAACTCCTAGACATGCAAGGCTTTTGGCTTGAGGGGTTTGTTTTGCCGAAAAGCACATATAAGTAGGTCCTTACTTTCAGATTTTAGCTCCAAGTTCTAGCTTTATTTAACCATTCTAGGTAAGCAACTATCCAATATCATACATGGTGGAAGAATTATTTTGCATCCAACAAGATTAATCATCATCATTGTTCCTCTTCTAATTCTGTGTTCTCAATAACCGCGAGAAATGGACGATTCGAATCTAATTTCTTAACCTTGCAAGGGAAACCTAAACACAAGTCACGTGGTTACTCTCAGAGTCACATGTGCAACTTTTCCCCTTTCTTCTTGGGTTGTGGATTAGGGCCACCATCCGAGACTACAAAGCCCGGCTCTGTACCCACCATGTGCGCGCATGGAACCGAAGTTGAGATGGTGGGATGCTGTCCACTTGCCGGTCCGATTAGGTACTTAAGCTTACCGATTACCATACTCTCGGCATGTGGTTAGTACATTCAAAGACATAACCACCACTACCACACACTGTGGCCTTAGCATTTTTCACTAAACAGACGGGGCCTCAATCATCAACATAAACATCGTACCATAGCCCCGTCCGTCGACCTTATGATTGCAGCATGTACTAAACATTCAACTCCTATACTCTGGCGAGTGACAGGAAATCACTCAACTTTTACCGGAGTCCTATTAGCATAGCCTTCTATCGATCCTTACATCTAGGGTTCAGAGCATGGGTACCTAGGATCATGCAACTAAGTTTCCATTCAACTCCTACAAACTTAATGCAAAAGTAAAGTAGAGTAATAAGTTGCATAAGTTTAGAAAATAGGGTTCATGCTCCGGGGCTTGCCTTCTTGGGTAAAGCTAGCTTGGGGCTCGTCCGAACTTGGGCTCGGGTCTTCGAGAGCTTCAGTTAGATTTACTTGAGCTTCACGCTACTCACTCTCGGACGTGGGCACCAGCTCGTACGTTCCGTCGGCGAGAGTAGTCGATTCTATATGAATGCACAAGTGTAAGTTATAGTGATGGCATATGACGATTATTTTCCTTCACGACAAAGTTGCAGTTCACAAAACATCGATTTAGTTGAGAAGTTACTTAGTTGAGATTTCTGTGGGCAATTGTTAAAAGAGTATAACTTAAACTATTAACTTCATTAAACAAGAAGGGGTTGTGTTATATTGGAAACTTAATTTTCTAAGCACAACATGGATTAATCACAACTTCTGGATTAGGTAACTTCTGATGATGAAATTTTTATTTAGAGCAGAGACAAAAGCACTGTAAACATTTCAGGCATTTTCATGCAGCAGAATAATTATGAAAAAGGTAAAACACAACCACTGCTAGAACATAGTCATTTTTATACAGAACAAACCATTCAAGTATTGAAACCAAAAATTTTACAGGGAAATAACCTATCCATATGTGTGTTACTGTAAATTCTTCAGATTTTACTGAGCAAGATACAAAGCATAATAAATAGGACAAGATACACCTTGTTTAATAAAGATTAATTTCTACAGGATGTTTTACAGGTTTTCTGTGCACGAAACTTTGTATACAGCAAGAGATACTCAAAAGTGTGCTACAGTAAAAAGTTGAATTAGTGCATTTCTCCTACCACAAAATTATATAATTAGGTTACAGGAAGGAAAAAGGTTCTAAACTTTTTCTATGGTATTTAGGCGTGAATACAACAGTTTTGGAAAAGTTTCACCACATGAATCACAATATAACAGCAGTTACAAATTAGTTTTATTACTTCATGCCATAAACAAGTTTTATTAAGAAGTTTATCTAGAGATGGGTTCTGGCCCTAATATGTTTACACTGGCCTACAAATCAAGCAACCAATCTACTGTTAAATTTTCGGGTTTAGACTTTGTCTACAACAGGGGGTACATTTAAAGTCTATTAAACCTTCTATTTAATTTAGAGCAAGATTTAGCAAGAAACTGAAGAAAAACATGTAACAAAAGTTGTAGATTTTCATCTAAAGATTCCAAAACAGTTGAGTTTGTATTTTTCTGATTTTTCTAAGATTTTAAATGAATTTTACAAGTTCACTGTTTTTGAATTCAAAGTTTAAACTTTCTTTACAGAGGGGTCCTTGGAAACTTGCGTGCAGACTCTTTTAAAGATTGCATTCGATGCAATTGGGTCCCTAGGTGGCGCTAGCATGGCGGCCGGCCAAATTCCGGCGAGGGGGCTCGTCGGCGGCGAGGGAAAAAGGGTCGGGGAGATCCAGGGAGGCGAGAGCTACCTTGGGATGGCCTTGGTCGGGGTTGGGGGTGACCGGAGGTGGCTCGTCGGCACGGAGTAGAGAGGCGGCGGCGGGGCGGAACGTCGGCGACGGTGAACCGGCGAGGAGGGGAGAGCGTGGGCTGGCCGATGAGCTTCGTGGCGTCGAGGGGAACCCGTTTCGAAGCTTGGCTTGGTCGGAGGAGCTTCGGTGTGGGCTGTCCACGGAGCAGCAAGGAGCAGCGGCGGCGCGGGCGGCGCTGGCGGTGCTCCGGTTTTTCTGGGCGACGATGGGTGGGGCAGTGAGCTGCAGTGGGGTGCTGTGGTGGTGGTGGAAGACTCAGCTCGGGCAAGTGGTGGCCGGAGAGGTGAGTTCCACGGTGAGATGGGCACGACGGCGGTAATGGTGGCGGCGGTGGCGTTCTTGTGTCTGGGCGCGCGAGGGGGACTCAGTGCGGCCTTTTGTAGGCAGTAGAGAGGCGGGAGGAGGGGCGGGACTTGACTGCGAGGCGCGGGTGCGGGGGGCACGACGGGGGTGCGTTACTGGTCGCGACGGGCGGCGAGCAGAGCTGGCGCAGCGTGCGGCGGGCGCGGGCAGGGGATTGGGCGCTAAGGATTTGGCGTGTGGAGCTGGAGATCACGCGGCGTGCGGGTTGGGCGACGAGCTGCCGCAGCTGTCTTGCCGGGCTGCGAGCGCGGCGACTGGCGGGACGCGGCGGAGACACGGGCACGGCGCGACTTGCCTATTAGGCGCGGCGGGCGGCGAGCAGGGGCGCGCGTTGCCGGCGCGCGCGTGGTGGGCGCGGACTGGGGAGGAGCGTGGCGTGCGGGCGCGCATGTGGGCGTGGCCAGGCATTGGCTTGGCGCCTAGCGCTGTCAGGCATCGCCGGCCAAGTGGCCTGCGGCGACTGCACGACGGTCGAGGGTCGAGCGAAGCGAGGGCCGCAGTGAAGCCGAGGGTCGGGCGAATGAAAGGGTCGGGCGAAACGAAAGGGTCGGGCGACACGGAAGGGTCGGGCGATGCGAGGGTCAGGCGATCGGCTGCACGTCGGAGGGTCGGGCGAGGCGGAGAAGAAGGGTCTGCAGCGAAATAGAAGAAAAGGTAGGGACTGGTTTGCAAATCGAAGTGTTTCTCAAATTTTTGTGTTGCAACTCGAAAATCCTTCAACACGAAAGTTGTTCAAAATGAAAAGTTACACAAGTTTTGTTTCAGGCCAAATTCATTTGGGTTCTATTTTAGAAGTTATTTTAAAAACTCATTTCGTTGAAACTTCTCTTAATTATTTATGCACCGTGTTAAGCTAAAGAGGCTTATTTCGTAATTTAAACACCTGAGGTGTTACATATTTGGAGGCTTGGCTAACAATAAGAAGAGAAGAATCAAGCAAAGAAGCCAAGCTCACGAGATTGGACATTTGTTGCCCAAGTCCCCCATAAGGTAATGGTAGCTAGTTTCAATTCAAGCATCATGTAGCTCCATTGCTTTGGCTAGGTTGTATGCATGCGTTGCATTTTTCCTAGTGTTATCTACATATGGTTTGATAAGTATGTAGGATACTGCATGGTTTGATAAGTATGTAGGATACTACACTTTGTTCACTTTCATGGTACATGAATTTCATGAGATGTATTTCATTTTTTGTACCATGAACACAAGCTATATGGTAAGCTTCCCATTGTTTTCAGAAACAATGTGCATACTTTTTATTGGTGATTCAAACACTAAATGCACACATTTAGGGGAGTTCATTCTATGGTTTGTTATTTTGGAGACTAACAAGTTTGCAAGCTTATCCTTTGTAGTCTTTTGATGGTGTCTTTCCGGTGCAATCACACTATGAGAACGTTGTTCACTCTCAATGTGAATTAACAACTCTATAGGCGTGATAAGAGTAATCTTTGTGCCTTCATGCATATTAAGTCATGCTCTATCGATCTTAAATTCTATATCTAAGTTCATAGGCTATCTGCTCATACATTTACTCTCCTTGGTGGACCCAAGTGCTTCACACTCAACTTCTTTCAAGTGGTACAATTAAGGTAACTAATTCCCCCGGAGGTATGCAAAGCTTAAACCTTTTCATTGGTACCATTGTCAATTATTTGCTCTTTTAGAGCTACCTCCGTGCATGATATGATCTAAGCTTTCTTGCTAACATTTCTAGTTGTGCACTTGTTTTTCACATTATCATTTCGTGCACATATTTGTGGAAAGCTTAGCTCATGTCACGCTAGTTTTATGATTTTGTGATCCACCATAGTGAGCTTCAAGTGGTATCTTTATTGATATCATCTTATTTGGATCATGATTCATGGAACTAACTTTCTAGGCTACTAACTTTTCCCTTTGAGCTATATTGTTTTACTAGACCTTTTAGGTGATTTGATTCCAAAGGGGGAGAAGTGTCGAATCAAAATAATGATGGGCAAGTATAGGGGAGAAATAGTGGTCAAGCAAGGTTTGGGGTACAAGAAATCCAACAAATAAATTCAATACCAAATTCAAAATTTTGGGAGAAGCAAAGGGGGAAACCATGGACTTATGGGGAGGTCAAGTTCAAGGTTGGATGGTGGTAAGCATCCAAGCAAGTGTAAGTGGTTGAATTTGTCAATTCTTGCAAATTTATACTTGCTTTGATTGTGTTGTCATCAATCACCAAAAAGGGGGAGATTATAAGAAACATGGCCCCATTAGGCCATACTTGTGATTTTGGTGATTGTGTGACAACATAGTCAAATAGGAAAGCGCGCTCGTCAGCTTCCTTCAAGCCAACCGTGAGGTATTCATATGGAAACCAACGGATATGCCAGGGGTGCCCAAAGAGTTGATCGAGCATTCCCTAAACGTCAACCCCAAAACCACCCGAAGAAGCAACGACTACGCCGGTTCACGCAAGACAAGAGGGAGGCCATCAAGAAGGAGATAGCTAAACTACTTGCGGCTGGCTTCATTAAAGAAGTTTTTCACCCCGACTGGTTAGCTAATCCTGTACTTGTAAAGAAAAAGAATACTAATGAATGGAGGATGTGTGTCGATTATACTGATCTCAACAAGCACTGCCCGAAGGATCCCTTCGAGCTCCCACGCATCGACCAAGTAGTTCACTCCACTGCCGGCTATGTTCTTCTCTGTTTCCTTAATTGCAACTCGGGCTACCATCAGATTGTGCTCAAGGAGGAAGACCAGATCAAGACCGCGTTCATCACACCCTATGGTGCGTATACTTACACGACCATGTCCTTTGGGATGAAGAACGTGGGTGCCACATACCAGCGGGCAATCTAGCTGCATTTCTCCGACCAGCTGCATCGCAACGTTGAAGCCTACATGGATGATGTGGTCATTAAGATAAGAAACCATGATGATTTCATCGCAAATCTCGAAGAAACCTTCAACAGCCTGCGCAAGTTTTGGTGGAAGCTCAACCCGACTAAGTGTGTCTTCGGCGTATCGTCCGGTAAACTACTCGGGTTCATCATTAGCAACTGAGGAATCGAAGCTAACTTGGAGAATCACCGCCATCACTGACATGGGGCTCCAACAACCATCAAGGATGTGCAGAAGCTCAGGGTGCATGGCAGCCCTGAAAGATCCATTTCCAAGCTTGGTGAACGGGGACTACCCTTCTTCAAGCTCTTAAAGTGGCAAGACAAGTTCAAGTGGACAGAAGAGGCAGACCAGGCACTAGCAGAGCTCAAGCAGCATCTGCAGTCACCTCCCATCCTCACGGCTCCACTAGCAGGCGAGAACCTACTACTCTACATCGCCGCAACTACCCACGTGATCAACATGGCTATTGTGGTGGAGCGACCCGAGGAAGGCCTTGCATTCCAAGTGCAAAGGCCTATGTATTTCGTCAGCGAATTCCTCTCTAAATCCAAGGTTCGTTACCCATCAAATCAGAAACTTCTCTATGTTATACTCATTACATCTAGGAAGCTTCACCACTACTTCAACGAGTACTAGATCTCAGTTGTCACTGACTTCCCATTGGTGGATATACTCCACAATCAGGATGCCACTGAACGCATCTCCAAGTGGATAGTGGAACTGGGGCTCTCTCTGTCGACTTCAAGCCGTGCACAGCAATCAAGTTGCAAGAACTAGTCGACTTCATGGCAGAGTGGAGTCAAAATGTAAGAAACTTGACCCCATTAGGCCATAATTATGATTTTGGTGATTGTGTGACAACATAGTCATTGCGACTAACAAGTTTGTGAGCTCAAAATTGGTAGGATTTTTAGGTCCATGGATGAAGTCCAATCCATAGTTAATGTGTCAAAATCACTGTCAAGATGCCCAAGTTGTAGTGAAAATGTAGAGAGAGAATATATTTGAGGTGTCCAAATGACAGGAACGATGGTTTGGACAAGGCTCAGCATGAATACATGTGTCGGTTAAACCAACAACATCATTTTAACCGAGCGGTGCATTGGTGAGTTGATAAGGCAACCAAGTGCAGAAAGACTCAGTAGCACCGGTTAAACTGACGGACTTAACAGAGGCGTCGGTGCATTAGTGCTGACATTACTTAGAGAGCATGTCTTGGCTCCAGAATGAGTCTTCAGCACCGGTTGAACTGACAGTATTAGTGGAAGCGTCGGTGCATTGGTAGTTTACTGATATAGAAGTGTTTGGAGTTGGAGAAGCCTAAAGGTCTTCAGCACCAGTTGAACCGACACCCATCGGTGCAATGACATCAACAGAAGAAGACAATTGGAGTTCAATGGCTAGCAGGCAGGGTCAGTGTGACCGGTTAAACCGACGCAGGTGACCGGTTTAACCGACTCTTTTTTCTTTCCTGGGTAAAAGCAAGCAACGGTTATGAGCTGCCCCCAGCCTATATAAGGCCTCACCCCGGTTCATTTGAGGTGGCTGGAGTTCGTAAGAAGCTACCCACACTCTGAAGAAGTTCTTCAAGCCACCCAAGAGCTCATTGATCACATCCTTAGGTTTAGCACAAGCTTTGAGAGTGTTAGTGCTAGGATTAGCTCTAGAGAGAGTGAGAGAGTAAGGTGTTGGTGCCTTGTGTGCTGGTTCTTGAGTGAACCACAAGTTGTATCTTGGAGTGCCGGTCCCTTGAAGTCTTGGTGGCTTGCCGGCAAGTCATCAACCCTCCAGCTTGGTGTAGAGTGGCGATGACGGCTTTGTGCGGGGACTTGGAAATCCCCTTCCTTCGGGGAGAAGCTCCTTAATGGAGATGACATCAAGGTGACTGGGGACTTGGCGAGAGCCGTGGTGGTGAGTCAAGAAGAATCCTGGAAGAGACTCGGTGACCGGGAAGCAATACTCTTAGTGCGTGCGTCAACAACGTGGAGGGGTGGCCTTGTGCGTACTGATACCACAGGATAAATCTTCGTGTTGAGAGTTTGCTTCCCCTCATCTCCTTCCTTTAAGCTTCCACATTTCTTATTGCAATCTTGTGTGCCTTTACATTCTTAGTATAGTATCTTGATAGGATTGGCTATAGGTTGCAAAACTCTTTGGGATAAGGTTTTCACACTAGTTGAACCCTAGTTGCACATCTAGATAAGATGTTTTAGCTTATGTTTTGTGCTAACTAGTTTGAGCCATACGTTAAGGTTTTAAGTTGGCCTAATTCACCCCCTCCCCCTCTTAGGCTACGAGCACCAATTCCTTTTAGAAAACCAGATCCCAACTCCAGCCAACAGACCAGAGCATTGGATCATGTACTTTGACGGTTCCCTAAAGCTTAAGGGCAGGGACACAGGAGTTCTTTTCATATCTCCAAGGGGCGAGCAGTTAAAATCTATCCTACAGATCCTTTGGGAGGTATCAAACAATGAGGCCGAGTATGAAGCTCTATTGCACGGGCTACGCCTGACAATTTCTCTCGGCATCAAGCGACTACTTGTCTATGGCGATTCCTTGCTGGTTGTTCAACAAGTCAACAAGGAGTGGGACTGCAACAAGGAAATAATGGACGCATATTGCATGGAAGTATGCATGGTAGAGAACATGTTTGCAGGATTAGAAATCCACCATGTGATACGCGACAACAATGTAGGAGTAGATGTACTCTCAAAGCTGGGATCCACTCAAGCCGAAGTCCTAGCAGGCGTATTCGTCAATGAACTTTGCCAGCCATCCATTAAGCAACCAGATCCAATGATCATCGATCAGGGTCCTTAGGAACCCAATCGAGAGGTCATGTTGTGTGAGGTGGACTGGAGGGAACCGTTCATCAACTTCATCAAAGACCAGGGGCTACCCCCCGGTATCTGCAAGAAAAGGAGATGGAGCAGCACACATCATAAGAAGAAGCAAGGGGTACGTTCTGGTTGGTGACAAACTATACAAGCGTGGATCAGCCTTAGGAATCCTCATGAAGTGTGTCACCATGGAAGAAGGCAACAAAATCCTTCGTGACATTCACGATGGATCTTGTGGCAACCATGCAGCATCATGCACACTAGTGGGGAAGACATTTAGAGCAGGGTTCAACTGGCCGTCAGCTTTGGCAGATGCCGAAGACCAGGTCCCCCGGTGTCCCAACTGCCAGTACTTTGGCAAACAAACGCATGTCCCAGCTCACAACCTCATCACCATCCCACCATCTTGGCCATTCACTTGCTGGGGCCTCGACATGATTGGACCTCTAACAATAGCGCTAGGGGGATTTACTCACGTGTTGGTGGCAATCAACAAGTTTACAAAATGGATGGAGTACAAGCTGATCACAAAGCTCTAAGAAGACAGAGTGGTCGACTTCCTCTATGACATCCTAGTGTCATGACTAAAAGAAAAAAATAGAAAAGAAAAAAATATAAAATAAAAATAAATAGGAGAAGAAAGAGTAATAAAAAAAGAAATGTTAGCACTTGGCACGTGATTCAATGGGTAGGCCTAACTTATGTGCACATAGTGTCGGTGTTTAGCCGTCAAGCCATCCGAGGGATACCTCAAGGTAGTAGATTTGTAGGTAGGGTGTCGCCGAGATCAGAGGAACTCGAAGGTGCAAGCAACACAAGGTTTAGACAGGTTTGGGCTGCGATATGCGTAATACCCTACGTCCAGTATGGTGGTTTGTATTGTCTTAGGTGTAGATTGATGTGTATTGTCCCTTTGGAGGGGGTCCCTGCCCGCATTTATATACTCTTGACGGACAGGGTTACATGTATCCTAGTCCAGTACGAGCTTAGGAGTCCTACCCCAGTACTACTCGGGTAGTTTCCTTATGTACCGACTAGTACTACTCGTATCCGAGTACTTTACAACAAATATAAGCTATGGAACATGCCCCATCCCTTATCCTAGAATATTCTATGCCATGTGCGCAGTCTTGTAGCCCCGGGTCTGATAAGCCCCCGAGCTCTTCGTAGCCGAGCGGGGTTCCTGAGTACTTCTGAAGTCATCTTCGGTTTCTTCTGAAACTCTATCTTGAAGGCGTCCTCCGAGTACTTCCTTGGCTACCTCGAGGCTGTGAGGTGCTCATTCCCCGAGTAGTTTTAAGTCTTCTTTTATATGGGTTGCGATGAAACTCGCACTCCATATAGAGTAGCCCCTGAGCCTTAGGTTGAATCGAAGAATTAGGCTGAGGGTCAAATTAGTCTTGAATCTTCTTTTCTTATCTTCCAAATATTTTTGAAAAATAAGCCTTGATGACACGTGCTCCGCAGCCCCCGAGCCTTGAATCCGAATTCCAAAGATTTGGAAAAATGATAAAAAGGAACGTGGCATGTGTTGTAGAATATTTTTAAGAAATTTAATTGATAGTTAAAATTGGAAAAATTGCTTTGAAATTCGAAAATCCCCTTTTCTTGGGATAATATCCTTGAAAAAATGGTTAATCAAATACTTCCTCAAAATTATCCTAAACAACTGCTCAAAAAACTCCTCAGCTTCTGCATTGTGAGTCCGGGCCCCCCGCTGGTTATTTAACCACGCGGTAACTTAGGGTTAACCGACGCTTTCATTTGCCTTTTCACTGGTTCAAACCCTTTGTCTTCCTCTGTTCTAGCGCCGCCGCCATTTCTAGATCTAGGTCTAGAAATTGCGCCTCCTCTATTTGCTCCTTTCTCTCGAATTTCCTTCACCGTAGTTTTCCCTCTCATTCTTGCAGATCTCCACCTCCTCACTCCTCAGCCCCCTAGCGCATGCGAGTGAAGCGACTCGTGACATCAAGGATGGAAAACAAGAAACAGCTGCAAAGGGAGACAAACACAAGGTGGAAGAAACCATGACCGCAAATAGCGACTGGACATACAGTAAGTGCTCCAGAAACGATCTTTTGCGTCTTGTTTACGAGGCTCTTCTTCAAGAGAAAAATGTTGTGCAGTGGTGTTCGTCTTTCCATCAACCTTATTTGCAAGAAAACGTTGATGGGATCCTTTTTATGGTATTCAACTTTGTCGAAAGGGGATTGGCCCTCCCCACCTCCGACTTCTTTCGTGGCCTTCTTTATTTTTATGGTATTCAACTCCATCACCTCAACCCAAACTCTATAGCCTAGAGTACCATATCTCCCGCTGCTATTTTCCGCCAAGAATCAACCAAAACTGGTACATAACTCCTCCACTCGAGTACGTTTTGTTATCCTTGTATTCTGTATCTGACTTTGCTTTGATGAATTTGCAGGACCACACAAATTTGTATGGGAGTTCACCTCCACTTCCCGAGATAGAGCGCCTCGATCACTTGCAACCAAGTGCGTATCAACCGCACAGAATTAACCGTCCTCCCATCGATCCAGTGACCGATGAAGATAATGACACTGATGATGATGTTACTCTGGCAGACTTCCTGAAGAAATCAAACACGAGTAACGCCTAGGCTTGCAAGGTGGTGAACTCGTACCCAGCACCTCAAAAAGCCAAGGGTCACCGCCTGGAAGCGCAAGGCAACTATTATCGCAACCGACAATGATGAATTGCCAAGGTGAGTGCATCTTATAAATCTGCAAGTTTTTTGTCGATTTCTTCATTGCTGATGTTCGGACTACTCTCCCATTATTTTGCTTTAGTGCTGCCACCTCCAACCCCAAGCGCCCAACGCAAAGGGTTGAAGAGGAAAATATCGGGGATGATGATGCAAAAGAGTGAGATGTGTCCTCTGTTGCAGTGGACCTGTTGCCAAGTAGTACCGGGGCTCCGCCGGGGCAAACACCGCCCTTGGCTAACATTCAAGCAGATGCAGCCGCGTCTGGTGCCACGCTGGGGTAGACATTGACTTTGGCTGGTAGGCCAGCGTCTTCGAGTACTTTGAGTGCGAGAAAATTGAATGTAAAGAAGTCTGCACTGTAAGTACTCGTGTACTTTGTCGATTGCAATTTGTAGGTTCATAGTTTATTACTATTCTAACCGCTGCTTTTGCTGTATGTAGCCTGGCGATGCCGCGGCTGCCCTAGCCCCTTAGTCAGAAAAAGAGTCAGGTGTTGCAGCGTTGGTGACGACAGTGTCCATCGCTGCTCCGGTTGATCTGCTGCCACCACATGCGGAGGCCCCTGCACCCGTTGCCACTGAAGTTGAAGATGATGTGGCGAGTGCAGAACGAGACGCAGCAGAAGCCTCCAAGATTCCATCAGGTGAGCCAATTTTGCCGCCCCCAGGTTGGGCCGAAACTGGATGCCTTCCCGGCACCCGAATCTTTGGCGGGAGGATCGTCCTTATCCTCTCAAAAGCGGTGGCTGATGTTTCCATACTTAGAGATGGCGGGAACCGACATCCCAAGCTATAAAAGGAGAACCCCCCTATTCACACACACCACAACTTGCAGCCTCTTTCCCTCTCTCACTTTGTGACTTGTAATCCTTAGGCTAGTGGAGCTAGGCTAGAACTTCTCTTAGCGAGTGCTAGTCGTCCTTGAGGTCGTTGAGCAATCCTCGGCCTCTGGTATGGCTTTGTATTCGACTTGTCAGTATCTTATTCATAATTCAGAGTTCAGTCGTGGTTGTTATGCTATCTTGATAGTTTATCATACCATGCCTTGCTTTATCACAAGTTATCTAATGTATGCGGTTAGGCCAGATGAACTAGGTAAGGATATCAGTTCATTGTGCCTTTAGGCTTGCGTTAGCACTTTACTTCTCCACCCGAAGGGTGGGAGACCCAGGGGCGCTAGGGTAGTGACCTCATACATGGGCGTGGTGCCCGGGTATCCGGGATCCTTCGGATATGACCATGCTCCACGGTGTTGTAGGGATAGACAGCAGGTGGTGACTACCCTGTCCATCCGCTACAGCGGAATTGCCGTGGTTAGTGCACTCCCCCACGTTCGGGTATGGTGTAGGAGTTCTGAAAGATGTAACGGGACTGGTTGTACACCGGTGCGGGACATGCTCCCTGATATTTGAAGTCTTAGCTCTGAGCCCTAACCTTGTGCCTTGTGTAACCCTTGCTTGTATGAATAGATATTTTAGGACTTTGTTTGTATTCCTATGCTCCCGCTAACCTTTGGTTTATTCGTTATTCTTTATTCTTAAAAGGCTTGAGTGTGTGTGTGTGTGTCACATTACCCATATCTATCATTTATCATGACTTTCCCCTGTATGAAATATAGTCTATTGCTTAACCATTTTGTCCTGATTATGTACCTAGTAAACTCTTTTACACCATGCCATCCTATGGGAAAATATAAATAACGATACCCGAATACTCTCCGGGTGAAATGCTACAACGGTATTTTGTGCGCTTGCAGATTGATTCTGTAATTGTTAAGACATACCACCACGGTATTTCTGGCACCGTTTCCTGGGACTAACAATCTTGGTGATGACGTTAAGAAATACCAACAAGCATTTCTGGCGCCGTTGCCGAGGATGGCATTGGTTAAAAGATTTACTAATAAATAATCTTAGCAATGTGTTAAAGAAATAGCTATTGCTTATACAGGCTAATGTTGCTTTTGTATTCTCCTGCTGGATGAAAACATGGTAGTGTATGACTAGTTTCTCCTTGCCGACAAACTTCATTGAAAATCTAGAGAAGCTCGTGAGAAGGGTCCGACCTCGCGCTGTCCTTCCTCAAATCATTCTCTCGGCAACCGAACCAGCAGTTCATGCACCATCAACCGTTATGGCCGAAAAGACTCTTCGTGACTTCTCGATCCCCTCGGTCACCAACGTGGGCACCAGACCCAATGTCGAAGTCGGGGACGTGAATTGTGAGCTCAAATCGAGTCTCATTAACATGGTGCAAGCTAGCCCATTCCGCGGCAAGCCAAACGAGGATGTATGAAACTGTAGTGATACGGGGGATCGCAGCTGACGTCATCAGGCTCCATCTATTTCCTTTCTCCCTCCTAGGGATGATGAAACAATGGTGATATAAGGACAAGGAAGCTGTCAACACGTGGAACAAATGTTCCACGGTGTTCCTCGCGAAGTTCTTCCCGTTGGGCAAAACCAATGCCTTGCGCGGGAAAATCTCATGTTTCCAGACAAGGATGGAGTCAATCCCTGAAGCGTGGGAAAGGCTGCAAAAGTACATCCTAACCTGTCCTCATCAAGGGATGGACGAATGGCTCATCCTCCAAATCTTCTACAACGGGCTGACTACTACGTCAAGAGCCCACATCGTTGCTGCTAAAGGAGCCTTCCCCGACCTCACCATCGCCAAAGCTATAGCACTGGTCGAGAAGATGGTCTCCAATCAAGGGTGAGTGAAGAACGCCTCCAACCCCGAACCAAGGGCATGCACACCGTCAAGGAGACGGACATGCTCGCCGCAAAGATGGACCTCCTTCTGAAATGCTTAGACAAGAGGGCGAAATTCTAGGAGCACATAAACAGCTACGCTCCAGTCCAAGCTATAGAATCGCACTCCACATGTGAAGTCTGCGAAAATGGTGGACACTTGGGGAATGACTGCCCCGAGACCCGAGAAGACGGTGCATTCGTCAACAAAAACAACGGGTACCATCAACAAGGAGGCCAAGGGTGGAACCAGTCGCGCCCACCATATCAAGGAGGTAATAACTACAATTCAAATTTCAATTCAAACCAACCCTCCTTGAAAGATCTTGTTCTTGGCCAAGCTAAAATAAACGAATCTTTGAACAAAAAGCTTGCCAGCCAAGATTATCTGGTGGCCGAGGAACACTTCAAGGCGCAGTTCTTGAAGGGATTCAAGAAGGATCAGGTCAGCCAGGTGAAGAGGGTACAAGATTTCATGATGCTCTCCTTCACGCTCAAGAAGAAGCAAGTTGAGGTAATAGGCAATGTAAGCACTTCATCCTCCGACTTGCTTAGTCAATGATCATCCTTGATGGACCAAAAAATTGCTGATGCGCTTAAGTCCACAAGCGATTTGATCAATAACCTTATGAGATAGATGTTTTAAAGAAGGGCAAGTCAATAGATGGTAGCTATTCCTTGGAAACCATGAAAACTAGCTCATCGGCTACGCCAGCACCTCTCCACGAACCAATATATGGCGTGCTGCCGGGCTACTTTGCAAAGCAAACGCAGCCACCACAACCGGTACAGCCAAGTACAGCTGGACCGGTCAGACCGGTTAGACTGGTGCAATGGTAGTCAGCCCATCGACGCCTGCACCGCTTGCATCAATTCCTTGTTTGGCAAGCCCTAGCCGAATGAATGAATTGGCCAATTTCACACCGCCTTATACCACAGTAGCATACAGTATACCGCCTATTCCCCCACAGAGATCCGGTGTCCCTCACGGACCGATTTCTGATAATGTTTATGATGAACTTTTGAAGCGTGCGCCTGTAGGCTCAGTACAGACGATGGCACCTGCTAGCTCTACTGCACATCGTCTCACTTTTGTAGCACAAACATCGTCAAGTGGTAGTTACGAAGCCAATTTTTGTAGATTTAAAGAAGATCTGGCTAATATGTTTAAAACCAAACTTGGGGTAGATATGGGTAACTCTCGTTTGTATCAAAAACCATATGCTGCTGAATTCGATTTGGTTTCTTACCCCACTGGTTGGCGTGTTCCTGATTTTATGAAGTTTAACGGTGATGATAATAGAACTACTTGGGAACACAATATCTAATACATTGCTCAACTTGGGGAAGCGAGTTTCAGTGATTCTTTACATGTTCAATTATTTTATTTATCATTGACCGGAACTGCATTTTCTTGGTTTTCTTCATTGGCCCCGAATTCTATTCAGTCTTGGAATCAATTGGAATGTAAGTTTCATGATCATTTTTATAGTGGGGATAATGAAATGAAATTGACTGACTTAACATCGGTTAAGCAAGGTAGAGATGAATCTGTTTCTAATTATTTTAAGAGATTCAAAGATATAAAAAATTGCTGTTTTAGTTTGCCAATTTCTGAAAAGGATTTGGCGGATTTGGCTTTTGGTGGTTTGTGTTCGCATTATAAAGAGAAAATTGAGGGCTTTGATTTTCTTTGAATTAATCAAGTGCAAGTTAGAGCCATGAGTTTGGAATATAAATTTAAAAATTCAAAAGATACTTGTAAAACTCATCGGTCCAAAGCACACGTTATTGATTGTGAATACGACTCTTCAGACGATGAGGAGAAAGAAGATTACGCCGCCGAGTTTGTTTGGCCATCTAAGGCCAAATCATATTCATGCTCGTCACTTAAGCCGACTCAAAAGAATCGGGAAGAGGAAGTGCGATTTACCTTTGATGTTTCTAAATGCGATCGTATATTTGATGAGTTGCTTAGAAGCGGAAACATCAAGTTGTCTCATGACATACTGCCGCTTGAGGAGTCGAAGCGGCATGCGTACTGCAAGTGGCATAATTCTTCATCTCATGCAACTAATGATTGTAATGTTTTCCATCGACAGGTACAATCGGCCATTAATGAAGGACAATTGGTCTTGCCTAAGATGCAGATTGACAAAACACTATTTCTAGTTCACACCATTGATTTGAATAACACCAAACTACTCATTCGGCTAGAGCAAGCCGAAGGAGCCAAAGGGAAGAAAGTTATCATTGGTGAGGAGAGGCCAAAAACTTCAGAAGAGAAGATTCCTTCCAGGGAAGTGGTGCTTGAGAAGACTCCTGATGGGAACGAGTCTCTAAAAATTATTCTAAGAGCTTCTGGACTCGGGAGGCAAGCCAATTCCTTGTGAGACTCGAGTCAGCCTGCTGCCCAGGTGCGACCGGTCTTACCGGTTTCCCCTACCGGTCAAACTGACCCAAGATGATCAAACCTAAGTGTGGCAGAACCACCTGAATTAATCCGGCTCAAGTGTATTAACCATCACCATTAGGGCAATCTCGGTTAACCTTACACTTCAAACGGAGTAATCCACTGGTCTGTCGGGTAACCTCCCGATACAACCACGGTAAAGCGGATCGAAGCCATACATATAAATGCCCATGCGAAGATGAGCCCAGAGAATACCACATTCCAGCAGATATTACAAAATTATCATAAGTGAATATTACAAACCATGTTTGAGTTTAGTAACCAAGTACTTCAGTGATCATAACCAATAAGTGCTTCAGAGTTTAAGTTGCAGCGGAAATAAGATAACGAAAGCTACTCGACGATACAAGATGTCTCGGTGAAACCCGTACGAGACATCACTCGGCATTATCTCCATTGGTCGGGGGCGTATCCAATTCCACCGACCAACCAGGGGGAAGAATACACGGCCAGGTCAAGCTAGAATCATATCTTCGAAGGTCTCACCTGAAAACGAGCCACAAGCAAGGCTGAGTATACTAATACTCAGCAAGACTTACCCGTGTCGTGGAATCTACTCCACCGACTCTAGACATGCAAGGCTTTTTGGCTCAGGGGTTTGTTTTGCGGAAAAGCATATACGAGTGGGTCCTTACTTTCAACTTTTAGCTCAAGATTCTAGTTTCATTAACCATTCTAGATAAGCAGCTATCCAATATCATACATGGTGAAGCATTAAATTTCATCCAACAAGTTTATTCATCATCATTGTTCCTCTTCTTACTCTGTGTGGTAAAAGGGATTAAGCAGTCTCAATAGCCGTGAGAAACGGACGATTCGAATCGAATTTCTTAACCTTGCAAGGGAAACCTAAACACACGTCACGTGGTTACTCCCAGAGTCACACGTGCAACTTTTCCCCTTTCTTTCCGGGTCGTCGATCGGAGCTACCTTCCGAGAGTACAAGAGCCCCACGCCACGGTTCGGCGCCGGGTCGTGACCACTCGTGCACTCGCCATATGCACATGGGTCCGAAAGGAGCTACCCTCCGAGAGTACAAGAGCCCCACGCCACGGTTCGGCGCCGGGTCATGACCACTCGTGCACTCGCCATATGCACATGGGACCGAAGTTCAAAGGGTAGGTTGTCGTCCACTTGCCGGGCCAATCAGGTACTTAAGCTTACCGATTACCATATTCTCGGCATGTGGTTAGTACGTTCAAAGACTTAACCACCACTACCACACACTGCGGCCTTAGTATTTTTTCACTAAACAGACAGGCCTCAATCGTAAACATCGTACCATAGCCCGTCCGTTGTCCTTATGATTGCAGCGTGTAGTAAACATTCAACTCCTATTTTCTCGCCAGTGACAGGAAATCACTCGGCTTTTACCGGAGTCCTATTAGCACAGCATTGTATCGAACCTTACATCTAGTTTTCAAGCATGGGTTCCTAACATCATGCAACTAAGTTTTCATTCAACTCCTATAAACTTAATGCACAAGCAAGAGAGTAATGAGTTGCTTAATTTAGGAAAGGAATAGGGTTATGCTCCGGGGCTTGCCTTCTTGTGAACAGTTAGCTTGGGGCTCTTCCGAACTTGGGCTCGGGTCTTCGAGAGCTTCAGTTAGATTTACTTGAGCTTCACGCTGCTCACTCTCGGACGCGGGTACCAGCTCGTAAGTTCCATCGGCGAGAGTCGTCGATTCTATATGAATGCACCAATATAAGTTATAGTGAGGGTATATGACGATCATGTTCACTCACGTCAAAGTTGTAGTTCACAAAATAGCGATTGGGTTGTGATGTTACTTAGTTGAGATTTCTGTGGGCAATTGTTAATAGAGTAGATTAGTACAATAAGTGACTTTGTTAAGCAAGGTGGGGTGGGTGTTCATGGGAACTTATGTTCCTCATGGAAACATGATTTAAGTGTAACTACTACAGTGAGTAGTTTCTGGTCATGAAACCTTGGATCTAGGCACAACAGGGAAAGATAAGCTTACTGTAAAATTTTCAGATATTTTCATGCAGCAGATTAATTATGAAAAATATAATACATGGTTGCTGCTAGACTCTTGTTCTTTTTGTACAGAACAAATGGTGCAACAACTGAGACTAAGATTTTTACAGGGCTTTCATTTAGTCATGCAGGAGCTACTGTAATTTTTATATGATTTATTATGCAGTTTTCAGAGCATAGTAAATATGACATTACACACCTAGGTTATTCAAGGATGTATTTTTACAGGATCCTGCACAGGGTTTTTGTCCATGAAACTTTTTACACAGCAACCTGTACCACTGAGTATCTTCTAGTAAAAGTATGAGAGGTTTCCAAGCTAAGATACTATTTTCTTGATTTAATGTATGTTATTAGCACATAAATCAAATAAATAGGTTCGTGTGAGATAAAAAGTCTCTAAATTTTTCCATGTCATCTAGGTACCATTACACCAGTATAGAAAAAGTTTCATTAGGTGAATCACAACCTAACTGTAGGGACAATTAATTCTATCCAAACATGGTATGAAACTAAGTTTAATAAACAGTGTAGATAGAGATGGAACTTGGGCCTGATCTTTTTACAATGGCTTATATAACAAGTAAATCTCTTACTGTAAAATTTTCAGGACCAGTACTTGTCTACAACAATGGTTGTGAATAAAGGTCATTAAACAGCCTATTTAATTTAGAGCATAAATTAGCTAGAATCTGAGGAGATGCACGTAACAAAAGTTGTGGAGTTCATCCTAAAGGTTCCAGAACAGTTGTGTTTGCATTTTTCTGAATTTTCTACGATTTTATACGAATTTTACAAGTTCACTAATTTTGAATCTAGGTTTGAATCTTTCTCTTACATCTGGGTCCTTGGAATCTTACGGACAGAACCTTCTAAAGATTTCAATTACTGTAATTGGGTCCTTGGGCGGCTCGGGTACGGTGGCCGGCCAAAATTCCAGCAAGGGGCTCGCCGGCGGCGAGGGGTGAGGGCCGGGGAAGGATCAGGGGTGCGAGGGCTACCTCGTGGGGGTCTTGGTCGGGTGGGGGACGGCCGGGAGTAGCTCGTCGGCGTTGGAGCAGGGGCGGCGGCGGCGGCGGTACGCGTCGACGGCGGTGCTCCGGGGGTCGGGGTCGGGGTCGAGCTGTCCGCGGTGACCAGGGGCGGCGGCGGCGGTGACAGCGCGGGCGGCGGCGCTCCGGCGGTCCTGGGCGGCGTTGAGCGGGTCGGTGAGCTCCGGTGATGATGTGGTGGTGGCTGGAACTTCAATTTGAGCGGTGGATGGCTGTAGAGGGCTGTCCACGAGCGGCTGGAGCTCGGCGGCGACAATGGCGGCGGCGGGCGTTCTCTGGTGGCTGGTAGCTCGCGCGGGCGGCCTGGGGCGGCTTTTATAGGGACAGGAGGGAGGGAGGGGTGCCGGGCGACGCGCGGGGGTGGATGCACGGTAATGGCGCGGGGTTGGCCGCGGTGGGCGGCTCGGTTCACCGGCGCGGCGTGCGGAGGGCGGAGCGCGCGACTGGGCACCGGAGATTTTGCGTGGGGGAGCGAGAAGATAGCGCGGCACAGGATTGGAGGGCAGCTGCAGCAGCGGCTCGGGCGGGCGGCAAGCTCAGCGACGGGCGGGTCGCGGCGGGCGGTGCGGCACGGCGCGGCGCGGCCGTTGGGCGCGGCGGGCGGCGAGCAGAGGCGCGGCTGGTCGTGGCGCGCGTGGCGAGCGCGGGCTGGGCAGCGCGGCGGTGGGGGGGGGACAAAGCCGGGCTTGGGGGCGAGGGCCGACGGCCACTGGCCTGGCGGCTTGCGCCGGTGAGGCATCGCCGGCCACCTGGCCGGTGTGTCGGGCGGGGAGGGGAGAGAGAGGAGGGACGAAGGGCCTATTTGCGAGAATTTGAAAAGTTCCAAGGGGCTGGTTGCAAACAGGATATTTTCTCCACTTTCTAATTTGAATTTCAAAAACTTTTGAACATGAAAGTTGTTCAGAATAAAAAGTTCTACCAGTTTGGTTTCAGGCAACACCTCATTTGGCTTGTGGTTTGAAAGTTAATTTAAAAATTCAAAGGTATTCATATGTGCCCAATTTCAATTTGAATTTCAACTTAACTTGTTCTAATTCTGTTCACCCTTTTAGTAGTTGGTTAAGCATAGGGTTGGGCTAATGACATTGCTTTAGAAATGTAATTTATCAGGGTTGTTACACTAAGCGCCCAAAAGTTGGTACTTGGAAGGTTAATGAGTCGAAGGTGCAGAGGAGATTTGCAAAGCAGAGGCCTACCTTTGATCAGCTTGTGAACAAGTACACCAATCAAAAGGCCGTTCCGAGAGATCGACCATTAAAAAAGAGATCAAGGTTGCCTCCACGCCAAGATAAGCCATCGTCTCCTAGGGGAGAATCCAGCAAGCGCAGGGGCTACGTCACTACTTTGTTCCCTCCGCAGAAGGTATAAGCTGCGATGCCATGGGCACCTCAGGCTTTGTATTCTTCTTGCCTGACATGGGACCATGAAGGGATTTGGATGCAATGTTATCCGATGCCACATCCACCATCTCGCCAGGAAGAGGAGTACAGGAGGCCGGTGTTTGACAAGTTGTCACGACCGGTGCATGGCCTATTGGGATCTTGCCACTCAGGTTCGAGGCAGCATCCTGCACCGGTTAGACCAGTTACAAACGGTCCTACCAGGGACCAGGTCGTTCTCGCTCTCCAAGATAGGAATATCGTGTCAAAAGGAGAAGAAGGAAGAGGTGCAACCCATGTAGGTAGACTCAGAAAAAACCACAGTTGATAAAATCGTGCAGATTGGTGATGAGAATGTGGTCGTCAAAGTTGCAGGGAAGGGACCAATGATTTTTGGTAAATCGGTCAAATCTCCTATTCAGAAACCTGTCATGGCAAATGACCATGAGGCTAGCAGTAGCAGTTCAACGGCCAAGTACATTCAACCAAGATGGTGTCCTCCGGGGTTGACTTGAACTCAAAAGACAAAGCTGCACCGCCTGCGCTTTTGGGAGAAGAAGAAGCAGGAAGCAGAAAAGCTGAGGGACAAGCAGTTCCACCAGTATAGGCCTATGGTCCCTCAAAACAAGTGTTGGCGCTAAAAATCGGCCGGGAATCGGCCGATGACCTTCAGCGTCGGACACACGACCCGGGAGAATCTGCTTAACTCCTGTTCGGGTGATTGCCCTGGTGCGGTTTGCGCGGCGTGCCAGTCAATCTGACCTGTTGATTGACAAGGAAAGAGACGTACTAAATTCCGGGGTTCCGATCGACTGAAGTTCCGATCTGTTCCAAAAAGCGTATCAGCGAATCGGCCGATTTGCTATAAAGATGACCGGCTATAGATTAGCCGACAATCACGTAACGATTGCAGAGAAACTACTGGAGTAACTTAAACAATCGCTACAGATGCAACACTTGAAATAGATCTAATCGGTTGTATGATGACAAACAAGGAAAAGTAATGATAAAGCCAACAGTTCGATCTCAAGCTGGATAATTGGTGATAAAACTAGAACAATAGGTAAAACCTATAATTCTAGTAAATATCGATAACTGGTGAATAAATCTAAACGAAATAACGGCGATGCGCTCGAAGTTAAAGCTTAGATGATATTCGATAAACGGAACCTACCAATTGGCCGGAGATCGTGTCGAAGCAACCCTGCCAATCCGTACGAACTCGTGAAAGAAAAAGAAGTATCGGCGAAGTCACCGACTTGAAAGTAAAGTACGATGAAAAAGTAGATTGTTTGTGTTGATTGATGTGCCTCTACAAAACTCTAACTGCTTATATTTATACCCTAGGACTAAGACTCCTGATCTATTACGATCCGCTACAAACTTGATTTAAATAAACACTACTATATCTATAAAACTTTCCTAAAGGAAACGGACTCCCGCAGAATCTTCTGCTGCCATCTCCTAGTCCAATCCGGACTCCTTTCATTGCTCTTCGATCGAGTCGGCGTCGTTCTTTGACTAACGTCAGGTCATCTTTGACTGGGATTCTGTGTTGGGATTCCATTGGCTTCATCCCCTATCTGTTGGCGTAAGCCCATATTTGCCCAAACGCTCTAGCCTTTCAATCGGCCGACCCCTACCAACTCCATTCGGCAATCGCACGAAACACTGCAGCGCCAATCGACCGATTCCTAACTGTAGCGTCAATCGGCCAATTCCCAACTATAACCTTTAAATCTGCCGCATCGGCCAATCTCTTTCTCTCCTGACGCCGATTCAACATGTGTCAAAATCTGGCGTCAACACATGCCCCCCAGTTTCAGAGTAAAACATGCCTTTTACTTCAAAACTCTTTTTTAATCTCTCCTCCAAAACGCACGCGGCAAAAATCTCCTTCCGTCTCGCGGTCTTCTACATGATGATTGCAATCTTTTAGATCTGGGCGCCTGAGACAATTGTTCCCCTGGAATTCGTGTAGACTGCGCGGCAAAAATCCTGCTTTTATCCTTTCTCTCTCGAACTATCTTTAAGTACTGTCGTTCTCCACCGCTTCTTCTCCACGAGCTTAGTAATTTCCTCCCCAGCGAATCACTTTCTATCTTCTCCCAGCGCCCTCTTGGTTTCCAACCGTACTCTCCGGCGATCCTCCTTTCGTCTACACTCCGCCTCATTCCTCCAATGGCGGTACCATCGGCAACTCCACCAACCACGGAGGCTCCGCCAGCAACTCCATCGGCGACGGTGGTTCCATCAGCGACTCCATCGGCGACGGCGATTTCATCAGCAATTCCAATGGCGACGGCGGTTCCATCAGCGACTCCATTGGCGACGATGAGCTTCATTCCATAGGTAAACACCCAAAACTTTCCCCTTTTACTTTTTATCGCCCATGTACCTTTTAGATCTATTCTTAGCTCTTCCCTTTTCACCTTTTTTAGGCAGTTAGACACCAAATCACTATTCCCCTTTCCGAAGCTCCTGGTCTCATCTGCTTAGGCCCCATGGGGAATTCAGACCCGACTGATCTGATTAACTTAGAAACCCATAGAATCCCTTTCAAGAAATCACCTATGGATTTGGGTCAGTGGTCAGGCGCTTTCAGATCTTGGCCGAATGAAACCCCCGGCTGGAAAGAGTGGTACCAAAGATTAGCTAACTCTAAGAGAGTTCAATGGGATGAATTAAAAATAGGCTAGTGCATCAATCTCTCTTTGTCGCAGATGGAGAAGAATGAACCCCTGGTAATAGCAGCCTCCTATTTCTGGTCTGACGCGCTTAACGTGTTTCTCTTTGGGCACGGACCCATGACCCCAACTCTGGCCGATGTACTGATGTTGACCGGCCTTAACATTTCCTCCCCCGATACACCCTTTGATTATCTGATCAAACCAACCCATCGGCTAGAGACAAAAGGAATCGGCGGGTCGAAAGGGTATATCAACAGAAACATGAGGATCAGGACGATTTTGGAGAGAGAACATACAACGTTCTTGATGATGTGGCTAGAGAAGCACCTTTTCTGTGGCAGAGCGGTTGGTCCTTCTTCCAATACACAACATCTGGCCGAAGCCCTGTCAATAGGATCTACCATCCCCCTCGGGAAGCATCTGCTAGGATCAGCCTACCACATGATGCACCAGATCGGCATCAAATTATCAAAAGGAGAGCCGATTGGTAACCCTGGTGGCCCCTGGTGGTTCATCACCCTCTGGCTTAACTTGTACATGAGCAAGGTCTCCCAGCAGCAGATAGAGACCAAAACATTCCCCAACATCGAGTCAGAGGAGAACCCCACCATACAACGACGGTGCACCTCTTTCGGCGAAGCAGCATCAGTTTTTCCTGGTTGCCAGTTCACTGCCACCCAAACAACCGAGTATTTCAGATGTTTTTACAATGGCTTTAGTGAAGAAACCACCAGTTGGTATAACCAGAGGACAGAGCCACTTTTTGAGCTTCCCTATTGCTATGACTCGTCGTCCAACTCCTTCGATAATGATCTCATGGACGTCTTGATCAAACCAGGGATTTTACCGGAAAACTTCTTCTCCGGGAAAGATTTCCCAACTTATGAGTTTTACAACCCATCATTCGCAGCACAGTAGTTTTGCCTTGGTTAGCTGTCGATTCAAATTTATTTTGCCGGTCGCGCAAAATTCCGAGATGAGCTCACTAAGGGCCTTGACTATAGTCGGTTGTGCAATTTAGTGCCGGATTCCAGTACCATTGATCTAAACAATTGGATAGTAGCAACTTTTGTTGTCCAACAATTCAAGTTATGGTGGGCAGAATGGAAACAACATCTCTTCTGTGCATCTCCTTCAACATATTGCAATAATCTGGATCCTGACAACATCGACTCAAATGCAGCGATACTGCCCTTCTCCCGGCAGATTTCGATGTTATCCCTTTTTATGCTACAAATTTGCCGCTAACTCTTATTTCCCTTTTCAGTTCGAAAATCAACTTCCTCCGACGCGGAGCCGAAGTGGGAGGCCGATAGAGAATAGCCGCCCATACACACCATTCCCACTCATCGGCTACCACGCCCCAACTATCAAAGACATCACCAGCGGCCGATTGAAGCAAACACCGAAAAGACCCTCTTTAAAGACGACGAGCCGCCGAGTGCGTGCTCGTATAGAACCGGCTGATCAATCAGCGGCGGCATCGGCTGAACCTCCAACTGCACCAACGCTGCCGATTATTGAGAAAGTCGATCTCCAGAATGCTACAGAAGTTGGAGCGGCTGCTGCATCATTGCTAGTAGAAGCTGTTCAGGTAATTTCGCACACTTCACATACTTCTAAGTATTCTATCGATATTAACTTCTTCTTTCTGCCAGGCTGCGCAAATCGCCCCAGTGCAGTCTCCGCAGCAATCGGCTACATCCCAGGCGGAAACCAGAATGCCAGCAATTCCCCTCACCGAGGTAGAGAATCTCTTAACTCAATTTCTTGATACTCAACCAAAAACTAACCGATTTTTGATGCAGGCTACTCTGAGTGCATCGATTGCTTCTTCCCAAGAAACATCAGCCGGAGGATTCACGGAGGTACGGCAGGCATCATATATCATCAGACTTAATTATTTGCATTATGCTTATAAAATTCATTTCCCATACCTTTCCAGGAGGCTGGCCCGAGCATAGCACTGATAGTCGTCGAATCTTCTTCTTCTGACGAGCCAATCGCACCAGTTCCCGAGATGAGGGTGGCACTTCCGCCGGCGCAAGCAAAAGAAATCCGTTTCAAAGAGGTAAGGAACTTGTCACCCAAATCAGCCGATTTCCACTTACCGTCGGCTAATCCGTATTTTTATCTCTTTTATTCTCTCGCAGGAGCAGGACACTCCCAACAACAGTCTTTTTTCTTTCGCGATTGCCCTTTCTGATGATGAAGAGATTGCTTCATGCCAAGTCACACTGAGCTCAATCCCTGATGACGTCCGTGCCAAGCTCGAGAGTATACGGACCCTCTTCCAAGACGACATTGGCCGATTAGTGGGAGATGCCTCGCCGATTCGGCAACTTCTTAGTGAAATCAGAGGCCGAATTCCAGAGGAAGCGACAGAGGCTCTGGATCCTGCTGCATATATAGAGTCAATGTAGACTTCAGTGTTCAGGGCCTTGTGCCATATGGCCGATCGCGCCAAACTAGCGAAAGCCCACGAGGAGGAAGACTCCTACAAACATCGAGCTCAAGAGGTGCATCAGCGAATCAGCTTCATTGAGAACTCTCGTCTGGAAATCGTCGGTGTCATAGACGGCCTTAAACGGCGAAAAGCAGAGCTAGCCAAAGAGATGGAGCAGGTGACCAAAGCCATAGCTGCTGAAGAAAAAAGACTCCAAGACCTCCCATTTGTCATCGCCGAGCCGAAGCAGGAAAGGCAGAACCTGGCCCGTGAAGCAATAAAAATCCATCGTCATATGCCAGAAGTCCCTGGATCGGCTGATGACGACCAAAGAATTGTAGACTCGGCCGATCAAGTTAGGCAACGAGCGATTGCGGCTATTGATGCCCTCCTTGGGTGAACTGTAAAAGTTTTGTAAACATTTAATGTCTTCTTGCCGATGACGCGCAGATTCAAACTTGGACCGTCCTTTTTGGCAGCTTTTCATTTGTTTACCCTTTTATTCCGATGGGACGCATCCTACCATCCCTTCACCCTCTTCCTTCTATAAGTATGAGATCCCGTATCGTTTCCAAAGGCGTCCGTATTACCCATCTTCTTCCCTTCTAACAATTTGATCTCCGTCCTCCCAGACTAGACATCAAGATGTCCTCTTCATCTTCTTCTTTCTCCGTCAACCAGGTGCAAAATCCTCCTCCATTTCCTCTCTTGACATTTCACTCATTCTACAGCTGGGTGGTTGTTTGCTCTCCTTTTAGCCGAAACGCCTTAGTCCTAGTCTGGAATGAGCCATTGAAGTCATGCATTTAGACAAACCATTGTCACAGGCGGACATAGATCTGATCAAAGCTCATTTCAAAGAACTCAAAGGTCATGTCCCTACTGACGTCCAGAAGGTCTGGGACTATGTAGACGCTAACTGCTCCAGGCGACCGCTAACTGAAAAGAGTCATCCACTCCCTCGCTCAATCGCCCTTGAAGATGCTGCGGTGGGGACATCCCAACCACCTCTCGACACCTCGTCAAGTCGAGGCTGAAGTCGCCATGGAGGATCTGGAGGAAAAGAGCATCTGCCTCTTGATAAAATTAGGCCGGATCGAGAGGGAAATTAAGAAAAAACACGATCAATAAATATGTTGGTACTTTTGTTCTAAGGGCGACTTGTACCGTGTCGGCCATGTACCCTGCTGTTCTTACCGAATAATGAATCAGTCAGACTAAATCGAACATTTCATCCTTAAGGCGATGTCATCTTCACATTGGCTATATAGACAGGAGCCAATAGGAGTTATGCACCCTATCGTAAGTTATGCACCCACCCATATACTTGGATAGTACCTCTTCAGATATCACCCGTTTAAGGCTCTTGTGAATTCTTCCCCTTCGATAGTTTCTAGTATATATGCATTTCCCGGAGCACATCGGCCGATTCTATACGGCCATTCCCAAGTGGGCGACCATTTACCGAATTTGGGATCCTTAGACCCTATCGGCAGCACCAACTCCCATACAAAATCTCCTTGGGAGAATTGTTTAACTTTGACCTTCTTGTCGTACCACCTGGCCACCCTTTTCTTATCTTCTTCAATGCTAATCAAGGCCCTTAATTGCTGACCCGCCAAATCGTCGAGCTCTCCCTTCATGAGGAAGGAATAGTCATTGTGGCAGAACCACTTGAATTAATCCGGCTCAAGTGTATTAACCATCACCATTAAGGCATTCTCGGTTAACCTTAAACTTCAAACGGAGTAATCCACTGGTCTGTCGGGTATAACCTCCCGATACAACCACGGTAAGCGGATCGAGCGCCATACATACAAATGCTCACGTGACGATGAGCCCAGAGAATACCACATTCCATCAAATATTACAACATTAACATAAGTAAATATTACAGACCAAGTTTTGAGTTCAGAAACCAATTACTTCAATGATCATACGAAGACGTTCTTCAGAGTTTAAGTTGCAGCGGAAAATAAAACAACGAAAGCTACTCGACGATACAGGATGTCTCGATGAAGCCCGTACGAGACATCACTCGGCATTATCTCCGTTGGACGGGGGTGTATCCCATTCCACCGACCAACCAGGGGGAAGGGTGCAGGGCCAAGTCAAGCTAGCAATCATATCTTCGAAGGTCTCACCTGAAAACGAGCCACAAGCAAGGCTGAGTATACTAATACTCAGCAAGACTTACCCGAGTAGTGGAATCTACTCCACCGACTCTAGATATGCAAGGCTTTTGGCTCAGGGGTTTGTTTTGCCGAAAAGCATCTACAAGTGGGTCCTTACTTTCAACTTTTAGCTCAAGATTCTAGTTTCATTAACCATTCTAGATAAGCAGCTATCTAAAAGCATACATGGTGAAACATTAAATTTTCATCCAACCAGTTCATTCATCCTCATTGTTCCTCTCCTTACTCTGTGGGTAAAAATGGTTAAGCAGTCTCAATAGCCGTGAGAAACGGACGATTCGAATCGAATTTCTTAACCTTGCAAGGGAAACCCAAACACACGTCACGTGGTTACTCCCTAGAGTCACACGTGCAACTTTTCCCCTTTCTTTCCGGGTCGTGGATCGGGGCTACCCTCCGAGAGTACAAGAGCCCCACGCCACGGTTCGGCGCCGGGTCGTGACCACTCTCTGCACTCGCCATATGCACATGGGACCGAAGTTCAAAGGGTAGGATGTCGTCCCCTTGCCGGGCCAATCAGGTACTTAAGCTTACCGATTCCCATAATCTCGGCATGTGTTTAGTACGTTCAAAGACTTAACCATCACTACCACACCCTGCGGCCTTAGCATTTTTCACTAGACAGACGGGCCTCAATCGTAACCATCGTTCCATAGCCCGTCCGTGTCCATATGATTGCAGCATGTAGTAGACATTCAACTCCTATTTTCTCGCGAGTGACAGAAAATCACTCGGCTTTTACCGGAGTCCTATTAGCACAGCATTCTATCGAACCTTACATCTAGTTTTCAAGCATGGGTTCCTAAAATCATGCATCTAAGTTTTCATTCAATTCCTATAAACTTAATGCACAAGCAAAGAGTAATGAGTTGCGTAATTAGGAAAGAAATAGGTTATGCTCCGGGGCTTGCCTTCTTGCGAAAAGTTAGTCCGGGGCTCTTCCGAACTTGGGCTCGGGTCTTCAAGAGCTTCAGTTAGATTTACTTGAGCTTCACGCTGCTCACTCTCGGACGCGGGCACCAGCTCGTAAGTTCCGTCGGCGAGAGTCGTCGATTCTACATGAATGCACAAGTTTAAGTCGTGGTAATGGTAATCGACATGATTTAAGTGTAATTACTATAGTGGATAGTTTCTGGTCATGAAACTTTGGATTTAGGCACATCAGGGAAATATATGCTTACTGTAAAATTTTCAGACAATTTCATGTGGCAGATTAATTATGAAAAATATATTACATAGTTGCTGTTAGACTTTTGTTCTTTTTGTACAGGACAAATGGTGCAACAACTGAGTCTAACATTTTTACAGAGCTTCCATTTAAGCATGCAGGAGCTACTGTAATTTTTGTAGGATTTATTATGCAGTATTCAGAGCATAGAAAATATGACATTACACACCTAGGTGATTCAAGGATTCATTTTTACAGGACACTATAGAGGGTTTTTTGTCCATGCACCTTTTTACACAGCAACCTCTACCACAGTGTATCTCTTAGTAAAAATTTGAGAATTTTCCAAGCTAAGATACTATTTCCTTGATTTAATGTAGGTTATTAGCACATAAATCAAATAATTAGGTTCCTGTGAGATATAAAGTCTCCCAATTTTTCTCTGGCATCTAGGTACCATTACACCAGCATAGAAAAAGTTTTATTAGGTGATTCTTAACCTAACAGCAGGGATAAAAATATTCTACGTAATCATGGTATGAAACTAAGTTTAATAAACAGTAAACCTAGAGATGGAATTTGGGCCTGGTCTTTTTACACAGTCCCAAAATTTAAGCAACTAACTCACTGTCCAATTTTTAGGGTCAGCATTGATCTACAACAGTGGGTACAAAATAAGTTCATTAAAGCTTCCATTTAATGTAGAGCAAAATATGTGGAGAATCTGAGAAACCTTTTGTAACAAACGTTGTAGAGGTTATTCTAAGGATTCCAGAACAGTTGAGTTTGCATTTTTCTGAATTTTCTACGATTTTATACGAATTTTACAAGTTCACTGAATTTGAATCTAGATTTGAAACTTTCTTTTACAACTGGGTCCTTGAATCTTACGCGCAGACCCTTATAAATATTTAAATTCTTGCAATTGGGTCCTCGGGCGGTCGGGTACGGCGGCCGGCCGAAATTCCGGCGAGGGGCTCGCCGGCGGCGAGGGGTGAGGGTCGGGGAAGGTTCAGGGGTGCGAGGGCTACCTCGTGGGGGTGTTGTTCAGGTGGGGGACGGCCGGGAATGGCTCGCCGGCGTTGGAGCAAAGGCGGCGGCGGCGCGGCACGAATCGACGGCGGTGCTCCGGCGGGCTTGGGGCGGCCTGGTGCGGTCAACGAGCTTCAGTGGCGCGTGGGGAAGCTGCTCAGGGGCTTGGCTTGGACGGAGGAGGTCGGGGTCGAGCTGTCCACGGCGAGCAGGGGTGGCGGCAGCGCGGGCGGCGGCGCTCCGGTGGTTCTGGGCGGCGTTGGGCGGGTCGGCGAGCTTCAAGGGGATGATGTAGTGGTGGCTGAAGCTTCAATTTGGGCGGTGGGCGGCGGTGGAGGGCTGTCCACGGGCGGGCGGCGCTCGGCGGCGGCAATGGCGGCGGCGAGGGCGTTCTGGGTGCGTGGCTCGCGCGGGCGGCCGGGGCGCGGCTTTTATAGGGGCAGGAGGGAGTGTGGAGGGGCCTGGGCAACGCGCGGGGCGGAGGCACGGCACGGCGCGCACTGGCCACGGCGGGCGGCAGCAGAACGCCGGCGCGGCGTGCGGCGAGCGAGCGCGGGTGACTGGCGGCCGGAGATTTGGCGTGGGCGCGAGGGGATAGTGTGGCGCGCGGAGTGGTGGAGCAGCTGCTGCAGCGGCTCGGGCGGAGGGCAGACGCAGCGACGGGCGGGGCACGGGAGCCGGGGCGGCACGGCGGGTCGCGGTGGTTGGGCGCGACGGGCGGCGAGGCGGGACGCGGCAGCGGCGTGCGCACGCGTGGGCGCGTACTGGGCCGCGCGGCGTGGGGAGGGGGCAAAGCCGGGTGTGGCGGAGTGGCGCGGCGGCCACTGGCCTGGCGCCTCGCACCGGTCAGACGTCGCCGGCCACCTGGCGCGCGGCGGTCGGGCGGGGAGGGGAGAGAGAGAGGGAGCGCGAGGGGCCTGATTGCGAGAATTTGAAAAACTTCAGGGGGCTGGGTGCAAACAGGGCGTTTTCTCCTCTTTCCAATTTGAATTTCAGAAACTTTTGAACATGAAAGTTGTTCAGAATAAAAAGTTCTACAAATTTGGTTTCAGGCAACATCTCATTTGGCTTATGGTTTGAAAGTTAAATTTGAAAGTTCAAAAGTATCCAAATGTGCCCAATTTAAATTTGAATTTCAACTTAACTCGTTCTAACCCTTTTCACCCTTTTATTAGTTGGTTAAGCATAGGGTTAGGCTACTGACATCGATTTTAGAAATGAAATTTTTACCAGGGTTGTCACAGCCTTCCCCCCTTAACAAGAATCTCGCCCGAGATTCGGTAAATCTTAGTGTGGGCAGGGGTGCATGTACCAGTGGTCGAGATAAGAAAACCAGGAAAATTTTGGTTTAGGTAGCTCTCGGTTTCCCAGGTGGCTTCTTCTTCAGTGTGATGATTCCATTGAACTTTATACATTCTAATCACTTTCCTCCTGGTCCCTCTTTCCTTTTGATCCAAAATTTTAACTGGGTGTTCGACATACGAGAGGTCGGGTTCTAACGATATTTCTTGTTGTTCCACAATCTCGGTAGGGACTCGAATACACTTCTTGAGTTGAGATACGTGGAAGACATCATGGGTGGCCGTGAGCTGAGGGGGCAGTCGTAATTTGTAGGCTACGGGTCCGCAACTCTCAATGATTTCGTAAGGACCAACGTAACGGGGAGCTAGTTTGCCTTTGATTCCGAATCTTTGCACTCCCTTGGTTGGCGAAACTCGAAGATAGACATGATCGCCAACTTCGAACTTTAGGGGCTTTCTCCTTTTGTCAGAATAGCTCTTTTGTCGGGCTTGTGCGGCTTTAAGATTTGCTTGTATTACTTTTACTTTCTCCTCTGCCTCGATTACCAGGTCGGGTCCAATTATTTTACGTTCTCCGGTTTGTGACCAGCTCAAAGGAGTTCGACACCTTCGTCCGTACAGGGCCTCAAATGGTGCCATTTTCAAACTCGTTTGATAGCTGTTGTTGTACGAGAACTCTGCTAGGGGTAGGCATTTGTCCCAATTCTTGTCATAGTGAATGACGCAAGCTCTCAGCATGTCTTCAAGGATTTGGTTTACTCTTTCCGTTTGTCCGTCAGTCTGAGGATGGTATGCTGAGCTGCGAATCAGTTTAGTGCCAAGAGACGTTTGCAGTTGTTCCCAAAAGCGTGCTACAAACTGAGGACCACGATCGGAAATAATTGTCTTAGGTATTCCATGTAGGCAAACAATACGATCGAGGTAAATCTCGGCATATTTCTTGGTAGAATAGGTGGTGTGTACCGGAAGAAAATGTGCCGTCTTTGTGAGTCTATCCACGATAACCCATATGGAATTGTGTTTCTGGGAAGTGTTTGGTAGTCCAACGATGAAGTCCATACTTATGTCTTCCCATTTCCATGATGGTATAGGTAACGGTTGAAGTGTACCGGTTACCTTCAAGTGGCTAGCTTTTACTCTCTGGCACGTGTCACATTCTGAGACATACGTAGCAATTTCTCTTTTCATTCTAGTCCACCAGAAGTTTTGCCTTAGGTCTTGATACATTTTGCTACTGCCGGGGTGGATAGAGAATTTGGAAAGGTGTGCCTCATCAAGAATTTGCTTGCGGAGTCCACGATTCTTCGGAACGACTATACGACTTTCGAACCATAGAACTCCCTTATGGTCCTGGCGGAAACATTTGTACTTCTCCTCACCTAGAGAGAGTTTTTGTTTGATGATCTTAATTCCTTTATCATGTAGTTGTGCCATGACGATTTGGTCGTGAAGAGTGGGCTCAACTGAGATGTGATCTAGAGTGCCTTGGGAAACCATTTCCATGTTAAGCTTCCTCATTTCTGCACACAATGTCTCATGGTAGGACTCCATGGATAAGCAATGGCAATGGGACTTGCGGCTTAGTGCATCCGCGACTACATTAGCCTTGCCGGGGTGATAGTGCACTTCAAGGTCATAATCCTTGATTAATTCTAACCATCTTCGTTGTCTCATATTCAGATCGGCTTGTGTGAAGATATAGTTGAGACTCTTATGATCTGTGTAGATATTGCACTGTGTACCCATGAGATAGTGCCTCCATATTTTCAGAGCGTGAATGACCGCTGCAAGCTCAAGATCATGAGTGGGATAATTCTGCTCGTGGGGCCGAAGGGCTCGTGAGGCATATGCAATTACTCGATTCTCTTGCATAAGCACACATCCTAGACCAGTACCCGATGCGTCACAATACACATCAAACGACTTGGTATTTTCGGGTTGAGCTAACACAGGTGCAGTAGTCAGATGCTCTCTGAGAGTGTGGAAAGCTTCTTCACATTTCTCATTCCATACAAATTTTACTTCCTTCTTTAACAGTTCAGTCATGGGCTTAGCAATTCGAGAGAAATCCGGGATGAAGCGGCGGTAGTAACCGGCTAAGCCGAGAAAACTGCGAATCTGATGAACAGAGGTAGGGGGTTTCCAATCCATCACCTCTTGCACCTTGCTGGGGTCAACAGCTATGCCTTCGCTGGAGATCGTGTGACCTAAGAACTTTACAGTATCCAACCAGAATTCACACTTAGAAAACTTAGCATAGAGCTGATGGTCTCTTAGACGTTGAAGAACGATGTGCAGGTGCTTTGCATGCTCTTCCTCATCCTTGGAATAGATAAGGATGTCGTCGATGAACACTACGACGAATTTGTCCAGTTCGGGCATGAATACCGAGTTCATGAGATACATGAAATAGGCAGGGGCGTTGGTGAGTCCAAAGGACATGACCAAAAACTCATATAGTCCATATCGTGTGGAGAAGGCAGTCTTAGGAATATCGCACGGGCGAATCTTGATTTGATGATATCCCGAACAAAGATCAATCTTTGAGAAGACTCTGGCTCCAGCTAATTGATCGAAGAGTACATCGATACGGGGAAGTGGGTATTTATTTTTAACAGTTACCGGATTGAGAGGTCGGTAGTCAACACATAACCTCAAACTGTCATCCTTCTTTTTTACGAATAGGGCTGGACATCCCCAAGGTGATGCGCTAGGGCGAATGAAACCTTTGTCCGGTACTTCTTGGAGTTGAATTTTTAGCTCTGCCAACTCTTTAGGGGGCATCTTATATGGTCTTTTGGATATAGGTGCAGTGCCTGGTTGTAGTTCAATGATGAACTCAATATCCCTATCCGGTGGCATTCCTGGTAAGTCATCCGGAAAGACATCGGCATACTCGTTGACGACAGGAATATCTTCTAGCTTAAGTCCTTCCACCTTGTAAGCACATGAATTCGTGCAATCTAGGAATGGTAGGTAAAGGGTAGTGGCTCCGTGACTAGGTGAATTTATCTCAACGGCTCGGGAAGAAGGGTCCAGTGTGACTCCATGCATAGTCATCCAGTTCATTCCCAAAATAATGTCCATGCCGTCAAGAGGTAAAAGGATAAGGTCTGTGTCGATGGTTTTACTACCCAATTTGACTGGTACTTGTCTAACCATTTGGTTTGAAGCAATTTTACCACCCGGTGTTGATATCATATATGACCCTTTGGTGTGACAAACATCCAAGCCTACTTTTGCACCGAATTTTGCACTTATGAAACTATGCGATGCACCAGAATCAAATAATATAACTGCAGGCTTGTTATGGATAGAGAATGTACCCGACATCACTGGGGCTCCTTCCGGAAGCTCTGCAAGCGTGGTGAAGTTAATCCGTCCTTGCTTGACTTGCAGGGTTTGTCTCTTGCCCCTGTTCTTGTTGTTCGGGTTGGATCCTTTACCTTGGTTGGGCTGCCCAGACTGAGGGCATTCTCGTGCAAAGTGGTTAGAACTCCCGCATTTGAAGCAACGATTCGCGGGGCTGGGTCGAAGAGACTGTTGAAGAATGGGCCTCGGACCGTTCTGTGGAGGCATCGGGGGTCGTACCATGCCTGGCGGCTGTGGGGGTCTGGCAATCCATCTCCCTGGCTGAGGGGCCCTTGGTGGAGCGGTGGGCGCGACATTTTGCACGATGCGATACCTTGGTGGTTGAGCACTTGATGGTCCAGCGGGTGCCTTTCTCTTCTTCTCTGCCCGGTGTGCCATGATACAGTCTTCCTGGGTAATGGCCATATTGACCAATTCGTTGTAGGTGTCAGCCCTGGCTAGGTTCAGACGTTCCTTAAGCTTGGTGTTCAGACCTCGGCGGAAACGATCACGCTTCTTGGCATCCGTATCAGCGTGATAGCCCGCATACTGGCTTAAGTTGTTGAACGCCTGGGCGTACTGCAGTACGGTGCGGGTGCCCTGGGTGAGTGCCAGGAACTCGTTCAACTTCCTCTCCATGAGACCCTCGGGGATATGATGTGCCCGGAATGCGGTTTTGAACTCATCCCAGTCGACCACATGGTCAGCCGGGAGCATCGCAGAATAGTGGTCCCACCACAGTCGAGCGGTACCGCGAAGCTGTTGCGCGGCAAAACGAGCTTTGTTGGCCTCTGAGCATGGGGCCACCAGTAGTGTGAACTTGGATTCGATGGTGCGAATCCATGCGTCTGCATCCAGGGGTTCCTCTATCTTATGGAACAAGGGCGGCTGGGTCCCCAGGAAATCCGTGTATCCTGCAGCTTGGGGTTGGTGAGCATTGTGCCCACCCCTCTGCTGGTGCTGTCCTTGCACGATCTGACGCAGCAGCTCGGTTTGAGCGGCCATCACTTCCACCAAACTGGGCAGGGGTGGTGGCGATTGTCGCGATCTGCTGCCACTGGCACCAAAACCCTCGGGGTTGCCACATGTTGATCCAACCATCTGAAACGTGAAAGGTTACCATTAGCAACGCGATCCATATTACCTCCTTGATTCATAAATGATTGGTGTAGTCATAGACTTCCGAATTCACAGCTAGAAGTATGGACAGAATCTCTGTTTGCTACGAGAAAATCATAGCTTGCTGTGGGTCCATCCAAAACATCTCATACTTTGGCAGTAGTCAGAGAATTTAGGAATGCACCACTTTAGTATTTAACTTCGGCGCTAGAACTATAGCTAAGGTGGTCGAAAGGCTCGTCCTGTGCCTTACTGTCTTAGCTGTTTTTCAGCAGATTGATCGGTATTGTTTCGCCTATAACTTAAACTAGCAAGATCCAATGGGGTTGAAATTTTGTGAGAACCTAGATCACGGAATTTAGGACAAGTTTGGTATTCAACACTCAGCCAAGAAATGTAAGGAGACATGGATAAAAATTCCGACAAGTCTCAGCGATTGTGGATTTCATCGTTTAACAACTTACAACGAAATCACCCAAGTTTATCGCCGTTCCTTACAAGCTGAGGGTATCCACATGGTTCAGGTGTACCCATCACAAAAGAGTTACTCAACTCCTAGTTAGCCTATTACAACACTTGCCAAAAGTTAGGCTATCCTATCGAGGAGTATGTGCAAAAGTCCTTCCAGGTCGTCATCTAGAAGTCATCCAAGTCGTTGACGGATGACTCGCTGTGAGCAGGAGAGTGAGCTCCCATCTGAGGTGCCTGTGGTACCTCACCCTCGAAATCCATACCGGAGATACCATCAATCTCCTGTGGCTCCTCTTCATCTTCCTCCATGTCCTCCTCATGGGGATGGTCATTCTGATCATGGTGCCACTGAATGTGCTCATTAGCATCCTCCAACTCAAGGCTTAGATCATGGAGCTGCTCCTCCAACTGTGCTATCGTGGCATCTCTCTCACCCATGAGAGTGTCCTGCTCCTGAATTTGGTCCTCAAGTTGGCCAATCTGAGCATCTCTGTCCTCAAGATCCTGACTGAGCTCCTTAATCTGCTCATCCCTGGTATCTGCCATCATGTGGTAGGCCTGAGCAAGATCAGTGAGCTGCTCAAGCGCCTGACTTTGGAGAGTTTGAAGTCGGTAGAGTGCACTCATGCACCGCACGGAGGTATGAATAGTTTCCTGGGCGTGAAAGTCTACCAAGTACTGTGCGTGCTGCACCCTGTTGAGCCAAAAGGGGTCGTTGTCCTGGGCAGCAGGAAACAATCCAATGGGAGCGCGTGTGACAACCTCGGGACGCTGCGCACAAAAAGTGGTGAGCGCCCTCATGGCTGCAAGCTCCCAAGTATCGGCCAAACGGCGACCAACAGCCTCAAGCTCCAAGGCGGGCCACTCCGGGTGTAACGGGTGCGGAAAGATAGTCACGTTGATACGGCACTGGGTAACTCCATTCTCTGCAAACTCCAGTCCGGTGTAACGTGGGGGAATTAGATAGCCCGCGGTACGCAGAACATCCCACAAAATAGAGGGAAAGCCCTCCCAGTGGAGACACTGCGAGTGGACGCGTCCATCCTCATCCACCATCATAGCAAAAGGCTCGGCCATCTGAACAAAAGATCAAATGGAGTGAGATAGCGAAGAACTGTGAATAGCACAAGGACAGATTCTGTATAGTGTTCAAAAATACCCATAACTTCCACAGTTCTAATCCAAAAATTCTCAATTTTCACCAGTTCGCTCCTAAGGTATTTGTGAACAACTTTTCTAGTCAACTCCAGAGCTAGATAGGTCTCTAAGATGGTCTTTCCTTTCAGGTTTTACCTCTCTGTCTACCCAGAATTTTCAGTGAACAGAGGGCTAGAGTTTCGTGCACCAGGGAAAATCTACCCAGCCAAAATTTACCAAATTTTAACAGAAGCTTCCTGGGTAAATTTGGAACAAGTTTTGTGTTGTACTCTTTTGCAGAAAACCGAAGGAAGGGGGCCTAAAATTTAAGGGGCAGAAGTGCTTATTCTGGACAGAATTCTGACATTCCAAGGTTTCTGTTATTTCTTACTATCCATAGGTTCAGAATTTTTCATTTTTGAACAGGAGATAGAACACAAAATTTGGAACAATTCTTTCAACATGAACTTCTCCAGAAAAGGTCATTTTCTTGGGTCAATAATTCGCTCCTTTCAGTCATGGCAGATTTTGGACAGATTCTCTAGATAATCCTTATGCAAACCATGCTTAGATACGCGAGGACCTTACCACTCTCATACAACGTATTTTCACTTTCCGATATATATGGTTATAATGCATGCACGTCTTATTCGTCCTCACAAAATAAAATAACTGCCAAATACCTTTGGTCTTACGAAGATAGTCTCGGTGGCATACACAATACGGCTCTCGCTATAATAGCTAGTCGAGTCTTTCTAATCGTTCCTTAACTTATCGTAATCGCGGTTAGTGTACATGCAGAAGATTGACAAGGCATATACATATCATGAACCTTTCATGCCAGCACTCATGAAAGCGTCCGTATTCATTACCGTTTACTTATAGAAACGATATCTGTACAATTTCCGCCGTACAGACGACGTTAACATACGCTATGTATTCACGGGGGTACCGTCATGAGACGGGGGTATGAACAGCGATCGCCATACCCTGCGCCAAACCTTCTACTCCCAATATGTTCAACTAACAGTTGGCATATTGGCAGCACCTCAAGTAAGCCACTGCTTGAGGGCAGCGTTCGGTTCGCATCACCGACAGGAAGGCCAAGCTCTCTCAGTTGGCTGAGGATCCTTACCTTCTTACCTTAGCGATGAGTGCGTCGTTACAGAATTTAAGGTCGGTTGTGCATGAAAGTAAGTTTTGACAGAAAGTAATGTGCTGGAAGTCAGTTGATAATATTTCATAAGTTAGATAGCCACCTAGTACTTTCCCGTAATCCCTTAGGGCTTTACGAACTAGGCACCATCCTTAACGTACCAACGTATTTCGCAACACATCCTTCTAGTCAAGTTTTAGTAAATCGAGTTTTTAAGGCTTGTCGCATTCTCTGGCGTATGTATTTTGGCTCTGGCGCCAGCTGTTGCCAGCTGTGGCACTAGCTACGGCTCTGATACCAGCTGTGGCAGAACCACCTGAATTAATCCGGCTCAAGTGTATTAACCATCACCATTAAGGCATTCTCGGTTAACCTTACACTTCAAATGGAGTAATCCACTGGTCTGTCGGGTATAACCTCCCGATACAACCACGGTAAGCGGATCGAGCGCCATACATACAAATGCTCACGCGACGATGAGCCCAGAGAATACCACATTCCATCAAATATTACAACATTAACATAAGTAAATATTATAGACCAAGTTTTGAGTTTAGAAACCAATTACTTCAATGATCATACGAAGACGTTCTTCAGAGTTTAAGTTGCAGCAGAAAATAAAACAACGAAAGCTACTCGACGATACAGGATGTCTCGATGAAGCCCGTACGAGACATCACTCGGCATTATCTCCGTTGGACGGGGGCGTATCCCATTCCACCGACCAACCAGGGGGAAGAGTGCAGGGCCAAGTCAAGCTAGCAATCATATCTTCGAAGGTCTCACCTGAAAACGAGCCACAAGCAAGGCTGAGTATACTAATACTCAGCAAGACTTACCCGAGTAGTGGAATCTACTCCACCGACTCTAGATATGCAAGGCTTTTGGCTCAGGGGTTTGTTTTGCCGAAAAGCATCTACAAGTGGGTCCTTACTTTCAACTTTTAGCTCAAGATTCTAGTTTCATTAACCATTCTAGATAAGTAGCTATCTAAAAGCATACATGGTGAAACATTAAATTTTCATCCAACTAGTTCATTCATCCTCATTGTTCCTCTCCTTACTCTGTGGGTAAAAATGGTTAAGCAGTCTCAATAGCCGTGAGAAACGGACGATTCGAATCGAATTTCTTAACCTTGCAAGGGAAACCCAAACACACGTCACGTGGTTACTCCCTAGAGTCACACGTGCAACTTTTCCCCTTTCTTTCCGGGTCGTGGATCGGGGCTACCCTCCGAGAGTACAAGAGCCCCACGCCACGGTTCGGCGCCGGGTCGTGACCACTCTCTGCACTCGCCATATGCACATGGGACCGAAGTTCAAAGGGTAGGATGTCGTCCCCTTGCCGGGCCAATCAGGTACTTAAGCTTACCGATTCCCATAATCTCGGCATGTGTTTAGTACGTTCAAAGACTTAACCATCACTACCACACCCTGCGGCCTTAGCATTTTTCACTAGACAGACGGGCCTCAATCGTAACCATCGTTCCATAGCCCGTCCGTATCCTTATGATTGCAGCGTGTAGTAGACATTCAACTCCTATTTTCTCGCGAGTGACAGGAAATCACTCGGCTTTTACCGGAGTCCTATTAGCACAGCATTCTATCGAACCTTACATCTAGTTTTCAAGCATGGGTTCCTAACATCATGCATCTAAGTTTTTATTCAACTCCTATAAACTTAATGCACAAGCAAAGAGTAATGAGTTGCGTAATTAGGAAAGAAATAGGTTATGCTCCGGGGCTTGCCTTCTTGCGAAAAGTTAGTCCGGGGCTCTTCCGAACTTGGGCTCGGGTCTTCAAGAGCTTCAGTTAGATTTACTTGAGCTTCACGCTGCTCACTCTCGGACGCGGGCACCAGCTCGTAAGTTCCGTCGGCGAGAGTCGTCGATTCTACATGAATGCTTCAATCAATCTTGTGATCTCGGCCTTTATATCAGGTAGAATTTGAGGGTTGCATCATCGTGCAGGCTGCTGATATGGCCGATATCCTGGTTTTATAGGCAACCGGTGTTCGACAATGGATCGGTCTAAACCAGGCATCTCATGGTATTCCCAAGCAAAGCAATCTTTGAATTCTTTTAATAAACTTATCAATCTACATTTGTAGTTGGGATCCAAGCTAGCACTAATATACGTCGGCCTTGGCTTGCTACCATCTCCTAAATCCACCATCTCCAATGAATCAGCCGACGTAAATCCATGCCCAAGCTTCCCGTATTCTCGGACGAACTGATCCATCTAATCTGAATCTTTAGAGCCGACTGCTTGGATCGACTGTAGGCCAAAATCGGACACTTTCAGGAAATCAGTGTCCCAAGTCCTACCAGATATACACTTGACGTGTTCGTAGCTCCACTGTTGCATATCGGCCGCCGCAACACTGTAGGCGGAATCAGCGGTGACTATCTCGGTACTATCGCCGACCCACTGTACGAGGCATTGGTGCATTGTAGACGGGACGCAGCAATTCGCGCGTATCCAATCGCGACCGAGCAACATGTTGTAGGACCCCTTGCCATTAATAATAAAGAAGGTAGCGGGCGGGAGACACGTTGCCTTAAAAGTCTTTGAGCATCATGTCCGTCTTGGTCAAATCTTCATCGCTTTTGCCCAACTTCCGGAACATGGCATATGGCATGATATTGACTGCAGCGCCTCCGTCCACTAGTAGCCTGGTAACAGGTCGTCCGTTAACGTATCCTTTGAGGAATAGAGCCTTGAGATGTTGCCATTTTTTGTCTTCCGGCTTCTCAAAAGTGGCTGTCATTGGCTCCAAAACAAATTGCTCCATCTGCTCCTCCATCCTTGTCGCGTTGTCTCGATCAGCGGGCGCCATGAATTCCATCGGCAAGATGAACACCATGTTGACATCAGCTGCCGATTCTTGATTGTCGCCCTCCTCTTTGTTGTTTCTTTTGGGGCGCCAGACTTGAGACCTGTCATTTTTCTTATCCACCACCTGCCTCTGCTCTTATTCTTGTTGTTCCCATTGGCGCAGACGTTGGATCCTTCGTTTTTGAGATTTGGACAGTCCATCAGGGCACCACCTGGGGTTCACTGGTTTGGCCGGTGGTTTGTCGTGCTCCCAGTCTGGTTCCCTTCCTAGGGGGTTCTCATCTGACACCCTAGCATCGGCCATTTCTTCTAGCCGATCGTGTACGCTGGTTCTGCCCCCCAGTCTCTTCTGCTAGTTGATCCTGCCCCTCGACCGGTCATACCGGTCAACTCTGCCCCCGAGCCGATCATGCACTGAAAGGCGCCGACCCTCTTGTTCGCGCCAGTTTCTGCTGATCGGCTCTGATCCTCTGTCTCTGGAGCGCGATCTTTTGAGCGGGCGATCGTTGTGATTTGATCAGCTGCACTCAGGGCAATTATCAGCTGATGGCAATCTTAGGTCATTTTCCCAGCAATTGATGAAGAACGGGCATCGCCAATGATCTTCGTGTCGGCGTATCATCTCTTTGCGGTGTCTCGATCTTTCTTGCTGTCGCTGATATTTGCTGAGTAAGAATTGGGAAGTGACGGGTCTACGTGATCGTTCTGATCCTTCGCCCTCGTCTTCAACCCGTCTTTTCCCTTTGACATCGTCCATCATAACCTTCTTTCTGGGGTCCACGGTGCCACTTCTTTTAGCCGATTCCGACGTCAGCACCTTGGTTCGAAGTGAGTTTTTTCCCGTGTCAACCATGTTAGCAGGGAAAGGATGCTGATCAATTTTAATCGGCTTTGCTGGTTTCGCCGGGACTTCAAATTTAAGTCTGCCTTGCTGAATGGCCGACTGTATCTGCTCACGGAAGATTTTGCACTCATTTGTGTCGTGAGACGTGGCGTTGTGCCACTTGCAATATTTCATCTTTTTGAGCTGATCGGCCGAGGGAATGGTGTGGTAAGGTGAGAGCTTGATCTGCCCCTCTTGGAGAACTAAGTCGAAGATTTTATCGGCCTTTGACGTGTCAAAGCCGAACGCCTCTGGTTCTCTCTCCCCGAAAGGGCACGTTATCGGCTTCTTCCCTTTGACCCATTCTGCTAGGTCGATTTCCTATTCTTCTTCAGATTCAGACCCTTCTAAATATACCACTTTTTCTGGAAATTCCTCCGCTGATCAAACGGACGTACTTCTTGACCGGCTAATCGGTGAACGATCTGACTTAAACTTTCAAACTCTTGTGAGGCGTACCTCTCCTTGATGTGTGGCTGGAGACCTTGGAAGGCGATGTCGGCCAGCTGAGCGTCGGTCAGGGCTAGGGTATAACATTTGTATCTGACCTCTCTGAACCTCTGTACGTAATTAGTTACTGGTTCATCGCTCCTCTGCCTGAGGCTAGTCAGATCTGAAAGCTTCATCTCGTGGTCTCCCGCGTAGAAGTACTTGTGGAATTGCTTTTCCAGATCGGCCTAAGTAACGATGGAGTTGGGTGGTAGGGCAGTGAACCACTGGAAGGCCGACCCGGAAACGAGATGACGGGAACAGACTCACCCGTAGAGCATCTATTTATGTGCACCATAGTTGAGGTGTCATCCAGCCCCAAAAATTTGGTGAAGTCAGGAACTTTGTACCGATGGGGAAATGGCAGTAGATCGTAGGCAGGTGGGTATGGCGTTTTGTACGTATAGGTTTGTACTTTCGGCTTTAACCCGAATTGGTCTTCAATTACCTCCGCTATCCTTGCTATCCAATCCACTTGCTGCTGATGAAAAATTGGTCGGGGGATCGGCACATGTTGGTGGATCGGTGGCGGGACGGTCGGGTGATGGATCAAAGCGTATGGCGGATTCTGTTGCATCGTGGCCGGCTGAGCAGTTGACAGCTGGTGGCGTAGCGAATCTACCGCCCCATCATACAACATCATCGGCGCCGCACTTCTGAGTGTTTCTGCACCATCTGCCCCCCTACCGATTTTTGACATGGCCGGTTGATACTGAGGGACCGTCGGCCGGACAGCCGAATGGAACGGTGCCTGGATCGGAGAGCTCCCATGACCGGTTGATTGATCCGGAAAGGCCACCATTGCTAGTGCCCCCCAAGTTGCTGAGTTTAAAGGCAGTGCTTGCGCGGAAGAAATTTGGGCAGGCTGAAGCGGCGCTTGTGATCGAAAGCATGGTGAACCGTTATATCCTGGAGGCATTGAAGGCAATGATGTGTTGTATCCTTCGTGTTGTGTCGGCATCGGCTGAGTAGCCGAGTGAGATGTGCCTCGTAAGCTTCTGGCTTGAGCTACAATAGGTGGGGCGTATGCTGGCCCCTGATATCCCTGAGCTATTCCGCTGACCAGAGAGCTGATGATGGCATTGTATACCGTGTTGGTCATTACTGAGGATTGGTCGATGAAAGCCTGATAAACAGACTGTTGAATCATATAGGACATCTTGCCCGAATCCTAAGCGATGGTGATGTGGCGGGGGACCGGAAGAGGAGCCTTCTTGACGGTCTCCCCACTTCTGGTACGACTGAAAGATTGCAGATATACCTTCTTGTAGTTTTCTAGATGTCTTGCCTCCGTGACCTCAATGATGTTGTTTCAGAGATTTCGGTGGTCTTTGACAAATTGGAAACCGAGGTGGTCCCACCGGGCGTGCCAAAAATGTGTTGGCGCTAAAAATCGGCCGGGAATCGGCCGATGACCTTCAGCGTCGGACACACGACCCGGGAGAATCTGCTTAACTCCTGTTCGGGTGATTGCCCTGGTGCGGTTCGCGCGGCGTGCCAGTCAATCTGACCTGTTTATTGACAAGGAAAGAGATGTATTAAATTCCGGGGTTCCGATCGGCTGAAGTTCCGAACTGTCCCGTAAAGCGTATCAGCGAATCGGCCGATTTGCTATGAAGATGAATGGCTATAGATTAGCCGACAATCACGTAACGATTGCAGAGAAACTACTGGAGTAACTTAAACAATAGCTACAGATGCAACACTTGAAATAGATCTAATCAGCTGTATGATGACAAATAAGGAAAAGTAATGATAAAGCCGACAGTTCGATCTCAAGCTGGATAATTGGTGATAAAACTAGAACAATAGGTAAAACCTATAATTCTAGTAAATATCGATAACTTGTGAATAAATCTAACGAAACAACGTCGATACGCCCGAAGTTAAAGCTTAGATGTTATTCGATAAACGGAACCTACCAATTGGCCGGAGATCGTGTCGATGCAGCCCTGCCAATCCGTACGAACTCGTGAAAGAAAAAGAAGTATTGGCGAAGTCGCCGACTTGAAAGTAAAGTACGATGAAAAATTAGATTGTTTGTGTTGATTTATGTGTCTCTACAAAACTCTGACTGCTTCTATTTATACCCTAGGAATAAGACTCCTGATCTATTACGATCCGCTACAAACTTGATTTAAATAAACACTACTATATCTATAAAACTTTCCTAAAGGAAACGGACTACCGCAGAATCTTCTGCTGCCATCTCCTAGTCCAATCCGGACTCCTTTCATTGCTCTTCGACCGAGTCGGCGTCGTTCTTTGACTAACGTCAGGTCATCTTTGACTGGGATCCTGTGTTGGGATTCCATTGGCTTCATCCCCTATCTGTTGGTGCAAGTCCATATTTGCCCAAACGCTCTAGCCTTTCAATCAGCCGACCCCTACCAACTCCATTCGCCAATCGCACGAAACACTGCAGCGCCAATCGGCCGATTCCTAACTGTAGCGTCAATCGGCCGATTCCCAACTATAACCTTTAAATCTGCCGCATCGGCCAATCTCTTCCTCTCCTGACGCCGATTCAACACATGTCAAAATCTGGCGTCAACAACAAGGTAGTTGACCAGCTAGCAGGACCGGTCGAGCCGCCCCAGCCGACCGGTCTGACCGGTACAGAAGACCGGTTTGACCGCCTAGCAGAATCGATTAGATCGGTTGCCCCTGAAGTAGCACAGTAAGCTGAATCGACGGCGCCTGTTTCAGGTCTTTGCAATGAAGAAGAACCATTGGCTCCTCTGGTACAAGAGGATGAGGAGTTGGTGGATTATGAGGCATCACCAAAGTGGAACAATATGGATATTAATGTTGTGCGCTTGTCTTCGGATTACTCTGTAGTTCCAGAGGAAGATTTGGCTCATTTGGAATTCGGGCCGTGCGATGTTGTGTTCCAGAAGCCAAAGGAATCGGATAACCACCTAAAAGCTCTCTACATGAGGGGGCACATCAATGGAAGAGCTATTGCGAACTTAATGCCATATTCATTGTTCAAGAAGCTTGGCGGAACAGACGAGGAGCTGATCAAGAAGAACATGACGGTTAGCGGTGTGGGAGGAGGTGATCCTATTGGCTCCAAGGGAGTTGCTTCCACGGAATTGACCGTAGGGAGTAAGACACTTGCTACAGCATTCTTCGTCTCCGAGATGCAATGTAACTTCAGTTTGATTCTGGGACGCAATTGGATACATGTGATAGTGTGTTCCTTCTACCTTAGATCAGCTTTTAATTCAGTGGATTGGCGATGAGATAGAGGTAGTCCATGGAGACACTTCATCCTTCATTGCTACAGCCGATTCAACTTCTACGGGTATTCATGACAACATTAAGTGTTTATGCTGCTTGGATCTATTCGATTATGAGCTTATCAGTTGCACTAAAGATGGCTTCGTTCCTGCTGTATTAAAGCCGATTGAAAATTGGCTGAACCATTTGATGTGATCAAAATGAGTCAGATCAGCCGATCAGGTGCAACCAGTCAGACCGGATTGCCCGACCGGTAAGACTGTTCAGATTCAGAATGGTTGCAGCAGAGGATTAAACACTATTGGGCACATGCGAATGATACATGTGAAGCTGTTGAGGATTTTGATGATATAGACAAGTTAGGGCAAGGGTTTACATCAGCTGATCCATTAGAAAAGGTGGATCTTGGATATGATTCTATTCCTATAAGCCGAATTTTGTAAACAAGAATTTGTCGGCTGGGTATAAAGCCGATTTGATTAAGTTGCTAAAAGAATATATTGATTGGTTTGCATGGAACTATCATGAACTGCCTAGTTTGAGTTGTGACTTGGTTGAGCATCGGCTACCTATTAAAGCCGGTTTTAGACCTTACAAGCAACCTGCTAGGCGTTTTAATCCTATTATGTATGACCGAATTAAAGAGGAGATTAATCGTTTACTAGAAGCTGGATTTATTCGGTCTTGCCATTATGTTGATTGGATTTCTAATATCGTGCCTGCTGAGAAGAAAGATTTAGGTAAAATAAGAGTATGCATTGATTTTAGGGATCTCCATAAAGCTACATCTAAAGATGAATATCCAATGCCTATAGCCATATGTTGATTAATGAAGCTTCTAGACATAAAGTTATTAGTTTTTTTCATGGTAATGCTAGTTATAATCAAATATTCATGGCCAAAGAAGATATGTCTAAAACGGCCTTTAGATGTCAAGGTTTTGTTTGTTTATTTGAGTGGATTGTCATGACTTGTGGATTGAAATATGCTGGTGCAACTTATCAAAGAGCTATGAACTCGATTTTTCATGACTTGCTTGGTGTTATCTTTTAGGTCTATATTGATGATATTGTGATTAAATCGGCCGGATCGGATCATCACTTGGCTGATCTGAGACTTGCTCTTGAGAGGATGTGTCGGTATGGTTTGAAGATGAATCTAGTTAAATGTGCTTTTGGTGTATCGGCTGGGAAGTTCTTGGGTTTCATTGTTCATGAAAAAGGCATAGAGATTGATCCAAAAAGAAAGATTTGCAGAAGTTTCTGGTTGGTTCGGCCGAACCAGCCAGGCCACCAACCGACCTAAGCTTCCTCTGAGAGGCTGGCAAGTGGGCCCTGGTGACTCTGTGCAAGGCTTGGCGCTGTCCTGAGGCGGTTGCTTGCTCTGGTGGGCCCATTGATCCATGTGAGGCTGAACGGCGCACTCTAATTGGTCGACGCCTTTTGCCTTGGATTAGGGAGTGTGTTTCCTTGCTCTTGAGGTGTGTTTTCTCCTCTAATTGAGCTGCATACAAATATTCGCCAACACTTGTGGAAATGGTTAGTAATAAACCCCTACCACTAGGTTGATGCTTGTCTCTCCGGTGTTTATGCAAGAACAGACGCACCCACAGAGCATCTTGTGTGGCGGCCTCCCCGCACTGGATGATGAATCTATTCACGTGCTCCACAGTCGAGGTGTCATCCAGCCCCGAGAACTTGGTGAAGTCAGGAACTTTGTACTGATGGGGAAACGACAGTAGATCGTAGGCAGTTGGGTATGGTATTTTGTATGTTTAGGTTTGTACCTTCGGCTTCAACCCGAATTGGTCTTGAATCACTTCTGCTATCCTTGCTGTCCAATCCACTTGCTGCTGATGAACAACTGGTTGGGGGATCGGCAAATGTTGGTGAATCGGCGGTGGGACGGCAGGGTGATTGATCAAAGCATGTGGCGGATTTTGCTGCAGCGTGGCCGGCTGAGCGGTTGACAGCTGGTGGCGTAGTGAATCTGCCGTCCCATCGTATAGCATCATCGGTGTCACGCTTCTGAGTGTTTCCGCAGCATCTGCCCCCCTGCCGATTTCTGACGTGGTTGGTTGATACTGAGGGGCCGTCGGTCGGATAGCCAAATGGAACGGTGCCCGGGTCGGAGAGCCTCCAAGACCGGCTGACTGGTCCAGAACAGCCGTTGTTGCTGGTAACCCCTAAGGTACTGAGTTTGAGGGCAGTGATTGCACGAAAGAAATCTGGGCAGGCTGAGGCGGCGCTTGTGATCGAAAGCATGGCGCACCGTTATATCCTGGAGGCATTGAAGGCAATGAAGTGTTGTATCCTCCATGTTGTGTCGATATCGGCTAAGGAGCCGAGTGAGACGTGCCTGGTAAGCTTCAGACTGGAGCTACAATAGGTGGGGCGTATGCTGGCCCCTGATATCCTTGAGCTACTCCGCTGACCAGAGAACTGATGACGGCATTGTATATAGTGCTGGTCATTACTGAGGATTGGTCGATGAAAGCCTGATAAACGGACTGTTGAATCATATCGGACATCTTGCCCGGGTCCTCAGCGATGGTGATCTGGCGGGGATTTGGAAGAGGAGCTTTCTTGACGGTCTCCCCACTTTTGGTACGACTAAAAGATTGCAGATATACCTTTTTGTAGTCTTCTAGGAGTCTTGCCAGTTCTTCTTTCTGGTCGTCCTTGAGATCTGCCTCTGTAACCTCAATGATGTTGTTTTCAGAGATTTCGGTGGTCTTTGACATGTTGGATATTGAGGTCGTCTCACCGGGCGTGCCCAAAGTGTGTTGGTGCTAAAAATCGGCCAGGAATCGGCCGATGACCTTCAGCGTCGGACACACGACCCGGGAGAATCTGCTTAACTCCTGTTCGGGTGATTGCCCTGGTGCGGTTCGCGCGGCGTGCTAGTCAATCTGACCTGTTGATTGACAAGGAAAGAAACGTATTAAATTCTGGGATCTCGATCGGCTAAAGTTCCGATCTGTCCCGAAAAGCGTATCAGCGAATTGGCCGATTTGCTATGAAGATGACTGGCTATAGATCAGCCGATAATCACGTAACGATTGCCAAGAAACTACTGGAGTAACTTAAACAATTGCTACAGATGCAACACTTCAACTAGATCTAATCGGCCATACGATGATAAACAAAGAGAAATAATGATAAAGCCGACAGTTCGATCTCAAGCTGGATAACTGGTGATAAAACTAGAACAATAGGTAAAACCTATAATTCTAGTAAATATCGATAACTGGTGAATAAATCTAAACGAAACAACGGCGATGCACCCGAAGTTAAAGCTTAGATGTTATTCGATAAACGGAACCTACCAATTGGCCGTACATCGTGTCGATGCAGCCTTGCCAATCCGTACGAACTCGTGAAAGAAAAAGAAGTATTGGCGAAGTTGCCGACTTGAAAGTAAAGTACGATGAAAAAGTAGATTGTTTGTATTGATTGATGTGTATATGTTACAAAACCCTGACTGCTCCTATTTATACCCTAGGACTAAGATTCCTGATCTATTACGATCCGTTGCAAACTTGATTTAAATAAAAACTACTATATCTATAAGACTTTCCTAAAGGAAACGGGCTCCCGCAGAATCTTCTGCCGCCATCTCCTAGTCCAATCCGGACTCCTTCCACTGCTCTTCGACCGAGTCAGCGTCATTCTTTGACCAACGTCAGGTCATCTTTGACTGGGATCCTCTGTTGGGATTCCATTGGCTTCATCTCCTATATGCTGCGCAAGCCCACATTGCCCAAAACGCTGTAGTCTTTCAATCGGCCGACCCCTACCAACTCCATTCGCCAATCGCACGAAACACTGCAACGCCAATCGGCCGATTCCTAACTGTAGCGTCAATCGGCCGATTCCCAACTGTAGCCTTTAAATCTGCCGCATCGGTCAATCTCTTCCTCTCCTGACGCTGATTCAACACGTGTCAAAATCTGGCATCAACAATACCATATATAAATAACAGTTGCATAAATTTAAAAGTTGGGGTTATGCTCCGGAGCTAGCCTTCCTGAGCAAAGCTAGCCGTGGGCTCTTCTGAACTTTTGTTCGTGTCTTCAGCATCTTCAGTTAGATTAACTTGAGCTTCGCGTTGCTCATTCTCGGACTCTGGAACCAGCTAGTAGGTTTCGTCGGCGAGAGTCATTGATTCTATATGAATGCATATGTATGAGTGGTTTTAATGGTACAAGATAAATAACGTTTTTCTCTATAAAGTTGTAATTCAACAAAACTCAAGTTAAGTTGTGAAGCACTTCATTTTCTTTTCCTTGGGTAGTCATTTATCGAGTAGTATCTAGATTAACTAACTTCATGAAGTATGTGAGGGGTTTTGTTATTTCATAAACGGCCATTTTCAAGAGTAAGCATGGATTAAAACAAAACAACTCGTAGAGATTATTTCTGGTGTTGAGGTTTTTATGCAGAGCACATTCCTTAAGTACAAACTCACTGTAAAATTTCCAGTCATTTTCATTTAGCAGATTAATCATGAAAAATACATTAAACAGCTCCTGCTAGGATCAAGATCTATTTATACAGAACAAACCATGCAAGAACTGGTGCTCAACATTTTACTGAATACTCCTAAACTTATGGTGAGTCTACTGTAAATTTTTCAGGTTTTAGTGTGCAAGATACAGAGCATAGAAAATAAGTCAAGCTACACCTATTAATCAAGATTTATTTCTACAGGCAGTTCCACAAAGTTTCTGTGTCTCAAACTTTTCCAACATGATAATCTACTCAACGGTAGTCCCTAGTTAAAATTTCTTATTTCTCTAAGCACGAGAACTAGTTACTTTGATTTAATGTAATTTTTCTTAACTAAAAACATATGAGCAAGTTAGATAGAAGTAAAAAGTTCCAAACTTTGTCCATAGCATTTATGCATCAATAATACTCTACTCTAAAAGTTTCAACCCTAAAATATCAGTAGAACAGCATGGACAAATAACTCTAGCAAAATAGCACATCAAACAAGATCCAACAAAAACTACAAGTAGAGACTCTTTCGGGCCTTGAGATTTTTACACAAGTCTTAACAAGCAGAGACTACCTTACAGTCCAAAAATCATTCACAGTACTATCCTAGATCAAGAGATACATTTATGGGCTATTTAAAACAAGATTAATTTTAGATCAAGTTTTAGTTTGTAACTAGTCATCCATCTATGCAAAAGTAGTCGGGTTCATCAAGAGGGTCACAACAAATTTAAGTTTCCATTTTTTTGATTTTCCTATCATTTTAGATTGATTTTACAAGAGACAGCCTCTTGAAAACAAAAGTACTCGAGTTCTCGCAGGCAGGTCCCTGGATCTAGCAGAAAGGACCCTAAAAAGAACTTGGCGATTGCAATGTAGTCTCCGGGCGGTGCTGGGTGTTCCCGGCCGAAATCTCACTTGGGGCTGGGGTGCCTGGAGTTTGGTTGCCGGCTTTGAGAAGGAGCTCCGGCGAGATGTGGAAGGTGGGCGGCGGTGGTCCGGTGAGGGAGGCTGGCGCGGTGGAGTCGGGGAGTACCAACAGGTCGAGGGCGACCCGTTTACAACCTCGGTTTGGGCGGAGGAGGAGCGGAAAGTGGGGCTCGACGGTGAGGTCGATTGGCGGCGCTAATGGCATGGTGGTGGTGGTACTCGGGCGCGTGTGAGCAGGGGCTCGGTGCAACCCTTTTATAGGCACACTGGGGGAGGAGGGGCTAGGCGCGAGCGGACCGGGGAGGCGCAGCCGGGACAAGGCCGCGGCGTCGCTGGCGCGTTGTGGCTCGGCCGTCGGGAATCAACGGCCGCGTGGCGCGCGCGTCGGGCATGGGTGGATTCGGGGCAGGGGAGGGCGATTTTGCTGCGGGCCGGTCGGGGCCTATCGGGGCGCTGTCCTTTGGCGGCTTGTGGCCGGCAGGCATCGCCGGCCAGGTGGCCGGCGGCCACTGCCCCCCGACAGGACGAAACAGGGGAGGGGAGAGAAGATAGGCTGGGATTCAATTTAAATTTTGCTCAAAATTTCAAACAGAAACTTGAAAAACTTTGAACACAAAAGGTGTAGGGAATTTGAAAATCTACCACTTTCGTTTGGGATCAAAGTTCATTTGAGCCTTAGTTGAGAAGTTATTTTAAATTTAAAACTACTAGAATTTGAATTCCTATTCTATTTATGTGTTTAAAATTTGAATTTGCAAAAGGCCGTTTAAGTAAACTTGTAAGGCACTAAATATGAGTCTGTTTTTATACTACATTTGTCATGAAAAGTGGAGCATGAAAAAGATTATAAACACAAAAGGAACAAATCTCACATTCACACATACATACACATTCATACATATGCATATGCACACACATAATTAGATGCATTGTTTCAATGGTTCGGGGTTATTATGCATCATGCTATATTTAGATTTTCTTGCATAGGATTTTAAACACTGGTGTTACAGTGATGATGCTAGGAAATGCCAACAAGCATTTCTGGCGTCGTTGCTGGGGATGGTATTGATTAAAAGATTTACTAATACATAATCTTGGCAATGTGTTTAAGAAATAGCTATTGCTTATACAGGCTAATGTTGCTTTTGTTTTCTCCTGCTGGATGAAAATAGGGTAGTGTATGACTGGTTTCTCTTTGCTGATAAACTTCATTGAAAATCCAGAGAAGCCAGTGAGAACGGTCTGACCTCGCATTGTCCCTCCTCAAATCATTCTCTCGGCAACCGAACTAGTCGTTCAAGCACCATCAACCGTCATGGCTGAAAAGACTCTTCGTGACTTCTCCGTCCCCTCAGCCTCCAACGTGGCCACCAGACCCAATGTCCAGGTCATGGACGTGAACTTTGAGTTCTAATGGAGTCTCATTAATATGGTGCAGGCTAGCCCATTCTGCAGCAAGCAAAATGAGGACGCCAACGCACATCTCTAGAACTTCCTCGAGCTATGTGAAACTGTAGTGATACGGGGGATTACAGCTGATGTCATCAGGCACCGTCTGTTTCGTTTCTCCCTCCTGGGGAAGGCGAAACAATGGTTCTATAAGGACAAGGAAGCTGTCAACATGTGGAGGAAATGTTCCACGGTGTTCCACGCGAAGTTCTTCGCGCTGGGCAAAACCAACGCCCTGCGCGGGAAAATTTCAAGTTTCCAGCAGACAGGGATGGAGTCGATCCCTGAAGCATGGGAAAGGCTACATCCTTGCCTGTCCTCATCATTGGATGGATGAATGGCTCATTCTCCAAAGCTTCTACAACAGGCTGACTCCAACATCAAGAGCCCACATCAACGCTGCTGCTGGAGAGCCTTCCTCGACCTCACCATCGCCAAAGCTACAGCGCTGGTCGAGAAAATGGTCTCCAACCAAGGGTGGAGCGAAGAACGCCTCCAACCCCGAACTAAAGGCACCCACACTGTCAAGGAGATGGACATGCTTGCTGCAAAAATGGACCTCGTACTGAAACGCCTGGACGAGAGGGCGAAATTCAAGGAGCACATGAACAACTATGCTCAAGCCATAGACACGCCCTCCGCATGCGAAGTCTCCTTAAATGGTGGACACCCGGGGAACGACTGCCCCGAGACCCGTGAAGACGCTGCATTCATCAACAACAATAACAATGGGTACCGTCCACAAGGAGGCCAGGGGTGGAACCAGTCGCGCCCACCATATCAAGGAGGTGATAAATACAACTCAAATTTTAATTCAAACCATCCCTCCTTAAAATATCTTGTGCTTGGCCAAGCTAAAATTAATAAATCCTTAAATAAAAAACTTTTGGCCAATGATAAAACTTTGGAAAGCATAAACATAAAAATTGAAACTCTTTCTTCTGCTTTGAATAAATAATTAAGTTTTAATAAAATGATCGAAATTCAACTAGCTCAAATTGTTGTTGTTGCTGCTCTTCCTGCGGTTGATTCTAGGAAGATTCCGGGGCAACCCGAAGCTCCCGTTGAAAATGTCAGCATGGTGGCCACCGGATGGGGCAACCCATTCCGGAGGCCATCTTGCACTAACCATGCTGGAAGACATACGCACCAAAGGGCGAACGCATGGGGAGGGCTGACAACAGCAATACACAAAGATCCAGGGGTCCCAATGATCAGCTGTTCGATCTACGACTGCCGCTACGATCAGGCCCTCTGTGACCTTGGGGCAAGCATAAACATTATGCCCAAGGTGATTTTCGAACAACTACAATATCATGCTCTCTCTCTGACCTCAATGTACATGCAGCTTGCCGATTCAACCATTCGATATCCCGAAGGGATAGTCGAAAACTTATTGGTGCGAGTCAAGAACTCCTTCGCCTCGCCAACTTTGTGGTCCTCGACATGGAGGGCGATTTAGGCGTACAGCTTATCCTTGGACGACCCTTCCTGAGGGACGTCAAGGCAAGGATAGATGTCAGAGCTGGAGAAATCTGTTTCCGCATTGGTGTCCACAACATATTCTTCAAGTTTCAAATTAGGAAAGAGCAACACTTCTTGATTCATCAGGATCATGATGGAAGCGGGATATAGGGCGAACCAGAACCCCAACCTGAAGAACCTCCGACCGTACCGACAAGAAGAAAAAAATCGAAGAAGCTATGGCAGAAGGTGAACAGCACGTCTTCATCCACCTCTCCAGGATGGGACGCCAAATGGTAAGTCACGCTGGAGAAAGGTCCCGCTCATCGAACTCAAAATAACGAGCCCTTGCCGAAGGTAAATCGGCACTTATCTCATATTTGATTTTTTTCAAAATTGCTTTTTCACTCCATTTGAAATTTCTCACTGCATATTTGATTCTCAAAACCTCTCTTGCATGCTAGAATTTTTTCTAGCCTTTTTCTATTTTTACCAAAACACCTAAAAATATTTCAAAGGATGAAAATCCTTTGAAAAATATTTTTGAACACCTTCTCTGATCAAGTCTGACCAAAGAACCCAAGGCATGACTCATGGTTGCCGTTGGGAGGCTGTGGGCCAAACCTATCAGCAGGTGGGCCAAGCAGGTGTTCGGCCGAACCCACTTGACTGTTGGGTGGGCCTAGTTTTTTCAAATGGCTAGTAGTCATTGTGGCCTGCCCCTTCCCGGTCGTTCCGTGCTCATACTCTTTAAATGGAGCCCGAGAGGGGTGTGTGTTTCACTCACACTTCAACTCTCCCACTCACTCCCTCTCACACTCTTTGCTCTCAGAATTTCATTGGATTTTTGCTCAAGTTTGGATTCAAGAAACCTCTCTCTCTCATTTCTTTGCTGCAAGAATAATCGCACATTTGGAGGAACAACTCTCGGGTAAGCATTTCCATTCGGTTTCACTAACGTAACCTGTTTCAAGTTGTTCTTGTTCGTTCTTGTTCTTCAAGCATGAAAGGCATGAGTCGGAAGATTTCTGGTGCATTGAAGAAAATGACGGGCACGAGCTCATCCCGTTCTCGGGATGGCTCGAGCTCTCACCACAACCCTGAACCAACGTCAAGCCCGAGCATGATGGACTATAAAGAAGAACAAGAGGAACAAGCCGAAGTGCAAGCCGAACCGCAAGCCGAGGATATGGAGATAGACGATGACGCACCCTACCTCGACTTACGGGACAACCATGAGAGGAAAGCCTACACCATCCTCAAGTGTCGGGACTTTGGTCACACCAGTCTTCGACCTAGACCTCCTCGAGAAGATAAGTATGGACATAGACTTTGCTCGCATTTAGCATGCAATTGGATGGGATGGTTTTGTGCCCATTGAGAGGAATGGTTCTCGTCTCCTCACCATCCAGTTTCTTTGCACTCTTCGGGATGTGGATGACAGAATTCCATTTCGACTCTTTGGAAATGACTTCAATCTTAGTTGGAAGAATTTGAGTCACCACCTTGGCTTTGGCACACGCTTGCTGATTTCTCTTGAACAAGCTTGCCACGGTTTAAATCTCCATGAGTTTTGGGGTTTGATTTCGGGTCAAGTTGTCCATGGCAAGTTTGCACCGGTGCAATGATATTCAAAATCCAACTCTTCGCTTGATGCACAAATGGTTGTCCATCACCCTCTTCCCAAGAAATGATGTTCGGCTCATGCTCAACAATGAGTTGATGATCCTATACGCCATGGTCAACAAGATCAAAATCTCCGCGGTGAAGGCAATGATTAAGCAATGGCTTACGTTTCAATATGATGGGTCCTATTGAGTGCACATCTTTGATCACTCGCATCGCTTCGAGCATGGGGATCTTAGATGGGAATGTCATTTCTTTCATTGAGGACCCCCGTGTTCTTATTGACGAGTCCTATTTTATTTATGGTCACACAATCAAGAAAGGCCCAAATGACTCTTTGATCTTCTTCTCCCCGGGCTGTGCAAATGAGATTCTGTTACCAAATGCGGGATACCATTTCTATAACTGCCAGTCGCTAACCGTCCCTCTTGTCCCACAAGAGGTGGCCTGCAGGCATAGTGTTTCTGGTTTGCCTGGCACGATGACATGGAGCAGGGCTAGAAGAGAAGCGGCACCGACTCCACCACCTCCACAGCCTCAGCCATCATATCCGCATGAGGCAGGTGGTTCGACATGGCATAGCGCAAGCACCGATGAGTGGGCACGGCAAGCCCCAGCAAGATGGTCTCACACCTCGCACGATGCACGACCTCGAGTTGAGGATTCAGCTCCGTCACTCAGTAGCTAGGCAAGCTTAGGGTCCAGGTCAATAACATCGAGGAGTCCTTGGACTAGCACATCCAGTCCACCCACACATGGCAGCAACACACCAGCGAGAGGATCCACGCCATGGAGCAGAAACAACTACAGCAGCAGCAAGAGTGGAGGGATTACTTCCGTTGGAGGGGGTACAACCCTGACCAACAGCAGTAAGCCTGAAGCTATCTTGGGGGAGGGCCCCCACGAGAGGTACCTTGTATATTGTATCTTTTTACTGTTTTCAAACCTTATGCATGAAACAAAATAATTTTTTTTGCAAAATCTAAAACAAAATAAAAATTCACAAAACTAAGAAAAGACCAAAAATATTTACTTACTTTCTTATGTGTAGTAAGCATGTGTAGTTTTCCTTGTTGAGATGATGAATAGTTGCTCTGTTAATTTCCTTGGTATGCCTAGTTACAACTTAGTGCTCTACCTAGTTTTGAGTTTGTTGGCTAAATGTTGAGACCTTGAGCTTGAAACTTGTAGGTAGCAGTAGCATGATCCAATTCTAAGTTGTTGTGAGTTATGATATGGTTGAAGTAGAGTTGCTATGATCTCCTCCTAAGTGATGCTTGATATCCAGAGTATTTAATTCTTGAAAATAGAAAAGCAAATAAAGTTCCTCGATGATATGAAAATTCCTATCCAAAGCCATATGTTGATCCAAATTGGAAACCTTCCACATATGCAACTTGTTATCTCATTAAGCTTTGTCAAATTGTTGTAAACCTTTGTGTGTGACAACCCTGGTAATTACAGTTCCAAAATCAATGTCATTAGCCTAACTCTATGTTTAAACCAACTAATGAAAGGGTGAAAAGAATTAAAACGAGTTCAGTTGGAATTCAAATTTAATTTGAGCACATTTGGTTACTTTTGAACTTTTAAATTTAACTTTCAAACCATAAGCCAAATGAGTTTTTGCCTGAAACCAAAGTTGTAGAACTTTTTATTTTGAACAACTTTCGTGTTCAAAAGTTATTGAAATTCAAATCAGAAAGAGGAGAAAACGCCCTGTTTGCACCCAGCCCCCTGAAACTTTTCGAATTCTTGCATCCAGGCCCCTCGCCCCTCCCCCCTCTCTCTCCTCCGCGCCCGACCGCCGCGCGCCAGGTGGCCGGCGTCGCCTGACCGGCGCGAGGCGCCAGGCCAGTGGCCGCCGCACCACCCCGCCACGGCCGGCTTTGCCCCGCCCCCATGCCGCGCGGCCAGTGAGCGCCCGCGCGTGCACGCGACGCTGCCGCGCCCGGCCCGCCGCCCGGCCGCCCAGTCGCCTCGCTCCGCCGTGCCGCCCCGGCCCCCGCGCCCCGCCAGTCGCCGCGCCCGCCCTCCGCCCGAGCCGCTGCCACTGCTGCTTCACCACTCCGCGCCCCGCGCTATCCCACCGCGCCCACGCCATATCTCCGGCCGCCCAGTCACCGCGCCCGCGCTGCCGCACGTCGCGCCGGCGTTCGGCCGCCGCCCGCCGCGCCCAGTGCGCGTTGTGCCGCGCCCCCGCCCCGCGCGCTGCCCAGGCCCCTCCGCACCCCCTCCGTCTCCTATAAAAGCCCCGCCCGGCCACGCGCGCGAGCCCCAGCACCCAGAACGCCCTCGCCGTCGCCATTGCCGCCGTCGAGCGCCGCCCGCCCGTGGACAGCCCACCGCCGCCGCCCACTGCCCAAACTAAGCCCTCAGCCACCACTACATCATCCCCCTGAAGCTCGCCGACCCGCCCAACGCCGCCCAGAGCCACCAGAGCACCGCCGCCCGCGCTGCCGCCGCCGCCCCTGCTCGCCGTGGACAGCACGACCCCGACCCCCTCCGTCCAAGCCGAGCCCCTGTGCAGCTTCCCCACGCGCTACTGAAGCTCGCCGACCGGACCACACCGCCCCAAGCCCGCCGGAGCACCGCCGTCGACGCGTGCCGCGCCGCCGCCGCCTCTGCTCCAACGCCGGCGAGCCCTTCCCGGCCGTCCCCCACCTGAACAACACCCCCACAAGGTAGCCCTCGCACCCCTGAACCTTCCCCGACCCTCACCCCTCGCCGCCGGCGAGCCCCCTCGCCGGAATTTCGGCCGGCCGCCGTACCCGAGCCGCCCGAGGACCCAATTGCAAGAATTTAAATCTTTAGAAGGGTCTGCGCGTAAGATTCAAGGACCTAGTTGTAAAAGAAAGTTTCAAATCTAGATTCAAATTCAGTGAACTTGTAAAATTCGTATAAAATCGTAGAAAATTCAGAAAAAATGCAAACTCAACTGTTCTGGAATCCTCAGAACAAACTCTACCACTTTTGTCACAAAAGGTTTCTCAGAATCCCAACACATTTTGCTCTACATTAAATAGAAGCTTTAATGGACTTATTTTGTACCCACTGTTGTAGGACAATGCTGACCCTAAATTTTGGTCAGTGAGTTAGTTGCTTGATGTTTAGGAATGTGTAAAAAGATCAGGCCCAAATTCCATCTCTAGCTTTACTGTTCATTAAACTTATTTCCATACCATGTTTAAGTAAAATATTTTATCCCTGCAGTTAGGTGGTGAATCACCCAATGAAACTTTTTCTATGCTAATATATTGGTACCTAGAAGCCAGATAAAAATTAGGAGACTTTTTATCTCAGAGTAACCTATTTATTTGATTTATGTGCTAATAACATACATTAAATCAAGAAAATAGTATCTTAGCCTAGAAAATTCTCAAATTGTTACTAGGAGATACACTGTGGTAGAGGTTGCTGTGTAAAAAGTTCCATGGACAAAAACCCTGTGTAGGGTCCTATAAAAATGAATCCTTGAATAGCCTTGGTGTAGAATGTCATATTTTCTATGCTCTGAATACTGCATGATAAATCCTACAAAAATTACAGTAGCTTCTGCATGCTAAAGTGAAAGCTCTGTAAGAATCTTAGACTCATTTGTTGCACGAATTGTTCTGTACAAAAAGAACAAGGATCTAACAGCCACTATGTAATGTATTTTTCATAATTACTCTGTTACATAAAATTGGCTGAAAATTTTACAGTAAGCGCATCTTTCCCTGATGTGCCTAAATCCAAAATTTCATGACCAGAAACTATCCATTGTAGTAATTACTCTCAAATCGTAATCAAGTGCCATTTCCACGACTTAAACTTGTGCACTCATGTAGAATCGACGACTCTCGCCGACGGAACTTACGAGCTGGTGCCCGCGTCCGAGAGTGAGCAGCGTGAAGCTCAAGCAAATCTAACTGAAGCTCTTGAAGACCCGAGCCCAAGTTCGGAAGAGCCCCAAGCGAACTGCGAAGGCAAGCCCCGGAGCATAACCCATTCTTTCCGAAAATTTTGCAACTCATTACTCTTTGCTTGCGCATTAAGTTTATAGGAGTTGGATGAAAACTTAGTTGCATGATATCAGGAACCCTTGCTTGAAAACTAGACGTAAGGTTCGATAGAATGCCGTGCTAATAGGACTCCGGTAAAAGTCGAGTGATTTCCTGTCACTCGCGAGAAAATAGGAGTTGAATGACTACTACACGCTGCAATCATAAGGACACGGACAGGCTATGAAACGATGGTTACGATCGAGGCCCGTCTTTCTAGTGAAAAATGCTAAGGCCGCAGGGTGTGGTAGTGATGGTTAAGTCTTTGAACGTACTAAACACATGCCGAGATTATGGGAATCGGTAAGCTTAAGTACCTGATTGGCCCGGCAAGGGGACGGCATCCTACCCTTTGAACTTCTGTCCCATGTGCATATGGCGAGTGCAGAGAGTGGTCACGACCCGGCGCCGAACCGTGGCGTGGGGCTCTTGTACTCTCGGAGGGTAGCCCCGATCCACGACCCGGAAAGAAAGGGAAAAAGTTGCACGTGTGACTCTAGGGAGTAACCACGTGACGTGTGTTTGGGTTTCCCTTGCAAGGTTAAGAAATTCGATTCGAATCGTCCGTTTCTCACGGCTATTGAGACTGCTTAACCATTTTTACCCACAGAGTAAGAAGAGGAACAATGATGATGAATGAACTGGTTGGATGAAAAATTTAATGCTTCACCATGTATGCTTTAGATAGCTGCTTATCTAGACTGGCTAACGAAACTAGAATCTTGAGCTAAAAGTTGAAAGTAAGGACCCACTTGTAGATGCTTTTCGGCAAAACAAACCCCTGAGCCAAAAAGCCTTGCATGTCTAGAGTCGGTGGAGTAGATTCCACTACACGGGTAAGTCTTGCTGAGTATTAGTATACTCAGTCTTGCTTGTGACTCGTTTTCAGGTGAGACCTTCGAAGATATGATTGCTAGCTTGACTTGGCCCTGCACTCTTCCCCCTGGTTGGTCGGTGGAATGGGATGCGCCCCCGTCCAACGGAGATAAGGCCGAGTGATGTCTCGTACGGGCTTCATCGAGACATTCTGTATCGTCGAGTAGTTTCCGTCGTTTATTTCCGCTGCAACTTAAACTCTGAAGAACTTATTTATGATAATTGAAATACTTGGTTTCTAAACGCAAAACTTGGTCTGTAATATTCACTTATACTAATGCTGTAATATTTGCTGGAATGTGGTATTCTCTGGGCTCATCGTCGCATGAGCGTTTGTATGTATGGCGCTCGATCCGTTCACCGTGGTTGTATCGGGAGGTTATACCCGACAGGCCAGTGGATTACTCCGTTTGAAGTGTAAGGTTAACCGAGAATGCCTTAATGGTGATGGTTAATACACTTGAGCCGGATTAATTCAGGTGGTTCTGCCACAGCTGGTATCAGAGCCGTAGCTGGTGCCATAGCTGGCAACAGCTGGCGCCGGAGCCAAAATACATACGCCAGAGAATGCGACAAGCCTTAAAAACTTGTTTTCATAAAACTTGACTAGAAGGTGTGTTGCGAAATACGTTGGTACGTTAAGGATGGTGCCTAGTTCGTAAAGCCCTAAGGGATTATGGGAAAGTTTACTAGGTGGCTGTCTGACTTATGAAATATTATCAACTGACTTCCAGCACATTACTTTCTGTCAAAACTTACTTTCATGCACAACCGACCTTAAATTCTGTAACGTTGCACTCGTCGCTAAGGTAAGAAGGTAAGGATCCTCAGCCAACTGAGAGAGCTTGGCCTTCCTGTCGGTGAAGCGAACCGAACGCTGCCCTCAAGCAGTGGCTTACTTGAGGTGCTGCTAATATGCCAACTGTTAGTTGAACATATTGGGAGTAGAAGGTTTGGCGCAGGGTATGGCGATCGCTGTTCATACCCCCGTCTCATGACGGTACCCCCGTGAATACGCTATCTCGATAGCGTATGTTAACGTCGTCTGTACGGCGGAAATTGTACAGATATCATTTCTATAAGTAAACGGTAATGAATACGGACGCTTTCATGAGTGCTGGCATGAAAGGTTCATGATATATATATGCTTTGTCAATCTTCTGCAGGTACACTAACCGTGATTACGGTAAGTTAAGGAACGATTAGAAAGACTCGACTAGCTATTATAGCGAGAGCCGTATTGTGTATGCCACCGAGACTACCTTCGTAAGACCAAAAGCATTTGGCAGTTATTTTATTTTGTGAGGACGAATAGGACGTGCATACATCATGAACATATGTATCTGAAATCAAAAAATGCGTTGTATGAGAGTGGTAAGGTTCTTGCGTATCTAAGCGTGGTTTGCATAAGGACTATCTAGCGAATCTGTCACAAATCTTCCATGACCAAAAAGAGCGATTTATTGACCCAAGAAAATGACCTTTTCTGGAGAAGTCCATGTTGAAAGAATTGTTCCAAATTTCGTGTTCTATCTTCTGTTCAAAAATGAAAATTTCTGAACTTATGGATGGTGAGAAATAACAGAAACCTTGGAATGTCAGAATTCTGTCCAGAATAAGCCCTTCTGCCTCTTAAATTTCTAGGCCCCCTTCCCGCGGTTTTCTGCAAAAGAGTACAACACAAAACTTGTCCCAAATTTACCCAGGTAACTGCTGTTAGAATTTGGTAAATTTTGGCTGGGTAGATTTTCCCTGGTGCACGAAACTCTAGCCCTCTGTTCACTGAAAATTCTGGGTAGACAGTAAGGTAAAACCTGAAAAGAAAGACCATCTTAGAGACCTAATTAGCTCTGGAGTTGACTAGCGAAGTTGTTCACAAATACCTTAGGAGTGATCTGGTGAAATTTGAGAATTTTCGGATTAGAACTGTGGGAGTTATGGTTATTTTTGCACACTATACAGAATCTGTCCTTCTGCTGATCACAGTTTTTTTCACTATCTCACTCCATTTGATCTTTTGTTCAGATGGCCGAGCCTGTTGATATGATGGTGGATGAGGATGGACGCGTACACTCGCAGTGTCTCCACTGGGAGGGCTTTCCCTCTATTTTGTGGGATGTTCTGCGTACCGCGGGCTATCTAGTTCCCCCACGCTACGCCGGACTGGAGTTTGCAGAAAATGGAGTTACCCAGTACCGTGTCAACGTGACTATCTTTCCGCACCCGCTACACCCGGAGTGGCCCGCCTCGGAGCTTGAGGCTGTTGGTCGCCGTTTGGCCGATACTTGGGAGCTTGCAGCCATGAGGGCGCTCACCACGTTTTGTGCGCAGCGTCCCGAGGTTGTCACACTCACTCCCATTGGATTGTTTCCTGCTGCCCAGGACAACGACCCCTTTTGGCTCAACAGGGTGCAGCACGCACAGTACTTGGTAGACTTTCATGCCCAGGAAACTATTCATACCTCCGTGCGGTGCATGAGTGCACTCTACCGGCTTCAGACTCTCCAGAGTCAGGCACTTGAGCAGCTCACTGATCGTGCTCAGGCCTACCACATGATGGCAGATACCAGGGATGAGCAGATTAAGGAGCTCAGTCAGGATCTTGAGGACAGAGATGCTCTGATTGGCCAACTTGAGGGCCAAATCTAGGAGCAGGACACTCTCATGGGTGAGAGAAATGCCACGATAGCATAGTTGGAGGAGCAGCTCCATGATCTGAGCCTTGAGTTGGAGGACGCGAATGAGCACATTCAGTGGCACCATGATCAGAATGACCATCCCCATGAGGAGGACATGGAGGAGGATGAGGAGGAGCCACAGGAGATTGATGGTATCTCCGGTATGGATTTCGAGGGTGAGGTACCACAGGCACCTCAGATGGGAGCTCACTCTCCTGCTCACAGCGAGTCGTCCGTCAACGACTTGGATGATTTCTAGATGACGACCTAGGAGGACTTTTGCACATACTCCTCGATAGGGTAGCCTAACTTTTGGCAAGTGTTGTAATAGGCTAACTAGGAGTTGAGTAACTCTTTTGTGTTGGGTACACCTGAACCATGTGGATACCCTCAGCATGTAAGGAACGGCGATAAACTTGGGTGATTTCGTTGTAAGTTGGTAAACGATGAAATCCACAATCGCTGAGACTTGTCGGAATTTTTACCCATGTCTCCTTGCATTTCTTGGCTGAGTGTTGAATACTAAACTGGTGCTAAATTTTGTGATCTAGGTTCCCACAAAAATTCAGCATCATTGGACCTCGCTAGTTTAAGATATAGGCGAAACCGTACCGATCAATCTGCTGAAAAACAGCTAAGACAGTAAGGCAAAGGACGAGCTTTTCGACCACCTTAGCTATAGTTCTAGCACCGAAGTTAAATACCAAAGTGGTGCATTCCTAAATCCTCTGACTACTGCGAAAGTTTGAGATGTTTTGGATGGACCCACAGCAGGCTATGATTTTTCTCGTAGCAAACAGAGATCCTGTCCATACTTCTAGCTGTGACTTCAGAAGACTATGACTACACCAATTATTTATGAATCAAGGAAGTAATATGGATCGCGTTGCTAATGGTAACCTTTCACGTTTCAGATGGTTGGATCAACCCGTGGCAACCCCGAGGGTTTTGGTGCCGGTGGCAGCCGCTCGCGACAATCGCCACCGCCCCCGCCCAGTTTGGTGGAAGTGATGGCCGCTCAAACCGAGCTGCTGCGTCAGATTGTGCAAGGACAACACCAGCAGAGGGGTGGGCACAATGCTCACCAACCCCAAACTGCAGGATACACGGATTTCCTAGGGACCCAGCCGCCCTTGTTCCATAAGACCGAGGAACCCCTGGACGCAGATGCATGGATTCGCACCATCGAATCCAAGTTCACATTACTTGTGGCCCCATGCTCAAAGGCCAACAAGGCTCGTTTTGCCGCGCAACAGCTTCGCGGTACCGCTCGTCTGTGGTGGGACCACTATTCTGCGATGCTCCCGGCTGACCATGTAGTCGACTGGGATGAATTCAAGACCGCGTTGCGGGCACATCATATTCCCGAGGGTCTCATGGAGAGGAAGTTGAATGAGTTTCTGGCACTTACCCAGGGCACCCGCACCGTGCTACAGTACGCCCAAGCATTCAACAACCTATGCCAGTATGCGGGCTATCACGCTGATACGGATGCCAAGAAGCGTGATCGTTTCCGCCGAGGTCTGAACACCAAGCTCAAGGAACGTCTGAACCTAGCCAGGGCTGACACCTACAACGAGTTGGTCAATATGGCCATTACCCAGGAAGACTGTATCATGGCACACCGGGCAGAGAAGAAGAGAAAGACACCCGCGGGACCATCAAGTGTCCAACCACCAAGGTATCGCATCGTGCAAAATACCGTACCCACAGCTCCACCAAGGGCCCCGCAGCCAGGAAGATGGGTTGCCAGACCCCCACAGCAGGCAGGCATGGTACGACCCCCGATGCCTCCACAGAATGGTCCGAGGCCCATTCTTCAGCAGTCTCTTCGACCTAGCCCCGCGAATCGCTGTTTCAAATGCAGGAGTTCCAGCCACTTCGCACGAGAATGCCCTCAGCCTGGACAGCCCAACCAAGGTCAAGGATCCAACCCGAACACCAAGAACAGGGGCAAGAGACAGACCCTGCAAGTCAAGCAAGGACGGATTAACTTCACCACGCTTGCAGAGCTTCCTGAAGGAGCCCCAGTGATGTCGGGTACATTCTCTATCCATAACCAGCCTGCAGTTATATTATTTGATTCTGGTGCATCGCATAGTTTCATAAGTGCAAAATTCGGTGCAAAAGTAGGCTTGGATGTTTGCCACACAAAAGGGTCATACATGATATCAACCCCGGGTGGTAAAATTGCTTCAAACCAAATGGTCAGACAAGTACCAGTCAAATTGGGTAGTAAAACCATCGACACAGACCTTGTCCTTTTACCTCTTGACGGCATGGACATTATTCTGGGAATGAACTGGATGACTATGCATGGAGTCACGCTGGACCTTTCTTCCCGAGCCGTTGAGATAAATTCACCTAGTCACGGAGCCACTACCCTTTACCTACCGTTACAGGAGTGCACAAATTCTTGTGCTTTCGTGATGGAAGGGATCAACCTAGAGAATATTCCAGTGGTATGCGAGTATGCCGATGTCTTTCCGGACGACTTACCCGGAATGCCACCAGATAGGGACATTGAGTTCGTTATTGAACTACAGCCAGGCACTGCACCTATATCCAAAAGACCATATAGGATGCCCCCTAAAGAATTGGCAGAGCTGAAAATTCAACTCCAAGAACTACTGGACAAGGGTTTCATTCGCCCTAGCGCGTCACCTTGGGGATGTCCAGCCCTATTCGTAAAGAAGAAGGATGACAGTTTAAGATTATGTGTGGACTACCGACCTCTCAATGCGGTAACGGTTAAAAATAAATACCCACTTCCCCGTATCGATGTACTCTTCGATCAATTAGCTGGAGCCAGAGTCTTCTCAAAGATTGATCTTCGTTCGGGATATCATCAGATCAAGATTCGCCCGTGCGATGTCCCTAAGACTGCCTTCTCCACACGATATGGACTATATGAGTTTTTGGTCATGTCCTTTGGACTCACCAATGCCCCTGCCTACTTCATGTATCTCATGAATTCGGTATTCATGCCCGAACTTGACAAATTCGTCGTAGTGTTCATCGACGACATCCTTATCTATTCCAAGGATGAGGAAGAGCATGCCAAGCACCTTCGCATTGTTCTTCAGCGACTCAGAGACCATCAGCTCTATGCTAAGTTTTCTAAGTGTGAATTCTGGTTGGATACTGTAAAGTTCTTAGGTCACATGATCTCCAGCGAAGGCATAGCTGTTGACCCCAGCAAGGTACAAGAGGTGATGGATTGGAAACCCCCTACCTCTGTTCATCAGATTCGCAGTTTTCTCGGCTTAGCCAGTTACTACCGCCGCTTCATCCCGGATTTCTCTCGAATTGCTAAGCCCATGACTGAACTGTTAAAGAAGGAGGTAAAGTTTGTATGGGATGAGAAATGTGAAGAAGCTTTCCACACTCTCAGAGAGCATCTGACTACTGCACCTGTGTTAGCTCAACCCGATAATACCAAGTCATTCGATGTGTATTGTGACGCATCAGGTACTGGTCTAGGATGTGTGCTTATGCAAGAGAATCGAGTAATTGCATATGCCTCACGAGCCCTTCGGCCCCACGAACAGAATTATCCCACTCATGATCTTGAGCTTGCAGCCGTCGTTCACGCTCTGAAGATATGGAGGCACTATCTCATGGGTACACAGTGCAATATCTACACGGATCATAAGAGTCTCAAGTACATCTTCACACAAGCCGATCTGAATATGAGACAACGGAGATGGCTAGAATTAATCAAGGATTATGACCTTGAAGTGCATTATCACCCCGGCAAGGCTAATGTAGTCGCGGATGCACTAAGCCGCAAGTCCCATTGCCATTGCTTATCCATGGAGTCCTACCATGAGACATTGTGTGCAGACATGAGGAAGCTTAACTTGGAAATGGTTTCCCAAGGCACTCTAAATCACATCTCAGTTGAGCCCACTCTTCACGACCAAATCGTCATGGCACAACTACATGATGAAGGAATTAAGATCATCAAACAAAAACTCTCTCTAGGTGAGGAGAAGTACAAATGTTTCCGCCAGGACCATAAGGGAGTGCTATGGTTCGAAGGTCGTATAGTCGTTCCGAAGAATCGTGAACTCCGCAAGCAAATTCTGGATGAGGCACACCTTTCCAAATACTCTATCCACCCCGGCAGTAGCAAAATGTATCAAGACCTAAGGCAAAACTTCTGGTGGACTAGAATGAAAAGAGAAATTGCTACGTATGTCTCGGAATGTGACACGTGCCAGAGAGTAAAAGCTAGCCACTTGAAAATAGCCGGTACACTTCAACCGTTACCTATACCATCCTGGAAATGGGAAGACATAAGTATGGACTTCATCGTTGGACTACCAAACACTTCCCAGAAACATGATTCCATATGGGTTATCGTGGATAGACTCACAAAGACGGCACATTTTCTTCCGGTACACACCACCTATTCTACCAAGAAATATGCCAAGGTTTACCTCGATCGTATTGTTTGCCTGCATGGAATACCTAAGACAATTATCTCCGATCGTGGTCCTCAGTTTGTAGCACGCTTTTGGGAACAACTGCAAACGTCTCTTGGCACTAAGCTGATTCGCAGCTCAGCATACCATCCTCAGACTGATGGACAGACGGAAAGAGTAAACCAAATTCTTGAAGACATGCTAAGAGCTTGTGTCATTCATTATGACAAGAATTGGGACAAATGCCTACCCCTAGCAGAGTTCTCGTACAACAACAGCTATCAAACGAGTTTGAAAATGGCACCCTTTGAGGCCCTGTATGGACGAAGGTGTCGAACTCCTTTGAGCTGGTCACAAACCGGAGAACGTAAAATAATTGGACCCGACCTGGTGATCGAGGCAGAGGAGAAAGTAAAAGTAATACAAGCAAATCTTAGAGCCGCACAAGCACGACAAAAGAGCTATTCTGACAAAAGGAGGAAGCCCCTAAAGTTCGAAGTTGGCGATCATGTCTATCTTCGAGTTTCACCAACCAAGGGAGTGCGAAGATTTGGAATCAAAGGCAAACTAGCTCCCCGTTATATTGGTCCTTACGAAATCATTGAGAGCTGCGGAACCGTAGCCTACAAATTACGACTGCCCCCTCAGCTCACGGCCACCCATGATGTCTTCCACGTATCTCAACTCAAGAAGTGTATTCGAGTCCCTACCGAGATTGTGGAACAACAAGAAATATCGTTGGAACCCGACCTCTCGTATGTCGAACACCCAGTTAAGATTTTGGATCAAAAAGAAAGAGAGACCAGGAGGAAAGTGATTAGAATGTATAAAATACAATGGAATCACCACACGGAAGAAGAAGCCACCTGGGAAACGGAGAGCTACCTGAACCAACATTTCCCTGGGTTTCTTATCTCAACCACTGGTATGTGCACCCACGCCCACACTAAGAATTACCGAATCTCGGGGCGAGATTCTTGTTAAGGGGGGAAGGCTGTGACAACCCTGGTAATTACAGTTCCAAAATCAATGTCATTAGCCTAACTCTATGTTTAAACCAACTAATGAAAGGGTGGAAAGAATTAAAACGAGTTCAGTTGGAATTCAAATTTAATTTGAGCACATTTGGTTACTTTTGAACTTTTAAATTTAACTTTCAAACCATAAGCCAAATGAGTTTTTGCCTGAAACCAAAGTTGTAGAACTTTTTATTTTGAACAACTTTCGTGTTCAAAAGTTTTTGAAATTCAAATCAGAAAGAGGAGAAAACGCCCTGTTTGCACCCAGCCCCCTGAAACTTTTCGAATTCTTGCATCCAGGCCCCTCGCCCCCCCCCCCCCCCCCCTCTCTCCTCCGCGCCCGACCGCCGCGCGCCAGGTGGCCGGCGTCGCCTGACCGGCGCGAGGCGCCAGGCCAGTGGCCGCCGCACCACCCCGCCACGGCCGGCTTTGCCCCGCCCCCATGCCGCGCGGCCAGTGAGCGCCCGCGCGTGCACGCGACGCTGCCGCGCCCGGCCCGCCGCCCGGCCGCCCAGTCGCCTCCCTCCGCCGTGCCGCCCCGGCCCCCGCGCCCCGCCAGTCGCCGCGCCCGCCCTCCGCCCGAGCCGCTGCCACTGCTGCTTCACCACTCCGCGCCCCGCGCTATCCCACCGCGCCCACGCCATATCTCCGGCCGCCCAGTCACCGCGCCCGCGCTGCCGCCCGTCGCGCCGGCGTTCTGCCGCCGCCCGCCGCGCCTAGTGCGCGTTGTGCCGCGCCCCCGCCCCGCGCGCTGCCCAGGCCCCTCTGCACCCCCTCCGGCCCCTATAAAAGCCCCGCCCGGCCACGCGCGCGAGCCCCAGCACCCAGAACGCCCTCGCCGTCGCCATTGCCGCCGCCGAGCGCCGCCCGCCCGTGGACAGCCCACCGCCGCCGCCCACTGCCCAAACTAAGCCCTCAGCCACCACTACATCATCCCCCTGAAGCTCGCCGACCCGCCCAACGCCGCCCAGAGCCACCGGAGCACCGCCGCCCGCGCTGCCGCCGCCGCCGCCGCCCCTGCTCGCCGTGGACAGCACGACCCCGACCCCCTCCGTCCAAGCCGAGCCCCTGTGCAGCTTCCCCACGCGCTACTCAAGCTCGCCGACCGGACCACACCGCCCCAAGCCCGCCGGAGCACCGCTGTCGACGCGTGCCGCGCCGCCGCCGCCTCTGCTCCAACGCCGGCGAGCCCTTCCCGGCCGTCCCCCACCTGAACAACACCCCCACAAGGTAGCCCTCGCACCCCTGAACCTTCCCCGACCCTCACCCCTCGCCGCCGGCGAGCCCCCTCGCCGGAATTTCGGCCGGCCGCCGTACCCGAGCCGCCCGAGGACCCAATTGCAAGAATTTAAATCTTTAGAAGGGTCTGCGCGTAAGATTCAAGGACCTAGTTGTAAAAGAAAGTTTCAAATCTAGATTCAAATTCAGTGAACTTGTAAAATTCGTATAAAATCGTAGAAAATTCAGAAAAATGCAAACGCAACTGTTCTGGAATCCTCAGAACAACCTCTACCACTTTTGTCACAAAATGTTTCTCAGAATCCCAACACATTTTGCTCTACATTAAATAGAAGCTTTAATGGACTTATTTTGTACCCACTGTTGTAGGACAATGCTGACCCTAAATTTTGGTCAGTGAGTTAGTTGCTTGATGTTTAGGACTGTGTAAAAAGATTAGGCCCAAATTCCATCTCTAGCTTTACTGTTTATTAAACTTAGTTCCATACCATGTTTAAGTAAAATATTTTATCCCTGCAGTTAGGTGGTGAATCACCCAATGAAACGTTTTCTATGCTAATATATTGGTACCTAGAAGCCAGAGAAAAATTAGGAGACTTTTTATCTCAGAGTAACCTATTTATTTGATTTATGTGCTAATAACATACATTAAATCAAGAAAACAGTATCTTAGCTTGGAAAATTCTCAAATTGTTACTAGGAGATAAACTGTGGTAGAGGTTGCTGTGTTAAAAGTTCCATGGACAAAAACCCTGTGTAGGGTCCTATAAAAATGAATCCTTGAATAGCCTTGGTGTAGAATGTCATATTTTCTATGCTCTGAATACTGCATGATAAATCCTACAAAAATTACAGTAGCTTCTGCATACTTGAGTGAAAGCTCTGTAAAAATCTTAGACTCATTTGTTGCACCAATTGTTCTGTACAAAAAGAACAAGGATCTAACAGCCACTATGTAATGTATTTTTCATAATTACTCTGTTACATAAAATTGGCTGAAACTTTTACAGTAAGCGCATCTTTCCCTGATGTGCCTAAATCCAAAATTTCATGCCCAGAAACTATCCATTGTAGTAATTACTCTCAAATCGTAATCAAGTGCCATTTCCACGACTTAAACTTGTGCACTCATGTAGAATCGACGACTCTCGCCGACGGAACTTACGAGCTGGTGCCCGCGTCCGAGAGTGAGCAGCGTGAAGCTCAAGCAAATCTAACTGAAGCTCTTGAAGACCCGAGCCCAAGTTCGGAAGAGCCCCAAGCGAACTGCGAAGGCAAGCCCCGGAGCATAACCCATTCTTTCCGAAAATTTTGCAACTCATTACTCTTTGCTTGCGCATTAAGTTTATAGGAGTTGGATGAAAACTTAGTTGCATGATATCAGGAACCCTTGCTTGAAAACTAGACGTAAGGTTCGATAGAATGCCGTGCTAATAGGACTCCGGTAAAAGTCGAGTGATTTCCTGTCACTCGCGAGAAAATAGGAGTTGAATGACTACTACACGCTGCAATCATAAGGACACGGACGGGCTATGAAACGATGGTTACGATCGAGGCCCGTCTGTCTAGTGAAAAATGCTAAGGCCGCAGGGTGTGGTAGTGATGGTTAAGTCTTTGAACGTACTAAACACATGCCGAGATTATGGGAATCGGTAAGCTTAAGTACCTGATTGGCCCGGCAAGGGGACGGCATCCTACCCTTTGAACTTCGGTCCCATGTGCATATGGCGAGTGCAGAGAGTGGTCACGACCCGGCGCCGAACCGTGGCGTGGGGCTCTTGTACTCTCGGAGGGTAGCCCCGATCCACGACCCGGAAAGAAAGGGGAAAAGTTGCACGTGTGACTCTAGGGAGTAACCACGTGACGTGTGTTTGGGTTTCCCTTGCAAGGTTAAGAAATTCGATTCGAATCGTCCGTTTCTCACGGCTATTGAGACTGCTTAACCATTTTTACCCACAGAGTAAGAAGAGGAACAATGATGATGAATGAACTGGTTGGATGAAAAATTTAATGCTTCACCATGTATGCTTTAGATAGCTGCTTATCTAGACTGGCTAACGAAACTAGAATCTTGAGCTAAAAGTTGAAAGTAAGGACCCACTTGTAGATGCTTTTCGGCAAAACAAACCCCTGAGCCAAAAAGCCTTGCATGTCTAGAGTCGGTGGAGTAGATTCCACTACACGGGTAAGTCTTGCTGAGTATTAGTATACTCAGTCTTGCTTGTGACTCGTTTTCAGGTGAGACCTTCGAAGATATGATTGCTAGCTTGACTTGGCCCTGCACTCTTCCCCCTGGTTGGTCGGTGGAATGGGATGCGCCCCCGTCCAACGGAGATAAGGCCGAGTGATGTCTCGTACGGGCTTCATCGAGACATTCTGTATCGTCGAGTAGTTTCCGTCGTTTATTTCCGCTGCAACTTAAACTCTGAAGAACTTATTTATGATAATTGAAATACTTGGTTTCTAAACGCAAAACTTGGTCTGTAATATTCACTTATACTAATGCTGTAATATTTGCTGGAATGTGGTATTCTCTGGGCTCATCGTCGCATGAGCGTTTGTATGTATGGCGCTCGATCCGTTCACCGTGGTTGTATCGGGAGGTTATACCCGACAGGCCAGTGGATTACTCCGTTTGAAGTGTAAGGTTAACCGAGAATGCCTTAATGGTGATGGTTAATACACTTGAGCCGGATTAATTCAGGTGGTTCTGCCACATTGTGAGATACATTTCATACTCCCATGATCAAGATCATGTACATGTTTCCACCACATGCTAAGCTTCTACACTAGAAGACAGCAAGAACTCCATCCGTCCACCCAAAAAAATAAAGCTCCATGTTGTTTCAAGAAAGCATGAGAAGAAAAAGAAAGAATTGGACACACGAAGGTCCAAAAAAAAAGAGAAAAGAGAGAAAGAAAGAAAGATAGCCCATATCCAAGAAAAAGAATAAAGGAGAGATGGTCCATGAAAAGGAGTTCATACGCCATCCACCAAATATATCCACACACATGCACATCTTGATCAAGGTTTATGATTTGTTTCTCCTTTGGATCCGGTTATTGACTTAGCAAAATATGATAAACAAGTGTGCCTCAAAGTTCCCCATACCTACAGCTCCACCAAAACAAGCCTTTAGGAGTAGGATGAGAAAGAAAGGCACAATAAAGCCTTGGTGAGGAATCAAACACAATGAGCGATCCGAGAGATCAATCGAGGTACTTTACAATTTCTTTGAAAAACTTTACAAAACCTCCGGATTGACGGTTCAACAAAAGGAGTGAAAAAAATTGGCGAGGATGAGGTAAAGCTATACGCCCCACAGGAGTAAGGTAAGAGGTAAGATCAATGCCAACTTATTCAAAATCATGGTAGGAACACCTAGTTGTGCCTATGGTATAAGTTGGAAATGCAACATTGTAGCAACTCCTGACCAACAACTTAAGCCTAGAACTTTGCTCGGGACGAGCAAAGGGCTAGCTTGGGGGTGTTGTTGACGGTCCTTAAATGCGAAATCCGACCGTCAACTATACTCACAAATAAAGGAAAACCATTCCTCTTACTCACATATTTGTATCACTAACCTAGTTCCAAAGTTGTATTGTCTATCTAGCCATTTCAGGGATACAAGGACGGAATAAGAAGAAAACATAAAGAAGATGCAACAAGAACTGCACAGAAGATCACACCCAGTGTTACACTTACAAAGAGGGCCCACCTGGCAGAGCAAACGGGTGCGCCAAGGCACAAATCACCGAGGATCATCACCTAGGCCAACATACCAGCCAGTCAAAGGAAGATGAAGTCGGGTGAGGCTCACCTGGGGTCGGCCGAACCCCAGGTTCGACCGAACATGGACGGCTTCCCGGCTGCCAGATCTTTGGCGGGAACATCATCCTTATCTCCCCAAGGATTGTGGCTAAGGTTTCCATGAGAAGAGATGGCAGGAACCACCCTTGGAGGCTATAAAAGGAGGCCTCCCCCCCCCCCCCCCCCCCCCCGTCTTTCACACACACCACACATTGGAAGCCTCTCTCCCTCTCTCACTTTGTGACTTGTACTCCTTAGGGTAGTGGAGCTAGGCTGGAACTTCTCTTTAGTGAATCCAGTCATCCTTGAGGTTGTTGAGCAATCCTCGGCCTTCGATATGGGTTTGTATTCGACTTGTCAGTATCCTATTTGTAATGCAGAGCTTAGTCATGGTTTCTATCTATCTTGGTAGTTGATCATACCATGCCTTGTTCTTCCATAAGTTAAGCTTTATATGTGGTTAGGATAGATGTTCTGAGTAAGGATATCGGTTCGTTGTGCCTTTGGGCTTGCCTTAGCGTTTTACTTGTCCATCTGAAGGGTGGGAGACCCGGGGGCGCTAGGGTAGTGACCTCATACACGGACATTCTCCCTGATATTTCGAGCCTTAGCTCTGAGCCCTAACCATGTATCTTGTGTAACCCTTGTTTGTATGAATAGATGTTTTCAGGATATTCTTTGTATGCCTATGCTCCCCCTAACCTTTGGTTTATTCGTTATTCTTTATGTTGAGATTGGCTTGTGTGTGTGTCACATTACCCTTATCCATATCATTTATCATGACTTACCCGTATATGAAATATAGTCTATAGCTTATTCATATTGTCCTGATCAAGTACCTAGTAAACTCTTTTACTCATGCCATCCTACGAGAAAATATAAATAACGATACCCGAATACTCTTCGGGTGAAATGCTACAACGGTATATTCATGCGCTTGCGGATCTAATCTGTAATCGTTAAGACATACAACCATGGCGTTTCTTGGTGCCATCGCTAAGGATTAACAATCCTCGTGATGACGATAAGAAATGCCAATAGGGGGCCGTCGGGGGTGTCCTCCAGGAGTCCGGCTAACCTGTGGGTGACTACAACTTTCGCCCACTAGTTCTTCATTGGCCGGCACCGAGGGAACAGGGTTGTGACGATCGAGCAGCAGCCACACCTTCTGAGCCAGTCGTAGAGCTTGTTGTGCGGCTGGGTCTTGGTAGGCGGCTAGTATGGCTGTGACCCCTGCGATGTTGGCGATTGGGGTTTGGAAACCCCGTCACCAGCTACCGCAAACTCGGCGTCGAGGTCGCACCGCATGCGGCGTTGGCATTCCGTGGCATTTCGTCTACGTGTGGCGCACTTCTGTTTCCTTAATCTGTGGACAGCACATTCGGCATCGTTCTCATCGCCAGCATCAGCGGTGACCTCATCCGTGGAGATTTTCTCGAGTAGCTCCTGGGGGTCCTTGTTGCCTTCGCCTTCGACTTCCGCCATGTAGACGTGGTGGTGTGAAGAGTGCTCGTCGGGGCTATAGTCAACCAGCATGGTTCTTGTTTTGGCAACGGTGATGAGGGGCCTGCCTTCTTGGTAAGGCAACGTGTCAAGGTGTGCCACAAGGCGAGCGTCGTCTCCAAGTAGTTCAGCGGGTTTCTTGCCCTTCCAGTACATGAAGCGACCTTGTAGCATCGATGTGATCATCAGACCCTGGTGACTGCCCATAAAAGGCTCCACACCATCATCAGAGTCCGAGTCATGGTCGTCGAAGATAGGAGCCTCCCAATATGCTGTGGCTTCTCCTTCTTTGATCTTAAGTAGGCGATCCAAGTCCTCCTCCAATGCGGAGAGGGACTCAAACCGTATGGCCTCCTGATAAATAGTGTCTCAATTACATACTCCGAAAGAGAATCGGATACGTTGTTCCTTGGATTGGATTGAATCTGACCCGAGGAATCTTATGCAGCACGAGTAGAAATCGCGTTGAAAACGGATTGTTTCTCGAGTTCCTTGGCAAAGTCAGGGAGCAGCATCTCGTCAAGGTTGTCTACGAACTCATCGAGATGGCTACGTCGGGTTGCTGCCGGTACTTCCGGCTCCCTGGGGTTGACCAGGTGGCTGTTGAAGCCACCCGAGCCATTGGTGATGCAGACCCAGGAGCCAAAAGTGAAAGTGGTGCCCTCCTCAAGCACGGCGCTAGTGAAGTTGAGCGATGCCATCGAGTTCATCGGTGGATCTTCGATGAACACCCCTACCTGGCGCGCCAGCTGTCGATGTTTAGTTGTCAAGCCTACCGAGGGGTACCCCAAGGTAGTAGATTTGTAGGTAGGGTGTCGCCGAGATCAGGAACTCAAAGGTGCAAGCAACACAAGGTTTAGACAGGTTCGGCCCACGATGTGCGTAATACCCTACGTTCTGTATGGTGGTTTGTATTACCTTGGATTGGTTATGCTTTAGAGGGGATCCCTGCCCGCCCTTATATATTCTAGGGGACAGGGTTACATGGAATATTAGACCGATACTAGCTTAAGAATCCTACCTGAGTACTACTGGGGTAGTCTCCTTCTGTACCGACTAGTCCTACTCGCATGCGAGTACATTACAACACATATAAGGTATAGGACATGCCCCATCCCTTATTCTAGAATATTCTATGCCATGTGCGCAGTCCCGTGGCCCCGAGTCTGACAGACCTCTACAGGAGTTCCCCTCGATTCCAGAGCTTGAGCGCCCCGATCATTTAAAGTCGAGTGCGTATCAACGGCTCCGAATCAACCGCCCTTCCCTCGACCCACTGACTGATGAAGAAGGTGATGATACTAATGATGATATTCCCCTAGCAGACCTCCTGAAGAAGTTAGACACGAGTAACCCCCAAAAAAGCACGAACTTGACTGGTGGCCATCTCCTGCCCAGCCATCCCAAGGGACCAAGGGTCATCGCCTGGAAGCGCAAGGCAACTGTCATCTCAGTCGATGATGATAAACAAAATAGGTAAGTGTTTTCTCGTCCATTACGAGTACTTTTCTTGAGCTATCTTTGTTTTGGTTTTTGAACAATGTTGCCTTTTTTCTTTTTCTCTAGTGCTGATGCTTCTGACTCCAAGCGCTCGAAGCACTGGGTAGAAGACAAAGCTGCCGACGATGATGCTACAACAAAGCAGAGCGTGCCCTCTGTTCTAGTGGAGCCGTCATTGAATGTTGCTAGAGACGTGGTTGGTGCCTGCCGAGGCAGACTTCCACCTTGGCTAGCAAACTTGCCGCCATGAGTACTTTGGGTGCCGCTCCAGCACCTAAAGTGTTCAAAATAAAGAAACTGAATGTGAAAAAATCTTCATCCTAAGTACTCGAGTACTTTTCACTTGCAGATTTTGTAAGCTCATAAGCAATAATGTATCTGGCAGCTTCTCTGTTGTGCCTCACTCCCATACTTCCAGTAACACTCCGTTTACTAATTCTCGACTAGTACTACGCGTAGTTTACTGAAGGGCCTCGCTGCCATAGTTCCAGTAACACTCCGTTTACTAGTTCTCGACTAGTACTACGTGTAGTTTACTGAAAGGGCCTCGCTCCCATACTTCCAGTAATACTCCATTTACTAGTTCTCGACTAGTACTATGCGTAGTTTACTGAAGGGGCCTCGCTCCCATACTTCCAGTAATACTCCATTTTACTAGTTCTCGACTAGTATTGCGCGTAGTTTACAGAAGGGGCCTCGCTCCCATACTCCCTGTAATACTCCGTTTTACTAGTTTTCAACTAGTATTGTACGTAGTTTACTGAAGGGGCCTCGCTCCCATACTTCCAGTAACACTCCATTTAATAGTTCTCGACTACTACTACGCGTAGTTTACTGAAGGGGCCTCGCTCCCATACTTCCGGTAATACTCTGTTTACTAGTTCTCGACTACTACTACGCATAGTTTACTGAAGGGGCCTCGCTCCCATACTTCCAGTAATACTTTGTTTTACTAGTTCTCAACTAGTATTGCGCATAGTTTACTAAAGGGGCCTCGCTCCCATACTTCCAGTAATACTCTGTTTCACTAGTTTTCGACTAGTATTGCGCATAGTTTACTGAAGGGGCCTCGCTCCCATACTTCCAGTAATACTCCGTTTTACTAGTTTTTGACTAGTATTGCACGTAGTTTACTGAAGGGGCCTCGCTCCCATACTTCCAGTATAACTCCGTTTACTAGTTCTCAACTAGTACTACGTGTAGTTTGTTGAAGGGGCCTCGCTCCCATATTTCCAGTAACACTATGTTTACTAGTTCTCGACTAGTACTACGCGTAGTGTACTGAAGGGGCATCGCTCCCATACTTCCAGTAATACTCTATTTACTAGTTCTCGACTAGTACTACGCGTAGTTTAGTGAAGCGGCCTCGTTCCCATCCTTCAAGTAACACTCCTTTTACTAGTTCTCGACTAGTACTACGCGTAGTTTACTAAAGGGGCCTCGCTCCCATACTTCCAGTACCACTCCGTTTACTAATTCTCTGACTAGTACTATGCCTAGTGTACTGAAGAGGCCTCGCTCCCATACTTCCAGTATGAGACTACTAGTTTCCGACTAGTGCTCTATGTTACTGACGGGGCCTCGCTCCCATACTTTCAATATTTCTCCGTTTACTAGTCTTCAACTAGTTATACATGGAGTTTATTGCAAGGGCAATGCTCCCAACACGGTTTCATGTCTATCAGTTACAACATACTTTTATGTTTACCTTGCAGGGGACCTGATCTGGACCGTGCTGCTGGGCAAGTTGGATTCAACTCCGACTAGTTGGCTTCATCAACAATTAACCACGACTACTTCTACTTCACGAGAATGCTCGACTAAACCTCGCAGACTACAGCGACTACTCGCTAGATTCGACTCCGACTAGTTGGGCTCATCAACAGCCGTCAGTGACTACTGGACTTCGTGAAGAATGCACGACGACACGCTGGTGACTACTTCGACTACTGGTTTCGCCTACAAGCTAGTCGGAATATACTCTGCTCGGTGATACGCTGGCGACTACTTCAAAACTAGTCGGAATCGACTCCGACTAGCCTGCTTCATCGACAATTCAAGATTCAGCGGCAACTTGGCCAATCCCTAGGCTCGGGGGCTGGTGCCACCAACTACTAGGCATATCCTATGCGACTCATCTAGCTCCCAGGCTCGAGGGCTGGATATGACATGGCTCTCAGCAATGAAGATTGCATGCCACGATTCTTTGGATCCTTTATTCCAAAACTTGGGGATTTGGATTCAAGGCTTGAGGGCTGCGGGACACGTGTCATCAGCGACTTATTTTTCAAATCTGCTGGAAGATAAGGATAGAAGACTCAAGACTAAATTGACCCTCAGTCTGATTCTACGAGTCAACCTAAGGCTCGGGGGCTACTCCATATGGAGTGCGAGTTTAATCGCACCCCATATAAAAGAAGCCTGTGACACCTCAGGTGTTTAAATTACTAAACAAGTCTCATTAGCATAACAATATGCTTAACTAACTAAGAAAAATTTAAAGGAAATAAATTATGAGTTGGTTTTGCTTGGATTTGAAAGTATGTGTATATGTGCATAAGTACATGTACTTTAATCAAACAAATTAAATAACTTTCACATCAAAGCAAATATGGCTATGAAATTGAATAGGCACACTATCAATGACATGATAAACAAAAGTCTAGTTGAAGCCTAGGAGAGAATACAAATTTTTTCCCAGGAAATGACGTGCCCTCCGAATCAAGCTTTTTGAGTTTTCAAATTAACTTTCAAACTAGCACTCAAATGAACTTTGGCCTGAAACCGAACTTGTGCAACATTTCATTTTGAACATCTTTCATGTTCATAGAATTTTGAGTTGCAACACAGAAAAGGGAGATAATTTTATTTTTACAACCAGACCCCTAAAGTTCTTCATATTTCGCTTTTCAGTCCCTCCCTCACCTCCCCTCTCCCCTGCTCTGCCCGACCGCCGCGCAGCGGCCGTCCGCCACCTGGCCGGCGCTAGGTGCCAAGCCAATGGCTGCCGCACCCCTGCCGCACGACAGTCCCTCCCCCGCGCCGCGACCCTGCCCAGCCCGAACGTGCCACGCACGCAACGTCATCGCCCGCCTCAGTTCGCCGCCCGCCACGCCTAATGGCCAGGCCGCGCCGTGCCCGAGCCCCCGCCGCGTCCCGCCAGTCACCGCGCTCGCCGCCCGACCAGCCCACTGCTGCAACTGCTTGCCCAACCCATGCCCGCGTGATCTCCCCGCGCTCGCCGCCCGACCAGCCCACTGCCCACTGGCCGCGCCCGCCGCACGCCATGCCGGCACTCTGCTTGCCGCCCACCGCGGCCAATGCCGTGCCACCCGCACCCGAGCCTTGCAGTCCAGCCCCGGCCTTCTCCCTCCCTCCTGCCGCTGTGGCAGAACCACCTGAATTAATCCGGCTCAAGCGCGCTAACCATCACCACAAAGGCAATCAGGGCTAACTCGCACTTCAAACGGAATAATCCACTGGTCTGTCGGGTAACGTCCCGATACAACCACGGTTTTTGCCGATCGAAACCACACATACATGTACTCACACGAAGGTGAGCCAGAGGATACAACATTCCACAAATTTTACACCACAGGGTTCATCATAAATTATCATTACAACGGAGTTCAAATTCGTAAAACAAGGTACTTCAGAGTTCAAAATAATTGAGTTCTTCAGAGTTCAATGCAGCGGAAAAATAATGATAAACTACTCGACGATTCAGGATGTCTCGATGAAGCCCGTAAGAGACATCAGTCGGCATTATCACCATTGATCGGGGGCGTATCCCATTCCACCGACCAACCAGGAGGAAGGGTACACGGTCAACTCAAACTAGCAATCATATCCTCGAAAGTCTCACCTGAAAACAAGCCACAAGCAAGGCTGAGTATACTAATACTCAGCAAGGCTTACCCGACTAGTGGAATATACTTAGCCGACTCCTAGACATGCAAGGCTTTTGGCTTGAGGGGTTTGTTTTGCCGAAAAGCATATATGAGTAGGTCCTTACTTTCAAGTTTTAGCTCCAAGTTCTAGTTTTCTTTAACCATTCTAGGTAAGCAACTATCCAATATCGTACATGGTGAAAGAATTAATTTTTCATCCAACAAGATTAATCATCATCATTGTTCCTCTTCTTACTCTATGTGGTAAAAGGGTCAAGCAGTCTCAATAATCGCGAGAAACGGACGATTCGAATCGAATTTCTTAACCTTGCAAGGGAAACCTAAACACACGTCACGTGGTTACTCCCAGAGTCACATGTGCAACTTTTCCCCTTTCTTCCTGGGTTGTGGATCAAGGCCACCATCCGAGACTACAGAGCCCGGCTCTGTAGCCACCATGTGCGCGCATGGAACCGAAGTTGAGATGGTGGGATGCTGTCCACTTTCCGGTCCGATTAGGTATTTAAGCTTACCGATTACCATATTCTCGGCATGTGGTTAGTATGTTCAAACGCTTAACCACCACTACCACACACTGCGGCCTTAGCATTTTTCACTAAAGAGACGGGGCTTAAATCATCAACATAAACATCGTACCATAGCCCCATCCGTCGATCTTATGATTGCAGCCTGTAGTAAACATTCAACTCCTATATTCTCACGAGTGACAGGAAATCACTCATCTTTTACCGAGTCCTATTAGCATAGCATTCTATCGAACCTTACATCTAGGGTTCAGAGCATGGGTACCTAGGATCATGCAACTAAGTTTCCATTCAACTCCTAGAAACTTAATGCACAAGTAAAGTAGGATAATAAGTTGCATAAGTTTAGAAAAATAGGATTCATGCTCTGGGGCTTGCCTTCTTGGGTAAAGTTAGCCTGGGGCTCGTCCGAAATCAGGTTCGGGTCTTCAAAAGCTTCAGTTAGATTCGCTTGTGCTTCATGCTGCTCACTCTCGGACGCGGGCACCAGCTCGTACGTTCCATCGGTGAGAGTAGTTGATTCTATATGAATGCGCAAGTGTAAGTTGTAGTGATGGTATATGACGATTATTTTCCTTCACGATAAAGTTGCAGTCCACACAAATATAGATTTGGTTGTAAAGTTACTTAGTTATGATTTCTTGGGCAATCTTTAATAGAGTACATCTTAAACTATTTAACTTCATTAAACAAGAAGGGGTTGTGTTATATTGGAAACTTAATTTTCTAAGCACAACATGGATTAAACACAGCTTCTGGACTAGGTAACTTCTGGTGATGAAATTTTCATTTAGAGCGCATAATGCAGAGATAAAAGAACTGTAAAAATTTTAGATATTTTCACGCAGCAGAATAATTATGAAAAAATATAATACACAGCCACTGCTAGAACCTAGTTATTTTTATACAGGACAAACCATGCAAGTATTGACACCAAAAATTTTACAGGCGATTAATCCATCCATATATGTGTTACTGTAATTTTTTTAGATTTTACTGTGCAAGATACAAAGCATAATAAATAGGACAAGATACACCTACTTTAATAAAGATTAATTTCTACATGATGTTGTACAGGTTTTCTGAGTATGAAACTTTTTATACAGCAAGAGCTACTCTAAAGACTCCCACAGTAAAAATATGAACATTTTCCCAAGCAAAGACAGTAATTATTTTTATTTAGTGCATTTTTCCCACCACAACATTATATAAATAGGTTACAGAGAGGAAGAAGGTTCTAAACTTTTTCTGTGGTATTTAGGCATCAATAAACAGCTCTGGAAAAATTTCACAACATGAATCACAATATAACAGCAGTTACAATTTAGTTTTATTATTTCATGGCATAAACAAGGTTTAACAAAAAGTTTAGCTAGAGATGGGTTCTGGTCCTAATATTTTTACACTGGCCTACAAATCAAGCAACCAATCTACTATTAAATTTTTCAGATTTAGCCTTTGTCTACAACAGTGGGTACAATTAAAGTCTATTAAACCTTCCATTTAATTTATAGCAAGATTTATCAAGCACCTGAAGAATTGCATGTAACAAAAGTTGTAGATTATCATCTAAAGATTCCAGAATAGTTGAGTTTGTATTCTATATGAATTTTACAAGTTCACTGTTTTTGAAACTAGGTTTAAAACTTTCTTTTACAGAAGGGTCCCTGGAAACTTGCGTGCAGGCCCATAGGAAGATTGCAATCAAAGCAATGTGGTCCCTGGCTGCGCCGGCATGGCGGCTAGCCAGATTCCAGCGAGGGGGCTCGTCGGCGGTGAGGGGAAAAGGGTTGTGGAGATCTAGGGAGGTGAGAGCTACCTTGGGATGGCCTTGGTCGGGGTGGGGATGGCCGGAAGTGTCTCGTCGGCGCGGAGCAGAGGGGCGGTGGCGGGACAAAGCATCGGCGATGGTGCTCCGGCGAGGAGGGGAGGGTGTGGGCTGGTCGATGAGCTTCGCGGCGTCGAGGGAAACCCATTTCAAGGCTTGGCTTGGACGGAGGAGCTTTGGAGTGGGCTGTCCGCGGAATAGCAGGGGAGCGGCGGCGGTGCGGGCGGCGCTAGCGGTGCTCCGGCGGTCGAGACGGCTGGGGAAGAGGCCAGTGAGCTTCAGTGGAGGGAGGGCAAGCTCGTTGGGCGACGGGTTTGGGCATTGGGAGGCTGGGGAGTGGGGCTCCACGGGCGGGTGCTGCACGGCGGCGGTAATAGTGGCGACGGCGGCGTTCTGGTGTTTGGGCGCGCGAGGGGGGTGGCTCAGTGCGGTCTTATGTAGGCAGCAGAGAGGCGGGAGGAGGGCGGGACTGGACCGTGAGACGCGAGCGCGGGCGGCACGACGGGAGCGCGTGACTGGTCGTGGTGGGCGACGAGCGGAGCCGGCGCAGCGTGCGGCGGGCGCGGGCAGGGGATTGGGCGCTGAGGATTTGGCATGGGGAGCAGGAGATCATGCGGCGCGCGGGTTGGGCAAGAAGCTGCAGCAGCTGGCGTGCCTGGCAGCGAGCGCGGCGACTGGCGGGACGCGGCGGAGGCACGGGCACGGCGCGGTTTGTCCATTAGGCGCGGCGGGCGGCGAGCAGAGGCGCGCGTCGCCGGCGTGCGCGTGGCGTGCGCGGACTGGGGAGGAGCACGGCGTGGGGAGCAGCTCGGCGCAGGGAGGAGCGCAGCGTGCGGGCACAGCCAGGCATTGGCTTGGCGCCTAGCGCCGATCACGCATCCCCGGCCAAGTGGCCTGCGGCGACTGCGCGGCAGGCGGAGGGTCGGGCGATGCGAGGGTCGGGCGAAGCGAGGGGTCGGGCGAAGCCGAGGGTCGGGCGAAGCGAGGGTCGGGCGAGCGAAGGGTCGGGCGAAGCCGAGGGTCGGGCGAAGCGAAGGGTCGGGTGAAGTGGCTGCGCGTCGGAGGGTCGGGCGGAGCGTAGAAAAAGGGTCTGCAGTGAAACTAAAAGAAAAGGCAGGGGCTGGTTTGCAATTTCAAGTGTTTCTCAAATTTTCGTGTTGCAAATCAAAAATCCTTGAACATGAAAGTTGTTCAAAATGAAAAGTTACACAAGTTTTGTTTCAGGCCAAAGTTCATTTAAGTTATAGTTTAGAAGTTATTTTAGAAAACTCAAAGAGTATAATTCGGAGGGCACGTCATTTCCTGGGCAAAACTTTGCATTCAACTAGACTTTTGTTTAACATGTCAATAACGACATGCCTATTCGGTTTCGTAGCCATGGTAGCATCGATGTGAAAGTTATTTAATTTGTTTGATTAACGTACATGTACTTATGCACATATACCCAACTATTTTCAATTCCAAGCAAAATCAATTTATAATTCATTTTCTTTTAAACTTTTCTTAATTATTTATGCATCGTGTTAAGCTAATGAGGCTTATTTCATAAATTAAACACCTGAGATGTTACAGCCGCCTATAAAAGGCAGCACGAAGCCGCTCACGCGCGCCCAGACTCACCAGAAGCTCCCCGCCGCTGCCATTGCCGCCGCTGTGCCAAGCTCGCCATGGAGCTCACCTCTCCGGCCACCCATTGCCAGAGCTGAGCCTCCAACCGCCACCACACCGCCCCACGGGAGCTCACTGCCCCGCCCATCGCCGCCCACCTCAGCCAGAGCACCACCGGCGCTGCCTCCACCGCCGCTGCACCCCACCTCGCCGTGGACAGCCCAGCTCCGACCCTCCTCCGCCCTAGCCAAGCCTCGAAACGGGTTCCCCTCGACGCCGCGAATCTCACCGACCCGCCCCCGCAGGCTCTAGCTCGCTGGAGCATCGTCGCCGACGCACCGCACCGCCACCGCCCCCTGCTCCGCGCCGAAGAGCCACCTCCGGCTATCCCCAAACCCCGACCAAGGCCCACACAAGGTAGCTCTTTCCTCCCTAGTTCTCCCCGACCCTTTTTCCCTCGCCACCGACGAGCCCCCTCACCGGAATTTGGCTGGCCGCCATGCCAGCGCCGCCCAGGGACCACATTGCGATGATTGAAATCTTTAAAAGGGTTTGCACGCAAGTTTCCAAGGGCATATCTGCAAACCAGTGTTTTAACTTTAGTTTAAAAAACAGCGAACTTGTAAAATTCATATAAAATCGTAGAGAAATCAAAAAAATACAAACTCAACTGTTCTAGAATATTTAGAAGACAATATACAACTTTTGCTACATGCATTTCTTCAGATGCTTTCTATATTTTGTTCTACATTAAATGGAAGTTTTAATAGCTTTTAATTGTACCCACTATTGTAGACCAGTGCTGAATCTGATTTTTGATAGTGGCTTAGTTTCTTGATGTGTAGGCCTGTTGACGCCAGATTTTGACACGTATTGAATCGGCGTCAGGGGAAGAAGATTGGCCGATGCAGGAGATCTGAGAGCTACAGTAAGGAATCGGCCGATCGGGGTAACAGTCGAAAATCGGCCGATTGGTGGCGCAGCCCACACCGATAGGATAGGATTATTCCAGAAGATCCTGGTCAAAAGCTGGTCAACGAGGTATGCTAAGACGACCGAAAAGCAATTAAAGAAGTTCTGACTGGATTAGGAAGCGGCGGCGGAAGATTCTGCGGGAGTCCATTTCCTTTTTAAAGTTATTATAGATATAGTAGTTTTCCTGTTTTAAATAAGGTTGTAACAAGTCGTAATCGACCAGGAGTCCTAGTTTCAGGGTATAAATAGGAGTCGCTAGGGTTTTGCAAAGAACAACCAACATCAATCAACAAAATACTTCTACTTTTTACCAGTACTTTACTTTTCAAGTCGGCGACTTCGCCAATATCTTTTTCTTTAACGAGTTCGTACAGATTGGCAGGGCTGCATCAACCTGATCTCCGGCCAATTGGTAGGTTCCGCTTATCGAGTAATATCCGAGCTTTAACTACGGGCGCATCGCTGTGGTTTCGTTTGGATTTATTCACAAGTTATCGATATTTACTAGAATTGCAAGTTTTACCTGTTATTCTAGTATTATCACCAGTTATCCAGCTTGAGATCAGGGTAATCGGCTTCGTCATCGTTCTCCTTCGATTCATCGCCATACAGCCGATTAGATCTGTTTCAAGTGTTGCTTCTATAGTAATTGTTTAGATTGCTCTAGCAGTTCTCTTTACAATTACTATGCGATCATCGGCTGACTCATAGCCGATCATCTCTACAGCAAATCGGCCGATTTGCCGCCGACGCGCTCCTCAGGACAGATCGGAAATCCAGCCGATCGACGCGCCTGGAATTTAATACTCTATTTCCTTGTCAATCAACAGGTCAGATTGACTGGCACGCCGCGCGAACCGCACCAGGGCGATAACCCGAACAGGAGCTAAGCAGATTCTCCCGGGTCGTGTGTCCGACGCTGAAGACCCATCGGCCGATTCCTATCCAACCGATTTTAGCGCCAACACACTTTTGGCACGCCCGGTGGGACCATCCAAGACCTGATATGTCGAACAACGCAGAAATCTCTGACTGCAACATCATCGGGGTCACAGAAGCTGATCTCAAGGACGACCAGAGGGAGGAATTGGCCAAACATCTAGAAGATTACAAGAAGATATACCTCCAGTCGTTCAGTCGTACCAGAAGTGGGGAAGCAGTTAAGAAAGCTCCTATTCCAGCACCTCGCCACATCACCATTGCTGAAGACTCGGGCAAGATGTCAGAGATGATTCAGCAGTCCGTGTATCAAGCGTTCATTGACCAATCCTCGGTGATGAGCAACACGGTGTACAACGCCGTTGTCAACTCTCTGGCCAGCGGAGCCGTTCAAGGTTATTAGGGACCGGCGTATGCCCCTCCAAATACCCTGCCGGCCAGAAGCTTACCCTACACATCCCAATCGGCATCTCAGCCGATATTGACGCAGCGCGAAGGATACAGCTCTCCACCACTTCCGGCGTCTCGAAGATACAGCGGTGCACCATGTCTCCCATCGCGAGCGCCGCTTCAACCTGTTCAAATGGCTTCTGTGCAAACACCGCCTACAAGCTCAGTGCCTTGGGGGGCATCAGCCACGACGTATTTACCCGAGCCAGCGAACGGGCATCGCACTTACCCGTTCCAGGTGCCGTACCAATCGGCCGCCCGGCCGACGGTCTCCCAGTACCAGCCGATTTTACCAGAAATCGGCAGGGGGGCATCAGCCATGACGCATTTTCCCGAGCCAGCGAACGAGCATGGCACTTATCCGTTCCAGGTGCCATACCAATCGGCCGTCCGGCCGGTGGTCTCTCAGTACCAGCCGATCTTACCAGAGATCGGCAGGGGGGCAAGCACTGTGCAGGCATTCAGAGGCGCGGCGCCAGCAGCAACGTACGAAGGGGGTGCGGACGCGTTTCGCCAGCAGTTATCGGCCGTTCAGCAAACTTCGCTGATTCATCACCTGGCCGAACCAGCCCTTCAACACGTGCCCGCGCCGAGAACAACTGTTCATCAGCAGCAGGTGGATTGGACGGCAAGAATAGCAGAAGTAATCCAAGATCAGTTTGGGCTGAAGCCGAAAGTTCAAACTTATACTTACAAGACGCCGTATCCATCGGCCTATGACTTGTTGCCGTTCCCACACCGCTACAAGGTTCCTGATTTCACCAAGTTCTCAGGGACGGATGACACATCCACTGTGGAGCACATTAACAGATTCATCATCCAGTGCGAAGAAGCTGCCACGCAAGACGCTCTGAGGGTACGGTTATTTTCATCATCTCTATCCGGATCGGCCTTCCAGTGGTTCACCACTTTACCGCCAAATTCTATCGTCACGTGGGCCGATCTGGAGAAACAATTCCACAAGTACTTCTATGCGGGAGTACACGAGATGAAGCTTTCGGATCTAACCAGCCTCAGGCAGAGGAACGATGAGCCGGTGACAGGGTATATACAGAGATTCAGAGAGATCAAAAACAAGTGCTACAGCCTGGCCCTGACCGATGCACAGTTGGCCGATATCGCTTTCCAGGGCCTCTTACCGCAAATCAGAGAAAGATATGCCGCCCAAGAGTTTGAGAGCCTGAGTCAAATCGTCCACCGATTGTCAGGGCAAGAGATCCGACCGTTTGAACAGCGGAGGAGCTTTCAGAAGAAGGTGGCGTATTTGGAGGGATCTGAATCCGACGTAGAGGAAGAAATCGGCCTGGCGGAATGGGTAAAAGGGAAAAAACCAATATCCTGCCCCTTTGGCAAGAAGGAGCCAGAGACATTCGGCTTTGACACGTCCAAGGCCGACAAAATTTTTGATCTACTGCTTCAGGAGGGACAGATCAAGCTGTCGCAGCATCACACCATCCCTACGGCCGATCAGCTGAAGAAGATGAAATACTGCAAGTGGCACAACGCTACTTCTCACGACACCAATGAATGTAAAGTCTTCCGCCAGCAGATACAATCGGCCATTGAACAAGGGCGGCTCAAGTTTGAGACTCCAACCAAACCGGCAATGCCGATGAAGATAGATCAGCATCCCTTCCCGGCCAACACGGTCAACGCTGGAGAAGAATCAAGTCAAACCAAGGTGCTGACGTCAGAATCGGCGAGAAAAGACGGCGTTGTCGATCCCAGGAGGCAGATCACGGCGGGAGAAATCAGAAGGAACAGGCGAGGACCAGAACGACCACACAGGCCTGTCACCTCCCGATTTCTACTCAGGAAATATCGGCGGCAGCAAGAACAAGCACAACACCAAGAAGAGATGATACGCCGGCGTGAAGATCACTGGCAGTGTCCCTTCTTCATCCACTGCTGGGAGAACGATATCAGACTGCCCTCTGCCGATAATTTTCCGGAGTGCAACGGATCAAACCGCAACGATCGCCCGAAGCCACACTCTAGGGACAGAGGATCAGAGCCGATCAACAGAAATCGGCGCGAAGAACGACACGTTTCGGTGCATGATCGGCTGCGGGGCAGAGTTGACCGATACAGTAGGTCAAATAGCAAGATCGGCCAGCAAGATGGACTGGGGGGCAGGATCAGCGCGCACGATCGGCTGGAAGAGATGGCCGATGATAGGGTGTCAGACGAAGATCCCCAAGGAAGGGAACCAGATTGGGAACACGCTAAACCATCGGCCAAACCAGTGAACCCCAGGTGGTGTCCCGATGGCCTATCCAGATCCCAAAAGCGGAGAATCCAACGCCTACGCCAGTTAGAACATCAAGAAGGAGAACAAAGACATGTGCTAGAAAGAAGGAATGTGAAATCTCGAATTTGGCGCCCAAAGAAAAATGATCAGGAAGCAAACAGCCAAGAATCGGCAGCCGAAATCGATATGGTTTTCATACTGCCGATGGAGTTCATGGCGCCAAGCGATCGGGACAAAGTGACAAATACAGAGGAAGAGCAAATGGCACAACTGGCATTAGAGCCGATGACGGCTATGTTTGAGAAGCCAGAGGAAGAGAAACGACAGCACCTCAAAGCGCTGTTTCTCAAGGGCTACGTCAACGGAAGACCCGTCACCAGACTACTGGTAGATGGAGGCGCGGCAGTCAACATCATGCCGTATGCTATGTTCCACAAGCTGGACAAGGGCGATGACGACCTCACCAAGATGGACATGATGCTGAAGGATTTCGAAGGCAACGTGTCGCCTGCCCGCGGGGCATTCTGCGTCGACCTCACCATCGGCAGTAAGACCCTCCCCACTACTTTCTTCGTTGTTAATGGCAAAGGGTCCTATATATGCTGCTTGGTCGCGACTGGATACATGCAAATTGCTGTGTCCCCTCTACTATGCATCAATGCCTTGTACAATGGGTCGGCGACAGTACAGAGATAGTCGCAGCCGATTCTGTCTACAGCGTTGCAGCGGCCGATACGCAACAGTGGAGCTGCGAGCACGTCAAGTATATATCTGGCAGGACTTGGGACACTGACTTCCTGAGAGTGTCCGATTTCGGTCTACAGCCGATCCAAGCAGTCGGCTCCGAAGATTCAGAATAAATGGATCAGCTCATCCGAGAAGATGGGAAGCTGGGGCACGGATTCACGTCGGCCGATCTGTTAGAGATGGTAGATTTGGGAGATGGCAGCAAACCGAGGCCGACGTACATTAGTGCCAATTTGGATTCTGAGTACAAATGCAAATTGATAAGTTTATTGAAAGAGTTCAGGGATTGCTTTGCTTGGGAATACCACGAGATGCCAGGACTAGACCGGTCTATTGTTGAACACCGGTTACCTATAAAATCAGGATATCAGCCGTATCAGCAGCCCGCACGACGGTGTAACCCCAAAATTCTACCTGACATAAACGCCGAGATTACAAAGTTGATTGAGGTAGGATTTATTCGGCAGTGCCGCTACGCCGAATGGATTTCTAACATTGTGCCTGTATACAAGAAGAATGGAAAGTTGCGTGTGTGCATCGATTTCAGGAACTTAAATCAGGCGACGCCAATGGATGGTTATCCGATGCCAACGGCCGATATCTTGGTGGATGCTGCCGCAGGCCACAAAGTCATAAGTTTCATGGATGGGAATGCCGGGTACAATCAGATATTAATGGTCGAAGAAGATATTTCGAAAACGGCTTTTAGGTGCCCAGGCCATCTTGGTTTATTTGAATGGGTAGTTATGACTTTTGGTTTGAAAAACGCCGGTGCTACATATCAACGGGCCATGAACTACATCTTCCACAAACTCATTGGTTCATCAGTGGAAATTTATATAGGTGACGTCGTGGTCAAGTCAAAAGGTCACCAGGATCATCTGGCCGATTTACAGGAAGTGCTGGAGTGCACAAGGAAGCATGGGTTGAAGATGAACCCAAACAAGTGTGCGTTTGGCGTATCGGCCGGACAATTCTTGGGATTTATGGTCCATGAGCGTGGGATAGAAGTCAGCTGCAAGACTATAGACGCCATCAATAAAGTAGTGGCCCCACAGAACAAAACTGATCTGCAGTCCCTCATCGGCAAGGTCAATTTCATTAGAAGATTCATATCCAATCTATCGGGACGTATTCAGGCTTTTACTCCTCTGTTGAAATTAAAGCCCGACCAAGAGTTCACATGGGGAGAAGAGCAACGCAAGGCACTGGAGAGTATCAAGCAGTATCTGGTCTCACCTCCGGTGTTAGCCCCACCACAGCCTGGTAAGCCGTTCAAGTTATATTTATCGGCTGACGAGCAGGCTATTGGATCGGCGTTGGTACAGGAGTTTGAGGGGAAAGAACGAGTGGTGTACTACGTCAGCAGAAGACTTTTAGACGCCGAAACAAGATATTCTTCGGTGGAGCGATTATGCTTGTGCTTGTACTTTTCATGTACTATGCTCAGGCACTATTTGCTATCGGCAGAATGCATAGTCGTATGCAAGGATGATGTGGTGAAGTATATGCTATCATTGCCGATTTTGAAGGGGCGGATTGGAAAATGGATCCTGGCTTTGTCAGAATTCGATCTAAGGTACGAATCGGCCAAAGCCGTCAAAGGTCAAGTGATGGCCGATTTCATAGTTCAGCATTGTGGACCAGAAATTGCCACCGTTGAACCAGTTCCATGGACTCTATATTTTGATGGTTCTTCGTGTGGGGTCGGATCAGGAATCGGCATCGTTCTTGTGTCGCCTCGGGGGGCAACTTATGATTTCTCTCTGCCGATAGAGGCTTCTGCAACCAACAACCAGGCGGAGTATCGAGCTGTTCTGAAATCTTGAGGATTTATTATGAAGATTGTCTTCAACTTTTGAAAGGCTTCAAATCTGCAACAATTGAGCACATCCCCAGAGATTATAATGGAGAAGCCAACAGACTGGCTCAACATGCTTCTGGGTATCGGCCGATTCAGGGAGCGATGACGCTAGAACTTGCGGCCGATGACTGGCGGAAGGGGATCGCCGATTATTTGAAAAATCCATCCCAAAAGGTGGATCGGCGAACACGTTTTCAGACTACAAAGTATGTGTTGCTTGAGGATGACTTGTTTTTTCGGACGATTGATGGAGTTCTTCTCAAATGCCTGGGAACAGAAGACGCAAAGGTCCTAATGGGAGAAATCCATGAAGGCGTGTGTGGAGCTCATCAATCGGCCCATAAAATGAAGTGGATGATCAGGAACAATGGATATTACTGGCCGACCATCCTGGAAGATTGTTTTAAGTATTACAAAGGATGCCAAGACTGTTAGAGGTTTGGCGATGTGCAGCGCGCACCAGCATCGGCTATGAACCCGATAATTAAGCCGTGGCCGTTCAGAGGTTGGGGAATAGATCTCATCGGACAGATTCATCCTCCGTCTAGCAAAGGGCATAAGTTCATATTGGTGGCTACAGATTACTTTACCAAATGGGTGGAGGCAGTTCCTTTGAGGAACGTGACGTCAGCCGATATGATTGAGTTTTTTAAAAGCCATATTATATATCGATTTGGTATTCCTCAAACCATCACAACTGATCAAGGGACAATGTTCACTTCTGGAGAATTCGGAGAGTTCGCCGCCGATATGGGGATTAAATTATTAAATTCCTCTCCATACTATGCTCAAGCCAATGGCCAAGCGGAGCCATCTAACAAGGGGATAATCAAGCTAATTAAGAGCAAGATAGAAGAACAACCCAAGAAGTGGCATATATCTTTGGCTGAATCTTTATGGGCGTACAGGATGGCTTGTCATGGGGCCACTAAAATATCCCCTTATCATTTGGTTTATGGCCATGAAGCAGTCTTACCATGGGACATAAGAACAGGGTCAAGACGCATATCGCTACAGGATCAGTTAACGGCCGATGATTATTCCTTTCTCATGAAAGATGAACTTGACGATTCGGCGGGTTTGTGGTTAAGAGCTCTAATCAGCATAGAGGAGAACAAGAAAAGGGTGGCCAGATGGTATGACAAGAAGGTCAAAGTCAAATAGTTCTCTCAGGGAGATCTGGTATGGAAGCTGGTGCTGCCGATAGGATCTAAGGATCCCAAATTCGGTAAGTGGTCACCCACTTGGGAAGGGCCGTATAGAATCAGCCGATGTGCTCCCGGAAATGCATACATTCTGGCGACGATAGAAGGGGAGGAATTCCCAAGAGCTCTGAATGGACGATATTTGAAAAGGTACTATCCAAGCATTTGGGTAGATGCATAACTTACAGCATGATATATCAAGATTACATGGCCGACATGGTGTAAGTCGCCCTTAGAATAAAAACACTACTGGTTACGCCTGCGTTGGATTTCTCTTTCGACGCGACCTAATTTTATCATGAGGGAGAGCCTTTCATCTTTCAAGTCCTTTGCAGTAACTCCAGCTTCAGCTTGGTCGCAGAGTTCTTTCAGCAGGCGGGCCTTCTCCTCTTCCAAATCTTTCATGGTGGCTTCAGTCTTAGCTTCAGCAAGTCGGTGTGAAGATGAGGAACTCTCGTCAGAGGATGGCATTTGTTCAAAGCAGACGAGATCCATATGGTCCAAGATTGATCGGACACTGGCAGGAACATGATCTTTGAGTTCTTCAGAGTGAGCTTTTATCAGATCTATATCAGCTTGCGACAAAGGCTTGCCTGAATGCATGATTTCGATCGCTCTTTCCAAAACAGGGCTGAGACGGTTCGGCTGAAAGAAGGAATAGGCAAATATGTTGGAACAAAGTGAGATGTCTCAGGAAGGGATGGAGAGGAAATTGATACCTGATTAACGGAAGAGGAGGATCGAGAAGATATTTTAATGCTTGACCAAAGACGGCGAGCGGCGGGTTTCAGAGGGAAAAGAAGACAAGCCAGATGAACATTTTTGGAAATAATACGAAGAATCGTATTTATAGAAAGGAAGAGACAGAGGGTTGGCAAGTCGTATACCGCCGGAGTAAAGACATCAGTAAATGTAAAGCTGCCAGGGGAGATGGTCAAAGTCTGAATCTACATGCCAACATAAATCCTGTTACCGGATTCCATGTCATAGAGCTGATTCTAGAAAAAGATCAGATGCAGAGGGAAAGGTAACACAACTGATTCCGAGGTTTACTCCTGTCGCAATGGGGAAGCTTAGAGAGAAGGATTAAAGAAAAAGTTTTGAAGAAAAAGTTATATTTTACTCCGAAACTGGGGGGCATGTGTTGACGCCAGATTTTGACACGTATTGAATCGGCGTCAGGGGAAGAAGATTGGCCGATGCAGGAGATCTGAGAGCTACAGTAAGGAATCGGCCGATCGGGGAACAGTCGAAAATCGGCCGATTGGTGGCGCAGCCCACACCGATAGGATAGGATTATTCCAGAAGATCCTGGTCAAAAGCTGGTCAACGAGGTATGCTAAGACGACCGAAAAGCAATTAAAGAAGTTCTGACTGGATTAGGAAGCGGCGGCGGAAGATTCTGCGGGAGTCCGTTTCCTTTTTAAAGTTATTATAGATATAGTAGTTTTCCTGTTTTAAATAAGGTTGTAACAAGTCGTAATCGACCAGGAGTCCTAGTTTCAGGGTATAAATAGGAGTCGCTAGGGTTTTGCAAAGAACAACCAACATCAATCAACAAAATACTTCTACTTTTTACAAGTACTTTACTTTTCAAGTCGGCGACTTCGCCAATATCTTTTTCTTTCACGAGTTCGTACAGATTGGCAGGGCTGCATCAACCTGATCTCCGGCCAATTGGTAGGTTCCGCTTATCGAGTAATATCCGAGCTTTAACTACGGGCGCATCGCTGTGGTTTCGTTTGGATTTATTCACAAGTTATCGATATTTACTAGAATTGCAAGTTTTACCTGTTATTCTAGTATTATCACCAGTTATCCAGCTTGAGATCAGGGTAATCGGCTTCGTCATCGTTCTCCTTCGATTCATCGCCATACAGCCGATTAGATCTGTCTCAAATGTTGCTTCTATAGTAATTGTTTAGATTGCTCCAGCAGTTCTCTTTACAATTACTATGCGATCATCGGCTGACTCATAGCCGATCATCTCTACAGCAAATCGGCCGATTTGCCGCCGACGCGCTCCTCAGGACAGATCGAAAATCCAGCCGATCGACGCGCCTGGAATTTAATACTCTATTTCCTTGTCAATCAACAGGTCAGATTGACTGGCACGCCGCGCGAACCGCACCAGGGCGATAACCCGAACAGGAGCTAAGCAGATTCTCCCGGGTCGTGTGTCCGACGCTGAAGACCCATCGGCTGATTCCTATCCGGCCGATTTTAGCGCCAACAAGGCCAATGTAAAAATCTTAGGACCAAAACCCATATCTAGCTAAGCTTTTTGTTAGACTTTGGTTGATGCCATAAATGGGTAGATTTAATTTCACCTACTGTTATGATGCGATTTTTGTTGTGAAACTTTTCTAGAACGGTTATATTGATGCGTAGGTACCACAAAAATATTTAGGGACTTTTTACCTGTCTGTAACCACTTATGTAATTTTTGAGGTGGAAAAATGCATTAAATCAATGTAACTAGTTTTTTGCTTGGAAAATGTTTATATTTTTACTATAGGATACTTTGGATTAGAACAAGCTATATAAAAAGTTTCATTCTCAGAAACCCTGTAAAACATCTTGTAGAAATTGATCTTTATTAAAATAGGTGTATCTTGTCCTATTTATTATGCTCTGTTTCTTGCACAATAAAATCTAAAAAGTTTACAGTAACACATATATGGATAGATTAACACCCTTTAAAACTGTTAGTATCAATACTCGCATGGTTTGTTCTGTATAAAAAAACTAGGTTCTAGCAGTGGCTGTGTATTATTTTTTTCATATTTAATCTGCTACACAAAAATGCCTGAAATTTTTGCAGTGGTTTTGTCTCTGCATGTGGTACTCTGAGTAAAAGTTTCATCACTAGAAGTTACCTAGCACACAGCCCCCCCTTCTTGTTTAATGGAGTTAATCAGTTTAAGTTATACTCTATTAACGATTGCCCAAGAAATCTTAACTAAGTAAATTCACAACAAAATCTATGTTTTTGTGGACTGCAACTTTATCGTGATGAAAATAAATGTCATATACCATCACCACAACTAATACTTGTGCATTCATATAGAATCGACTACTCTCGCTGACGGAACGTACGAGCTGGTGCCCGAGTCTGAGAGTGAGCAGCGTGAAGCTCAAGTGAATCTAACTGAAGTTTTCGATGACCCGAACCAAAGTTCGGAAGAGCTCAAGGCTAGCTTTGCTCAAGAAGGCAAGCCTCAGAGCATGAACCCTATTTTTCTAAATTATGCAACTTGTTACTCTATTTTAGTTGTGCATTAAGTTTATAGGAGTTGAATGAAGACTTAGTTGCTTGATCTTAGGTTCCTATGATCTGAACACTAGATATAAGGTTTGATAGAATACTATGCTAATAGGACTCCGGTAAAAGTCGAGTGATTTCCTGTCACTCGCGAGAATATAGGAGTTGAATGTTTACTATATGCTGCAATCATAAGGTTGACGGACGGGGCTATGGTGCGATGTTCATATTGATGATTGAGGCCCCGTCTGTTTAGAGAAAAATACTAAGGCCGCAGTGTGTGGTAGTGGTGTTTAAGTCTTTGAATGAACTAACCACATGTCGAGAATATGGTAATCAGTAAGCTTACGTACTGGATTGAACCGTGGCCGGAATATACTCCCCACCGTCTTGAATTCTTTCATATCTAGCTAATGGTGGGTGCATGTGCCGCCATGGCCCGACGTACCATGGTCCATGGGGACGTGCAGTCGACGGCGGTGGGCCTGTTCCGTGAAGCGGGAATTGAAGGGAAAAGTTGCATGTGTGACTCTGGGAGTATCCATGTGATGTGTGTTTAGTTCTGCCTTGCAAAGTTAAGAAATTCGATTCAAATCGTCCATTTCTCGCGGTTATTGAGACTGCTTGACCCTTTTACTACATAGAGTAAGAAGAAGAACAATGATGATGATTAATATTGTTGAATGTAAATTAATTCTTTCACCATGTATGATATCGGATAGTTGCTTACCTAGAATGGTTAAAGAAAACTAGAATCTGGAGCTAAAATTTGAAAGTAAAGACCTACTTGTATATGCTTTTCGGCAAAACAAACCCCTCAAGCCAAAAGCCTTGCATGCCTAGGAGTCGGCTAAGTATATTTCACTAGTCGGGTAAGCCTTGCTGAGTATTAGTATACTCAGCCTTGCTTATGGCTTATTTTCGGGAGATACTTTTGAGGACATGGTTGCTAGTTTGACTTGGCCATGTACTCTTCCTCCTGGTTGGTCGGTAGAATGGGATGCGTCCCCGGCCAATGTTGATAATGCTGAGTGATGTCTCGTACGGGCTTCATCGAGACATCATGTATGGTCGAGTAGTTTATCGTTGTTTTTCCTCTGCAATGAACTCTGAAGAACCTGTTTACTTTAAACTCTGAAGTACTCGTTTTAAAAATTCGAACTTGGTCTGTAATAAAAAAATTATGTTGAACTCTGTGATGTAAAATTTGTGGAATGTTGTATTCTCTGGGCTCACCTTCGTGTGTGTACTCTATATGTGTTGTTTCGATCGGCAAACCCATGGTTGTACTCTATGTGTGTACTCTATGTGTGTACTCTATGTGTGTACTCCGTTTGAAATGCAAGTTAGCCCTCATTGCCCTCGAGGTGATGGTTAGCGCACTTTTGAGCCGGATTAATTCAGGTGGTTCTGCCACAGCTGGTATCAGAGCCGAAATGCACACACCAGAGAGTATAACAAGCGTTAAACACTTGTTTTGATAAAACTTGACCCAAAAAAATGCGTTTGCAAAATGCGTTGGTTCGTTCAGGTTGGTACCTAGTTCGTAAGGCCCTAGGGGATTACGGAAAAGTTAATAGGTGGCTATCTAACTTATGTATATTACCAACTGACTTCCAGCACATTACTTTATGTCAAAACTTACTTTTATGCACAACCGACCTTTAAATTTCTATAACGACGCACTCATCGCTAAGGTAAGAAGGTAAGAATCCTCAGCCATCTGAGAGAGCTTGGCCTTCCTGTCGGTGATGCGAGCCGAACGCTGCACTCAAGCAGTGGCCTACTTGATGTGCTGCCAATATACCAACTATTAGTTGATTATATTGGGAGTAGAAGGTTTGGCGCAGGGTATTGCGATCGCTGTTCATGCTCCCGTGAATACGCTATCTTGATAGCGTATGTTAACGTCGTCTGTACGGCGGGAATTGTACGGATGCCGTTTCTATAGTGAACGGTAATGAATGCGGACGCTTTTATGAGTGCTGACATGAAATGTTCAATAGATATATATACTCTATGAATTTTCTGTAGGTACACTAACCGCGATTATGATAAGTTAAAGAATGGTTAGAGAATTTTCGACTAGCTATTATAGTGAGAGACGTATTGTGTATGCCACCGAAACTAATTCCGTAAGACCAAAGCTATTTGGCAATTATTTTATTTTGTGAGGATGAATAGGACGTGCATGCATCATGACCATATAAAATCTGAAATTGAAAATGCAATGCTTGAGAGTGGTAAGGTTCATGCGTGCACAAGATTGTCTTACGTAAGGATTATCTAGCAATCCGTCTCTTCCTGTCGTGTTTGGAAAGATGAAATTGTTGAGCATAGAAAATGATCCCTTCTGAAGAAGCTCACGTTGAAAGCTTTGTTCCAAAAATTGTATTCCACCTCCTATTTAAATATGAAAAATTCTGAACATATGGATAATGAGAAACAACAAAGACCTTGAGATGTCAGTTTTCTGTCCAAAATGAGCACTTCTGCCACATAAATTTTTATGCCCTCTTACTACAGTTTTCTGCAAAAGTGTCCAACACAAAACTTGATGTAAATTTACTCAGGCAGCTACTGTTAAAATCTGGTAAGTTTTGGCTGGCTAGATTTTTCCTGGTGCATGAAATATTGGCTCACTGTTCACTGAATTTTCTGGCTAGACAGTAAAGTAAAACCTTAAGAGAAAAATCATCTTAGAGCCTGATTTAGCTCTGGAATTTAAGAGTCAAAGTTGTGCACCAATACCTTAGGAATATTCTGGTAAAAGTTGAGAAATTTTGGACAAGAACTGTTGAAGTTATGGCTATTTTAGCGCACTATACAGAACCTGTCCACTATGTTGTTCACACTTTTTCCCGATCTCACCCATTTGATCTTTTGTTCAGATGGCCGAGCCTGTTGCCATGATGGTGGATGAGGATGGACGCGTTCACTTGTAGTGTCTCCACAGGGAGGGCTTTCCCTCTATCTTGTGGGATGTTCTGAGCACCGCGGGCTATCCAATTCTCCCACATTACATGGGACTGGAGTTTGCAGAGAATGGAGTTACCCAGTGCCGCGTCAACGTGACCATCTTTCCGCACCCACTACACCCGGAGTGGCCCACCTTGGAGATTGAGGCTTTTGGTTACCGTTTGGCCGATACTTGGGAGCTTGCTGCCATGAGGGCACTCACCACTTTCTGTGCGCAGTGCCCCGAGGTCGTCACGCTCACTCCTATTGGTTTGTTTCCTGCTGCAAAAGACAACGACCCCTTTTGGCTCAACAGGGTACAACACTCACAGTACTTGGTAGACTTACACACCCAGGAGACCATCGAGACCTCCGTGCGGTGCATGAATGCATTGTGCCGACTTCAGGCCCTCCAGAGTCAGGCGCTTGTGCAGCTCGCCGACCTTGCACGGGCCTACCACATGATGTCAAACAACAGAGATGAGCAGATTCAGGAGCTCAGTGAGGAACTTGAGGACAGAGACACCCGGATTGGCCAACTTGAGGGCCAAGTTCAGGAGCACGACACTCTCATGGGTGAGAGAGATGACATGATAGTGCACTTGGAGGAGCAGCTCCATGATCTGAACCTTGAGTTGGAGGATGCTAATGAGCACATTCAGTGGCACCATGATCAGAATGCCCCTCCCGATGTGGTGGCTATGGAGGAAGATGTTGAGGAGCCACAGGAGATTGACGGTGTTTCAGGTATAGACTTCGAGGGTGAAGCACCGCAGCCACCTCCGATGGGAGCTCACTCTCCTACTAGCAGCGAGTCGTCCGTCAACAACCTCGACGATTTCTAGTTGATGACCTAGGAGGACTTTTGCATATACTCCTCGATAGTGTAGCCTAACTTTTGGCAAGTGTTATAATAGGCTAACTGAGATTTGAGTACCTCTTTTGAGACGAGTGCATCTCGACTATTGGATACTCTAATCGTGTAGGCCATGGCTAAAAACTTGGTGGTTTGATTGTTATGTTGGAAAGCAGTTGAATCTGCGATTGCAGAAACTTGTCGGACTTTTTACCCATGTTTTCTTACATTTCTGGGCTGAGTGTTGAATACCAAAGTTGTCCTAAATTTTGTGATCTGGGTTCCCACAAAATTTCAGCACTATTGGATCTTGCTAGTTTGAGTGATAGGCAAGATACTATAACTCGTTCTGCTGAAAAAAGCCAAACCAGCGAAGCAAAGAGTGAATCTTTCGACCATCTTGGCCATCGATTTAGCGTCTGAATTGAATACCAAAGTTGTACATCTCTAAATTCCCTACCCACTGACAAAATATGAGCTATTTTGGATGAACCTACCAGGAGCTATAAGTTTCTTATGGCAGACAGTTTTCTGACCACGATTCAACCCATGATCTTTTCAAATTCTACATTTTCTGCGCCATCCCTTTTGAATCGTGTAAGCAATATGGATCATGTTGCTAATGATAAGGAACATACCAATCAAGTTGGGTATTAAAACTATCATATCCAACATTATCGTTCTGTCACTAGAAGGCATAGACATTGTTTTGGGAATGCATTGGATGGCTCAACATGGAGTGACATTGGATATTCTTTAAAGGGCTATTGAAATCAATTCCTCAACTCATGGAGCCCCTACTCTTTATTTGCCATTCCGAGAGTGCATAAAGTCTTGTGCTTTCGTGATAGAAGGAATCAAACTAGAGGATATTCCAGTGGTATGCGAGTATGCCGATGTTTTTCCGGACGATTTGCCAGAAATGCCACCAGATAGGGATATTGAGTTCGTTATCGAACTACAACCAGGCACTGCACCTATCTCCAAAAGACCCTATAGAATGCCACCTAAGGAATTGGCCGAACTAAAAATACAACTCCAAGAACTGCTAGACAAAGGCTTCATTCATCCTAGCGCATCACCTTGGGGATGTCCAACCCTATTTGCAAAGAAAAAGGACGACAATTTGAGGTTATGTGTTGACTACCGACCTCTCAATGCGGTGACCATTAAGAATAAATACCCACTTCCCCGCATTGATGTTCTCTTTGATCAATTATCTGGAGCTAGGGTTTTCTCAAAGATTGATCTTCGTTCCGGATATCATCAGATAAAGATTCGTCCATACGATATTCCTAAGACTGCCTTTTCCACACGATATGGACTATATGAATTTTTGGTCATGTCCTTTGGTCTCACAAATGCTCCTGCCTATATCATGTATCTCATGAATTCGGTATTCATACCCGAGCTCAACAAATTCGTCGTAGTTTTCATTGACGACATCCTTATCTATTCTAAGAATGAGGAAGAGCACGCTAAGCACCTGCACATTGTTCTTCAGCGTCTCAGGGACCACCAGCTCTATGCTAAATTTTCTAAGTGCGAGTTCTGGTTGAATAGTGTAAAATTCTTGGGTCACACAATTTCCAGCGAAGGCATAGCCGTTGACCCCAGCAAGGTACAAGAGGTGATGGATTGGAAGCCTCCTACCTCTGTTCATCAGATTCGCAGTTTTCTTGGTTTAGCCGGTTACTATCGCCGCTTCATTCCGGATTTCTCCAGAATTGCTAAGCCTATCACTGAATTATTGAAAAAGGGAGTAAAGTTTGTGTGGGATGAGAAATGTAAAGAAGCTTTCCACACTCATAGAGAACATTTGACTACATCCCCTGTGTTAGCTCAACCCGATAACACCAAGTCGTTCGATGTTTACTGTGACACATCTAACACTGGTCTTGGATGTGTGCTTATGCAAGAAAATCGAGTTATTGCTTATGCCTCACCAGCCCTTCGGCCCCATGAGCAGAATTATCTGACCCATGATCTCGAACTAGCAACAGTCATTCATGCTCTAAAATTATGGAGATATTATCTCATGGGGACTCATTGCAATATCTACACCGATCACAAAAGTCTCAAATATATCTTCACCCAAGCCGATCTGAATATGAGACAAAGAAGATGGCTAGAATTAATCAAGGATTATGACCTCAAGGTGCACTATCACCCAGGCAAGGCTAATGTAGTCGCGGATGCACTAAGCCGCAAGGCTCATTGCCATTGCCTATCAATGGAAGTCTATAATGAAACATTATGTGCAGAAATGAGGAAGCTTAGTTTGGAAATGATTCCCCAAGGCACTTTGAATCACATCTCAGTCGAGCCTACTCTTCATGACCAAATCATCATGGCACAACTACATGATGAAGGTGTTAAGATCATCAAACAAAAATCTCTCTTGGAGAAGAGAAGTATAAATGTTTCCACCAATACCATAAGGGAATTATATGGTTCGAAAGTCGCATAGTCGTTCCGAACAATCATGAGCTCCGCATACAAATTCTTGACGAGGCACATCATTCCAAATTTTCTATTCACCCCGGCAGTAGCAAAATGTATCAAGATCTTAGGCAAAACTTCTGGTGGACTAGAATGAAAAGGGAAATTGTTAAATATTTCTCAGAATGTGACACATGCCAGAGAGTAAAAGCTAGCCACTTGAAAGTAGCCGGTACACTTCAACCTTTGCCTATACCCTCCTGGAAATGGGAAGACATAAGTATGGATTTCATTGTTGGATTGCCGAGTACCGCACAGAAACATGATTCCATATGGATTATCGTTGATAGGCTCACAAAGACGGCACATTTTCTTCCGGTGCACACAACCTATACTGCAAGGAAATATGTCGAGATTTATCCCGACCACATTGTTTGCCTACATGGAGTACCGAAGACAATTATTTCCGATCGTGGTACTTAGTTTGTAGCACGCTTTTGGGAACAATTGCAAACATCTCTTGGTACTAAATTGATTCGAAGCTCCGCCTATCATCCTCAAACAGACGGACAAACTGAAAGAGTGAAACCAATTCTTGAGGACATGCTTAGAGCTTGCGTCATTCACTATGACAAGAATTGGGACAAATGCCTCTCCCTAGCAGAGTTTTCATATAACAATAGCTATCAAACGAGTTTGAAAATGGTACCACTTGAGGCTTTGTACGGACGAAGGTGTCGAACTACTTTGAGCTGGTCACAAACCGGAGAACGCAAAATATTTGGACCAGACTTGGTAATCGAGGCAGAAGAAAAGGTGGGAGTAATACAAGAAAATCTTAGAGCCGCACAATCCAGGCAGAAGAGCTATTTCGACCGAAGAAGAAAGCCTCTGAGATTTGAAGTTGGTGACCACGTCTACCTTCGAGTTTCACCAACCAAGGGTGTACAACGATTCGGAGTCAAAGGAAAATTAGCTCCCCGTTATGTTGGTCCCTATGAAATCATTGAGAATTGTGGACCCGTAACCTATAGACTACGACTACCCCCTCAGCTTGCAGCCATACATGATGTCTTTCACGTGTCTCAACTCAAGAAATGTGTTCGAGTTCCTACCGAGGTTATTGAACAACAACAAATATTGGTAGAGCCTGACCTCTCATATGTTGAGTACCCTATCAAAATCATGGATCAAAAAGAAAGAAGCACTAGAAGGAAAGTGATTAAAATGTATAAAATTCAATGGAATCATCACACTGAGGGAGAAGCCACATGGGAAATTGAAAGCTATCTAAACCAAAATTTTCCCGGTTTTCTCAACTCTACCAAAGGTACACACACTGTCCACACTAAGCTTATTGTCCGAATCTAGGGACGAGATTCTTTTAAGATGGGAAGGCTGTGACACCTCAGATGTTTAAATTACTAAACAAGTCTCATTAGCATAACAATATGCTTAACTAACTAAGAAAAATTTAAAGGAAATAAATTATGAGTTGGTTTTGCTTGGATTTGAAAGTATGTGTATATGTGCATAAGTACATGTACTTTTATCAAACAAATTAAATAACTTTCACATCAAAGCAAATATGGCTACGAAATTGAATAGGCACACCATCAGTGACATGATAAACTAAAGTCTAGTTCAAGCCTAGGAGAGAATACAAATTTTTGCCCAGAAAATGACGTGCCCTCCGAATCATGCATTTTGAGTTTTTAAAATAACTTCTAACCTAGAACTCAAATGAACTTTGGCCTAAAACAAAACTTATGTAACTTTTCGTTTTGAACAACTTTCATGTTCAGAGATTTTTGAGTTGCAACATAAAAATGGGAGATAATTTTGTTTTTACGACCAAACCCCAAAACTTCTGCAAATTCTTGCAGTCCGGTCCCTCCTCCCTCCCCTGTTTCACCCGACCGCCACGCAGAGGCCCCGGCCACCTGGTAGGGCATCCCTGCCGCCCGCGCCGTGCCAAGCCAATGGCTGGCCGCGCCCCTGCCGCACGCGCTCCTCCCCCACGCCACGAAGCCTACCCAGCCCGAGCGTGCCACGCGCGCGACGTCGTCGCCCGCCTCTGCTCGCCGCCCGCCGCGCCCAATGGCCAGGCCGCGCCGTGCCCGAGCCCCCGCCGCATCTCGCCAGTCGCCGCGCTCGCTGCCCGGCAAGCCAGCTGCTGCAGCTGCTTGCCCAACCCACGCCCGCGTGATCTCCCCCTCCACCACGCCGAATCCCCGGCGCCCAACCCGTGCCCGCGTCACTGCCGTACGCCGCGTCGACGCTGTCCACGGCCGGTCGCGGCCAATGCCAAGCCTCCGCACCGCCCAGTCTCCCTCACGCGCGCCTGACCCTCCCCACTCCCTCCTCTCCCCCGCTGTGCCCCTATAAAGGTAGCACGAAGCCGCATGCACGCGCCTAGACTCACCAGAAGCTCCCCGCCGCTGCCATTGACGCCACCGTGCCAAGCTCGCCGTAGAGCTCACCTCTCCGGCCACCCATTGCCAGAGCTGAGCCTCGAACCACTACCACACCGCCCCACCGAAGCTCACTGCCCCGCCCATCGCCGCCCAGACCCGCCGGAGCAAGGCTGCCACCAGCAACCGCGGCCGCCGCCCCTGTCCGCCGTGGGCACACCGCCTCCGACCCTCCTCCGCCCTAGCCAAGCCTCAGAACGGGTTCCCCTCAACGCCGTGAAGCTCACCGACCCGCCCCCGCAGGCTCTAGCTCGCCGGAGCATCATCGCCGACGCGCCGCACCGCCGCCGCCCCCTGCTCCGCGCCGATGAGCCACCTCCGGCCATCCCCAACCCCGACCAAGGCCCCCACAAGTTAGCTCTCGCCTCCCTGGTTCTCCCCGACCCTTTATCCCTCACCGCCGACGAGCCCCCTCGTCGGAATTTGGCCGGCCGCCATGCCAGCGCCGCCTAGGGACCACATTGCAACGTTTGAAATCTTTAAAAGGGTCTGCACGCAAGTTTCCAGGGGCATATCTGCAAACCAGTATTTTAACTTTAGTTTCAAAAACAGCGAATTTGTAAAATTCATATAAAATCGTAGAAAAGTCAGAAAAATACAACCTCAACTGTTTTGGAATCTTTAGAAGAAAATCTACAACTTTTGTTACATGCATTCCTTCAGTAGCTTGCTATATTTTGTTCTATATTAAATGGAATGTTAAATAGCATTTAAATGAACCCACTCTTGTAGACCAGTGTTGCATCTGATTTTTGGACAACGGCTTAGTTTCTTGATGTGTAGGCCAATGTAAATATCTCAAGACCAAAACCCATCTCTATCTAAGCATTTTGTTAGACTTTATTTGATGCCATAAATGAGTAGATTTAATTTCACCTACTGTTATGTTGTGATTTAAGTTGTGAAACTTTTCCAGAGCTGTTATATTAGTTCCTAGATCCCACAAAAATATTTAGGGACTTTTTACCTGTCTGTAACCACTTATGTAATTTTTTGTGGTGGAAAAATGCATTAAATCAAAGTAACTAGTTTTTGTGCTTGGAAAATGTTTATATTTTTATTTTAGGATACCTCATGTTAGAACATACTGTATAAAAAGTTTCATACTCAGAAACCCTGTAAAACATCTTGTAGAAATTGATCTTTATTAAAATAGATGTATCTTGTCCTATTTATTATGGTCTGTTTTTTGCACAATAAAATCTTAAAACTTTACAGTAACACGTATATGGATAGATTAACACCCTGTAAAACTTTTAGCATCAATACTTGTATGGTTTGTTCTGTATGAAAATAACTAGGTTCTTGCAGTGGCTGTGTATTATTTTTTTTCATATTTAATCTGCTACACAAAACTGCCTGAAATTTTTGCAGTGGTTTCGTCTCTGCATGTCGTACTCTGAATAAAAGTTTTATCACCAGAAGTTACCTAGTACAGAAGTTGTGTTTAATCCATTTTGTGCTTAGAAAATTTAGTATCCAAAAGAACACGACCCCCCTTCTTGTTTAATGGAGTTAATTAGTTTAAGTTATACTCCATTAACGATTGCCCAAGAAATCTTAAGTAAGTAACTTCACAACCAAATATATATTTTTATGGACTGCGACTTTATCGTGAAGAAAATAAATGTCATATACCATCTGTTGGCGCTAAAATCGGCCGGATAGGAATCGGCCGATGGGTCTTCAGCGTCGGACACACGACCCGGTAGAATCTGCTTAGCTCCTGTTCGGGTTATCGCCCTGGTGCGGTTCGCACGGCGTGCCAGTCAATCTGACCTGTTGATTGACAAGGAAATAGAGTATTAAATTCCAGGCGCGTCGATCGGCTGGATTTCCGATCTGTCCTGAGGAGCGCGTCGGCGGCAAATCGGCCGATTTGCTGTAGAGATGATCGGCTATGGGTCAGCCGATGATCGTATAGTAATTGTAAAGAGAACTGCTAGAGCAATCTAAACAATTACTATAGAAGCAACACTTGAAACAGATCTAATCGGCTGTATGGCGATGAATCCAAGGAGAACAATGACGAAGCCGATTACCCTGATCTCAAGCTGGATAACTGGTGATAATACTAGAATAACAGGTAAAACTTGCAATTCTAGTAAGTATCGATAACTTGTGAATAAACCCAAACGAAACCACAGCGATGCGCCCGTAGTTAAAGCTCGGATATTACTCGATAAGCGGAACCTACCAATTGGCCGGAGATCAAGTTGATGCAGCCCTGCCAATCCGTACGAACTCGTGGAAGGAGAAAATATTGGCGAAGTCGCCGACTTGAAAGTAAAGTACCGGTAAAAGGTAGAAGTATTTTGTTGATTGATGTGTGGATATGTTGCAAAGCCCTGACGACTCCTATTTATACTCTAAAACTAGGACTCCTGGTCGATTACGACTTGTTACAACCTTATTTAAAACAGGAAAACTACTATATCTATAAGAACTTTTAAAGGAAACGGACTCCCGCAAAATCTTCCGCCGCCGTTCCCTAATCCAATCAGGATTCTCTTCAATTGCCCCTTGACCGATTTGATGTGCCCTGTTGATCTTCTGAAATAATCCCATCCTGTTGGCATAGGTTGCGCTACCAATAGGCCGATTTTCAACTGTTACCTCAATCGGCCGATTCCTTACTATAGCTTTCAGATCTGCTTCATCGGCCAATCTTCCCCTCCTGACGCCGATTCAATACGTGTCAAAATCTGGCGTCAACACATGCCCCCCAGTTTTGGAGTAAAATATAACTTTTCCTTCGAAACTCTTTTCTTTAATCCTCTTCTCCGAAACGGGCGCAGTAAAAATCTCCTTCCGTTCCGCGGCACAATGATTGCAATTTCCTCGAACCGAGCGCGCGAAACGACCGCTCTCCTGGAACTCGCGTAGACGGTGCGGTAAAAATACCATCTTTGCCCTTGCCCCCTTTATCTCTCTTAGGTACTGGTTTTCTCCGCCTCTCCTCCTCCACGAATCCAGCATCCTTTGTGTCGCATCACTGTTCATCTTCCTCCAAGTTCCTTCGATTCCCAAGCGCTCCCCCTTCTCCGGCGATCTCATCCGCAGCCTGCTCCGACCCCCAATGGCGTCTCCATCGGCGACCACCCCATCTACAGAGGCTCCATCGGCTGCTCCTTTGGCGGCGGCAGTCCAATCGGCGGCATCCCCAGCGGCGTCATCGGCGACGATGGCTTCCATCCCAGAGGTAAATGCCCGAAAATTTTTCCTTTTCGCCTTTCTACTGCTTCAGTATTTTCCAGTCCCTTTCTTAGTTTCTTCCATTTTTTCCCTTTCTTTTTAGGCCCTTAGGCATAGGATCACCATTCCTCTCTCAAAGTCTCCTGACCTCATCTGTCTAGGCCCTATGGGGAGTCCTGATCCAACGGATCTAATCAGTTTAGAAACTCACAGGATCCCCTTTAAGCAGTTACCCATGGATTTAGATCACTGGGTAGGCGCTTTCAGATCCTGGCCGAATGAAACACCTGGGTGGAGAGAATGGTACCAGAGGGTAGCCGGGTCTTGGAAAGTCCAATGGGAAGAACTTAAAATCGGCCAGTGCATAGATTTGTCCCTGTCTCAGATGGAAAAGAACGAACCTTTGGTTATGGCAGCCTCTTACTTCTGGTCCGATGCACTTAACGCATTCCTTTTTGGACACGGACCCATGACCCCGACCTTGGCCGATGTCCTGCTGCTGACCGGCCTAGATGTTTCCTCCGCCGATACCCCCTTCAATTATCTGTTCAAGCCATCTCATCGGCTAGACACCAAAGGAATCGGCGGGTGGAAAGGATACATCAGTAAAAACATGAAGACAGGAACAGTCTCACAGAGGGAGCACACCGCCTTCTTGATGATGTGGCTGGAGAAACACTTCTTCTGTGGTAGAGCGGTCGGCCCCTCTTCCAACACTCAAGCTTTGGCAGAGTCTCTTGCACAAGGATCGGCCGTCCCCCTCGGTAAACATTTGTTGGGATCGGCATACCATATGATGCATCAAATCGGCGTCAAGCTGTCGAAAGGAGAGCCGATAGCGAATCCAGGCAGTCCTTGGTGGTTCATCACCCTCTGGCTCAATCTACACATGAGCAAGGTCTCTCAGCAGAGGATAGAGACAAAGACCTTTCCCAACATCGAGTCAGAGGAGAATCCATCGGTCCGTCGCCGTTGCAGATCTGTTGGAGAAGCGGTATCGGCCTTTCCTGGCTGCCAGTTCACCGCTACCCACGTAGCTGAATATTTCAGATGCTTCTATAATGGACTTAGTGAGGAGATGATCATTTGGTATCCATATCAAACCGCAGAGCCGATTTTTGAATTACCTGTATGCTTCGACTTCTCCACCCACACATTTGACAGAGAATTGATGGATGTCTTGATTAAGCCGGGAATTCTGCCGGCTAACTTCTTCTCAGGAAAGGACTCACCCACTTATGAGTTCTACTGCCCGTCGGCTGCAGCAAGGCAACTAGGTTTTGGCCAATTGCCGATTCGAGTTTATTTCGCCGGCCAAACAAAATTCAGAGACGGATTAACCTCAAGTCTTGACTACAGCCGATTGTGCGATTTAGTACCTGATTCCAGCACCATTGACTTGAACGGCTGGTCAGTTGCCTCTTTCGCCACCCAACAGTATAAGTTATGGTGGGCAGAATGGAAGCAGCATCTTTTCTGTAAATCCCCATCAATTTACTGCAACATTCTGGACCCAGAGAACATCGACCCAAATGTTGCGGTATGTCCTTTTCTCCTTAGCCAATTTTAATGTTGCATTATCATCTCGCTGTTAACTTATGTTTATCCCTTCAGTCTGAAAGCCATGTCCCCCCGATGCAGAGCCGAAGCGGCCGGCCGATCGATAGCCATCACCAATACACAGTGTACCCACTCATCGGCTTCCATGCTCCATCTATCAGAGATATCTCCACCGGCCGATCAAGACGAGCGCCCAAAAGACCAACACCGAAGATATCCAGCCGTCGGATGCGGGCTCGCATTGGATCGGCCGATCAGGCGACAATATCATCGGCTGAAATCTCCCGTATCGGATCGGCTAGCCAGATGGCAGCAGCATCGGCCGAGACTCCCCGTGTTGGATCGGCCGATCAGGTGGAAATGATACTCGCCGAGACCTCAGGTCCTTCACCCTTACCAGCTGTCGAGACGGCCGATCCCCAAGTCACCGCCGAAGCCGGGGCTGCTGGAGCATCGCTCTTAGTAGAAGCCGTCCAGGTAACTTTATTTATCTCATGTATTCCCCAAATCTTCTGCTGACATCAATTCCATCCCTTTGCCAGGCTGCACAAGTTGTCCCACCACAGTCCCTGCGACTATCGGCCACGTCTCAAGTAGGGACTGAGATTACAGCAGCTCCTGTTGCCGAGGTATATGATCTCTTACCCTGCATCCTTAATATTCAGGAAACTTAACCAATTTTGATGCAGGTCGACTTGGGTACGCCGATTGTAACTCCACAGCAGGAATCGGCCGGGGAACCCGCAGAGGCATGGCAAATTCCCATTACCATCTTATTTCATTTTCCCATAGTATTTTCACGAGCATTTATACCTTTCTCAGGAAGCTGGCCCAAGCGGAGCACCAATAATGATCGAATCTTCTTCTTCTGGCGAACCCAGTGCACCAATCCCTGAAACAAGGGAAATACTTCCACCGGCGCAGGCAAGAGAGATTCGTTTCAAAGAGGTAACAATCTTACCATCAGAATCGGCCGATTTCCTTTCACTACTTGCTTATCCTTTGCTTCGTTCCCTTACAGGAGCAAGATTCTCCCAACAATAGTATCTTTTCTTTCGCTGTCTCCTTGGCCGATGAAGAAGAAATCGCCTCACACGCGGTTCCACCGAGCTCTGCCTCCGACGATGTCCGCTCTAAGCTTGAAAGCATCCGTACATTCCTCCAAGGTGACATCGGCCGACTGGTGGAAGATGCATCGCCGATCCGACAACTTTTCAATGAGGTCGTAGATCACATCCCGGATGAAGTGTCGGAAGACTTGGGGTATGCTGCCTATATAGAGGGCATGCGGATTCCGGTCTCGCGGGCGCTGCAACGTATGGCTGATCGCGCTCAGATGGCCAAAACTCAGGAGGAGGTTGACTCGTACAAGCACCAGACCCAGGAAGTACATCACAAAATCAACTTCCTCGAGAACTGCCGTCCGGACATCGTTGGCACAATAGATCGGCTGAAACGGAGGAGAGCAGAACTAGCCAAGGAGATGGAACAGATAACCAAAGAGATAGCCACTGAGGAGAAAAAGCTCCAAGAACTCCCAACCATGATCAGCGAGCTGAAGCAAAAAAAGACAACATCTGGCCCGTGAAACAATAAGACTCCGTCGCCGCGTGTCAGAAGTACCAGGATCGGCCGAAAATGATCAGAGAATAGTAGAATCGGCCGATCAAATTAGACGACGAGCGATTGTAGCCATAGATGCCTTCCTTGGGCTGTAAACAATATGTTAAACATTATTGCTCCTTTAATGCCACTGCGCCGATTTGGTCTTGAACTGCTTCATGTAATCCGTAATTTCCACTTAATAATGAATCCCAATATTTCTTTCACCAGATGTGTAGCCAGAAAACCGATGAGAAATCGGTCATGTTAACTTGACATATTTTCTTTTTGTACTCAGAATCCAAATTGGCACCAATGTACGTCGGCCTTGATTTGCTGCTATCTCTCAAATCTACCATCTCTAATGAATCGGCCGACGTGAACCCATGCCCCAGCTTCTCATCCTTTCGAACGAGCTGAATCTTCAGAGCCGACTGCTTGGATCGGCTGTAGACCGAAATCGGACACTTTCAGGAAGTCAGTGTCCCAAGTCCTGCCAGATATACACTTGACGTGCTCGCAGCTCCACTGTTGTGTGTCGGCCGCCGCAACGCTGTAGACGGAATCGGCAGCGACTATCTCTGTACTATCACCGACCCATTGCACAAGGCATTGATGCATAGTAGATGGGACACAGCAGTTTGCATGTATCCAGTCGCGACCAAGCAGCATATTATAGGACCTTTTGCCATTAATGACGAAGAAAGTAGTAGGGAGGGTCTTACTGCCGATGGTGAGGTCGACGCAGAATGCCCCGCGGGCGGGTGACACATTGCCTTCAAAATCTTTCAGTATCATGTCCGTCTTGGTGAGGTCGTCGTCGCCCTTGCCCAGCTTGCGGAACATGGCATACGGCATGATGTTGACTGCCGCGCCTCCATCTACCAGTAATCTGGTGACGGGTCTTCCGTTGACATACCCTTTGAGAAACAACGCCTTAAGATGCTGTCATTTTTCCTCTTCTGGTTTCTCAAACGTAGCCGTCATCGGCTCTAATACCAGTTGTGCCATTTGCTCTTCCTCTGTTTTTTTCACTTTGTCCCGATCGCTTGGCGCCATGAACTCCATCGGCAGTATGAAAACCATATCAATCTCGGCTACCGATTCTTGGTTATCCGTTTCTTGATCGCTTTTCTTTGGGCGCCAAACCCGAGATTTAACATTCCTTCTTTCTGGCACGTGTCTTTGTTCTTCTTCTTGATGCTCCAACTGGCGTAGGCGTTGGATCCTTCGTTTTGGGATCTGGATAGGCCATCGGGACACCACCTGGGATTCACTGGTTTGGCCGATGATCTGGCGTGTTCCCAATCTGGTCCCCTTCCTAGGGGATCTTCGTCTGACACCCTATCATCGGCCATCTCTTCCAGCCGATCGCGTGCGCTGATCCTGCCCCCCAGTCCATCTTGCTGGCCGATCTTGCTTTTTGACCTGTTGTACTGGTCAACTCTGCCCCCCAGCCGATCATGCACCGAAACACGCCGTTCTTCGCGCCGATTTCTGTTGATCGGCTCTGATCCTCTGTCCCTAGAGTGTGGCTTCGGGCGATCGTTGCGGTTTGATCCGTTGCACTCCGGACAGTTATCGGCAGACGGCAATCTGATATCGTTCTCCCAGTAGTGGATGAAGAACGGACATTGCCAGTGATCTTCATGCCGACGTATCATCTCTTCCTGGTATTGTGCTTGTTCTTGCCGCTGCCGATATTTACTCAGTAAGAATCGGGAGGTGACAGGCCTGCGTGGTCGTTCTGGCCCTCGCCTATTTCTTCTGATTTCCTCCGTCGAGATCTGCCTCCTGGGGTCGACAGCGCCGCCTCTTCTTGCCGATTCTGACGTCAGCACCTTGGTTTGATTTGAGTCTTCTCCAGCGTTGACCGTGTTGGCCGGGAAGGGATGCTGATCTATCTTCATCGGCATTGCCGATTTGGTTGGAGTTTCAAATCTGAGCCGCCCCTGCTCAATGGCCGATTGTATCTGCTGGCGGAAGACTTTACATTCATTGGTGTCATGAGAAGTAGCGTTGTGCCACTTGCAGTATTTCATCTTCTTAAGTTGATCGGCCGTAGGGATGGTGTGATGTTGCGACAGCTTAATCTGTCCCTCCTGAAGCAGTAGATCAAAAATTTTATCGGCCTTCGACGTGTCAAAGCCGAATGTCTCTGGCTCCTTCTTGCCAAAGGGGCAGGATATTGGTTTTTTCCCTTTTACCCATTCCGCCAGGCCGATTTCTTCCTCCGCGTCAGATTCAGATCCCTCCAAGTATGCCACCTTCTTCTGGAAGCTCCTCCGCTGTTCAAACGGTCGGATCTCCTGCCCTGAAAATCGGTGGACGATTTGACTCAGGCTCTCAAACTCTTGGGCAGCATATCTCTCTCTGATTTGCGGTAAGAGGCCCTGGAAAGCGATATCGGCCAACTGTGCATCGGTCAGAGCCAGACTGTAGCACTTGTTCTTGATTTCTCTGAACCTCTGTATGTACCCTGTCACTGGTTCATCGCTCCTCTGCCTGAGGCTGGTTAAATCCGAAATCTTCATCTCGTGTACTCCTGCATAGAAGTACTTGTGGAATTGTTTCTCCAGATCGGCCCACGTGATGATAGAATTTGGCGGTAAAGTGGTGAACCACTGGAAGGCCGATTCGGATAGAGATGATGAAAATAACCGCACCCTCAGAGCATCTTGCGTAGCAGCCTCTCCGCACTGGATGATGAATCTGTTAATGTGCTCCACCGTGGAAGTGTCGTCCGTCCCTGAGAACTTGGTGAAATCAGGAACTTTGTAGCGGTGTGGGAACGGCAACGAGTCGTAGGCCGATGGATACGGCGTCTTGTAAGTATAAGTTTGAACTTTCGGCTTCAGCCCAAACTGAGATTGGATTACTTCTGCTATCTTTGCCGTCCAGCCCACCTGCTGCTGATGAACAGTTGTTCGAGGCGCGGGCATATGCTGAAGGGCTGGTATGGCCGGGTGATGAATCGGCGAACTTTGCTGAGCGGCCGATGGTTGATGGCGAAACGAGTCCGCACCCCCTTCGTACGTCACTGCTGGCGCCGTGCCTCTGAGTAATTCCACAGTGCTTGCCCCCCTGCCGATTTCTGGTAAAATCGGCTGGTACTGGGAGACCGTCGGCCGGGCGGCCGATTGGTATGGCACCAGAAACGGATAAGTACCATGCCCGTTCGCTGGCTCGGGAAAATACGCTGTGGTCGACGTCCCCCACGGCGCTGAACTCGTAGGTAGTGTTTGCACAGAAGCCATCTGAACGGGTTGAAACGGCGCTCGCGACGGGAGACATGGTGCACCGCTGTATCTTGGAGACGCCGGAAGTGGTGGAGAGCTGTATCCCTCGCGCTGCGTCAAAATCGGCTGAGAAGCCGATTGGGATGTGTACGGTAAGTTTCTGGCCGGCACAGTAGTCGGAGGGGCATATGCCGGTCCCTGATAGCCTTGAACGGCTCCACTGGCCAGAGAGTTGACGACGGCGTTATACACCGTATTGCTCATCACCGAGGATTGGTTGATGAATGCTTGATACACGGACTGTGAATCATCTCTGACATCTTGCCCGAGTCTTCAGCAATGGTGATGTGGCGAGGCGCTGGGATAGGAGCCTTCTTGACTGCTTCCCCGCTTCTGGTACGACTGAACGACTGGAGGTACATCTTCTTGTAATCTTCCAGATGTTTGGCCAATTCCTCCCTCTGGTCGTCCTTGAGATCAGCTTCTGTGACCCCAATGATGTTGCTGTCAGAGATTTCTGCGTTGTTCGACATATCAGATCTTGGATGGTCCCACCGGGCGTGCCAAAAGTGTGTTGGCGCTAAAATCGGCCGGATAGGAATCGGCCGATGGGTCTTCAGCATCGGACACACGACCCGGGAGAATCTGCTTAGCTCCTGTTCGGGTTATCGCCCTGGTGCGGTTCGCACGGCGTGCCAGTCAATCTGACCTGTTGATTGACAAGGAAATAGAGTATTAAATTCCAGGCGCGTCGATCGGCTGGATTTCCGATCTGTCCTGAGGAGCGCGTCGGCGGCAAATCGGCCGATTTGCTGTAGAGATGATCGGCTATGGGTCAGCCGATGATCGTATAGTAATTGTAAAGAGAACTGCTAGAGCAATCTAAACAATTACTATAGAAGCAACACTTGAAACAGATCTAATCGGCTGTATGGCGATGAATCGAAGGAGAACAATGACGAAGCCGATTACCCTGATCTCAAGCTGGATAACTGGTGATAATACTAGAATAACAGGTAAAACTTGCAATTCTAGTAAGTATCGATAACTTGTGAATAAATCCAAACGAAACCACAGCGATGCGCCCGTAGTTAAAGCTCGGATATTACTCGATAAGCGGAACCTACCAATTTGCCGGAGATCAGGTTGATGCAGCCCTGCCAATCCGTACGAACTCGTGGAAGAAGAAAATATTGGCAAAGTCGCCGACTTGAAAGTAAAGTACTGGTAAAAAGTAGAAGTATTTTGTTGATTGATGTGTTGATATGTTGCAAAGCCCTGACGACTCCTATTTATACTCTAAAACTAGGACTCCTGGTCGATTACGACTTGTTACAACCTTATTTAAAACAGGAATACTACTATATCTATAAGAACTTTTAAAGGAAACGGACTCCCACAGAATCTTCCGCCACCGTTCCCTAATCCAATCAGGATTCTCTTCAATTGCCCCTTGACCGATTTGACGTGCCCTGTTGACCAGCTTTTAACCAGGATCTTCTGGAATAATCCAATCCTGTTGGCATAGGTTGCGCTACCAATCGGCCGATTTTCAACTGTTACCTCAATCGGCCGATTCCTTACTGTAGCTTTCAGATCTGCTTCATCGGCCAATCTTCCCCTCCTGACGCCGATTCAATACGTGTCAAAATCTGGCGTCAACACCATCACTACAACTCATACTTGTGCATTCATATAGAATCGACTACTCTCTCTGACAGAACGTACGAGCTGGTGCCCGAGTCCGAGAGTGAGCAGCGTGAAGCTCAAGTGAATCTAACTGGAGCTTTCGAAGACCCGAACCCGAGTTCGGAAGAGCCTAAGGCTACCTTTGCTCAGGAAGGCAAGCCCCAAAGCATGAACCCTATTTTTTCTAAAATTATGCAACTTATTACTCTATTTTACTTGTGCATTAAGTTTATAGGAGTTGAATGAAAACTTAGTTGCGTGATCTTAAGTTCCTATGATCTCAACACTAGATATAAGGTTCGATAGAATGCTATGCTAATAGGACTCCAGTAAAAGTTGAGTGATTTCCTGTCACTCGCGAGAATATAGGAGTTGAATGTTTACTACATGCTGCAATCATAAGGTCGACGGATGGGGCTATGGTACGATCTTCGTGTTGATGATTGAGGCAGCGTCTGTTTAGTGAAAAATGATAAGGCCACAGTGTGTGGTAGTGGTGGTTAAGTCTTTGAACGTACTAACCACATGCCGAGAATATGGTAATCGGTAAGCTTATGTACTGGATTGAACGGAGGCCGGAAGATACTCCCCACCGTCTTGAATTCGTTCACATCTAGCTAATCGCGGGTGCATGTGCCGCCATGGCCCGACGTACTGTGGTCCATGGGGACGTGTAGTCGATGGCGGTGGGCCTGTTCCGTGAAGCGGGAATTGAAGGGAAAAGTTGCACGTGTGACTCTGGGAGTAACCACGTGACGTGTGTTTAGGTCTGCCTTGCAAGGTTAAGAAATTCGATTCGAATCATCCGTTTCTCGCGGTTATTGAGACCGCTTGACCCTTTTACCACATAGAGTAAGAACAGGAACAATGATGATGATTAATATTGTTGGATGCAAATTAATTCTTTCAACATGTATGATATTGGATAGTTGCTTACCTAGAACGGTTAAAGAAAACTAGAATCTGGAGCTAAAATTTGAAAGTAAGAACCTACTTGTATATGCTTTTCGGCAAAACAAACCCCTCAAGCCAAAAGCCTTGCATGCCTAGGAGTCGGCTAAGTATATTCCACTAGTCGGGTAAGCCTTTCTGAGTATTAGTATACTCAGCCTTGCTTGTGCCTTGTTTTCAGGTGATACTTTTGAGGACATGGTTGCTAGTTTGACTTGGCCATGTACTCTTCCTCCTGGTTGATCGGTGGAATGGGATGCGTCCCCGGCCAATGATGATAATGCCGAGTGATGTCCTGTACGGGCTTCATCTAGACATCATGTATCGTCGAGTAGTTTATCGTTGTTTTTCCGCTGCAATGAACTCTGAAGAACCCGTTACTTTAAACTCTAAAGTACTCATTTTACGAATTTCAACTTGGTCTGTAATAATAAATTTATGTTGAAACCTGTGATGTAAAATTTGTGGAATGTTGTATTCTCTGGGCTCGCCTTCATGCTAGTAATTTTTTATGTATGGTTTCGATCGGCAAACCGTGGTTGTATTGGGAGGTTACCCGACAGACCAATGGATTCTTCCGTTTGAAGTGCGAGATAGCCCTAATTGCCCTCGAGGTGACGGTTAGCGCACTTGAGCCGGATTAATTCAGGTGGTTCTGCCACATGTTTAAATTACTAAACAAGTCTCATTAGCATAACAATATGCTTAACTAACTAAGAAAAATTTAAAGAAAATAAATTATGAGTTGGTTTTGCTTGGATTTGAAAGTATGTGTGTATGTGCATAAGTACATGTACTTTAATCAAACAAATTAAATAACTTTCACATCAAAGCAAATATGGCTACGAAATTGAATGGGCCCACTATCAGTGACATGATAAACAAAAGTCTAGTTGAAGTCTAGGAGAGAATACAAATTCTTGCCCAGGAAATGACGTGCCCTTCGAATCAATCTTTTTGAGTTTTCAAATTAACTTTCAAACTAGAACTCAAATGAACTTTGGCCTGGAACCAAACTTTTGCAACTTTTCATTTTGAACAACTTTCATGTTCATAGATTTTTGAGTTGCAACACAGAAAGGGGAGATAATTTTATTTTTACGACCAGACCCTGAAATTCTTCCAATTTTTGCTTTTCAGTCCCTCCCTCACCTCCCCTCTCCCCTGCTCTGCCTGACCGCCGCGCAACGGCCGTCCGTCACCTGGCCAGCGATGCCTGACCGGTGCTAGGAGCCAAGCCAATGGCTGCCGCACCCCTGCCGCACGCCAGCTCCCTCCCCCGTGCCGCGACGCTGCCCAGCCCGAGCGTGGCACGCGCGCGACGTCGTCGCCCGCCTCTGCTCGCCGCCCGCCGCCCGAGCCACCACCACGTCCCGCCAGTCGCCGTGCTCGCCGCCCGACCTGCCCACTGCTGCAGCTGCTTGCCCAACCCACGCCCGCGTGATCTCCCCCTACCCCACGCCGAATCCCGCTCGCCCAACCCACTAGCCGCGCCCGCCGCACGCCACGCCGGCACTCTGCTTGCCGCCCACCGCAGCCAATGCCGTGCCACCCGTGCCCGAGCCTCGCAGTCCAGCCCCGGCCTTCTCCCTCCCTCCTGCCACCTATAAAAGGCAGCACGAAGCCGCTCGCGCGCACCCAGACTCACCAGAAGCTCCCCGTCGCTGCCATTGCCGCCGCCGTGCCAACCTCGCCGTGGAGCTCACCTCTCCGGCCACCCATTGCTAGAGCTAAGCCTCCAACCGCCACCACACCACCCCACGGGAGCTCATTGCCCCGCCCAACACCGCCCACCTCAGCCAGAGCGCCGCCGGCGCTGCCTCCACCGCCGCCGCACCCCACCTCGCCGTGGATAGCCCAGCTCCGACCCTCCTCTCCCCTAGCCAAGCCTTGGAACGGGTTCCCCTCGACGCCGTGAAGCTCACCGACCCGCCGAGCATCCTCACCAACGCACCGCACCACCGCTGCGCCCTGCTCCGCGCCGACGAGCCACCTCCGGCCATCCCCAAACCCCGACCAAGGCCCCCACTAGGTAGCTCTCGCCTCCCCGGTTCTCCCCGACCCTTTTTCCCTCGCCGCCGACGAGCCCCCTTGCCGGAATTTGGCCGGCCGCCATGCCAGCGCCGCCCAGGGACCACATTGCGATGATTGAAATCTTTAAAAGGGTCTGCACGCAAGTTTTCAGGGGCATATCTGCAAACCAGTGTTTTAACTTTAGTTTCAAAAACAGCGAACTTATAAAATTTAGATAAAAATGTAAAAAATCATAAAAACACAAACTCAACTGTTCTAGAATCTATAGAAGTAAATCTACAACTTTTGTTACATGCATTTCTTCACATGCTTGATATATTTTGTTCTACATTAAATGGAAGGTTTAATAGCTTTTAATTGTACCTACTGTTGTATACCAGTGCTGAATCTGATTTTTGGATAGTGGCTTAGTTTCTTTATGTGTAGGCTAATGTAAAAATCACAGGACTAAAACCCATCTCTAGCTAAGCTTTTTGTTAGACTTTGTTTGATGCCATAAATGGGTAGATTTAATTTCACCTACTGTTATGTTGTGATTTATGTTGTAAAACTTTTCCAGAACTGTTATATTAATGCCTAGATACCACAAAAATATTTAGGGACTTTTTACCTATCTGTAACCAATTATGTAATTTTTTGTGGTGGAAAAATGAATTAAATAAAAGTAACTAGTTTTTATGCTTGGAAAATGTTTATATTTTTACTATAGGATACTTTGGGTTAGAACATGCTGTATAAAATGTTTCATACTCAGAAACCCTGTAAAACATGCTATAGAAATTAATCCTTAAAAAAGTAGGTGTATCTTATCCAATTTATTATGCTCTGTATCATGCACAATAGAATCTGAAAACTTTACAGTAACACATATATGGATAGATTAACACCGTGTAAAATTTTTAGTATCAATACTTGCATGGTTTGTCCCGTATAAAAATAACTAGGTTCTAGCGGTGGTTGTGTATTACATTGTTCAAAACTAATTTGCTGCATAGAAATATCTGAAATTTTTACAGTGTTGTTGTCTCTGCATAATGTACTCTAAATAAAAATTTCATCACCAGAAGTTATCTAGTCCAGAAGTTGTATTTAATCCATGTTGTGCTTAGAAAATTTAGTTTCCAAAAGAACACGACCCCCCCCCCTTCTTGTTTAATGGAGTTAATTAGTTTAAGTTATACTCTATTAACGATTGCCCAAGAAATCTTAAGTAAGTAACTTCACAACCAAATATATGTTTTTGTGGACTGCAACTTTATCGTGAAGAAAATAAATGTCATATACCATCACTACAACTCATACTTGTGCATTCATATAGAATCGACTACTCTCGCCGACGGAACGTACGAGCTGGTGCCCGAGTCCGAGAGTGAGCAGCGTGAAGCTCAAGTGAATCTAACTGAAGCTTTCGAAGACCCGAACCCGAGTTCGGAAGAGCCCAAGGCTAGCTTTGCTCAGGAAGGCAAGCCCCGGAGCATGAACCCTATTTTTCTAAAATTATGCAACTTATTACTCTATTTTACTTGTGCATTAAGTTTATAGGAGTTGAATGAAAACTTAGTTGCATGATATTAGGTTCCTATGATCTGAACACTAGATATAAGGATCGATAGAATGCTATGCTAATAGGACTCCGATAAAAGTCGAGTGATTTCCTGTCACTCGTGAGAATATAGGAGTTGAATGTTTACTACATGCTGCAATCATAAGGTCGACGGACGGGGCTATGGTACGATGTTCATGTTGATGATTGAGGCCCCGTCTGTTTAGTGAAAAATGCTAAGGCCGCAGTGTGTGGTAGTGGTGGTTAAGTCTTTGAACGTACTAACCACATGCCAACAATATGGTAATCGGTAAGCTTACGTACTGGATTGAACCGAGGTCGGAAGATACTCCCCACTGTCTTGAATTCGTTCACATCTAGCTAATGGCGGGTGCATGTGCCGCCATGGCCCGACGTACCGTGGTCCATGGGAACGTGTAGTCGACGGCGGTGGGCCTGTTCCGTGAAGCGGGAATTGAAGGGAAAAGTTGCACGTGTGACTCTGCGAGTAACCACGTGATGTGTGTTTAGGTCTGCCTTGCAAGGTTAAGAAATTCGATTCGAATCGTCCGTTTCTCGCGGTTATTGAGACTGCTTGACCCTTTTACCACATAGAGTAAGAAGAGGAACAATGATGATGATTAATATTTTTGGATGCAAATTAATTCTTTGACCATGTAAGATATTGGATAGTTGCTTGCCTAGAATGGTTAAAGAAAACTAGAATCTGGAGCTAGAATTTGAAAGTAAGGACCTACTTGTATATGCTTTTCGGCAAAACAAACCCCTCAAGCCAAAAACCTTGCATGGCTAGGAGTCGGCTAAGTATATTCCACTAGTCGGGGAAGCCTTGCTGAGTATTAGTATACTCAGCCTTGCTTGTGGCTTGTTTTCAGGTGATACGTTTGAGGACATGGTTGCTAGTTTGACTTGGTCGTGTACTTTTCCTCCTAGTTGGTCGGTGGAATGGGATGCGTCCCCGGCCAATGTTGATAATGCTGAGTGATGTCTCGTACGGGCTTCATTGTCACACCCGGTTTAAGGATAAAACCGAATGCATGACTATATGTATGCCAGGATTAAGTTCCATACATATAGTGACATCATTAGTGAATAACAGCAACAGTATCACGTAAAGAAATATAAATAAAGACTTACAAGACTATCAGACATATGCGCTTATAATGGAAACGAAGGCTCCATACTTCACAGGCAGACGACTGGGGGTTGCGTACGCCTAGAACTCTTCATCATCTTCAGTAGACTTCACACCTTTTTCTTCTGAGCAGCAGTTGGCAAGGGTGAGTACACTTATGGTTGGTACTCAGCAAGGCCACAAGAAATAACCAGAGTAACGATTTATATCCATCTTTAGGTTTATTAATCATGTGAGGGTCCAGGCCACTCTTAACCGTGAGCACGGCTGTTATAACAGTTTTACACTCTGCAGAGGTTGTACACTTTCACCACAAGTCACGTAAAAGTTCAAAAGAACTTTGGACCCAACCATGTTGTGCTAGCTAGGCACAATACCACACTTCCGAGGTGTGATTGCATAGGGACGCTACGAGGCCTTTACAAAGATTCCCTAATAAGAAGTAGTCCGCTAGAGTTTCGGTAGCGGCGTGGTCCATAAACCTCCCTAATGGTCAGCACCTTAGCGAAGGCTGCTACCCCAAGAGGACCGGGCTATGACCCCTATCACCGACCCCCTCCTTGCCCTTTCGGTAAGACCGCTTCAAACTAGAGTCTCTAATTAATTAGCCAAGACCAGAGCCATTTAGTTCTCGTGGTTGTACTGTTTTCCTGGGTGGTTCTCCATGTTCCAATTAATACATGGTATTCTTGTAAATAAGCACAGATAGGAGGATGGTTAGGGTCATTTGCCTTTTTCCAACGAAAAGCTACTCTTACTGCTCTTCAGCTCTTGCTTACGTGGAAACCTTGTTCTTCAAGCTTCATCAGCGATCATTCTACTCGAAGCAAACAACAAGCACAAACATACAAAATAACAAACAAGTACAGCTAAGAACAATACACCAATCACAAAACAAAAGCTTTTAAAAGAGCGTGCTAAAGGGTAGGGCTCGCTGCTACGGTTATGAGAGCGCAAGAAACGCGGGATTCGGAGCTAGGGTTGGAAAGATACAGCTATCGGAATTTTGGTATTATAAAAGAAACAAAAGAACTATGAGCTTTATTTATTTTATTTGGAAAATAAATGTAAAAGATATTCAAAACAAAATATCCTTGACTAATTAACTTATATTATATTTTTATTTATAAAAGCGGAGTAGAACTTAGTCATATTTTATTTATGATTGTCTATGTACAAATTAACAATTAATTAGAAGAAAAACTTGTGAGAGCATCTAAACGCATAACTTTATATTTGGTGTTCAACTAAACAAATTATATTTAGAACACATTTGAGTTGGTATTAATTAAATTAACATTAGTTATGAATCCCGGAGGTAAAGATCTAGGTAGATTTTAACTAGAAAAAACTAGGTGGGAGAACTTTAATTAAATTAAATCTATTTGTTTTTTAAATTTAAAAACAGGAACTAAGGCACTACGACATGACTAAACGGTAGCTTAGGCTTTAGAAGACTTAACGCAACGAGAACGAGTCGAAACGGATCTAAAACGACAAAGGTAGGGCTAAAACAAGGCTCCAGGGACTTATCTGTGAAGAAACTGAACTTCTAGGGGTTAAATTGAAGAAATCAGAGCCTAAAACATAATTAAACCTTAAATAGAGGGTTGGGGTGCAAAACTATAGGTCCTGGACGGCGGGTACTAATTCTGGAAAACCTAGGGATCTTCATGCAAAAGTTTCAGTCTAGGGTCGGGTGAATCTAATCCGTTAGATCAGAATCGTGCGGCGGATCGGACGAATCGGCGGGGTAAGGGTCGGGCGAATCGGCCGAGTAAGGAAAAGGTTGGGTAAATCGGCAGTGTAAAGTAAAGGTTGATTCTGGCCGTTAGATCTAGATCGAGCGGCAGAGGAAGGGTCGGCTCGATGGGACGAAAAGGGTCGGGCGAAGCGGAGCTGCGCTGGGCGTCGGCGGCGAGCGAGTGTAGCGGCGGACGGCCGGAGCTTCACCGAATTCGGTGTTCCTGGCCTCGATTCAAGCTGGTCTTATGCCGGGGAGTGAGTGGGCGGTACGGCGAAGGTGAGGGTGGTCACGGGATGGCTATGCGGCGGCTGTAGACTGGCAGCCACGGCGGTGGGCGGAAACAGGGGTCCGGCGAGAAATCTGGTTGGCGGCGGAGCAAGAGAGAGAGGGGAATCTAGTGCGGCTTGATGCTCACCAACTTGCGGAGCTCTGGCGAGAGTTGAAGACGGCGGAGAAGCTGCGGATCAGCGAGTCGACGGAGAATTGGCGACACGGGACGGCGGCGTTCCTCCGATGTGCAACTTCCAGCGGTGTGCGACGATGTTGTGTAGAGTAAAAGATTTGAGCTTGGCTTTGGTTGCAAAGCGGGCTTTTAGCGGGATTTTATAGGGGTGGATCGGCCGAGAGTCAGGAAGGCGGTGCTGCGGAATCGATCAGGACTCGGGGTAAGAAGAAAGGAAGAAAGGGCACGAACGACGGCGCGGGATCGATCCGAACTCTAGGTAAGGAAAGAAGAAGAAAGAAGAAGAAGGCGCCGACAGGTGGGTCCTAGCTGTCGGTGGAAGAAGGGGTCGGGTGAGCGAATCGGCCACTGAGTGGGCCGCGGAAAAAGAAAAGAAGTAGAGGAAAAGAATTGGGCTGGCTGAAAGAAAGAGTAGGAGAAGAAAAGTAATCAAGATGCATGCACGATTTTAATTTATGATTTTTATGAAAATACTTTTAAAAGTTTCAACTCCTATATTTTGGGTGTTACATTCATTTAGACATCATGTATCGTCGAGTAGTTTATCATTGTTTTTCCGCTGCAATGAACTCTGAAGAACCCGTTACTTTAAACTCTAAAGTACTCGTTTTACGAATTTCAACTTGGTCTGTAATAATAAATTTATGTTGAAACCTGTGATGTAAAATTTGTGGAATGTTGTATTCTCTGCGCTCACCTTCGTGTGAGTACTCTGTATGTGTTGTTTCGATCGGCAAACCCGTGGTTGTATCGGGAGGTTACCCGACAGACCTATGGATTACTCCGTTTGAAGTGCGAGTTAGCCCTGATTGCCCTCGAGGTGATGGTTAGCGCACTTGAGTCGGACTAATTCAGGTGGTTCTGCCACAAAGACTTGACAACTACTCGGGGCATGAGCACCTCACAGCCTCGACGCAGCCAAGGAAGTACTCGGAAGACACCTTCAAGATGAAGTTTGGGAGAACTCGAAGACGTCTTCAGAAGTACTCGGACACCTGCAGTACTCGACTACGAAGAGCTCGGGGGCTTGTTAGACCCGGGCATACGGGACTGCGCATATGGCCTACATCTTACAGGATAAGGGGTGGGACATGGCCCACGCCCTACACTCGTTGTAAGTGCTCGTAGTGTAGTAGAACTGCTTATACAGTAGTAAAACTAGTCGGATACAGTAGGGAACTACCAAAAAGTACTCGGGTAAGACTCTAGGGCATGTATCCGACTAGAACTTTCATGTAAACCTGTCCCCCAGACTATATAAGGGCGGACAGGGACCCCCTCCATAGGGGGAATCACCTAGGAGATCACCCGATCACCACCTAAGGGAATACAAACCACACAGGACGTAGGGTATTACGCTCTCGGCGGCCCGAACGTGTCTAAACCATGTGTTCCTTGCACCTTCGAGTTTCTGATCTCGGCGGCACCCTACCTACAAACTCACCACCTCGGGGGTATCCCTCGGTGGTCGTGACGGTAAAACACCGACAATATGCACACTTGCATCACCCGCGGTTCGAACCACATACCTCAAGCCTCGCGCGTACCTTCCACTCCACCATACTACACAGTCACTTGTGACTCTATCGGGTATGCTATTCTTTCATATTAGCTCTGAAATCCGTTTATAGGGGCGGGTGACGCCACCACCCGCCCCTAAAAATATTTTTCAATTTTATTCCAAAAAATCATTTAAATCTTTCCATATAGCAAAACAAATAAAAAAGTAAAATTTCTACACTATGGTTATTGTGAACTATAGATAAAAAAACATGTGCCAAATATATTTCAGTGTGCATAAAGATTAAGATTGCTGAAACCTTAAAGTCTGACTTGAGTTATATGAGATACTATATAGTCATAGCCATATGTAGGTTCATAATAATTTTTTGGACCATTAAATGAAAAAGTTATCAACTACAAAGTTTTAGAGCTCGTCATTCTCTACAACTTTTATATAAAGTTTGACTTCATCCGAGATCATATGAAAAAGTTATAAATTCTTTTGTGTGGAACCATTTTTAGGGGCGGGTCATGCCATCACCCGCCCCTAAAAATGCATTTTTGGGGACGGGTAACGCCGTCACCCACCCCTGGAAATACGCCATTTCTAGGGGCCACCCGCCCCTAGAAATGCTATTTTTAGGGGCGGGTGATGCCATCACCCGCCCCTAAAAATAATGCCCATTTGCAAGGCGGGTGATGGCGTTACCCGCCCCTAAAAATGTTTTTCTAGGGGCAGGTCACATGCTACAGTAACCACGCTCCATTTGTAGAAGCGGCTTACCTTTTAACCCTCCCTAGAAAGAAAAACAGGACGTCCCTACAAATCATTTTTGTAGTAGTGAGATGTTGTTGGTGCTTATGGTGGTGCCGATGGAGATGGTTGTGACAGACGTGCAGGAGAATATGTCTAAGGACAACTTTGACCACAAAGACACTAAGTCCAACCACTTTGTGAGGAATGACAAGAAAGGATGATCCAAAAGAAAATGTTCAAAGTGACAAAAAGATCAATACCATCGAGATGTTTGAAACAATGAAATGAAACACATCTACCATTTAGATACAAGAGACGACTCATACCATCAAATACAAGCAGTAAATAAGCACGTTAGGCAAAAGACGGACCATTTTCAGTAGTGAAACTGATAGTTGTTTCTAAAATCCTATTGCGTATAATCCATACCGAGAAACTTTTTCCAATTCAAATTTGAGGTTTTTGTTGATCCAATTTAATGTTCTTCACAATCAAATCAAAGGTGTTCAGTTAATTCGTTGGAAGTCTCTTCATATCCACTTGAAAGTTATTGAATCGAAAGTTTGTAGAAATCATACACAAAGTTTTGCTTCATGGAATTCAAATGTTTGGCTCAAAAGTTCTTCTGAATTAAACTGAATGTATTTGGTTAATCAGTTCAAGGTCTCTTCAAATCCATTTAAACGTAATTGAACCATAAGATTTTTTTGACCTTGTTAGAGTTTTTGTTCAGACAAGTTAAAAGATTATGTTCAAATCGATTTTGATCAAAAGTCATTTCGGGATGTTTGGAAGGTTTTCCTAAATTGACTGCAAGATTCTTTTGCATTAGTCCAGACTTTTAATGCATTTTTCTTTTGTGCTGTTTGTTGGGAAACGGCAGTGCCCAACCTTCCGTTAGGTAGAGATGACTATCTATTTGGTGGAGAATTAATACACATTATGGGGCTTCTGATCAATAAGATTCGAACTCTACAGCCGTAGCACCACATCTCCTTTTTTTATCAACCATGTGTTGCCCGGATGATCTCGTCACGAGCCTAATTTCTGCCAGCGAATCAAAGAACACCAGCAGTAAAAAGAAGAACACAATCTGAATATTGCAAATAATATGAAGCACGGAGTTGAGGTTTTACAAATCGATACATAGTGAAACTATTCAATGAAAAATTAATCATAGCAAAACCTAAGCTTAAAAGTGACAACAGTGAGGTATATAATAGAGTGGAGGGAGGCAGACAAGGAGGAGGGCAAGGGGGGTGGACGTGCTAGCCTGGGCGCGCTCCTAGTGCTAGGTGCACACAAATCCTGGACCTAAGCTGTTCCAATAAATTACAAGACTTGTAGCCCGATAGAAGGTGATGCAGCACCCGGCTGAACACTAGTGACTTGCTTCTAGGGGCGGGCCCCACGTGTATTCATGAGTTGAATACTTAAAAATTTTAGAAAAAAATTGATATACATAGTATACATCATGTATATGTATAAAAAAAGATAAAAAATTACACCATCAAACAGGCTTGCCAATCTTATATTGCATCTTGACCTCCAATGGCCCACTACTCCCTCTCCTCCAGGCCCATTTCCGGCTGCCCAACTGCTCCCCCCTCCCTTCAATAGGCGCAGACGGCCCAAACTGCTGCCGATGAGTAGTGTGCAATTTTGATTGGAGATTGCTTGTTAATTTATGACAATTTTAGAGCAATGCAGTGACTTGAGTTATTGCAATATTTAGGTTCAAATCATGAAGAGGAAGAAGGGTAGTAGGATGCCAAAAAAATCGTTCTTTAGAAATTTTGAATACCCAAACTCCAAATTCTGGGCCCGCCCCTGCTTGCTTCAATGATTTGAACGTTGTTATGTTGAGGTCACATCCGATCCATTACAAAGCTTATCAATCGTACCCCAGATGAAAAAGATATGGCCTTCGGAACACAGCACTATCGGATGACTCCGAACTAAGTTGTGGACTTCCATGGACTTGCACTCCAAGTTGAGTCTTGTGTATGATTTAGAGGTCAAAGAAAACATCTTTCCATAAAGTATGTATTCTTCATATTGTCTCCTAAATATAATTGTATGACCAATATTAGTAGCTGCATGGTCTCAATTATTTAGTCATACAAATGTGTTTTTTACTTGAATATCGAAGAGTGTCATACCCTCGTTGTTGTTGACTTTGATTGGGAGCCCACGATTTGCACAACCATGATTGTTGTCGTAAACCATGTCGTTAGCTCACTATGTGGATAGACTCTAAGGAGAGCATGGGAGCTTCCATTATCATGTTGTCATACCTACGTTGCTACTGTTGGCAGATTGAGTGCCGTCGCGTTGGCATGCGTAAAACCTCCAGCTGGTTCGCGTAGGACGTCGAGAGAGCGCAATCGTTGGCAGTGCATAGCAGCAAACTCTCGCCCACTAGCAGTCTCGCAGGCAATTCTGTATCCACATATCGATCTTATTTCGTGTAAATTGCGATATCCTCAATTTGATGCGTACATTTTGCAGGCATCTTCAAATGACAATTGACAGTTTGCAAATATTCCTTTCACATCCATATCATGTTCATCAGTTATCAAGACTTATTGTTGTAAAGTTACATACGCAGGCAACAAAAGAACCCGCCAGACAGTAGTGAGCAAACTGAAGATCGAAGCTAGCCAAGTTGGAGCCTGTACAACATAATGAAACACAGCGAAACAAACAAACAAAATGCAGGTTTATTCATTGGTATAAAGTTCCATCTTCAAATATGCAGGGAACAAAAGAACCCGCCACAGACAGTACAATTTAATGAAACGCAAACAAACATTATGTGCGAACTGAAGATATATAGAAGCTAGCCAAGTTGGAGCCTGTACAATTTAATGAAACACAATCAAACAAACCAAAAAAATGCAAGTTTAATTATACTGATTTCATCAATGGGATTATAAGACTATTAAAAGAACTTCAAGACAAAAATATAGAAAGCTCCCGAACTTTATGTGCAGCTAAAATGGAGAGGAAACCACTGTGTATCCCTTTATTATTAAATTATTATCTTACAACTACAAAGTTAGCTATGAAATAATCTTTCGTTAGCAGCTCCACTCAGCAGAATATCCCTCTAGTTCAGATCAAGAAAAATAAACAGATTAGTGAACGCCAAAAACTATATAATGTACATTTACAGGGATCAGTAAGTGATGGGGGGGGGGGGGGGGGGGGGGGGGGGGGGGACAGCAAACACCCTCATTGAGCTTCTTGGCGACGGTTTCCACTTTTATTTGGCTTTGCTTTGCTGTTCGCACAGCTGGTATTGACTACTTCAAGGCAACACAACACGCGGGTGCTCGAAGTATCAAATTGTACAGCTCAGCAAGGATATCTTCTGTATACTTCCGCAAAGCCACACTTTTGGATATGGTCATGCATAATGTCTTGAAGATGGTACACTTCAGCCAGTAAAAGATTTAGCTTCCATCTGAGTTGGCGGTACTGTACTCAAAACTCAGGATGGGTGCAGGCTGTGAACAGGCAGCAGAGTGTGGGGACCATGCAATGTTATCATAATTGTGCTAGTTGAAGAAATACGGAGACTCAAGAACATCCTTCATATCAAAGTCTCCCCTCTCTGGCAATGGTGGAAATTTCAATGTAGGGAAAGATTTCTCGAAACTCTCCGAAAGCTGCATCAAATATACTTTTGTTAAGAACTCAAACGAATTTGGTGAATTTTCAAATGCTAACTCTAATGCAAGCAAATGATTGATCAATCTACTAACAGCTGGGATAAGAGATACATACATTTTCCAAAATAGGTGTATCATAGAGTTCCACAAACTTTTCCCGGAGTATTTTGTTCATTGTATCAACATCAGAAGCATGGGTCCAATAAGAATCATGAACTCCTGCACAGATTTAGAAAAAACATTAATAATAACTCACTTCTAACAGATGACGTGCAAAGGGCCTACCAAAACTACTAACCTGCAAAGTTGAGGCCTTGCCTTTTGCAAGCAACAGCAGTCATCATCATATGAGAACCATCAAGGGAATGCACAAAGTTTGGAGGGAAAGCTGTCCTCTGCCGCTTCACCATAACCTGTTGAGTGATTCATTAAGTACTTGATTAAAATATTACACAAACAAGAGATAATGTAATTCAATGACAATGATGGAAAATAGACACATAATTCAATTAACCAAACCACTATGATGCACTATCATTGACGATTCAAGGATCTCAACTACTCATTTCACTAAACTATCATTGACGAGTCAAATATAGCTTGGGATACATCAATGTTACATCAAAGCTTTTGGCCAATTCCTAAGGGTTCGAGCAAATTTTAACCAGAGTCCATGATATACATAGATGAGACACATAAAAGAAGGGTAATGCTTTGGAGAATATCTGGAAAAAAAAGATGAATAAAAAACAGTCAAATTTTGATGTAAAAGAAGTGAAGGATACAGTTACGAACAGCACCACCCCTACTGCATCTGTAGATTGAAACAAACAGCTATGGAAACTAGTTCATTGTTTCTTGCAGTTCCCATGTATCCAGAAAACATATAGGACTGTCAGATGAAAAGAAAAGGGTCCTTCAGTACTAGTGGTAATTAATGTCCCGCATCCATCTGACCTAAAAATAGCAACAGGCCAAAACCAAATAAAGCAGCTGGGCCTGATTATCACAAATGAAATAGAAATGCTTCAAATGCCATTCTATATCTCCATATAGCCAACTCTAATATAAAATGAGAGATGACGTCATGCCAGGAAATTTAGGTGACCAAGATGGACCAACACATTCAACGGTAAGGCCTTTCTGACACTAGAAAAGCCACTTTTTCATGCCATAACAACGGACATCTCAAAGCAACTAGTAACCAAAGGTCCCTTATTTGACCCAAAAAAAAACCAAGACTGCAATGAGCCAATGCAAAGACATTTGACCACAAGCAGTATACCTTATCAGTCTCCCGCTGAAGGGTCAGAACCTGTAACGACGTCTTAATCTGCAAGGCAAAGAGCAATATCAAGGTCTATAAACAAATGACTATCAAGGTCTATAAACAAATGACTATCAAGGTATGAGAAAGAAGAAGCAGAGATCATGAATGAAACAATTGTACTGAAACACTTACAAGATGCCTCCCTAGTTTGCGATATGGTTGAACAACTGGAAGCCCAAGAGGGGTCGTCCATTTCACAGGTTCATTTTCACAAGCAATTACCTGCAAGCAAAATAAGTTGCCACAGTTGGATATCAGGAGAACTCCATTATAAACAGCAGAAATAACAATTTAACATTTCAACCAAATAAAGCGGCTGGGCTTGACTATCAACTGATATCAGAACTGAAGGCTGATTGAGATTTGCCTTGATAAATGCAAATCCTTAAGACATGTTGTTTTCATTCATGTAAGTCTTCTAAGGCCCTGTTTGGATCAGCTAGACAGCTAGCGATTAGCTCTTGCTGATCCAAACAGGACAGCATAGAGTCCAGCTTTTTATTAGCCAACCACCCAGCTTTCTATAATCTCATAAGCTGGCCTCACCCAGTTATTTTCACCTAATAGGCTTTGCACACCCACAATCAATAATCCAACAACCTATAAGCTGAGGGATCCAAACAGCCCCCAGCTTTTTGTAAGCTGATACAAAGCCAGCATAAGCCTCTATTAATATAAAAGGAAACTCATCTCACTGGTGTATTCTTAAAAAATATATATATCACAGCATAGACGGTATGGTAATTAAAATAATCGACAAAATATTTAGTCAACGGAGTTTTCTAGGTTTCATATAGTGGACTAAATTTTCTGCAACACAAAATTCAACCCCAAAATACAATTTCTTCACAACCTTCCACAATTGCAGTTAACAACTACAAAATGTTAGATTTATATGCCTTGTCACACTGAAACTACCCAAACATGGTACTGTGCAGTGTAATGTAGCATGGAACAACATGATATTATGATTCAATGTTAAAAGAAAAATATGATGCTATGGCTTGTACCTTGGCACAGTCACCAAGCCAGTTCATGATACTACGGGCAGCTTGAAACATCTCACCAAGTGCTGTCAGAGTAACCTATCAAAGACAATGGGGAAAATAAAAAGGTGACTAGACAAAAACAGGAGATAGAAAATAAACTATTTCACTGGGTTGGAACTTCCACCTTAGCAGCATAACATGATGCACCAAATAATTCCGCATCATCGGCAATGACCCCCCTCTCTTTCAGTCTTCTTTTTATTTGTTCACGTGCTCCAACATAAGTGACACCATACACAGATGTCATCACAGTTTGCTTCACCAACTTTCTATCCACCTGAATTCGATCATCCATTGAAACTTAAAAGTAAGCACCAAACTATAACTTTCGATTATTGTCTATGGAACTAACAGAATTTCTTCAGTATACTACCAAATGTACACCTACTTATAATCTAACTCCCTCCGTTCATGTTTTATTAAAAAAAGAGTTGTGTTGCCAGCAATGAATATACTACCAAATGTAGTTTATATTTAGACTGGACTGTGACAACCCTGGTAATTACAGTTCCAAAATCAATGTCATTAGCCTAACTCTATGTTTAAACCAACTAATGAAAGGGTGGAAAGAATTAAAACGAGTTCAGTTGGAATTCAAATTTAATTTGAGCACATTTGGTTACTTTTGAACTTTTAAATTTAACTTTCAAACCATAAGCCAAATGAGTTTTTGCCTGAAACCAAAGTTGTAGAACTTTTTATTTTGAACAACTTTCGTGTTCAAAAGTTTTTGAAATTCAAATCAGAAAGAGGAGAAAACGCCCTGTTTGCACCCAGCCCCCTGAATCTTTTCGAATTCTTGCATCCAGGCCCCTCGCCCCCCCCCCCCCCTCTCTCTCTCCTCCGCGCCCGACCACCGCGCACCAGGTGGCCGGCGTCGCCTGACCGGCGCGAGGCGCCAGGCCAGTGGCCGCCGCACCACCCCGCCACGGCCGGCTTTGCCCCGCCCCCATGCCGCGCGGCCAGTAAACGCCCGCGCGTGCACGCGACGCAGCCGCGTCCAGCCCCACCGCCCGGCCGCCCAGTCGCCTCGCTCCGCCGTGCCGCCCCGGCCCCCGCGCCCCGCCAGTCGCCGCGCCCGCCCTCCGCCCGAGCCGCTGCCGCTGCTGCTTCACCACTCCGCGCCCCGCGCTATCCCACCGCGCCCACGCCATATCTCCGGCCGCCCAGTCACCGCGCCCGCGCTGCCGCACGTCGCGCCGGCGTTCTGCCGCCGCCCGCCGCGCCCAGTGCGCGTTGTGCCGCGCCCCCCGCCCCGCGCGCTGCCCAGGCCCCTCCGCACCCCCTCCGGCCCCTATAAAAGCCCCGCCCGGCCACGCGCGCGAGCCCCAGCACCCAGAACGCCCTCGCCGTCGCCATTGCCGCCGCCGAGCGCCGCCCGCCCGTGGACAGCCCACCGCCGCCGCCCACTGCCCAAACTAAGCCCTCAGCCACCACTACATTATCCCCCTGAAGCTCGCCGACCCGCCCAACGCCGCCCAGAGCCACCGGAGCACCGCCGCCCGCGCTGCCGCCGCCGCCGCCGCCCCTGCTCGCCGTGGACAGCACGACCCCGACCCCCTCCGTCCAAGCCGAGCCCCTGTGCAGCTTCCCCACGCGCTACTGAAGCTCGCCGACCGGACCACACCGCCCCAAGCCCGCCGGAGCACCGCCGTCGACGCGTGCCGCGCCGCCGCCGCCTCTGCTCCAACGCCGGCGAGCCCTTCCCGGCCGTCCCCCACCTGAACAACACCCCCACAAGGTAGCCCTCGCACCCCTGAACCTTCCCCAACCCTCACCCCTCGCCGCCGGCGAGCCCCCTCGCCGGAATTTCGGCCGGCCGCCGTACCCGAGCCGCCCGAGGACCCAATTGCAAGAATTTAAATCTTTAGAAGGGTCTGCGCGTAAGATTCAAGGACCTAGTTGTAAAAGAAAGTTTCAAATCTAGATTCAAATTCAGTGAACTTGTAAAATTCGTATAAAATCGTAGAAAATTCAGAACAAATGCAAACTCAACTGTTCTGGAATCCTCAGAACAAACTCTACCACTTTTGTCACAAAAGGTTTCTCAGAATCCCAACACATTTTGCTCTACATTAAATAGAAGCTTTAATGGACTTATTTTGTACCCACTGTTGTAGGACAATGCTGACCCTAAATTTTGGTCAGTGAGTTAGTTGCTTGATGTTTAGGACTGTGTAAAAAGATCAGGCCCAAATTCCATCTCTAGCTTTACTGTTTATTAAACTTAGTTCCATACCATGTTTAAGTAAAATATTTTATCCCTGCAGTTAGGTGGTGTGATGTGGACATCACCAGAATGGATACACCCACATGTAATAAATACACATGGAAGGTATGGAGGACCAAAGAAGTTGATTGGGGACCAAGCCTAAGTCTTCCCAATGTTCTCCATCAGGCCACCACGTCACCTTTGGTGCAAGGAAAGAAAGAGTCCATGTCCAACACGTTTTGGAGGCTGGATTCGGACTGCAGAACAGCACCAACTTGTGACGGACACCACGGTCGCATACGGACTCGGATAGGGACGTTCAAGTACTTCGTGGAAAGCTTATGAAGTCTAGTTTCATATGGATCCGGACTCAAGTCCATATCTCTCCTGATTCGTCCGCAATGACCAAAATACTACCGACTGGTTTTTTGTCTAAAGGTGCTGCGACATCTTAATATGGCCCGATGGGCTTTGTATCAAGTCGGGTCCATTAGGGACGCGTCCTAGGGTTGGAGTGCGACTCAAACACCCTCTTGGTCGTCCTCCTAGGTATTAATAAGGGTTAGAGCCGCCATGAACAGATTGGGGGGTTTTTGTTTTGTTGAAAGTTTAGCCATTGCTACTTCCTTGTAGACGCGTGTGTCGACTAGACCATCCGTTCTACTCGATTCGGAACCCCACCTTGTTGATTCCAGATTGGTTATTATCTCCATATTTGCAATTGAGTTGCTTGTTCTACTTGTTCTTGCTGGTTCTTCGATTGCTTGCAGGACAGGTGCCCTAGTGGCCGGGTGTCGCGCTCCACAAGATCGCGGCAGCCATTGGAGGTGGTGTATCGGTTGCTAAGGCGCAGCATCCTTGGAAGGCTGTAGTCGGGCCGTGAACGTCGCCTCCATCTCAAATCGCGTTATCCCCTGCCTCTCATCGAAAGATCGGGAACAAACCCTAGCGGGTCGCCATTAGTTGGTAATCAGAGCAAGGTTTATCGGTGAGAGACTTCTAATTCTTCGCTGTTTTATTTTTCCTATAGTCCAGAAAAGCCAAAAAAAATAGTAGATTAGTTTACCTTCAATCCTATAAACCCTTTGAGCCTTTGCTGGTACTACTTAGTTAGGGCTTGTTGAATTTTCGGTTGCATCGGTTGCGTCGTGTTGCTGGTCTTAGTTTAGTCCTTTAGAGTTTCGAGTTCTTGTCACCTCTTTTTGTCTCGGAGTTTCAATTCATCAGTGGAAGAAAACTTTCATTGTTTCTCTGTCCGGTCTCCGATTTGCGAGTTTTAGTACAATCTGGAAAGCGTAACTCGTGATCTTTCCAACGGATCTGACCTGGGTCACAAATTCCATCTAAGTGCTCCAGAATCGACTTGGAGATTTGTGCGTCTGGCTGCGTGAAACAAGTTTCGTCAATCTGAGTTGGTAGCAGCTATATGCAGTAATCCTGTTGCGTTGTTTGTCAAACAAAGGATTTTAGTCCTCTAAAAAAAAAGAAGAAGAAAAAAAGAAAACAAAGTGAAAAAAAACAGAAAAGAAAAGAAAAGAAACGAAAAAGAAGAAAGGGGCTGATCCATCTTTTGTGTTCCTGCTGTTTCGGTTGGTGCTTTGTGACTTCATTTGTGTCCAGGCTCGCGCCTCTAGTACGGTCTATGCTAGGACCAGCACAGTACCACCGTTGAACAATTATTCAGCTTGCTTTTCTGACTAACGTGGTGCTAGTATTTTCCCTTGATCAGCCCACCTACAGCTCCACATACTCGACTATAGCTTGACAGTTTTCTGTTGCTAAGGCACCGATACACTTCTTTCAAGGTGCTTGACTTGTTGGTTGCCGACTCATCCTGTTTTGCTTGGTAACTGTTAAGAGCTCGTATTAAACAAGTTGAGTTTGAGAGAATTGCAACCGACACATTCCAGTAGTTGACAGGAGGATACATATTATTTTTGTGTTCTTGTTTTCTACTGATCATGGCAGGTGATACAGTGATTTTTGAGCGGAGCAGACAACAACAAAATATTCTGGACATTATTCAATGCTTGCCTTTATATCCTGGTGAGTTTGATCCTAAAGCTTACATTGATTGGGAGCTAAAAGTAGATAATGAATTTGATGAGCATGACCTGTCGGAGCAACAAATGATTTATATTGCCTCTAATATTTTAACAGAAAATGCTTTGCTAGAATGGAAATATATTTGTAGGCATAACATTATTCCGCAAACTTGGAAAGAATTCAAAATACATTTTAGAGATGCATATATTCCTGCATATTATGTTGATCATTTGCTTACCAAACTAGAGAAATTAAAACAGGGTAGTAGGACTGTGAAACAATACTACCATGATTTTAAAATTTGTATCATGTTTGGTGGATTGGATGAATGCATGGAAGATGTTATGAATAGGTTCATGAGAGGGCTCAATTCTGAAATTCGAAACTTGTTAATTGGCAAGTCCTATTGCTGTATCGGTCAATTGTTTTGTCTTGCTCTCCATGCTGAAAAAGAAATTCTTTCATTTGTGAATACTTGCAAGAATGATGTGACTCATAGTGTCCAAACTTTGTCCACTCTACATGCTAATAAAGAGCAACGAATAGTGGAACCTGCTGCTGATTCAACTTTTTCACAAGATGAATTACTTGTTGTTTCTTATGATAAAGAGGACTTGTGTGCTAATACTTCTTTTACTCATATACCAGAATTAATGAATAAGTGTGATATTTTTGGTTTGGAACCATACGAATGTGCTGTAGATAATCCTTCTCATCCTATTACTTGTGTACAAGATGAACTGAAATTGTTGTCTTCTTTAAATACTTTGGGTTATATTGAATTTAATATTCTGTGTAATCTAAATTGTCTAAAAGAGAAGGTTCAATTAGATTCTAATTTGCCAAGTTTAAATCATTATTCGCTTCATGCAATTGGAAAAAATGACATCAAAGGAGAATATTTGGTGCATAAAGTGTATATCTGTTCTAATCTGAAATATCCTTTTGGGCTACAATACCATGAGCAAATAGGGGGCTGCATTAACACTAATAATATCTTGCAAAGTTTTTCTAGTTTTTCTCTAATGCAACAGGATCAGCCTGAAAAACGGGAGCATTATTTGTTGTGCCCATGCAGCATAGTCGTCGCTCCATGTTCCAACAACAAAGCAAGCACCTTTGAATGCCGTTGGAGCAAGTCGAGGACGACTTGCAGCCAAGAAGGGGAGAATGATGTGGACATCACCAGAATGGATACACCCACATGTAATAAATACACATGGAAGGTATGGAGGACCAAAGAAGTTGATTGGGGACCAAGCCTAAGTTTTCCCAATGTTCTCCATCAGGCCACCACGTCACCTTTGGTGCAAGGAAAGAAAGAGTCCATGTCCAACACGTTTTGGAGGCTGGATTCGGACTGCAGAACAACACCAACTTGTGACGGACACCACGGTCGCATACGGACTCGGATAGGGACGTTCAAGTACTTCGTGGAAAGCTTATGAAGTCTAGTTTCATATGGATCCGGACTCAAGTCCATATCTCTCCTGATTCGTCCGCAATGACCAAAATACTACCGACTGGTTTTCTGTCTAAAGGTGCTGCGACATCTTAATATGGCCCGATGGGCTTTGTATCAAGTCGGGTCCATTAGGGACGCGTCCTAGGGTTGGAGTGCGACTCAAACACCCTCTTGGTCGTCCTCCTAGGTATTAATAAGGGTTAGAGCCGCCATGAACAGATTGGGGGGTTTTTGTTTTGTTGAAAGTTTAGCCATTGCTACTTCCTTGTAGACGCGTGTGTCGACTAGACCATCCGTTCTACTCGATTCGGAACCCCACCTTGTTGATTCCAGATTGGTTATTATCTCCATATTTGCAATTGAGTTGCTTGTTCTACTTGTTCTTGCTGGTTCTTCGATTGCTTGCAGGACAGGTGCCCTAGTGGCCGGGTGTCGCGCTCCACAAGATCGCGGCAGCCATTGGAGGTGGTGTATCGGTTGCTAAGGCGCAGCATCCTTGGAAGGCTGTAGTCGGGCCGTGAACGTCGCCTCCATCTCAAATCGCGTTATCCCCTGCCTCTCATCGAAAGATCGGGAACAAACCCTAGCGGGTCGCCATTAGTTGGTAATCAGAGCAAGGTTTATCGGTGAGAGACTTCTAATTCTTCGCTGTTTTATTTTTCCTATAGTCCAGAAAAGCCAAAAAAAATAGTAGATTAGTTTACCTTCAATCCTATAAACCCTTTGAGCCTTTGCTGGTACTACTTAGTTAGGGCTTGTTGAATTTTCGGTTGCATCGGTTGCGTCGTGTTGCTGGTCTTAGTTTAGTCCTTTAGAGTTTCGAGTTCTTGTCACCTCTTTTTGTCTCGGAGTTTCAATTCATCAGTGGAAGAAAACTTTCATTGTTTCTCTGTCCGGTCTCCGATTTGCGAGTTTTAGTACAATCTGGAAAGCGTAACTCGTGATCTTTCCAACGGATCTGACCTGGGTCACAAATTCCATCTAAGTGCTCCAGAATCGACTTGGAGATTTGTGCGTCTGGCTGCGTGAAACAAGTTTCGTCAATCTGAGTTGGTAGCAGCTATATGCAGTAATCCTGTTGCGTTGTTTGTCAAACAAAGGATTTTAGTCCTCTACAAAAAAAAGAAGAAGAAAAAAAGAAAACAAAGTGAAAAAAAACAGAAAAGAAAAGAAAAGAAACGAAAAAGAAGAAAGGGGCTGATCCATCTTTTGTGTTCCTGCTGTTTCGGTTGGTGCTTTGTGACTTCATTTGTGTCCAGGCTCGCGCCTCTAGTACGGTCTATGCTAGGACCAGCACAGTACCACCGTTGAACAATTATTCAGCTTGCTTTTCTGACTAACGTGGTGCTAGTATTTTCCCTTGATCAGCCCACCTACAGCTCCACATACTCGACTATAGCTTGACAGTTTTCTGTTGCTAAGGCACCGATACACTTCTTTCAAGGTGCTTGACTTGTTGGTTGCCGACTCATCCTGTTTTGCTTGGTAACTGTTAAGAGCTCGTATTAAACAAGTTGAGTTTGAGAGAATTGCAACCGACACATTCCAGTAGTTGACAGGAGGATACATATTATTTTTGTGTTCTTGTTTTCTACTGATCATGGCAGGTGATACAGTGATTTTTGAGCGGAGCAGACAACAACAAAATATTCTGGACATTATTCAATGCTTGTTCTACTTGTTCTTACTGGTTCTTCGATTGCTTGCAGGACAGGTGCCCTAGTGGCCGGGTGTCGCGCTCCACAAGATCGCGGCAGCCATTGGAGGTGGTGTATCGGTTGCTAAGGCGCAGCATCCTTGGAAGGCTGTAGTCGGGCCGTGAACGTCGCCTCCATCTCAAATCGATTTATCCCCTGCCTCTCATCGAAAGATCGGGAACAAACCCTAGCGGACACAAGATCGCGGCAGCCATTGGAGGTGGTGTATCGGTTGCTAAGGCGCAGCATCCTTGGAAGGCTGTAGTCGGGCCGTGAACGTCGCCTCCATCTCAAATCGAGTTATCCCCTGCCTCTCATCGAAAGATCGGGAACAAACCCTAGCGGGTCGCCATTATGGTGAATCACCCAATGAAACTTTTTCTATGCTAATATATTGGTACCTAGAAGCCAGAGAAAAATTAGGAGACTTTTTATCTCACAGTAACCTATTTATTTGATTTATGTGCTAATAACATACATTAAATCAAGAAAATAGTATCTTAGCTTGGAAAATTCTCAAATTTTTACTAGGAGATACACTGTGGTAGAGGTTGCTGTGTAAAAAGTTCCATGGACAAAAACCCTGTGTAGGGTCCTATAAAAATGAATCCTTGAATAGCCTAGGTGTAGAATGTCATATTTTCTATGCTCTGAATACTGCATGATAAATCCTACAAAAATTACAGTAGCTTCTGCATGCTTAAGTGAAAGCTCTGTAAGAATCTTAGACTCATTTGTTGCACCAATTGTTCTGTACAAAAAGAACAAGGATCTAACAGCCACTATGTAATGTATTTTTCATAATTACTCTATTACATAAAATTGGCTGAAAATTTTACAGTAAGCGCATCTTTCCCTGATGTGCCTAAATCCAAAATTTCATGACCAGAAACTATCTATTGTAGTAATTACTCTCAAATCGTAATCAAGTGCCATTTCCACGACTTAAACTTGTGCACTCATGTAGAATCGACGACTCTCGCCGACGGAACTTACGAGCTGGTGCCCGCGTCCGAGAGTGAGCAGCGTGAAGCTCAAGCAAATCTAACTGAAGCTCTTGAAGACCCGAGCCCAAGTTCGGAAGAGCCCCAAGCGAACTGCGAAGGCAAGCCCCGGAGCATAACCCATTCTTTCCGAAAATTTTGCAACTCATTACTCTTTGCTTGCGCATTAAGTTTATAGGAGTTGGATGAAAACTTAGTTGCATGATATCAGGAACCCTTGCTTGAAAACTAGACGTAAGGTTCGATAGAATGCCGTGCTAATAGGACTCCGGTAGAAGTCGAGTGATTTCCTGTCACTCGCGAGAAAATAGGAGTTGAATGACTACTACACGCTGCAATCATAAGGACACGGACGGGCTATGAAACGATGGTTACGATCGAGGCCCGTCTGTCTAGTGAAAAATGCTAAGGCCGCAGGGTGTGGTAGTGATGGTTAAGTCTTTGAACGTACTAAACACATGCCGAGATTATGGGAATCGGTAAGCTTAAGTACCTGATTGGCCCGGCAAGGGGACGGCATCCTACCCTTTGAACTTCGGTCCCATGTGCATATGGCGAGTGCAGAGAGTGGTCACGACCCGGCGCCGAACCGTGGCGTGGGGCTCTTGTACTCTCGGAGGGTAGCCCCGATCCACGACCCGGAAAGAAAGGGAAAAAGTTGCACGTGTGACTCTAGGGAGTAACCACGTGACGTGTGTTTGGGTTTCCCTTGCAAGGTTAAGAAATTCGATTCGAATCGTCCGTTTCTCACGGCTATTGAGACTGCTTAACCATTTTCACCCACAGAGTAAGAAAAGGAACAATGATGATGAATGAACTGGTTGGATGAAAAATTTAATGCTTCACCATGTATGCTTTAGATAGCTGCTTATCTAGACTGGCTAACGAAACTAGAATCTTGAGCTAAAAGTTGAAAGTAAGGACCCACTTGTAGATGCTTTTCGGCAAAACAAACCCCTGAGCCAAAAAGCCTTGCATGTCTAGAGTCGGTGGAGTAGATTCCACTACACGGGTAAGTCTTGCTGAGTATTAGTATACTCAGTCTTGCTTGTGACTCGTTTTCAGGTGAGACCTTCGAAGATATGATTGCTAGCTTGACTTGGCCCTGCACTCTTCCCCCTGGTTGGTCGGTGGAATGGGATGCGCCCCCGTCCAACGGAGATAAGGCCGAGTGATGTCTCGTACGGGCTTCATCGAGACATTCTGTATCATCGAGTAGTTTCCGTCGTTTATTTCCGCTGCAACTTAAACTCTGAAGAACTTATTTATGATAATTGAAATACTTGGTTTCTAAACGCAAAACTTGGTCTGTAATATTCACTTATACTAATGCTGTAATATTTGCTGGAATGTGGTATTCTCTGGGCTCATCGTCGCATGAGCGTTTGTATGTATGGCGCTCGATCCGTTCACCGTGGTTGTATCGGGAGGTTATACCCGACAGGCCAGTGGATTACTCCGTTTGAAGTGTAAGGTTAACCGAGAATGCCTTAATGGTGATGGTTAATACACTTGAGCCGGATTAATTCAGCTGGTTCTGCCACATGGACACACACAAACGATATTTGTACATTTGTCTCAAAAGGCACTTTCATATTATTGCAGCTTCTTATAAATATATTACAATTGTAATGGACTAATGGTGGTTGAATTTGTACTTCAGAAACTGTGTCTACTGTTATGTCCAAATGTCACAAACTAAAGACTCAGGGAGTAGAAAAAGAGATACTAGGGCTCCATGAAGTAATATATAAGACTAACTTCAAATTAAGCTAAATAGACAAGCTAGGTTTTGCACAGATTCGTAAAGGCACATATTACTAATCAATTGGTAATCATCATTCTTGAGAAAAAATACGTGATCAGCCTGTTCACTGTTCAAATTTTTAAATGAGGTGTCAACAGACTGATCACCTAATTTTTCTCAAGAATGATGATTACCAATTGATTAGTAATATAAGCCTTTTGGGTAGGTTTAGGATATATATGAACAAGCTAGCCTACCTAGCTGGTTTAGCATTAAGACACCTATAGAACCTATCAGGCCTCAACGGATCCAGCTTTAATGCCCATATAAATGTGTAACATGTCTTTCACAAACTCTTCAGCTTTCGAACTTCACCTTATCTATCTTATGAGGCAACATATAGTAAGGATTGAAGATACTGACAAAAAGGCAACACCTGATCAAGTATCAGACGAGCACGAGCAGCATCAGGATCTGTAGAAGGATCCTTTTGTGAATCCATCCTCATAATTTCGACCACCCTGCAGCACAATACAAAATAATATAATATCAGTATTTGGACAAAATAGTATAATCATCATGAATACAAAAGAATATAACTAAACTAGTCAAATGTTGGATCAAGATGACACTACTGAACCCAAAATCAGTATTTGGACAATATTTCAAGCACTAAACAAGAAACTGTAATGTTGGCAATTAAGACTATAAACATGCATCACAACAATCTTACAAGGACATATAACACTATCAATTTTAAACATGCAAGATATTTCGTAATGAGACTCCAAGAATAATAGTTCAAAAAGTCTGGAGGTTAAAAGGATGTTTCCAAAAAAGCATCCCAGGTGGCCATCTGGGCACCGGCCAACACCAAGTCATTGTGCTTTGCAGTATATCATGGAAGGCCATGAAGTGCCAAGGTCAATTGCAACTCAGGCCATCAGAAATAATCTCTAATATGTCTACAAAGTAAAAGCAGCTGGTATTTGGTGCCTTCCTGTTGGTCATCAATGTATTTGGACGAGGATATTAAGACACTAATTACAGCTCAATGTGTATTTGGTCCTTTCTGTTTCTAAAGTATAGGAAACTCTAATACGCCACGTTTTACAACTATTGCACAAAACGGTTCCCGGGATCCATAAGACAGCACAAAATAGATGGGTCAGTAGGGTGGGGTGCACTGGTACAGCATATCGAGTGCTACATCTTCTTAAAGTACATCATGTACCACCATGAACATGTTAAGAGTTCAAAAGACAGCTGACACATAAAAATCATACCTGGTAGCTATTCCGGAGTAAACATCTGCAGGCTTCTCTCCAGCAACTAAGTTGACAGCAATAGCTCCCAACTAGGAAAAATTTAATAAAAAAATTACTAACTCTAATTGACATAATTAGATAGATAGTTACCCATAGCAACAAAAAACAATCTTAACAAGAACAACTTAATTATTCAGGCACAAACTAACCTTATCCCTTCCAAGAGCTGCATAGTGCTGCAGGCCATTACAAGAACCATCCTAAGAAAAAGAAAAGCATATATCAAAAGGTAAACATATATTGAGTTCTGGCTACATACAAGTACAGCCGATGCTAATGTTGAACATGGTGATCAACCATGGGCCATGGTAAATGCCATATACTCAGTGTCATATTCGAACTGAATTTATCCATGCAATAAGCATATTTAATACACATTGGGGTACATGAGCCCTGTCAAATCGAAGGCAAACATGCCTGTTGCATAAGGAGTATGGTCAACTAATTTTCTATCAGGAACTCAGATAATATGAATGAACATAGTACTACATTGTTCACTCTATTCCTATGTTCCATGGCATTCGTTCTACAACATCAAATACTAGAGCAACAGAAAGGCAGATGAGATCTTTAAGTTCGTCCACAAAGAATTGAGAAAGAAAATGATCGCTCGAAGAGAATATATATACCTGGTGCACAGGAATATGTGATATCGTTGTTTCTGGAGACGAGCTTCTTAAAGCTTCAGTAAGATTCATGCATACTGCCAGGCACTGGAATGGATCTTCAGCCCCAAGCCACCATCGTTTGCCTTCTAACGGCCTATCAGCAGAATCAAATATTTCCTCCAAGTGATTTTCAGCAAATGCAATCCGGCCATCATATGATAACTTATCAACACCACCAGCATACAAATTTGCTAGGTGTATCTTCAGCCAACGCAAGCCTGACTCGCCAAGTGGACGACCTTCAGCGAACTCCAGAACCCCTCGACAAAGATCTGAACCCAAGTGGTTCAGGTAAGGATGCATTGGATAAGCACGACCTCTAAAATCAAGGTTGTGTGGGTAGTAAAATCCCTCTTCATCCTTCATTTTTCGAGCAACCTGTACCCAATATGTGTGCATTAGAATAGATTGTGGCACCTCAATGGATAACAATAGCAAGACCCCTTTTAGTCTCTTACAGCAAGTTTGAGCTCAACGTCACATCTCTGAGAATGCCTTTCACTGTTTTCCTTCTTGACTGACCTCATGTGCCACCTCCACTTCTTTAGCAAAGTTTCATCTTCTGTGTCAGGCTTCTCAGGTAAGGGAACCTGAGTACATGAAACATGTCAGCTTAGATCTAAAACTATCCGATGCTATCAAATCAAGTCATAACACAATCTCATGACAAATTAAATGGCAACTCACATCAGTACGATCAACCAGGTCAGCAAGCCGGCCACCACTTGACCATATTCTGTCAATAATACTAAGAACTCTTTTGTTAACCCTCCACTTCGTGCTCCCAAGAGTATTCAAGGCCTGAAACCAATAAGACATCAAAAAAGAATGAAAACCTGACATATAGATTGCATAAACTATTGAATTTTATGCACCAATAGGTTAACCCCAAATGAAGGGCAAAATATTTCACCCCTCACGTCTAGGCTCCACCATCATATGATGTGGACCAAGATAGCTCATAATTGGTTGCTTTCTTATAATTGTGTTAACTAGGTCACATAGTCAGGACCACTGCTCTTATACACTGGGTTAATGGTACACATGGGCCAAATACAAAATGTCTCTGCTACACTCAGCATAAATAAATCAAATGTATATAAGCAGCTAAATGGATTTAGGAAAGTATTCTTCACACTATTATTCATCTAATCTGCACAAGTAAGAAACAAGAGATTGTACCTCAAAAACTGATTGCATCTGTTCCTTTGGAGCCCTTTTAACAGCCTCCCTCTGCTGCCTAGCACCATGGGTGCGCATCACATAGGATGGTAAAAACAGGTGTGCTCCCTTATCATATCTGTAAAAAAAATAGGAGAACCAAACAGTCAGTAGATAGATTAGCATTTGCAGACATAAAAACCATGATGTCACTAAAAAAGCTAGGAAAAATTCACTACTTATTCAGAAATGCCAAGTGATAGAAATAATAGTATGACAAACAGAACCCATCGGCATGAGTCAGGACCACATACTGAACTAATCACAAGGTGATTGTTCTTACCAATAAGGATATACTCCCTCCGTTCCAAAAAGATTGTTCTTTTAGAAAATTTCAGACACGTTACTAATCCTGAGAAATGACCTTGTTGCCCCTAATTAGTTATAGCAATTGTGATTGAAAACCGTGTTATTTATTTGGTTCTCTAGATCCTCAATAAATGCATTTGCATTGGAACTAGAAAAGTAGCATCTACTAAGCATTTGATTGGCTCCATGCGCTTCTCTATACAATTTTTTCTTGATATTTGGCATTGCTTTAATTAGATGGATCCCACTACAAGCTAAAAGAACACTCTTTGTGGGACAAAATTTGAATGCTAAAAGAACACTTATTTTGGGATGGAGGGAGTACTCAGCAATAACAATATATAACCAGCATCATTCAATAAAATCCAAAGTTATAAACCATCAAAGTGCAGTCCAATTTGTTAAGATGCATCATATAACCAAGAGAATTTTATAGGCAACAAATACGAACCCTGTCCAACAGATTGGGGGCATCAACATAGGCATGTACGGAATGACCATGTGTTTTGCCTGTCAAGGAAAAACATGCCCCATTACATGATCAAGGAATGCAAAACTAGGAGAAGCATTCCAGTAAAAATCAAGACATGTAGAACGGTCAACTAACTGTTCTATCCAGGCCTTGCCGAACCAGTGGATCACACTTGATGACACCATATCTGCGACTAAGCTTCCTGTTTAAATAAAAGACATGATATATAAATGCTAGGATGAAGAAAAACTACTTTTAGGACAAGAATGAATTAAGCTAGTTGCCTTTACAACTTAGTTGGAGCTGTATTGTTCATTACAACTCTGAAATTGCATGAAAATTAGTCTAAACTAGCATATCGCCAGCATTTTGCAGCAGGATGTACAAATGATCTTCGGTTGCCTTTCAGCACAATTACACTATGTATAGTTTCTAAAAGGTGCCACAAATTATTTCAATAGATAGCATGGAAGAATATGAGCAGTAAAGCAAACCTCCCCTTTTCACTGAAAGTTATCTAATCAAAGCATTTCCTAGTTAAACTAGAGGGTTAATCCAGTGGCAGTACAGATCTATGGGGATGTTGCATCAGGAGTCAATCTTAGAGTAAATGAGGATAACATTATTACTGTTGTTCTTTCGGCACCGTTCTCATTTCATGTCTGAAAGCAGGACGAATGTCAGGCAGACCATCTGATGACTGGCTAGCAGGTGGTTGTATATGGGCTATTTCAATAAACAGCTCAATCAAACGACTACCGACCTGCAGAAAAGCGAAGGAAAATAGAAAATGTCATAAGCCAAAACTGGTGCTAAGAGTAAAACAACAGATGAGGTAAAATATCTAAACACAGGATTCGTACTTTCGCATGAGCATCTTGACCCCATGGCCTGGAATCATCTTGATTCTTCACTATCTTCCTAACTTGCCGTAACTTTTGCTTTTTCATCAGATCAGTGACTTTCTTCCTTAGACGCTGTTGTTCTTTGGCAATGTCTGAGTCACAAATTTCTTCTTCATTTTCCTTTTCTTTGTTGCTTTTTTTCCTTGTCTTCTCTAGAAATCTGTGGATTCGAACCTAGTGAACGATGAAAAAAAAACAATACACGACGGTTTATTGGCAACTGATACCATGACAGAAAATGTTGCCACCAACATAGGTGCATTATCAACAACAAATAATGAGTTTGACACCATATTCAAGATTTATACAAACCAAAAAAAAATGCAACATGGTATAAACAAATTGAGAAACACCTAATATTTATGGCACAACTTCAAATACCCAAGACAATGATTGGAAATTCATACTTAGGATAGTGAGTTCAAAGGGAGAACATAAGATCAATTAGATTGCCATAAACTTAACAAGGTGACTTCAAACAGAGAATATGAAGTTGCCAGACTATCAGATTCTCCAATGAATTACTAGCATATCAGCATAAAAATGATACTACCCCTAAATCACTCCAAGAAGCAATAGTAAGAAACAACTATCCAGTTAGTTGCGGCACTTTTCAACACTTCTTTCCCTTAAATTATATTTAAAATGGAAGGCCTGTCTTCACACCCACTCCTGTTACACAGCTTATCTATGGTAGATATAATTGCACATTTATTAAAACAATATTACTTTCCAGTGGTGGCTAACTTTAATGGTATAAAAACAGTCAACCTCCACCAATGTTCATAGACTTTACTATACCAACAAGTAACAACAATTCCCTAACTCCCGAGACACAGAGTTTTGGAATGCAACTGCACAACTGTAAGCAAACAAACAAGTGCCCTCTAAGAAACAATTGCACACCTCATGCTCGATAGCCTCGCCAATCTGACACGCCGCCTGGATGACTCGAACGCTCCCGTCCCCACTGCCAGTCATTAGCAGTCCCATGAGCTTGTGCATAGTGATGACCGCCATCATATCCGCCGGGAGCATGTTGAAGTAGGGCCCATGTGAGGCCCTGGACCCGCGGTCCGCCACGAGCTCCTGCTCTGCGGCGATTTGCTCCCGCAGCGGCTCAAACCAGCCTAGAAAGAGCGACTTGATATAGGGAAGGTTGGGCGCGAGCTTCTGCTCGCACATGTCCGCGAGGAGCTCGCGGTACTCCTTTGCGGCCTGCTCCCACGCCTCCGTTTCGACGCGGATCTGCCGGCGGCGCAGGGAGGCGTATTTGTGGTACGTCATCCCGTGCTCCGCCGCTGCCACTTGCGCTTGCTGTCCGCGCCTGTTCCGCCGATGCCGACCACGGTGGTCTCTCCCGGATGCCTGCTGCTCCTCCACTGGCGGAGGAGGTTGATTCTGGTTCGGCTGCGCCCGGAAGATCTCGAGAGCGTGGTGCAGCTCCTCGGCCTCCTCCGAGGACACCGCCTCGGCTGCGGCGGAGGCGAACCACCGCGGGTTCTGCTGCCACGAGGGAAAGCGCGGGGGCGGGAGGAGACCGGAGGTCGCGGGGAGAAGACGACGCTCGAGAGGAGAAGCGCGCGGGACAGCGGCGCTCGTGACTGGTAAGGAGGAGAGGAGGGCGGAGGCGAGGCGGCGGGCGGGGAGGCGGCGCCACATGAGGGGCGAAGGGGTTAGGGTTTGGGGGGTTAGGGCGGGAAGCGGAGAGGAAGTGGCGGGAGAGACGGCCGCAGCGATCGGAGCTAAGGCGGAGAGCATCAACTGGAGGAGGACATTGGGAATGGGGGCAATATGGCGCCGCCGCCGCCAATGGATGGAAGGGTTGGGGAACAGGGAAAGCGGAAAGCCGGCTTCGGCTCAGGCGGCTAAAACCCTTGCCACCTAAGCTTCGTTTCGGGGTTTAGAGGTGGAGATTTTTCCTCCCACCGCATTGCTTTTTCTCTGGCTTGATTTAAAAGAAAACTTGTATCCAACTGGATAACTGGTTCTATTCTTGCTTTTACTCCTATCATGACAAATTGTTAGCATTTTCAAAACATAATTATCCGTATCTAGAGCTGTTTTACACTAAGCTTGCCACTAGGTTGTCATGTGAAACTTGTCTATCCTAAATTGTATTGCGACCATAAAAAAAATTATGTGGTCTATTAGGTTTTGATTGAGGCTTAGTTTCTACACCTTTCGTTTTAAATTATAGTTCTTTTTATATTTTTATATGTATTTAAAAAATTAAGCGAATTGTAATTTGGGACTGAAGAAGTAGATAGAAATTATAGAGATATTTACACATTTTAGTATTTTTTACAGTAAGATTTTAAAAGATAATGACTCCAATCCGGCGGCCATACGCTAGTGCATCTGCACGGCCTGGCTCTATCTAGCCACATGCTGCATCAGGCCCACGAGTCGGACAACACAAGAGTTATTTGGTACACATGCTGATTTAATTTGGCTTTCATCTCTCTCAGCTAGGTCTATCTCTCGCTGCATTCTCTCTCTCCGCGTTCTCTCTATATCCCGACGATTCGTGAAGGGAAATGGCAAATTGGAGGCAGACAGAGAGCCGCACTTGGAGGTAAATCCTTCGCTCGTTGGAATCGACTGATTTTGGGGGTTCCCCTACTCGGATTTCTGGTGGATAGCGAAGCGTGAAGCCTGAGGCTGACGGGGATTGATGCAGATGAAGGTTAGTGCTATTCCCGTGGTTGTGTTTTATGTGGATTTTTTACGCAATCACTTCAGCGATTTAACTGATTCAAGAGGCTTTTTCTATGTACATTTTAGTGGACACTGAAGCGCAAATAGATAGTTGGAGGTAGGAGCAGACCAATATGAAAGTGAGTTCTCCTTTTGGCGTTATGGTTATTCATCTCTCATTTACATTCCATAGTCTCTGAATCACTTGATTTTTTTTATTTTTTATTTAGAATTGGCGAGGGAAGTTGAAATTGGAGATAAGATAACAGGGTGTGGGGATGGGGGCTCAACTGGTTTGCTCTGATTTCTAAAACATGTGTGGAAGGCGTTGAATGGTTTGATCTGCTTAGTTAGGGTTGAATGGTTTGATCTGCTCAATTAGGGTTTGAGAGCTCATCGTTGTTAGTTACATTTATTTTTATAAGATGTGTGCTGATAGTACATCGACATGGGAATCTGATATGTGTTATTAATAGTGTTTTGATGATCTAGCAAAGACAGGGGTTAGGGAACTCTAGAACTGAATATTCAGTTTTGTAGTATGGTTTTTCAACATGCCCATGGCACCTTATTGTATCTTTTTAGTTTTACTGTCTTTTTTATGTGTTCAGCTTAAAGGATCATGTCATTAGGCAAATACCATGGACCTGATTTAGGCGATAATATAGGTAGGGATCGGGCAATAATATTGTTCGAGATAGGCAATAATATTGTTCTAGGTAGGCAATAATACAGGTGTGTTCTATATCCATTCTATATTAGCAATTTTGTAGTTTTCATCAGGCAAAAATGTAGTTAGAACCAGGCAAACAATGCAATCTGATAGCTATATATAAGGGCGGGCAGGGATCCCCTCCAAAGCATAACCAATCTAAGGCAATACAAACCACCATACAAAACGTATGGTATTACGCACATCACGGCCTGGACCTGTCTAAACCTTGTGTTGTTTGCATCTTCGAGTTCCTGATCTCGGCGACACCCTACCTACAAATCTACTACCTGGAGGTATCCCTCGGTAGGCTTGACGGCTAAACACCGATAGCTGGTGCGCTAGGTAGGGGTGTCCATCGAAGATCCACTGGCGAACACAATGGGATCGTTCAACTTCACCAGCGCCGAGCTCGAGGAGGACACCACTTTCACTTTTAGCTTCTGGGTCTGCATCGCCAATGGCTTGGGTGGCTTCAACAGCCATCTGGTCAACCCTAGGGAGCCAGAAGTACCGGCGACAACCTGACGTAGCGATATCGACGAGTTATTAGACAACCTCGACGAGATGCTGCTCCCTGACCATGCCAAGGAACTTGAGGAACAGTCCATTTTCAACGTGATTTCTACTCGTACTGCATCAAGATTCCTCGGGTCAGATTTTTGGCCCCCTAAGTGTGTTTTGGTGTTGATGACATACAAAATTAAGGAGCTAATGAGTTTATCAAGTTATGGACAAGTTAAAATTCAATAAAATGAAAAAGAGCAAGAAAAGACGCCAATTTTGCTTAAAAGATGGTGTTGGGCTTAAAATAAGATCTATATTTATTTTATATTTTGAATTTGAGTTTAGGAAACATCGTACTATTAAGAGGGATGCGAATGGATAGCATGAAGGTGTCAAAGTACTTATTTGAGATGCTAACCATCAAGGAGAGACATAAAATCACACACTTGTGCACCTAGTTTTCTGACTGGTTCAGTGTGTGTCGGAAGTTTCGACCCTGTGTCGGAAGTTCCAACACTTGTCCGAAGGAGCTGGATTCTTTCGACAAGGGATCCTCGGCCAGTTGTTTTTAAATGGTCGGAAGTTTCGACCCTGTGTCGGAAGTTCCGACAATCACTTAACCAGTGCACTAACAGCTAGTTTTTGGGGCTTGAGTATTTATACCACCTCAGCCCCTCCTTCATTTGCTACTGACCTAATCTGAGACAAACATCTCCAAGAGCATTTACTACTCCTCCCCAATCCCTTCTTGAGCTAATCCTTTAGTTGATTTGAGCTAGGGCTTGTGTGAGAGCAAGATTGAGGTGTGAGACTCAACCATTTAAGAGAGAAGACAGCCAAGTTCATCTCAAGAGCACTTGAAGTATCTTCATCCTTCGATTCGCGTTTGTACTCTTGAAGCTTGCTTCTAGACGCTTTGGTGTCGCCCGTGGAGCGTCCTCTCGTGTGTGTGCGCCTCGGGAAATTTGTATTACCCTATCCTTTGTAGATTTCATAGTAAGTGACTCAATCCTCCTTTGTGGTTGATTCAGTGAGGTAAAGGGTTAGTGGAAGACCCGGCTCTTTGTGAGCTGCTCAACGGAGACGTACCTTCCTTAGTGGAAGTGAACTTCGGGAACAAATCTCTTGTGTCTTGTGCTTATTGCATTTATTTAGTTCTTATTGACCTAGAGTTTGTTTTGTGCCAATCTACGTACTTGATTTGTTGTGCTTGCAAAGATCACTTGCAGAAATCTCCTAGTATCATTGTGCAACTATTCAGCCAGGTTCAGCAATTTAAAGTTTAATTTTGAATTTCGTATAAGAACTTTAGTTTTGTCGGAATTTCCGGTCCAGTGTTGAAAGTTCCGACACATTTAGTTGTTGCGAAGAATTTTTCAGGTTTTTCAGGTACACGTATTCACCCCCCTCTAGGCATCACCAAGATCCTTTCACGTGCTCAACCTGGCCAGTGGCCTACGAGTGAGCAACCGACACGTACTTTACCTCAATAACGCTATTCTCGCAGAATTCCCAGAACTCATGTGAGTGAAAATTAGATCCTAGATCTATGATGATAGTGTTGGGGAAGCCAAAGCGGTGTAAGCTGGCTACTTGATCCGCGGAGATCTGTGAACTTGTCGATGGTCACCAACACATGGGTAAAACCTCCTGGCGCCGTAGTCAAAGACCCAATCATGTCTACGCCCTAGAAAGCAAAAGGCTAGGATGGTGGTATGGTGATGAGGTTATGCGCCGGGACATGAGCCTGCCTGCCGAAGAACTGGCAATTGGTACACTGACAAACGAGATCTTCGGCGTCAGCCAAAGCTGTTGGCAAGTAATACCCAGACCTGAATGCTTTCCCGACTAGCATCCTTGATGCTGCATGATTGCCATAGACTCCTTCGTGAATTTCTTGCAGTATTTCTCGCCTTCCTCGACTGGAACGCACTTCATAAGGATGCCTATTGTTGAACCACGCTTGTACAACTTGTCACCGACCAGAACATAACCCTTGCTTCGCCTGATGATGCGTGCAGCCTCAGTGCTCTTTTCATCAACGCCAGGGGGTAGCTTCTAATCTTTGATGAAGTCCATGAACGGTACTCGCCACTCGACCTCGACCATCATGACCTCTCGGTCAGGCTCAGAAGGGCCCGGAGCAATGGTGCTTTGATCTGGCGTCTTGATGGATAGGTGATGTAACTCATGAACAAATACTCCTGGTGGGACGTTTGCTCGATCGGAGCCCAGCTTTGAGAGCACATCTGCCCCCACGTTGTTGTCCCGAACCACATGATGGATCTCGAGTCCTGAGAACTTATTCTCGAGCTTGCGTATTTCCATGACATATACGTCCATGGTGTCTTTGTTGATGTCCCACTCCTTGTTGACTTGTTGAACCACTAGCAATGAGTTGATGTAGACAAGTAATCACTTGATGCCAAGGGAGACAATGAGGCGTAGCCCGTGCTGTAATGCCTCATACTCGGCTTCGTTGTTGGAGACCTCAAATAGTATCCAGAACACATATTTGAGTTGTTCACCCTTAGGTGAGATGAAGAGAACTCCTGCACCACCGCCTCCGAGCTTGAGAGAACCGTCAAAGTACATAACCCAATGCTCTAGCATGTTGGCTGGAGCTGCAGCTTGATTTTCTCGCCACTCTGCCATGAAATCGACTAGTGCTTGTGACTTGATGGCGGTGCAGGGCTTGAAATCGATGCCGAGAGCTCCTAGTTCCACTGCCAACTTGGAGATGCGTCCAGTGACGTCCCGATTATGGAGTATATCCGCCAATGGGAAATCACTGACAACTGAGATCTTGTATTTGTCAAAGTAGTGGCGAAGCTTCGTGGAAGTGATGAGTATAGCGTAGAGAAGTTTCTGAATTGACGGGTAACAAACCTTAGATTCAGAGAGGACTTCGCTGATGAAATACACCGGCCGCTGCACACCGAATGCATGGCCTTCCTCACGGCGCTCCACCACGATGGCTGTGCTGATGATGTGAGTAGTCGCGGCAATGTATAGTAGTAGGTTCTCGCATGGTAATGGAGTCGTGAGGATGGGGGCGACTAAAGATGATGCTTGAGATCTTCCAACGCCTGCGCCGCCTCCTCTATCCAGTGGAACTTGTCTTGCCGCTTCAGAACCTTGAAGAAAGGTAATCCTCTTTCCCCAAGTCGTGAGATGAATCTGTTAAGGGCCGCCATGCACCCTGTGAGCTTCTGGACGTCCTTGATCATCTGTGGAGCTTCCATGTCTAGGAAGGCAGTAATCTTCTCCGGGTTGGCTTCAATTCCTTGGTGACTGATGATGAAACCGAGTAGTTTCCCTTGCGGTACGCCAAAGACGCACTTGGTTGGGTTGAGCTTCCACCGGAACTTGCGCAAGCTGTTGAAGGCTTCCTCGTGGTCGGAGATGAACTCGTCGTGGTTTCTGGTCTTGACGACCACGTCATCCAAGTAAGCTTCAATATTGCGATGTAACTGATCAGCGAGGCAAAGCTGGATGGCTCGCTGGTATGTATCCCATGCGTTCTTCATCCCGAAGGACATAGTCTTGTAGGCATATGCTCCAAATGGAGTCATGAACGCTATCTTGATCTGGCCTTCTTCCTTGAGGGCAATCTGATGGTAGCTCAAGTAGCAATCAAGGAAAGAGAGTAGGATGCAGCTAGCTGTGGAATCGATGACTTGGTCGATGCGTTGGAGTGCGAAAGGATCTTTTAGGCAGTGTCTGTTGAGATCAGTATAATCCACACATATCCTCCACGCATTATTATTCTTTTTCAAAGCAAGTACAAGGTTAGCTAGCCACTCTGGGTGGTAGACTTCTTTAATGAAACCAGCCGCGAGTAGTTTTGCTAACTTCTTTTTGACGGCCTCCCTCTTGTCGGGGGAGAACCAACGTCGTCATTGCTTCTTGGGGGTGGCTTTCAGATCGACTTTTAGGCAATTCTCGATCAACTCCTTGGGCACCCCTGGCATATCTGCTGGTTTCCACGCAAATATGTCTCAGTTAGCCCTACGGAAGTTGACGAGCGCGAGTTCCTATTTGTCGTCCAGCCCGACACTAGTGAGTGTTGTCTTAGATGAGTCGCCCTCCTACTGTTGGATGGTCTTCACGCCGACGTCGCTGGTGTTGGGCTTCACCATTGACTGGCCCAGCTTCTTCTATGGGGGTACAGCTGGAATTACCATCTTCGATTGAGAGAGCTGATGCGCAGCCGCGAAGACTTTAGATGAAGGTTCTGGCACGCGTGTAGTCGAGGTGTACTCGATTGCCTCTTGATCGTAGTCGTACGACTTCTTCATGTCGTCGCGGAAGGTGAGGACCCCTATCTTGCTCGGCATGTTGAGAAGCAGGTAGACATAATGGGGTACGGCCATGAATTTGACTAGAGCAGGTCTGCTAATGATGTTGTGGTATGAGGATTCAAAGTTCGCCACCTCGAACTTGATGTACTCCGTACGGTATTTTTCCTTTGTCCCAAAGGTAACTGGTGGTGTTACTGAACCAATCGGTGCGGCCGCGTTTTTTGGAACGATGCCTTAGAATGGAGCCTTGCTTGGGGTGAGCATCTTGGAGATGTCTAGCCCCATCTTCTTCAAAGTACTCCTGAAGAGAAGGTTGAGGCCACTCCCGCCATCGATGAGTACTCGAGTTAGCTGTGAGCCGGCCACTACAGGGTCGAGAACAAGCGGGAATTTCCGAGCTCGGAGAAGCTGGTCCACTGATCCTCTTGAGAGAAAGAAATCGGGACCTTGTTGTATCTCAAGGGCTGTTGTATGGTTGGCTCGACAGATAAGATCTCGTGCAGAGTAAGCTTTTGCGCGCGCTTGGTTGGGAACCCGCCATCGCCGCTGAAGATAACATTGACGACGTTCTTGGGGTCTTGATATCCCTGGTCCCCCGACTTGTCTCCCTTCTCGTCTTCCTTGTCCTTCCCTTTTTCATCCTGATCTTGGAGAGGTGCATTCAGAGACTTGCGGAGGCTGATGCATTGGAAGAGGGTGTGCTTGGACTTCGGGTGCATCGGGCATTGCTCGTGCAAGATCTTCTCGAACTGATCATGTTGCTTCCCCGACTTCTTGCCACGTGAGTTGCGCTCTACAGCCGCGACTTCATGGTCTGGCTTGCGCTTTCGGAGCGGTTGCTGTTGTTGCTCTTGTCGTTGCTGCGCTTAGGGAAGCGCTTGTTCTCCTCGTCCTCCTGGTCGGCCCATCGATGCATCATGTCGCGGAGTTCCACGATAGTCTTGAGGCGATTGCGGCCGAAGTCGAGGTAAATGTTCTTCGAGCCCAGGTCATTTTGGAAGCAGTGGATGACGTCCTCATCAGTGATGTTGGTGATGGTGACACACATCTCGAAGAAGCGCCTGGTGTAGGACCTCAGGGTCTCGTTCTCCTCCTGTTTGACCTGTGACAAGTCATGGTGAGTACCTGCGCGGAGCATGGAACCCTAGAAGTTGTCGATGAAGGTTTTCTTCAGGTCCTCACAGGAGTCGATGGAGTCTGGCTTGAGGCTTTTGAGCCAGGTGAGCGGTGCAGATTCTAGCGCCATCAGGAAGTAGATAACCTTGGTCGTGTTGTTCTCGCCCGATACGTCAATGGCGGTGGAGTAGCAGCGAATCCACTGTCGTGGATCTTGTTTGCCGTCGTACTTGGTGATGCCAACTGGCTTGAACACACTTGGGCATTCGCAGGAGGTGATGTTGCGGGTGAAAGCTGGGAAGCGATCACTGTCGTTGACGTCGCGTGGATCACCTCCGCGCTCGTGGCGTCTCGAGTCGATGATGTCTCGAGTATCACGGTCTTCGTTGATCTTCTGCTTTCGGTCGACGTTAGGCAAATCGCGATAATTTCCACGGTGGCTGTGGCCTCCCGCAGAGTGAGTGTCGGCTTGAGGCCTTGCGACATGGTGGTTTCCCGACTGTCGTGGAGGCTGCTGGACTTCTTTGTCAGCATTGCCGCGCACGGATTGCTGGACATGCTAGTGTCCGTGGCCACCCCGATTGTCTTGATTGGGGTGGCGGTTGTCGTTCCCTCGAGGGTTGGGTCCTCCTCCTAGGGTGGATTGAGCTCGCGTGACGCTCCGATCTTGAGCGGCTGTGCTGCAGCGACGACATGGGGTTCCGCTGGTCCAGTTGAACGATGGCGCGCTGCGTCAGATGTAGTAGCCTCTCGGTCTCCGGGTTTTGGGGTAACCGCTGAATTAACAAGGCTGCTTCCGCGATATTCCTGATCGGAGTGTTGTAATCGCGATCGTCAGCTGTAGCGACGGCACCGTTGAGGTTTCTGCGGTGAGGTGGGTTCCTTGCGCGGGCTTCCACGTTTCGCATACGCTTGGCACGCTTGGGGTTCTTTATCCTCCGGATTCTTCTGTGCTCCTCGTCTTCATCTTGAGGGGCATCTGCCGTGCGCTCGTTGGAGGAGACGTCCGCGAGTAGTTCGTCATCGTACTCTCTTCCTGGTTCGTCATCGTTGTCGTGCTCGTGGAGGGAGGCCATGTAGACGTGACGTTGCGGCGACAACTCTCCATTGGAGCTATAGTCGACGAGTACTGTCCTGCCTTCTCCCTCCTACGTAATGGGAGAGAGAGGCTTGCCTTCCTGAAAAGGCAATTCTTGTGTGAAGGCCACAAGGCAGGAATCGTATTCGAGTAGCTCAGAGGGCTCCACGCCCATCCAGTACAACCCAGATGACAACCCGAAAAGATTACAGAGTCGTTATCCGAGTCCAAGTACTTGTCGAAAATAGGGGCCTCCCGACAGGCGGTGGCTCCCTCGTCTCCGATCTTGAGTAGGTTATCCAACTCCTCTTCCAATGCGAAGAGGAACTCGGATTGAGTGAACTCCTGGAAGGAAGAAGCCACGTTACGTAGCCCGGATAGGTGTCGGGTACGCTCTTCGCCAGATCGGATTGACTCCGACCCGAGAAGTCCTGGTGCAGCACGAGTTGAAGTCGAGTTGACAGCGGACTCCTCCTCGATCTCCCTGGCTAGGTCATGGAGCAGCATCTCGTCGAGGTTGTTGATGAACTCGTTGAGATCGCTGCGTTGAGTTGCTGCTGTGTCTCTGACTCCCTGGAGTTGGCTAGATGGTTGTTGAAGCCACCCAAGGCGCTACACAAGCACACCTTGGCCTTCGACTACCTTGATTCCCTTCCCTTGTGGAGGTGGAAACCTACCCTTACAAACTTCTCGCGATAGCCCACACAATTGGGTGCTCGCCGAGCAACACCTAGCCGTCTAGGAGCCAAAGCTCCAAGAGTAATAAATGCGAAACACACAATTTCGGCCAAACTCAAGTGCTCAAGGTTTGCTATGCTCTATGTTGTTCTCAAGCTTTCACTCTCTCAAACCCAACTCAAAGATATTACAAGAATCACACAATCTCAAAAAGAGAAGTTGGGGAGAGCTCAACAAGGCTATCAAGCTTTCTTAGGATGACCAACAATCAGCTAAATAAGGGTATATATAGTTAGGTCCAAAGAAACTAGCCGTTAGTGACTGTTAGAACCCAGAACTTCTGAATTCACAAACTGGGAACTTTTGAGTTTTCAAACCAACTAGCCGTTAGTGCCACATATGCAAAAACCGGAACTTTCAGGTTGCCCCTAACAGTTCCAACCAACGTGCACTTGAGGCTTTTGTGTCTCTCTCAACTCACTTAGGTTACTTGAGCACTGAGACTCCAAAACACAATGTGATGCATCCTTCTTGATAGTACGACATACCTATACTCAAGATCAAAGATAGATTACGTTTCAACCACTTGAGCTTCTCAAAAGTGTATCATGCCATGCCTTGATCATTCACAATCAGAGGAGTGCATCCAACTTGGTTTGTATAACTTGAGCACAACTTCTTTAAGCTGGTGACTTGAATCTTCATCTATGAATGAGAACCACTTCTAGTACAATTCACCATCTTCACATTATGGTTCTAGAAAGATTGATACTTCCCACTATGAACACCATACATGACCAAGATTCTTCAAGTTGAATCCAAAGAAAGTTTTCTTCACTCTAGCATTGGTGACTTGGCACAAACCAATTGCCCTTCGCCAAGCTTAGTCCCTCGAAATACTATCCCGAATTCCAACTCTTCATCCTTGCATCACATAGAGTTCCATATAGGTTTGTATCATAATTAAGTCATCAATGAAATCCATTCTTTATAAATCTTTGCACTTATATCTTCTATTGATAGATTGTCCATTTTTTCACAAGATATTCCCTTATAGTGCTATGACCTTGTCAACAAGCTTCATTTGGATATGAGAATAAATAATTGTCATCAAACATGTGACTCGATCCATATAACACTCATTGTTTCTCAATATCATCACTTTAATCATAGCCTAGTCACAAGTCTTGTCATATGAACCCTTTATCTTTATTTTTAATATATTTCATTACAAATAATCCATTGATATGATAATCAATTCCTGCTCATATACTTAACAAGATCATTAGTTCTTTAATCGTGGTGTCATTTAATTCATCGAAACCCACTAGGGGCCTAGATGCACTTTCACAGGGAGGTACCTGGATCTACCTCCATGAATGAATTTGACTCAATGTTTGTACACAGAACATATGAGATGCTTTGCTTCCTTTTGTGAGCAATATGGAAGATGATTTATATTATAGACATTGTTCAGTTATAGGTTGAGTACATATACAACACATATGAGCCCCTTTGTGTGCCTATGTCTATCTCTGCTGGAGTAGATAGCAGCACTGAAATTGATCTCTGGTATTTTATATTCAATTTATTTTCACATATGTGCAACATTCAGGAAAAAATGCCATCATCTCTAATTGCATAGAATTTGTGTGATAAGTTAGTTTGTACATAGCACATACTTACCCTATTGCGCTGACTACTTATCCGTGTACACATCTCGACGGGAATTACCCTCCAGAGCTACACTTCACCAACTACTCCTGGGGTTTACTGACTAACAGCCTACGAGCTTGGTACATCGAGTTTGTAGGGCTCAGCCCACACGCTTGGTACATCGAGTTGGTAGGGCACAATCCACAACAACAAGTTGATCCACCCTATTACTCGACTTGCCCTTGCTAGCAACCTTGCATGAACTCTCGCCGTGCAAGCCCTAGATAGGTTGCGAGCCGCCTAGTGTTCATCGCCTTGCACTGCAGCCTTCTTGATTCATCTTGCATATCCTTTTGCTGCATATACCAGGGATACTTTGCCCTAGCTGAGAAGCTTTGCTCAGTAGTGCTCTTTGTTGGGGTTCAGGGAAGCTTTGCCCTAACCGCCGCCGCTGTCCTATCTGTCGAGTTGTGCCCTCTCAAAACACTAACTTGAGATACCTTGAGTAAAATAGGCATAACTTTTCGCTCGGTGCTCCGTTTGAGCTCAATTTTTTACAGCGGATTCGTGACTCAAAGTTGGTTATACCCGTTGGTTTGGCATTCTCAAAAAAATTAAAAAAAATGGAAGATTATGTTTTTGGCCTCCGAAGTTGTTTCAAGGTTTTCAAAGAACGTGCCTGAATTTCCTAGATCACATTCGACCTCTATTTTAGGTGAAATTTCTTGTGGTTCCATCTTCTGTGCTCCCTTTTCAGAGAAAACTATCTGCACAAAATAAAATATTGTTTGCCTACTAGTTTTGGAGGACAAATCAGAAAAACAAAAATTAAAAACAACTGCTTTTGGGTGCTCTCTGTTTGTTCCGTGAGTTTTATCCACCGTCCCTTGTTTCCAACTTGTTGTGCTACGCCTAGGACACGTCTTAGCCAGCGATTGTGACTTGTACTTTGGATACTTATTGAGCTTTGCTCATCTACATTCGTTATTTGCTAATCCTTGCTACATATTGTGACTGTCCCAAAGTTCCACATATACTTCTGTCCACACAGGTTCTTGTTCTTGCAACTGTTACACCTAGCTTGACAACAGATTCTACCATCCTGTTGGCTTTGGTAAGAACACTTGCAAGACGGTGGTAAGCCGCTTGAGATATTGCATTCCGCTTTCACCACCATCCAGTAGTTGTTAGTTGATAGGGATAATATTTTGGTGTTCTCTTTTGCTGTCTTCTAACCATGTTAGGATCCGGGAACGATATTGAGTCCCCCATGCAATTCGATGATTGTGTGTCCAAGGCCGAACTTCAGAAGTTTGCTGATGACCAGCGCACATTCATGACTGAGAAGTTTGATGAGATGATGCGCCACATTAACAACCTGGTCACCCGAGTTGAACTTGTTAAACAACGACCTCCACCAGCACGTGAGGATGATGACCGCGATGCAGACCGTCTGCATCGTAATCGATACGGTATGAGAGGTAATCATAATCGTGGTAACAATGGTTCTTTTGCCAAAGCTAAACTTACCATGATTCTTTTTGCTGGTAATGCTGATCCTAAGGAATATTTATATTGGGAACTTTCTGTTGAACAAAAGTTTAATTCTCATTTAGTCCCTGCTGAGCATAGAGTCAGACTTGCTTGTAGTGAATTTACTAGCTTTGCTCTATTTTGGTGGAATGATCTTTGCACCAATGGTAATGCTGCTGCTGTACCTCAGACTTGGAATATTTTAAAACAGCGCATGAAATCTCATTTTGTTCCTCCTTATTACCAACGTGATTTACGTTTGAAATTGCAAATTTTAACATAAGGTGATAAAGGTGTAGAGGAATATTATCAGGAATTGCTTATTGGTCTAGCACGTTGCGATATACATGAGGATGATCAGGAAAGTAGTGCTATATTCTTTGGTGGTTTAAATCGTGATATACAGAATATTCTTGATTACAAAGAATGGAATAGGTTTTCCCAATTGTATCATCTTGCTCTTAAGGCAGAACGGGAAGTACAGGGACGCCGCCAAGAACATCAATCTTTCAGGTCCAACACTGGGAGATCTTTTCAGCAGTGTTCCAATGTTGAGAAGCCCAAGACTCCTGTTGCTAAACTATCAGCAACACCCGTGCATACACCTACACCCGCGCCTGCTTCCGAGGTGAGCAAATTGTCTAATGTGCAGTCTCAGGCGCCAAAGAAAAATGTAGCTCAAGGTTCTTTATCGAGCAACATTGTGTGCCACCACTGCAAGGGCATGGGACACATCATGAAGGATTGCCCAAGTCATCGTGCTTTCATCGCTGCCCCTGATGGGAACGGTTATGTAAGTGCTAGTGATGTTGCGGATGATTTGGCTCTTGCTGCTAACATTGTTGCAGATTCGGAGGACGATGAGAGTGAGGCAATTGATTCCTTGGCTGCGTCGGTGGGTTTTCCTAGCCTTCTTGTGCAGCGTGTGCTGAGTTATAAGGCTGAACATGAGGACGAGGAGAAGCTCCAACGCAAAAACTTGTTCTACATGTTTCTCATCGTTAAGGGTTGCGTGTTCCATCATAATTGATAGTGGGAGTTGCAACAACTTGGTGAGTACAGATTTGGTCAAGAAGCTTGGCTTGGCCACTCGTTCCCTTCCTCTCCCCTACCACATAGAATGGTTGAACAATAGTGGTAAGGCTAAGGTAACTAAATCAGCACGTATACAATTTTCGGTTGGCTCATATCATGATTATGCTGATTTTGATTTTATTCCGATGCAAGCATCCTCTCTTTTTTTAGGTGGACCATGGGAATTTGATAATGATGCTTCACATCATGGTAGAACTAATACATATAGTTTCATGCATAAGGACAAGAAGATTACTTTGCTTCCTTTATCGCCAGCAGATATTAGGAAACATAATAAAGAGCTTGCTGAAAATGCTAAGAATAACCCTCCTAGCTATGCCTCTATTGATGTTCAACATAATGGAATTAAATTGAAAGGAGGTGCTTTTATTGCTACTACATCTGCTGCTGCTGAGTTATGTGATAATCCTGATGCTCCATGCTATACTATGCTTTGTCGAGATATGTGTGTTATTTCCAATGATCCGATATCTCGTACTTTGCATCCTGCTGTCCCTAACCTTTTGCAGGAGTTTGATGATGGGATGGAGTCAAGGATGACTCCAATTCAAGAAGAGGCGGATGATGAGGACATCACCATGCTGGACATGCACGAACCGGCCTCATCACCAAGCTACAAGTCGTCGCCAACTTGGACTGCGAGTTCGGTTCGGATTCAGCCGACCACCCTGCACCAAAACAGCAATATCTCCATCATACGGCGTCCAAATAAGGTGTTCTTGGATGCATTGGAAACCTGACGACAAGATGCTTCTTTTGGTTCTGGTCCTAGCTCCAGAATTCTCAAGGATCATTCTGTGTGACCATGACAATATGCTGCGTCACCAGTTTTGGGCCTTTTCAGGCCTTGTATCGTGTCGGGCCTTAAGCCCAAGTTGTGGGCGCCCCCCTGGTCGCCCCAACCCTAGGACGTCCCTCTTTGTATAAGAACTCAGTAGCCACCGCCATTTAGGGTTGGGTTTTGTTTAGTTCTAGTTTTCTGTCAAGAAACTAAGATTGATCATTGTAACTGTGGCGACAAGTCCTTTTATTGTGATCCAGGCCCCTCTATTCTTGTTCTCCTCCCCTCTGTTCTTGTTCTCCTCGACTGTGGCGATTAGTCCTTTTGAACCGAGTGCTTGAACCCCTCTTGTGATTTGCTTCAACTATATTTCCAATTGTCAGATTGCGTGTTTATACCTTCTTACTTGTGTCCTTCGATTCACTTGCAGGAAAAGCCTTCTTGGCGAGGTCAATCAAGTTGTGCTTGGTTGATAACCAACGGAGCAGTGGTGTAGCGGTTGCAGGGTTCAAATCTTGCTGATTTGAGGCCGGATCGTCAACGTCGAGTCCTCCACCAATCGAACTTGTCGTACCTCCTGGAAGATCGGGCCTTGTCCTCATCATGGGGATGCGTGGAGAGGCGCTTGTAGTTGGACAATGCCAGCAAGAGACGTCCAAGACACTTGCAGGCCCAATACAACTCAGCTTCGAGTCCACCTCATAGTCCAGGAGCAGTCTGCCTCAGATTTGACACCCAGGCCACATACAAAGTCGGATTTCAACGTTCCACATATTGTTGGAAAGATATTTTCATAGAGCTTCCAATGGCATTGGGCCCACGACCAAATGATTCCTGAGTCATCGGGAATCGTCAAATCAAGTGGACGTCCAGAATCTTTCTCAGTGCTGTCATGTCGTCTTTAGTGCCGTTGGCCCGTGTATCGTATTGGAGCCCATTAGGGGTGCGTCCAGGGGTTTTGCACGCCCTAAACAGTTTATATTCAGTAGAGTCACCCAAGTTAGGGTTTGGGTTTTACCAGGGTCGCCGGCGGCGAGGGGCGAGGGTGGGAGAGGCAAGAGGGGACCAAACCGCACCTGATTGTGGCCTTGGGTGGTGAAGTGGTCGACTGAGGCGGCTCGCCGACATGGCACACAGCCGGTGGCAGTTGCGGGTGGTGGTGGTGGCGCTTCGGTGAGGGAGAGGGCGCGGGGACCAGCCGTGCAGCTTTGGTGTGAGGTGGAGAAGGTGATGAGAGGGTTGGTTTGGGCAATGTGGGGGCGGAGCGGCGCGTCCACGCGCGGGTGGCGGCTCGCCGGAGTTGGGTTGGGGGCGGCGAGCTCTTGGGGCCTCGGTTGGGGCTTTTATAGGCACGAGAGAGAGGATGGCGGCCTGGGCACGAGCTGCCGGGGGAGGTGCGACCAGGGGGTCCAAATCCGGGGGCGCAGCTGCCTCACTTTCGCTTACGAGGTTCGCCGTGGCGCCAACAGCGCCCGCGGCCGAAAAATGCCACCGCGTGGAGGGTTCCTAAGGGGGAGAGCGGGATTTTGTGTGCCAGCGGGGGATCTCCAGGGTGTTGGCGGGTCCACATGGCCGAATGGCTCGGTTGCGCCGGGGTGCGCCAGCCAGCTGGCCTGCTGGCGATGGGACAGGGCAGAGGGAGGAGAGGGGAGGGAGAAGGTGAGTGACTTAAGCGCAAAAAGCAAAAAACAGCAGGGGCCTGGGTGAAAAGGGAGCTAAAACTCATTCTTCCCAAGGTCAAATCAAAAACATTTGAATACCATATTTGTTCAACTTTTTAATTATACATTTTCTATTTCATTACTATGTTCATTTGAGTAATGTATAAAAAGTTATTTTGAATTTCCAAAAACTAGTATTTAAATGACATGTCATTTCATGTGAAATTTTGCACTTTTAGCCCTTGAGTTCAACTAGACTTTTGTTGCTTTTGTTATGACAGATGTGCCATTAAATTTTTATGGTCATTTGTGATCAACTTTGAAAGTTACAAGGGTTTGTTTTCAAGGGTTCACATGTATATGCATATATACATATACACATATACATTTGCTTGAAAGGTAGATTTTGAAATGTTGTTTTATACTTTTCTTGCTCTTTTATGCCTGATTTCATGTTATGGATCTTTGTTTAGCCTTTTAGACACTCTGGGTGTCACAAGTAGATGATCAAAATCCTCCTCCGGCTTTTGGTAGACGATCCAAATCCTTCTCCGACTAAGAGAAGAACTTGTGGTACAGAACCTCGGACCGAGACATATTCGGTTCGAGGGGTTCCATGTTGTCGATCAAGTCGTCGATTGCACGGTTGACATCCATGCGGGTGGTATGGGTGCTTTAGGCTGCATCTGGTCGGAAAATTGAATTCCGCCGATACCGTTGGCGAGGTTGTACGGGAGCAAGGCCCCTTCAGTAAACTACATGTAATACTAGTCAGGAACTACTAAACGGAGTGTTACTGGAAGTTTGGGGTCAAGACCCCTTCAGTAGCATAGAAAACTAGTCGTGGACTAGTAATCTGAGCGTTCCTGGAAGTGTTTGATGGATAATCACATCAGTGCTTTATTTGGCTAATTATCGGGTTCCACTAGTCATTGCCAAATGAGGCAAGCACTTTTGGCAGTCGCATGGTTCGGCTGTGACAGGGTTCCCTAAGTTTAGCGAGGGAGTCGTGATTAACTCGAATAATAAACATAAATGGCGATCTTGACTAGTTGTAAAAAAGGGGTGCTTTTAGGTGTACGGAACCTCTTGTTTCGAGATACAGTCCCAAAACAATGGTTTAAACGAATGAAACACCTAAAAGACCCTCAGAAAACCTTCTTGAATCAGGTACTTAATATATGAGTAAATCATTATTCGGGTAGTCCCATCGCCTTTCTTCCTAGTTTTGACGGAGCTCCCAGGGCCCTCCGAAGGGTTTGACATTCAAACGCGGAATGCTTGCTCTTCGAGTGCCATGGGCATTGCTCGTGGAGGGCTGCCTTGAATCGTTCCTTCGAACTGAGAGTTTTCCTTCTACGGGTGGATTGTTCCCCAGTTTCTGACTTGCGCTTCCGAGTAGTCTCCAGGTAGTCGAGAGAGAGTTGATAGTGGGTGGGGCTGTAGGCTTCCACTTCTTCATGCTCCTGCTGCCTGGCAATGATGACATTGTAGGCGTCCCAGCCAGTGTTGATGATGGCGCGAAGGTCGCCCGTGGTGGAATCGTGGAGGTTGCAGCTACACTGCTGTTTCGTCTCGACCGCGTGGTGCCTGCGTTTGGTGCACCCGTTCCTTCTGGATGTCATATGCGTCTTCTACCTTGATGCTGGCTGGGGATTCACTATCAATTGTTACGTCCACATCTTCGTCGAGTGGATCAAGGAGGAAGTCATCGTAGTCGTCTAGCTGGACCCGCTCGAGGCCTTCACAGTCCTCGTCGATGTGAATCATGAACACTTCTTGATTGGGGGCGAAGCGTTTGGCACTCTACACCACCTGGTCCTCGTCTTCGACGTCGGAAGAAGGGAGGTATGCCTTCTTGGAAAGGGAGTTCGCCGGGTGTGGCAATGAATCGTGGTGGACATGTGTCATACCTGATTCTAGAAAGAACCGGATGCATCTCATGTGTGCGCCAGGATCATGTTCACACACATATGATAGACGGACAAGTGCAATATATCAAAGACAATGCTCAAAAGTAACTAAATAAAGTATTTAACAATATTACACTCCGTATAAAAGAGACACAAATGTCTTTAAACGATCCACCGATATACCCTAAACGAAGTCTGCAACAACTCCGTCTTCCACACGCGATGACTGGTGAACGTAATGCCTAGAACTCCTTGAAGTCGTCGAAGTTCTCCTCTTCAAAGTTCTCTTCTGAACAACAGTTGGGCAAGGGTGAGTACTGTTATGGTTGGTACTCAGCAAGTGGGGTGAATATGCAAGGCCATCAAGGATAGGCTAAGGTTTACAGCAGCGAGCACTTTTAGTGGTCAAGTCTTTATTAGCAAGCACCTATTAACTAGGTTTAAGTTTATACCAACCCATTTTAGTAGAAACATAACGGTACCATCCACATAAATATTAACCACGAACCACAATTTAATTAACCTTCAAGTTTCATTTATCATGTGAGGGTCCAAGCCACTCTTAACCATGAGTACGGCTGTTATAACAGTTTTACACTCTGCAGAGGTTGTACACTTTACCCACAAATCGTGTCTCCCTGAGTCACCCGGTTTTGCAAGGCCCTTAAACACTTCCGAGGTGAGTGGCGAGGGTACACTACGAAGCCTTTACAAAGACATGTCGAGAGCTAGGCAGCCCGCTAGAGTTTCAGTAGCAGTGTGGTCCATAAACCTCCCTAATGGTCAGCTCCTTAGCAAAGGCAGCTACCCCAAGAGGACCGGGCTATGACCCCTATCACAGACCCCCTCCTTCCCCTTTCGGTAAGGCCACCAGCTAACTACACATCTAATTAATTGGCTAAGGTCAGAGCCATATGACTTTGTGTCTCCACTTTTCACTTGGGTGGTTCTCCATGTTCCCATTAAACAAAGTTGATCTTGAATTAATGCGGTATAACAACATTATGAAACATGATCATAATTATCATAAGAGTAAACCAACACCTTTCCCAAAGTTTGCAACTAAGCGTGTCTACCCAACATGAATAGTAAACCCTGGTGATTCAAGGCTTTGGGTAAAAGACTAGGTTTGTCCTTAGCATAGGTAACCCATCAAGTTTATGCAAAGCAACATTAAAGTAAAGTGAATTATCATGCTATTGTTGGGATAAAATAGAATATGCAGGGGAGGGAAGTCCACTTGCCTTCCTCAAACAGCTGTTGATGCTCTTCCTCGTAAGCTTGCTCTTGGTCTTGCTCGAACGTCACGTTGTCTACGCGATCACAAAAACAAGCATACACAAACAAATAAGATACAGTACAATAAACAGTACAAACAGAGAGTAAAAAGATGATAATATTATAGTTCATGATTGAAGGATCGTGTGAGCGCAAGAATCGCTGAAATCGGAGTTGAAACGATGAAGATATGGCTAAAACATTGATCTAGGGACCTATCTGCGAGAGTTTTGAACTTCCAGGGGCTAGATCTGAAGAAACCAGGGGTTAAAATATAATTAAACCTTAACCATAGGGTCTGGGTGCAAAACTGGATATCCTGGATGGCGGGTACAAATTCTAGAAAGGTCAGGGGTCGGGACAGAAAAGAAAGGACCTAGCTCTAATTATTTTTCTACTGATCTGGACTGCAGGTTGATTTCTGGAAAGCCTAGGGGCTTTTCTGCAAAGGTTTCGGGGACGGCTAGGGTCGGGCGAATCTGGTCCGTTGGATCAGAATCGGGCGGCAGGGTAAGGGTCGGGCGAATCGGACGCGGCTCGGATCTGTTCTTGCCGTTAGATCTAGATTGGGCGGCAGGGTAAGGGTCGGGTCGACTCGGCGGAGTAAAGGGTCGGGCGAATCGGAGGGTGGCGCTGGGCGCCGGCGACGAGCGAGAGCGGCGGTGGACGACCGAAGCTCACCGAATCCGGTGCTCCGGGGCTCGGTTCAGGCCAGGGTTATGCCGGGGAGATAGAGGGCGGCACGGCGAAAGTGGTGGGGGTCACGGGACGGCCGTGCGGCGACCGTAGACTGGCGGCCACGGCAGTGGGTGGAGATAGAGTTCCGGCGATCAATTGGGGCCGTGACAGAGCGAGAGAGAGGGGGGGGGGGGGGGGGAACGGGGGCAGCTTGGTGCTCACAACCTCGCGGCACTCCGACGAGGGTTTTATGCGTTGGAGAAACAGAGAGACGGCGAGTCGACGGAGGGGCGGCGGGACAGCGGGATGCCGCGGCGGCGACGGAGAGCTCGAGTCGGGTGTAACGCAGGTGCTGAGCAGCGGGGCTCGGGTGCGGGTTTTACAGGGGAGGAGAGGAGGCGGAGCTGCCGGGGAAAGGAAGGCGGTGGCTCACGCGATGGATTTGCAGCAGGCGCCTGCGAAGGAAAGGGGCGGGTACCGCGGCCATTATGGCAGGCCAGCGTCGCTGGGAAGGAAGGAGGAGATGCGGTGACGGGGCAACGGGGGCGATCTGGATTCGGGGTGAGGAAGAAAGGAAAGGGTAGGGAGGCGCGGACGACGGGCGACGGCGACGGACGCGTCTGGTGTCGCGGTGGAAAGGAAAGAGAGAGGAGCTGGAGGAAGAAGAAAGGAAGGTGGGAGAGGAGACCGACGTGTGGGACCCAGCTGGCGGTGAGAGAGAGGTGAGGGAGAGTGAGGCGGGTTGGGCCGGCTGAGTTGGGCCGCGGGGAGAGGAGAAGAAAAATAGAAGAGGAGGAGAGAAGGATTTGGGCCGGGCTGGAAGAGAGTGGGAGAAGAAAAAGGGAGAGAGATGCATGCATAGTTTTATTTCAGGCACAGTCTTTGGTGGATTCCAATGCAGAACATCCTGAACTTTACTTGGGTCTACTGCAATTCCTCCATCTGTGATAACATGTCCAAGGAAAGAAACTTTTCTCAACCAAAAGTTACATTTGATCAACTTGGCATATAACTGATTCTCTTGGAGTTTCTGTAACACTATCCTCAAGTGCTCTTCATGTTCTTCCTCGTTCTGTGAATACACCAAGATGTCATCAATGAACACAACCACAAACTTGTCAAGATATTCCACGAAAACCTTGTTCATCAGGTATATGAAGTATGCTGGAGCGTTGGTCAATCCAAACGACATCACAGTGAACTCGTACAGACCATATCTGGTTGTGAATGCTGTCTTGGGTATATCTACTGGTCGGATCCGTAACTGATGATAGCCTGATCTCAGATCAATCTTGGAGAAAACCTTGGCACCTCTCATCTGATCAAACAAATCTTCAATTCTAGGCAGTGGATACTTATTCTTGATCGTCACATTTTTCAGCGACCTGTAGTCTACACACATCCTTCTGTTGCCATCCTTCTTATCGACAAAGATCACTGGTGCTCCCCACGGGGACGAGCTAGGACGGATAAATCCCTTAGCTAACATTTCTTCTATTTGTTTCTTTAGTTCACTCAGATCTTAACATCCATTCTTTAGGGTCTTTTAGAGATAGGTGCAGTACCAAATAAAAGATCAATACTGAACTCAATGTCATGAACAAGTGGCATACCTGGTAAATCCTCCGGGAAGACGTCGGGGTACTCACAGACAACTCTGATATCTTCTAGAGGCATTCCCTTCATTTGGTTCACTGTCCCAACTCCACTGGGTGAAGCTGATGCCACAAACTCTACTTTATCTCCTTGAGGGCTGGTTAAGAGCACTGACCTCTTGCGACACTGAATGACACCATCACATCCTGATAACCAATCCATTCCGAGGATCACATCAACGCCGCTAGTCTTTAGGACTATTAGATTGGCTAAGAATTCTACCCCCATAATATTCATGTTGACCCTCGGGCATAAGTGACTAGCTTTCAGTTCTTTGCCCGGGGAGCTTACTAGAAGTATTTGTTTCATAGGGTTCATTGGTAAGTTATGCCTTGTGGCGAATTGCTCAGTAATGAATGAATGTGATGCTCCAGAGTCAAATAAAACTGATGCAGGTTCAGAATTAACAAGGAACGTACCGAGCACAACATTGGGAGCCTCTTCAGCTGTTTCTGCAGCAACATGATTCACCCTTCCGCGGACGTAGTTCTGTTGACCTCTGTTGCCCAACGGTGTCTGATTGCTGTTGCGCGGCTGTTGCTGCTGAGGAGTCTGCCTCTGCCCACTGTTCCTTTGATTCCGAGGAGTCTGCATGTTACGCTTCGGGCAGTTGTTAGCATAATGCCCCAGTTCTCCACATTTGAAACAGCCGTTGGGTTGGACCGGTGCGACTGGATTGTTGGTCCGCACTGGTGCACCTGTGGCATAGCTTGAATGGTACGGTTGCGGGTTGGAGTTGCGCTGAGTCTGCTGGTTGAAGCGTTGAGGCTACTGTGGAGTTCGTTGATTCTGTTGACTTTGCGGATATCCTCCGTCTTGTCCACCAAAGCGCGACTGAAATACCTGGGGTGTGCTGTAGCGGGGACGAGTGTTGCTGCCGAATTGTCCCAAGGACTGAAGTTTTCGCTTGTGTTCCCCAAGCTCCTTGCGCTTGCTCCCCAGACCAATGGCTTTGTCTAGCAGAGTCTGAAAGTTTGGAAAGGTGTGACTGTGCAGCTGATAGTTGAGCGGCCCTATCAGACCTTCCAAGAAGCGTTCTTTCCTCTTCGCGTCACTATCCACCTCATGGGGCGCGTAACGAGACAACTGAGTGAATTTGTCCTGGTACTCGCTGACAGTCATGCTGCCTTACTTCAGGGTCAGGAACTCCTTCTGCTTCAGCTTCATCAGTCCTGTTGGGATATGGTGGCTGTGGAAGTTGGTTCTGAACTCCTCCCAGGTGATAGTGTTGGCATTGGCGTGGGCAGCAGTGAAAACATACCACCAATCAATGGCTGCACCTTCTAGACGTCCTGCAGCATACAGGACCCTTTCACGGTCACTGCATTGCGTGATGTCCAGCTTCTTAGTGATTACCTTCAACCAGTCATCAGCATCCAAGGGGTCCAATGAGTGAGAAAAGGTAGGGGGGTGGTGGCTCATGAATTCCCTATGTTTGTGTATTGGTGGCTCATTTTGCTGAAGTGCTTGCTGATTCTGCTGAGCTTGCATGTTCTGGATGGTGGCAGTGAGGTTCTGCAACACCTGCATCTGTGCTGCCAAGAATTGCTCCATTGTTGGGTTGGGTGGTGGTGGCAACTAACTCTATCGGTTGACTACGTGAGCACGCCTCGTGCTAGGGTTATTCTGTCCTCCACCTGTCCTGGTGTTTACCATCTGACCGTTAGGGAATAAACCCAGGATAGACAGGTGTACTTGACAAAATATGGATTAATAAGGACTCCAGCTTATATTAATGGATAGATTATAGCAAGCAATTCTCAAAGTTTCCAACCAAGCACACAAAAACAAACATTTGTTCTCGAGCAAACATTATTACATCATCGTCCTCTCAAGCAAAAATGGTTCTAACGAGAGAACTTTAAGAGATACTAGACTAAGAGCTTAGATGCCTAGTCCTCGTGGCGAGTTATGGAGCCGGGTTCGCCGCGGCGAAGCTTCTTGCGGGGCGGTGACAGGTCGGGGAAGTGGGGTTCATTCATCTGTGGAGGTGGCGGCGCCCTTCCCTCAAGTCGGGCCTCCAGTATACGGATCCTGACATGGGCCTCCAGTAGCTTGTCCTGAGTATTGTCCAGCTCAGTGACGACGCTCTCCAGCTCAGTGTTGAGGGCGGCGGAGACTCGAGCAAGGGTGTTGAGGTGGTCTTCATCATCTCCACCCAGAGTAACCACAGTCTCCTCAGTTCCACTGAGGCGGCGAGGGAGGTGGCGGTACTCCGTGTTCTGTAGCTCCTGGCGGTGGGTGTGGCAGATGGACCACAGAGCTCTCCTGGCGGCGCTGCTGACGGAGGCATCGTAAGTAGTGTGGGGCATAGCGGAGTCGTGCGCAGTGAGAGTCCTTTGGCCTCTGGCACTCTCTATATCCACCCTGACGTGGACACGAGTGAGGTAGTAGTCGCCGAGCGCAGGGTCAATGTAGTGGTGCGTGTGGTAGTGGGGGTTCACGTGGTTGCCCAACTCCTGCAGAACACCCTGTAGCACCAGAGACAAGTGACCGGGCTCTCTGTCCGAAGTGCGAAAACAGCAGAGTTGCCTCGTCCCTGGAGTATCATCGCCATGATCGTCATTGTTATCGTTGTCGTTGTTGTCCTCCTCATCATCACCTCCATCATCAATACCCCCGGAGTTACCCGGGCTTCCTCCAGCGACGACCGGTGCTAGAGCGGGAGCTGGAGCAGGGACAACTGGGGGTGGTGGTGGTGCCTCAACAACTGGTGATGCCGGCGGTGTGAACTGATTCCCATCTTCATCAACTGCCATGATGCGGCCATCATCCCCATCCACGAAGTAGTAGGCCTCCGCAGGTTCCTCCTCCATAGCTTCCACCTCCTCAACAGGGGCTGGAACTGGGGCGGAAGGAGCTGGCTCAGCTGAGGTAATGCGAACCTGGCGACCTCCGGTGCGCTTGCGAGCAGTCTGGTAAGTCCTGGCCATCTGACAGAGCGAGAATAAAACTCAAAATAATTTATTTTAAAGAAATAAAACAATAAAAAGTTCATGTAAACATAGGTTTTTATGCGGAAATATGAAATAAACACAAAGAAATTTTTGATGCTCGCATGGCTTGCTAGAAGATAAATATTTAATTTCGACCATTTCTAACTAGGCTAGCGTCCTACAGTCACATAACTCTGATACCACTTCTGTCACACCCGATTCTAGAAAGAACCAGAAGCATCTCATGTGTGCGCCAGTATCATGTTCACACACACATGATAGACGGACAAGTGTAATATATCAAAGATAATGCTCGAAAGGTAACTAAATAAAGTAACATAGAAAACTAGTCGTGGACTAGTAATCTGAGCGTTCCTGGAAGTGTTTGATGGATAATCACGTAGGTGCTTTATTTGGCTAATTATCGGGTTCCAGTAGTCATTGCCAAACGAGGCAAGCACTTTTGGAGTCGCATGGTTCGGCTGTGATAGGGTTCCCTAAGTTTAGCGAGGGAGTCGTGATTAACCCAAATAATAAACATAAATGGCGACCCTGACTAGTGGTAAAAAAGGGGTGCTTTTAGGTGTACGGAACCTCTTGTTTCGAGATATAGTCCCAAAACAATGGTTTAAACGAACGAAACACCTAAAAGACCCTCAGAAAACCTTCTTGAATCAGGTACTTAATATATGAGTAAATCATTATTTGGGTAGTCCCATCGCCTTTCTTCCTAGTTTTGACGGAGCTCCCAGGGCCCTCCGAAGGGTTTGACATTCAAACGCGGAATGCTTGCTCTTCGAGTGCCATGGGCATTGCTCGTGGAGGGCTGCCTTGAATCGTTCCTTTGAACTAAGAGTTTTCCTTCTACGGGTAGATTGTTCCCCAGTTTCTGGCTTGCGCTTCCGAGTAGTCTCCAGGTAGTCGAGAGAGAGTTGATAGTGGGTGGGGCTGTAGGCTTCCACTTCTTCATGCTCTTGCTGCCTGGCAATGATGACATTGCAGGCGTCCCGGCCAGTGTTGATGATGGCGTGAAGGTCGCCCGTGGTGGAATCGTGGAGGTTGCAGCTGCCCTGCTGTTTCGTCTCGACCGCGTGGTGCCTGCGTTTGGTGCACCCGTTCCTTCTGGATGTCATATACGTCTTCTACCTTGATGCTGGCTGGGGATTCACTATCCATTGTTACGTCCACATCTTCGTCGAGTGGATCAAGGAGGAAGTCATCGTAGTCGTCTAGCTGGACCCGCTCGAGGCCTTCATAGTCCTCGTCAACGTGAATCATGAACACTTCTCGATTGGGGGTGAAGCGTTTGCACTCTGCACCACCTGGCCCTCGTCTTCGACGTCGGATGGAGGGAGGTGTCTGCCTTCTTGGAAAGGGAGTTCGCTGGGTGTGGCAATGAATCGTGGTGAACTTGTGTCACACGCGATTCTAGAAAGAACCAGATGCATCTCATGTGTGTGCCAAGATCATGTTCACACACATGATAGACGGACAAGTGTAATATATCAAAGACAATGCTCGAAAGGTAACTAAATGAAGTATTTAACAATATTACACTCCGAATAAAAGAGACACAAAGTTCTTTAAATGATACACAGATATACCCTAAACGAAGTCTGCAACAACTCCGTCTTCCACAGGTGATGACTGGTGAACGCAATTCCTAGAACTCCTCGAAGTCGTCGAAGTTCTCCTCTTCAAAGTTCTCTTCTGAATAGCAGTTGGGCAAGGGTGAGTACTCTTATGGTTGGTACTCAGCAAGTGGGGTGAATATGCAAGGCCATCATGGATAGGCAAAGGTTTACAGCAGCGAGCACTTTTAGTGGTCAAGTATTTATTAGCAAGCACCTATTAACTAGGTTTAAGTTTATACCATCCCACTTTAGCAAAAACATAAAGGTACCAGCAACATAAACATAAACCACGAACCACGAGTTAATTAATCTTCAAGTTTCATTATCATGTGAGGGTCCAAGACACTCTTAACCGTGAGTACGGCTGTTATAACAGTTTTACACTCTGCAGAGGTTGAACACTTTACCCACAAATCGTGTTTCCCTGAGTCGCCCGGGTTTGCAAGGCCCTTAAACACTTCCGAGGTGAGTGGCGAGGGTACACTACGAAGCCTTTACAAAGACATGTCGAGAGCCAGGCAGCCCGCTACAGTTTCAGTAGCAGTGTGGTCCATAAACCTCCCTAATGGTCAGCTCCTTAGCAAAGAGAGCTACCCCAAGAGGACCGGGCTATGACCCCTATCATCGACCCCCTCCTTGCCCTTTCGGTAAGGCCATCAGCAAACTACACATCTAATTAATTGGCTAAGGTCAGAGCCATATGACTTTGTGGTTGCACTGTTCACTTGTGTGGTTCTCCATGTTCCCATTAAACATAGTTGATCTTGAATTAACGCGGTATACCAACATTATGAAACGTGATCATAATTATCATAAGAGTAAACCAACACCTTTCCCAAAGTTTGCAACTAAGCGTGTCTACCCAACATGAATAGTAAACCCCGGTGATTCAAGGCTTTGGGTAAAAGACTAGGTTTGTCCTTAGCATAGGTAACCCATCAAGTTTATGCAAAGCAACATTAAAGTAAAGGGAATTATCATGGTATTGTTGGGATAAAATAGAATATGCAGGGGAGGTAAGTCCACTTGCCTTCCTCAAACAACTGTTGATTCTCTTCCTCGTAAGCTTGCTCTTGGTCTTGCTCGAACATCACGTTGTCTACGCGATCACACAAACAAGCATACACAAACAAATAAGAAAGAGTACAATAAACAATACAAACAGAGAGTAAAAAGATGATAATATTGTAGTTCATGATGCAAGGATCGCATGAGCGCAAGAATCGCTGAAATCCGAGTTGAAACGATGAAGATATGGCTAAATCAGTGATCTAGGGACCTATCTGCGAGTGTTTCGAACTTCCAGGGGCTAGATCTGAAGAAACTAGGGGTTAAAACATAATTAAACCTTAACAAGAGGGTCTGGGTGTAAAACTGGATATCCTGGACGGCGGGTACAAATTCTTGAAAGGTTAGGGGTCGGGACAGAAAAGAAAGGACCTAACTCTAATTATTTTTCTACTGATCTGGACTGCGGGTTGATTTCTAGAAAGCCTAGGGGCTTTTCTGCAAAGGTTTCGGGGACGGCTAGGGTCGGGCGAATCTGGTCCGTTGGATCAGAATCGGGCGGCAGGGTAAGGGTCGGGCGAATCGGACGCGGCTCGGATCTGTTCTGGCCGTTAGATCTAGATCGGGCGGCAGGGTACGGGTCGGGTCGACTCGGCGGAGTAAAGGGTCGGGCGAATCGGTGGGCGGCGCTGGGCGCCGGCGGTGAGCGAGAGTGGCGGCGGACGACCGGAGCTCACTGAATCCGGTGCTGCGGGCCTCGGTTCAGGCCGGGGTTATGCCGGGGAGATGGAGGGCGGCACGGCGAAAGTGGTGGGGGTCACGGAACGGCCGTGCGGCGACCGTAGACCGGCGGCCATGGCTGCGGGCGGAGACAGAGCTCCGGCGAGCAATTGGGGCCGTGACAGAGCGAGAGAGACGGGGGGAACGGGGGCAGCTTGGTGCTCATCACATCGCGGCACTCCGGCGAGGGTTGTAGGCTTTGGAGAAACAGAGGGACGACGAGTCGACGGAGGGGCGGCAGGACAGCGGGATGCCGCGACGGCGACGGAGAGCTCGACTCGGGTGTAACGCCGGTGCTGAGCAGCGGGTCTCGGGTGTGGGTTTTATAGAGGAGGAGAGGCGGCGGAGCTGCCGGGGAAAGGAAGGCGGCGGCTCACGCGGTGGATTTGCAGCGGGCGCCTGCGAAGGAAAGGGGCTGGTACCACAGCCATTATGGTAGGCCAGCATTGCTGGGAATGAAGGAGGAGACGCGGGCGATGGGGCGACGGGGGCGAACTGGATTCGGGGTGAGGAAGAAAGGAAAGGGGAGGGAGGCGCGGACGACAGGCGACGGCGACGGACCCGTCTGGTGTCGCGGCGAAAAGGAAAGAGAGAGGAGCGGGAGGAAGAAGAAAGGAAGGTGGGAGAGGAGACCGACGTGTGGGACCCAGCTGGCGGTGAGAGAGAGGTGAGGGAGAGTGAGGCGGGTTGGGCCGGCTGAGTTGGGCCGCGGGGAGAGGAGAAGAAAAATAAAGAGGTGGAGAGAAGGATTTGGGCCGGGCTGGAAGAGGGTGGGAGAAGAAAGAGAGAGAGATGCATGCATAGTTTTATTTTGTGGCTTTTATAAAAATGTTTTTAAAAATTTTATTTCCTATATTTTTTGGTGTTACAACTTGATTTGAGAGACCTGAAGGGTTTCATGCCCTTCCAATGCCCAAACTTGCCCGACCAATCTGATCCCCTTACCAGACCCCGGGTCACATGAGTGGCTGAATCCGAGTAGCTGTCGGAAATAATAGCCCCTCGACGCGTGGTGGCCTCTCCTTCTCCGAGTGGTGGTAGATGATCAAAATCCTCTTCCAATGCGGAGAGGGTCCTGGGTTGAACCGTCTCAAACCAATCTGGACAAGGTTTGGGGGTTTCGAGTTTGCCGATGGAGAGAGTGCGCGTTGCGCAAAAAGTAGGCGGCGAAGCGTAGCTTTGATCCGTGGGCTAGTCGGAGCTGATTCCGACTAGTTGTTGACCATGTGGAGCTAGTCGCCGAATAGTTTGAGACTCTTTTCCGACTAGTTTCTAGTCGAGGCGAGTTGTTGAAGTTGTTGTTGGCGCAACCGATTTGTCGAAGCGGTCGTAACTACGGCGCGAGTCGAGTAGTCAAGGTCGTCGCTGCAGCGCATCGATGTCGTGATGCGAGGTGAAGTTGAGCGGAGTAGTCGAAATCTTCCGGCTTCCTAGGGTTGATACGCTTTAAGGTGTATTCTGCCGCAAGGCGGGAGTCGTATTCGAGTAACTTAGAGGGCTCTAGACCCTTCCAGTACACGAAACGGCCTTGCGGCGTAGACAATATGGTTGAACCCAGATGATTACCCGAAAACGATTCGGGGTAATCATCGGGTTGCGAGTGGTTGTCGAGGACTAGGGCCTCCCGACGAGCGGTGGCTCCCTCGTCCTTCAGTCCTCCTCGGCTCCAACTTGTAGTTGACGGATACTCTTCGTATGAGTCTGGGTAGTTGTCGAAAATGAGGGCCCCCGAACAAGCGGTGGTTCCCTCGTCTCGAATCTTGAGAGGGCGATCTAATTCCTCCTCCAAGTCGGAGAGGGAGTTGGATTGCATACCCTCCTCAGATTGGTTTGAATTCAATCCGAGTAGTCCTGGTGCAGGAAAGGTTTGAAAGTGCATTTGGCCCCCTAAGTGGGTTTTGGTGTTGATGACATACAAAATTAAGAACCCCCTAAGAAGCTGGATTCTTCCGACAAGGGGTCCTCGGCCAGCTGTTTTAAAAATGTCGGAAGTTCCGACCCTGCGTCGGAAGTTCCGACAATCACTTAACCAGTGGACTAACAGCTAGTTTTTGGGGCTTGGGTATTTATACCCCCTCAGCCCCGCCTTCACTCGCTGCTGACCTAACCCGAGACAAACACTTCCAAGAGCATTTACTACTCCTCCCCAATCCCTCATTGAGCTATTCCTTTAGTTGATTTGAGCTAGGGCTTGGGTGAGAGCAAGATTGAGGTGTGAGACTTCACCATTTGAGTGTGAGGGCAGCCAAGTTCATCTCAAGAGCACTTGAAGCATCTTCATGCATTGATTCATGGTTGTTACTCTTGAACCAAGCTTCTAGATGGTCTGGTGTTGCCCGTGGAGCGTCCTCTCATGTGTGTGCGCCCAGGAAAGTTTGTATTACCCTATCCTTTGTGGATTTCATAGTAAGTGACTCAATCCTCCTTTGTGGTTGATTGACTGAGATAAAGGGTTAGTGGAAGACGCGGCTCTTTGTGTCACACCCGATTCTAGAAATAACCAGATGCATCTCATATGTGCGCCAGGATCATGTTCACACACATATGGTAGATGGAAAGTGCAATATATCAAAGACAATGCTCAAAAGTAACTAAATAAAGTATTTAACAATATTACACTCCGTATAAAAGAGACACAAATATCTTTAAACGATAAACCGTTATACCCTATACGAAGTCTCCAACAACTCCGTCTTCCACAGGCGATGACTGGTGAACGCAGGGTCTAGAACTCCTCGAAGCCGTCGAAGATCTCCTCTTCAAAGTTCTCTTCTGAACAGCAGGGGGCAAGGGTGAGTACTCTTATGGTTGGTACTCAGCAAGTGGGGTGAAAATGCAAGGCCATCAAGGATAGGCTAAGGTTTGCAGCAGCGGTCACTTTTAGTTCGTCAAGTATTTATTAACAAGCACCTATTAACTAGGTTTAAGTTTATACCAACCCATTTTAGTAGAAACATAACGGTACCATCCACATAAATATTAACCACGAACCACAGTTTAATTAACCTTCAAGTTTCATTTATCATGTGAGGGTCCAAGCCACTCTTAACCGTGAGTACAGCTGTTATAACAGTTTTAGACTCTGCAGAGGTTGTACACTTTACCCACAAATCGTGTCTCCCTGAGTCACCCAGGTTTGCAAGGCCCTTAAACACTTTCGAGGTGAGTGGCGAGGGTACACTACGAAGCCTTTACAAAGACATGTCGAGAGCTAGGCAGCCCGCTAGAGTTTCAGTAGCAGTGTGGTCCATAAACCTCCCTAATGGTCAGCTCCTTAGCAAAGGCAGCTACCCCAAGAGGACCGGGCTATGACCCCTATCACCGACCCCTCCTTGCCCTTTCGGTAAGGCCACCAGCTAACTACACATCTAATTAATTGGCTAAGGTCAGAGCCATATGACTTTGTGGTTGCACTGTTCACTTGGGTGGTTCTCCATGTTCCCATTAAACAAAGTTGATCTTGAAATTACGCGATATAGCAACAATATGAAACATGACCATAACCATCAGAAGAGTAAACCAATACCAATCCCAAAGTTTGCAACTAAGCGTGTTTACCCAACATGAACAGTAAACCTAGGTGTTTCAAGGTTTGGGGTAAAAGACTAGGTATGTCCTTAGCATAGGTAACCCATCAAGTTTATGCAAGCAACATTAAAGTAAAGTGAATTATCATGCTGTTGTTGGGATCAAATAGAATATGTAGGTGGGAAATCCACTTGCCTTCCTCAAACAGCTGCTGATTCTCTTCCTCGTAAGCTTGCTCTTGATTTTGCTCGAACGTCACGTTGTCTACGCGATCACACAAACAAGCATACACAAACAAATAAGAAACAATACAACAAACAATACAAACAGAAAGTAAAAAGATGATAATGATGTAGTTCACGATGCAAGGATCGCATGAGCGCAAGAATTGCTGAATTCGGAGTTGAAACGATGAAGATATGGCTAAAACAGTGATCTAGGGACCTAACTGCGAGAGTTTTGAACTTCCAGGGGCTAAATCTGAAGAAATCAGGGGCTAAACCATAATTAAGCCTTAAATAGAAGGTCGGGGTGCAAAAATAGAGGTTCTGGATGGCGGGTACTAATTCTAGAAAAGTCAAGGGTCGGGACAGAAAAAGAAAGGGCTCAACTCTAATTATTCTTCTACTGATCTGGACTGCGGGTTGATTCCTGGCAAACCTAGGACTCTTTCTGCAAAAGTTTCGGCAGTGTAAAGAAAAGGTCGGGCGAATCGGCGGGGTAAGGGTCGGGCAAATCGGCGGGGTAAGGGTCGGGCGAATCGGCAGTGTAAAGAAAAGGTCGGGCGAATCGGCGGAGTTAAGAGAGGGTCAGGCAAATCGGAGCTTTGCTGGGCGTCGGCGACGAGCGAGTGCGGCGGTGGACGGCCGATGCTTCACCGAATCCGGTGTTCCGGGGCTTGGTTCGGGCTGGGTTTATGCCGGGGAGAGAGTGGACGACACGACGAAGGTGTTGGTGGTCACGGAATGGCTGTGCGGCGACTGTAGACCGGCGGCCACGGCGGCGGGCGGAAACAGGGGTCCGGCGAGAAATCGGGTTTGCGGCGGAGCAAGGGAGAGAGGGGAATCTGGTGCGGCTTGATGCTCACCAACTCACGGAACTTCGGCGAGAGTTGAAGACGGCGGAGAAGCAGCGGAACGGCGAGTCGGCGGAGAGGCGGCGACATGGGGCGGTGGCGATCCTCCGGCGTGCGACTTCCAGCGGCGTGCGATGGTGTTGAGTGGAGGAAAAGGTTTGAGGATGGCTCTGGTTGCAAAGCGGGGCTCCGGCGAGATTTTATAGGGGCGGATTGGCCGGGAATAAGGAAGGCGGCGGCTCACGCGGCCGCCTGCAAAGGAAAGGGGCGGAACTGCGGCTAGTAAGGCAAGCCTGCGTCGCGGGGAAGGAAGGAGAGACGCGGGCGATGGCGCGGAGTCGATCCGGACTTCGGGGTAAGGAAGGAAGAAGGAAGGAGAAGGGACGCGAACGACGGTGCGGCGCGCCTGCTGTCACGGCGGAGAAAGGAAACAGAAGAACGGGAGCGATGCGGAGAAGAGGAAGAAGAAAGGAAAGAAGAAAGAAGGCACCGACAAATGGGTCCCAGCTGTCGGTAAAAGAAAGGGTCGGGTGAGCGGATTGGGCTACTGAGTTGGGCCGCGGGAAAAGAAAGGAAGGAGAAAAGAAGGAATGGGCTGGGATGAAAGAAAGAATAGGAGAAGAAAAGAAATAAAGATGCATGCACAATTTTATCTTGTGACTTTTATAAAAATACTTTTGAAATTTTAACTCCTATATTTTTTGGTGTTAGACTTTGTGAGCTCCTCAACGGAGACGTAGCTTCCTCAGTGGAAGTGAACTTTGGGAACAAATCTCTTGTGTCTTGTGGTTATTGCATTTATTTAGTTCTTGTTGACCTAGAGTTTATTTTGTGCTGATCTACGTATTCGAGTTGTTGTGTTTGCAAAGATCACCTGTAGAAGTCTCCTAGCATCATTGTGTAACTTTTGATTCAGCCAGGTTCCTGCGAAGAATTTTTCAGGTTTTTGAGGTACGCCTATTCACCACCCTCTAGGCATCACCAAGATCCTTTCAATTGGTATTACAGCCTAATCTCTTGATTGAGGCTTAACCGCTAAGGGATATCAAGATGTCTATAGTTGGGGATGATGCGGACACCGCCGCAACCGCCGCTGCTCAAGTCGATGCCCGTACCGGATTAGAAGGTGCTGGAAATCCTTTCGGGCAAACAAGTTGTCCACCCTCCATTCATGATGCCGACTCAAGTTCAAGCGATGAAAGCGAGGGTGAGACATCGGAAGCAAGAAGAAGGAGAAAGGAAAGATGAAGGCAAAAATTGAGAAGAAGGCCAAGAAGTTGATGATGAAGTGAATCAAGGAAGAAAGTGAGAAGCATCCTTTCTTCGGGTTAAATCAAGTTCCTCATAACTATGCATCATCTCAATATCCTACTTCTCAATTTCAATCGAATCACTTGGGAAAATCTCTTTTCTTTGATGGGACGTGTGACACCCTAGGTGTCTAAAAGACTAAACAAAGATCCAAACCATGAAATCAGTCACTAATGAGCAAGAGAAGTATAAAACAACCTATTCAGAAATACCTTGCAGGCAAATAAGTAAGTGTATATGTTTATGCATAAACAATTGAACCCGTGCAAGCAAACCCTTGTAACTTTAAAAATTGATAACAAATGACTCTGAAAATTTAATGGCACGTCTGTCAAGACAAGAGCAACAAAAGTCTAGTTGAACTCAAAGGCTAACAGTGCAAAAATTCACATGAAATGACGTGTCATTTAAATACTTGTTTTTGAAATTTCAAAATAACTTTTAAACTGTAGCTTAAATAAACTTTGGGCTGAAACAAAGGTTGTAGATTTTCAAGTTCCCTGCAACTTTCGTGTTTAGAGTTTTTCAAGTTCCTATTTGAAATTTTAGGAAAAATTCAATTTGAGTCCCGGCCCTTTCTCTCTCCCTCCTTCTGTCTTCTCTGCCCTCCCCTGTTCGGCTCCAGCCTGTAGTGAGGCGCCGCCACGCGGCAAGGCATCCCTGCGCCGGCGAGCCGCGCCAAGGCACGACCCCCAACGAGCCCCGACCAGCCACCGACCGAGTCTGCTATCGGCGATTTGCCCCTCCCCGTATCCAGCCCCGGCCAGCCCGCGCGCACCACGCTGCCGACGATTCCTGACGGTCGAGCCACGACGCGCCGGCGAAGCCGCGCCCTTGCCGTGACCTTGTCCCAGCTGCACCGTCGGTTTTGCCCCTGGTTTCGCCTTCCCCAGCGGCTCGAGCCCAGGCCACCATCCCTCCCCTCGCGCCTATAAAAGCCCCACCAGAGGCCCCTGAGCTCGACGCCCCAACCCCCAACTCCAGCGAGTCACCACTCCGCCCGACTGGCCCTTCCCTTCGCCCTTAAGGCCGCGCTAGCTGCCCAACTCATTTTCCCTCCCGTCGCCCTGCCTATAAAAGGGGCAGCCGAGCCCCTTTCCTGCACGCACACCCGAAAAAGCCGCCATTGCCGCTGGCAAGCTCGAGTTCATCGTGGAGCTCCCACCCCCGACCTCCCTCCACCCAAAATGATCCTCCAACGAGCTTCCCCACCTCCCACTGGAGCTTCCACGCCCGGCCACGCCACCCCTGTCCCGACGGAACAGTGCCAGTGCCGCCACCATCTACCGCCGCCTACTGTCCACCGTGGAGGACCCTGCTTCGGCCTTCCCCGAGCCCCACCAATGCCACAAATCGGTGCGCCCCGGTCCCCTCTCTGTTTCCCCCACCTTCCACCTCGCCACCGACTAGTTTACTCGCCGGAATTTGGCCTGCAGTAGCCGTTCCCCTGTACCAAGGTCCCATCTGCGTCGATTTCAATCTTTCTGAGAAGTTCTGTAAATCTCAGGGACTCATGTGTAAACCTGGAACAAGAACTTGAAAACCAATCTACTAACTTTAAAGATGCATAACAACTCATAGAAAATCCTAAAAATACAAGCCATGATGTGCTGGAATCCTTAAGTGTAGATCTACAACTTTGTAACAGGACCTTGAATCTGTTTCCACATGATTTTAGATGTGGATTTAAATCAAGTTTAAATGACTTTTAATTGTTCCAAGAGATTCAAGAAAGAACTGCTCATGAAACTTGGATGGTAGCTTTAGTGCTAAGAGTTTAGCCTTTCATAAAAATTTCATACTCTAAATCCAAGCACAACCAGTGGTTTCGAGTGCTTTTGTTATAAGCTAGATCTCTTTCAAAAACTAAAATGTTAACCTCTGTCTCTTGCGCAAGAAAACTCTCCAAAAATGTGAAGTAAACTACTCATGCGAGTAGGTTTGATCAGTAAAAAGATGAGCACTAGTTCTTGCATAGGTTGTTCTGTGCAAATAAATCTTGATCCTAGCAGTAGCCGTTCAATGAACTTTCATGTTTAGCCTGCTGGCTAAAAATGGCTAAAACTTTTACAGTAAGTTGTACTTAAGCAACAAGCTCTGCATAAAAATCTCAAACTACCTCTACGAGTAGTTTTGCATAAAAATCTCAACCCAGAAACTATTTCTATGAGTAGTTTTGGTTAAACAATGCTTCCTGTTAAAAATGGTCGTACAACATGCAAAAACCACTCACTCACTTAATGAAGTCAGTTAATCCAGATAAGTACTCGATAAATGACTGCCCAGGGAAAAGAAAATGAAGTACTCGGCTACTTAACTTAAGTTTTAACTGCTTTATAATGCAATCTTATACCAGTAAAACCACTCATACATGTGCATTCATATAGACTCGACTATTCTCGCCGACGGGATCTACAATCTAACAACAGTCGCTGAAGACCCGGACCAACGTTCGGAGGAAGCCCCGGCTAGTTTTACACAAGAAGGCAAGCCCCAGTGAATGATCCCAGTTTTTAAATTATGCAACTGTTGTTCCTTTTGCCTGTGCATTTAAAGTTCATAGGAGTTGATTGGACCCCTAGCTGCGTGATCCTAGGTACCTTTGTAATGACTACTAGAACAGGAAGATCGAGTAGATGCTATGCTAATAGGTACGGTAAAAGTCGAGTAGTTTCCTGCTACTCGCGAGAACTATAGGAGTTGATTGATTTACCGCATACGGCAACTATAAGGTTGGCAGGCGGGGCTGTGGTAAAATACTCGTGGTTGAAGCCCCGTCTGAGTAGTGAAAAATGCTAAGGCCACCGTGTGTGGTAGTGGTGGTTAAGCGTTTGAAAGTACTAACCACATGCCGAGAATATGGTAATCGGTAAGCTTAAGTACTCGATTGAACCGGTGCGTGGACCGGTTCCACCGTCTTGACACTGTCCCATGGGCCCAATGGTGAGTGCGAGAGGGGTCATGTTCCGGCATCGTCCGTGGTTAATGGACCTTTTGTACTCGAGGCTGGTGGTCCTGATCCATAAAACGGGGATAAACGGGAAAAGTTACACGTGTGACTCTTGGAGTAACCACGTGACGTGTGTTTAGGTTTCCCTTGCAAGGTTAAGAAATTCGATTCGAATTATCTGTTTCTCGCGGTAATTGAGACTGCTTAATACTTCTGCCACATAGAGTAACAAGAGGAACTATGGTTATGATGAAACTTGTTGGATGATTAATTGTTTTCCACCATGTTTGATTAGAATTAGATGCTCATCTAGACTGGTTAAATGAACTAGAATATGGAAAGCTAAAATATGAAATTAAGGACCTACTCTTTGTTGCTTTTCAGCAAAAAGAAAACCCTAGAACCTTAGAGGCTTGCATGTTTAGTAGTCGGTATTTTCATATCACTAGTCAAGTAAGCCTTGCTGAGTATTAGTATACCCAGCGTTGCTTGTGGCAATGTTTTTAGGTATGTCTATTGAAGATATGGTAGCTGGTTTGGCTTGGCTGAGTGCTTTGCCGACTGGTTGGATGGTGGAATGGGATCCTTCCCCGACTAGTAATGACCCTGCCGACGCTTGTTGATCGTGCTTTCCTTTCCGCTGCAGTAAAACTTCTGAATAAAGTTTTGTGTTGAATTGTGAAAGTACTCGAGTGGTATTTTCGACTTGTAATAATTCATGTCCGGCTGGTGTTTATAAAATCTGTGGAATGTTGTGATCTCTGGACTTGCCTTCGTACGAGTTATGTGTATACTTGGTTTCGATCAAAATAATTAGTGGTTGCATCGGGATCTACACGACAGACTATCGGATTAATCCGTTTGAAGTGCATGGTGGCCAGTTCATCTACAAGGATGATGGTTAGTGCACTTGAGCCGGGTTAATTCGGGCGGTTCTGCAATAGGACGGATTATCCCAAGTGGTCTTATGATATGAAAATGCATCTCTACGGGCTTCACCCCTCTATTTGGGAAGTTGTGGTTGTAGGTGTGACTCCTCCTACGAATGGTGTACCCACGGCCGAACAAGCTGAAGACTATTTCCGCAATGCGCAAGCCGAGAGGGTCATCACAAGTTCCCTTTGTGCCTAATAATTCAACAAAATCCACAATGTTGAAATAGCCAAGAAAATTTGGGACACACTAAAAGAAGCTCATGAGGGAACCGATGAAGTTAGAGAAGGCAAGATAGATTTGTTGCAAGGAGAGCTAGAGCACTTTGTCATGCATGATGAAGAAACTGCGAGGCAAATGTATGATAGACTAATGTTCCTTTTATCGGACATTAGATCTCTTGGAAGCACGGAATGGGAAGATCACAAGGTGACAAAGAAGTTGCTTAGAGCCTTCACGCCAAGGAACCCTATTCTTGCAACAATGATTATAAGAGATCCCAAATTCAAGGTCAAGGCACCTAATCAACTTCCTGGTGAAATCCTCCATCAAGAGTTGGTTGAGAGGGATGTGGCCAAGTTACTTAGTCACAAAGTGAACAAGAATATGGCACTCAATGCTAGCTCAAGTGACAAGGTTGAATCAAGTCCCAAGGCTCTAAAGTCAAAAAAGGAAGATTCAAGTGATGAAGGATCCACCGATGAAGAGATGGCCTTGGTATTGAGAAACTTCAAGAAGTTCATGAAGAAGAAGTACTACAAGAAAGGTGGTGATGATAAGAAGAAGCCATCACAAAGAAGATGTTATGAGTGCAAAAAAGTGGGTCACTACATTGCCAATTGCCCACAATTGAAGAACAAAGAAAAGGACGAGAAGAGGTACAAGGAGAAGAGCAAGGACTACAAGAAGAAATATCAAGGGCATGCTCATGTTGGTCAAGAGTGGGAGTCTAGTCATGAAGACTCCAACCATGAAGGTATGGCAACTTTAGCCATACCAAAGAATTCAAGGAAACTCTTCAACAACATCTCCGATGATGAAGATGACGCACCCTTTTGTCTCATGGCAAGAGGGACTAAGGTACAAGAATCATCCACCTCCTCCTCTCATCCGTCCACCATATCTAGTAGTTCGCAAAATAATTTTAATGATGAGGAAGAGCAACATAAAGCATTCATGATAGAATAATTTGGAAAGAAAGGTTTCAAAGAAATTAGAAAAAACTTATGGAGAAATCGGAGGAAAAGAAGGAGTGTCTTGATAGGCAAGAGGACTTGCTCATCCTTGAGAAGGAGAGAAACCTTGCTTTAGAGAAGGCTCTTGCCGAAGAAAAGGTGAAAGTTGAAAAATTAGCTATTGATTTATCTCTAGCTAATGATTCAAAAGAGAGGATGTCAAAGGAGGCCACTTTGATAAATGAATCTCTAGCTTCCCTAAAGGCCACTCATAGTGAACTTCAAGAAAGCTTCTCATGCTTAACAACCAAGTATAAAGGTCTTGAAGTTAGCTACAATGCTCTTTGTGAAAGCACCAAAACCAATTCTAAAGCAACTCTTGACTCAAATGTCTCCACAAGCGAAGGGTGCTCAAGGTGTTATAAAATTGATGTGCAAGCTTGTATTACTAACTTGGCAAAGCTAGAAAATTTGATCAAAGCAAAGGATGCTCAACTTGAGAGGCTAAATAAGTTAGTAAGAAATGGATATGAAGGTGATACCAAGCCAGAGCCTAAGGTTGCTTACAAGGAAGGGAGACGTTCCCACAAGAAGGATGGGCTTGGTCACTACAAGGGAGGCAAGGTAAATGACAGGAAGGTAGTCAATGGTAAGGGATGTGTCATGTTCACCAAGGGATCAAATCTTGAGAACTTGATTAACATTGTAGATGGTGTGACCACCATTCCCTCCCAAGCCAAGAAGAAAATTGATGCTCCCATCAAGGAAAAGAGCTCTAAGCATGAGCCATCACCAAACTACACCACGGATTATATGGTGACAATGGACCACAATTGCAAAATAGTGGTCAAGTATGTTGGGGCTTACACTAAGAGGACAATGGACCACCGCATGGTTGCTTGATAGTGGATGCTCAAATCATATGACCGGGGAGAAGAATTTGTTCACATCCCTAGAGCTTCATGATATACCTAAAGAAACTATTATCTTTGGAGACAATAGCAAAGGAGATGTGATTGGTTTGGGTAAACTTGCACTCTCAAATGATAACTCTATTTCAAATGTTTATTTGGTTGAAATGTGTCGGTCACGCAACTCTGTGAGATGGGCTACAATTGTCTCTTTACTAATGAGGGTGTGACCGTCTTTAGATGGGAGGATTCCTCTATTGCTTTTACGGGTCACTTAAAGGGCAAATTCTATCTTGTTGATTTCTCCAAGGAGATAGTTGAGCCCAAGACTTGTTTAGTGGCAAAATCTGATTTGGGTTGGCTTTGGCATCGCCGACTAGCCCATGTCGGGATGAGGAACTTGGCCAAACTTCAAAAATGCGAGCACATCCTAGGACTAACAAATGTTGTTTTTGAGAAAGATAGGTTGTGTGACGCATGCCAAGCCGGAAAGCAAGTTGGTGCTCCACACTGTGCCAAGAACATCATGACGACATCAAGACCAATGAAGCTTCTACACATGGATTTGTTTGGACCTATTGCCTACATTAGCATTGGTGGTAACAAATATGGTCTTGTCATTGTTGATGATTTTTCTTATTTCACTTGGGTATTCTTTTTGCAAGATAAAAGTGAAGCTCAAGGAATTGTCAAGAAATTCATTAGAAGGGCAAGTTGATAGAAATATTACAGATGAAGAGGAACCTCCGAGTCTATAAATCATGAGGATGAGCTTGGGAGAAGTGAGACCTCGTGAAGTTCAAGCTCAAACTCCAATTGAAGAAAGAAACAATGATCCATCATCATCCACAAGAGTTGAACCTCCAAGCTCTCAACAACCTCAAGATCAAAGTCAAGTTCATGGTGACGATCAAGTTCATGGCATTGATCAACGGGGAGAACAAGGTGGAGAGGCTCAAGAAGATGCTCCACAAGCTGAAAATGACGATGATGGACCCATTCAACCTCAATCACAAGTGCCGCATCCAAGAGTTCATCAAAGCGTTCAACGAGATCATCACGTTGACAATATTCTTGGAAGTATTCAAAGAGGGGTAACTACTCATTCTCGTTTAGCAACTTTTTGTGAACATTACTCGTTTGTCTCTTCTCTAGAACCTCTCAAGGTAGATGAAGCACTTGATGATCTGGATTGGATCATTGCCATGCAAGAAGAGTTGAGTAACTTTACAAGAAATGAAGTATGGGAGTTGGTTGAAAGACCAAAGCAAAATGTGATTGGCACCAAGTGGATTTTCCGAAACAAACCAGATGATCATGGTGTCGTCACAAGAAACAAGGCAAGGTTAGTTGCACAAGGTTTCACACAAATTGAAGGTTTGGATTTTGGTGAAACCTATGCACCCGTAGCTAGGCTTGAATCAATTCGTATACTATTAGCCTATGCCACTCACCATGATTTCAAGCTTTATCAAATGGACATGAAAAGTGCATTCTTGAATGGCCCCCTATCCGACTTGGTGTATGTAGAACAACCGCCGGGCTTTGAAGATCCGAGATTTTCAAATCATGTGTACAAGCTCCATAAGGCGCTCTATGGGCTTAAGCAAGCTCCTAGAGCATGGAATGAATGCCTTAAGGATTTTCTTCTCAAGAACGACTTTGTGATGGACAAAGCCGATTCTACTCTCTTTACTCACAAAGTTGATAAAGATATTTTTGTTTGCCAAATATATGTCGATGACATCATATTTGATTCTACTGATAAGAAATTTTGTGAGGAATTTAGTAGGATCATGACCAAGAGGTTTGAGATGTCCATGATGGGTGAATTGAAGTTTTTCCTTAAATTTCAAGTGAAGCAATGAAGGAAGGGACTTTCATATGTCAAACCAAGTATGTGAAGGATATGCTTAAGAAGTTTGACATGGCCGATGCAAAGCCCATCAAAACACCCATGGCATTAAATGGTCATCTTGATCTCAATGAAGAAGGGAAGTCGGTTAATCAAAAGGTATATCGCTCCATGATTGGCTCTCTTCTTTACCTTTGTGCATCTAGGCCGGATATTATGCTTAGTGTGTGCATGTGTGCAAGATTTCAAGCCAATCCTAAAGAATGTCACTTAATTGCTGTAAGAGAATTTTGAGATATTTGGTACACACTCCTAACCTTGACTTATGGTATCCCAAAGGCTCCACTTTCGATCTACTTGGATATTCCAATTCGGATTATGCTGGTTGTAAGGTAGATAGAAAGAGTACGATGGGGACTTGCTAATTTCTTGGAAGGTCCCTAGTGTCGTGGACCTCTAAGAAACAAAATTCGGTTGCTTTATCCACCGCCGATGCTGAATATGTTGCAGCGGGTGCTTATTTTGCCCAACTCTTGTGGATGAAGCAAATGTTGAGTGACTTCGGTCGTGAATTTAGCAAGATGCCGCTATTATGTGGCAATGAGAGCGCTATCAACCTAGCAAACAATCTGGTACAACACTCCCAAACAAAGCACATAGATATGAGACATCATTTCTTAAGGGATCATGAGGCTAAAGGAGATATTGCTTTACGTCACGTGAGCACCGAACGTCAACTGGCCGATATTTTCACTAAGCCTCTAGATGAGCAAAGGTTTTGTGCTTTGAGGAGTGAACTAAATATCTTGGATTCTCATAACTTGGCTTGACTTGTTGCACATACTTGATTGTTGCTTGGATACCAAAAAAAACTGAATTTACTTGTGTTGAGTTATTTTAAAATATTTGGATTTTGATCTTTGGATCAAAGCTTGACTCTTGTGATCATTGTTATGTAATGTTGTTTGTGGCTGATCACTAAGCTTCAAGTTTCTCATCTGTCTACAAGCCATATCTCTTAAGATCTCCAAGTTTATTCTTCTAAAAATCTAACTTTTGGAGCTGAAAAGTATAGGTCGGAACTTCCAACGATCCTCGGAACTATCGTGTTTTTTCTGACAAAGGTCCTCGGGAGATCATTTTAATGTTTATCGGAACTTCCGACGGACCATCGGAACTTCCGACAATCTTCGTCGGAACTTTCTTCATTCTTTCGACCGGGGGTCCTCGGGTTCGAAAATTCTTTCGTCGAAACTTCCAACACTCCATCGAAACTTCCGATAATTCTTTTGAACCTATATATACCTGTTGGATAGCCCCCTCAAACCCTAACTTTCTCACACCGACGCCTACACCTCTCCTCTCATGAAATCTTGCGTGCAAATCAAGATTCAACCGTGGGATTTCATTGTTTTGGAGTTCTTTGGATTCTCCACTCTTCGGAACATCCGATCCCCATCATCCCTCTTTCGATTCGCGTGGGAAATCTTCAAGGTATTTCATTCAAAATGACCATCGCCCGATCTCTCAATGTAGAAGGAGTTAGAAATTTCTTTCTTAGGGATAGCCTTCTGGTACATCACTGATCATATGCCTAGAATCTTATGAAATTTGGTGGGCAAAATCTCTTGATTCATGATCTTTTGGGTCTTCTCGGGCCCTGTCGGAAGTTCCGACTTAGGGTTGGAAGTTCCGGCCCCGTCGAAAGTTCCGCCCCCGCGTCGGAAGTTCCGACAAGTGCATTGACTATCCCATTTGATTGAGTCTGATCACCCATATCGAGTCTATCCTAATTTTCATCTTACATACTCAGATGGCTCGTGAAAGGAGAGGAAAGCAGAGGGCTTCTTCACCTGAGATTGAATCTTCTCCTTCTGATTCCGAAGCGACTCAAGACACTTCACCTATGGCTGATCGTACTGGCAAGCGAAAGGCTGTGGCGAAGGCTCCTTTGCGCTCTCGTGGTCGTGGAAGACCTACGCCACAGGGTACTTCCGCTCATGGTGCTCATCCACGCATCAAGCGCACTTTTGCTCCCGGTACTCACATGTCAGATGTTGGAGAGTCGATAGAATATCTTGAGAGGATCATCCTTCGGATGCAGCCCCCAATTAGGCTAACTACTTCACAGTTCAATGGGACTCGTCCAGTGGATTACAAAGAGGGCAAGCATGATATCTATGCATTGAGATATGATGATCCATCTGAATATGCCAAAGAGCAGCAAGGAGATGTTTGATTTTGGATGAACTTTCATGCTGATTGGTATTCATCGGTGATTCTTTGCAAGTCTCACCCCACCACCGAGATGAAAACCATCAACTGGGAGTATCTGTTTGAAATTGACTTGCCGGTGGTGAGGGAAGTCCAAGATGCAAAAGGATGCATCTCACATCAATCATGTCCTTCAATTGTGATTGGAATGAGGAGGTTATCGCTCAGTTCTACTCCACTCTCTATGTCAACCGCTCAACCAAGACCTTCCATTGGACTATCCAAGGCAGGCCGTTTTATGTTGAATATGCTTACTTTGCTAGTATTCTTGGGTTTTCCAATGCTGATCTTACTAGAGAGAGGATACATGAGGAGGAGAATGTGCTTGATGATGGAGAACTTCACTTCATGTATGACAGTGCATATGGTGATATTAAATTTGGGACAATACATGGTTTGACACCTTATTACAAGTTGCTCATTCAACTCTTTCGCTACACTCTGTGTTCCAAAAGTGGTAACTCGGACAACATTTCAAACATGTCCAAGAACTTGCTTGCAAGAATGGCTCCCAACAAGAATGAGTTCAGTGTTTTTGACTTCATTTGGGAGGAAATCATCATCTATTCTGTTTCACCAAAGAAAGGCTGTCATTATGCTCCCTATATCTTCGCCATGATTAAAGAAGTGACAAGCGTCAACATCTTGACCGACAAGGGCCATCAAGTCAACATCTTGGAGCACATGCACCTCGCCGCTCCACTCAAGGACCCTCCCATGGTCCTTCGAGCTCTCATGGTCCTTGAAGCTCTCATCATCCTTCAAGTTCTCATGGTCCATCTAACTCTCAAGGTCCTTCGAGCTCCCGTGGTCCTCCTCCTCGTGCCCCAAAGAAGAAAGGCATTCTCAATTTCATTTCTCAAGGATTGTTTGCATGCTTCAATGTGGGTCATCACAATGTGCAAGAAATCCATGACCACAAGAAGCATGTGGATGAGCAGCTTCTTAAGATTGAGGCAAGGCAAAAGGAAATCATGGCCAGATATGACATGCCTCACTCACCTCTTCGTGCTCCTATGGATTTTCCTCCATCGACCTTCTACAACCCTTGGGAAGAAATGCGTGGACCTTCCATGATGTTTGGTGCTCCCCAAGTTGATGAGGATGAAATCAAAAAAGACTTGGGTGGGTGTAGGAGTCGGATGAGGATGAAGAAGAGGACATTCCCACTGCCAACACACCCACCGATGAGGAAGAAGATGATGCAGAAGATGACGACGACGAGTAGTGGCTATGGAAGGGCCTCTCCTTTTTGGTGCTTGTTGCCAAAGTGGGAGTGAGCTCACCATAGGCTTTGTGGCTGCTTTATCTATTTTAGCTTCGTCGTTGAAACATTGAAACTTTAAACTCTTGTGCTTGTGCACAAATGAGACTTGTATTTGTGTGACATGTGGTGTGCCAAGTGAGATCTTTAATGTTGTAAGAATTAATTGAGTTTCTCTATGCTAGTGTGATCTTAGAACCTTATTGCTTTTGTGATGCTCATGACTTTTGACTTGGTGTTTGTTCATTTCCACTTTTTTTTGTGATACATCTTGTCATGTGCATCACGTTGATATTTATCACACGTTGCACCCCACGAATGCAATTATATAGAAGAAATCTTTCTGAATATGTGCAAATAGCATTTGAAGCTATTTTTGTATTTATCTTGATAAATGCACACATCAAGGGGGAGTAGAACTATATAATTGAATTCAAAATGTTTTACTAAATTTTTTTTGTGAGCCTTAATTGTGTTGTCATCAATCACCAAAAAGGGGGACATTGAAAGTGCATTTGGCCCCCTAAGTGGGTTTTGGTGTTGATGACATACGAAATTAAGGAGCTAATGAGTTTATCGAGTTTTGGACAGGTTAAAATTCAATGAAATGAAAACGAGCAAGAAAAGACGCAAATTTTCTTAAAGGATGGTGTTGGTCTTAAAAGAAGATCCTTACTTATTTTTTATTTTGAATTTGAGTTTAGGAAACACCGTATTATTAAGAGGGATGTGAATGGATAGCATGAAGGTATCAAAGTGCTTATTTGAGATGCTAACCATCAAGGAGAGACACAAAATAACACACTTGAGCATCTAGTTTTCTTTCTGTTTCAGTGTGTGTCGGAAGTTCCGACCCTAGGTCGGAAGTTCCGACACTTATCGGAAGAAGCTGGATTCTTCCGACAAGGGATCCTCGGCCAGCTGTTTTAAAAGTGTCGGAAGTTCCGACCCTGCGTCGGAAGTTCCGATAATCAATTAACCAGTGCACTAACGTCTAGTTTTTGGGGCTTGGATATTTATACCCTCTCAGCCCCCCTCTTCACTTGCTGCTGACCTAACCCGCGACTAACACCTCCAAGAGCATTTACTACTCCTCCCCAATCCCTCATTGAGCTATTCCTTTAGTTGATTTGAGCTAGGGCTTGGTGAGAGCAAGATTGAGGTGTGAGACTTAACCATTTGAGTGTGAGGGCAGCCAAGTTCATCTCAAGAGCACTTGAAGCATCTTTATCCATTGATTCACGTTTGTTACTCTTGAAGCTTGCTTCTAGACGGTTTGGTGTTGCCCGTAGAGCGTCCTCTCATGTGTGTGCGCCCTGGGAAGTTTGTATTACCCTATCCTTTGTGGATTTTATAGTAAGTGACTCAATCCTCCTTTGTGGTTGATTGAGTGAGGTAAAGGGTTAGTGGAAGACTTGGCTCTTTGTGAGCTCCTCAATGGAGACGTATCTTCCTTAGTGGTTATTGCATTTATTTAGTTCTTATTGACCTAGAGTTTGTTTTGTGCCCATCTACGTACTTGAGTTGTTGTGCTTGCAAAGATCACCTCCAGAAGTCTCCTAGCATCATTGTGTAACTTTTGATTCAGCCAGGTTCTGCAGTTTCAAGTTTAATTTTGAATTTCATATAAGAACTTTAGTTTTGTCGGAAGTTCTGACCCAATGTCGGAAGTTCGGATCCGTCTGAACTTCCTACACAGTGTCGGAAGTTCCGACACATTTAATTCCTGCGAAAAATTTTTAGGTTTTTGAGGTACGCCTCTTCATTCCCCCCTCTAGGCATCACCAAGATCCTTTCAAGTTTGAATTCGCGTCGAAAATGGACGTCCTTTTGATCTGCCTAGGTAGATCGAGGAGCAGCAACTCGTTGAGGTTGTCGATGAATCTGTCGATGTCGCTGCTTCGAGTTAGCGTAGAGGCCTCCGGCTTCCTGGAGTTGGCTAGGTGGCTGTTGAAGCCACCCAATCCATTGGCCATGCTGATCCAGGAGCCGAAAATGAAAGTTGTGCCCTCGTCGAGCACGGTGTTGGTGAAGCTGAGCGATGCCATCGAGTTCTCCGGTGGATGCTCGATGAACACCCCTACCTGGCGCGCCAGCTGTCGGTGTTTTACCGCCATGCCCACCGAGGGATACCCCCGAGGTGGTGAGTTTGTAGGTAGGGTGTCACCGAGATCAGGAACTCGAAGGTGCAAGGAACACAAAGTTTAGACATGTTCGGACCGCCAAGAGCATAATACCCTACGTCCTGTGTGGTTTGTATTGCCTTAGGTGGTGATCGGGTGATCTCCTTGCATGAGGCACGAGTTGTCCCTCACGCTCCCCTCTTGAGGAGGGTCCCTGTCCGCCCTTATATAGTCTGGGGGACAGGGTTACATGGAAGTCCTAGTCGGATACAAGTCCAGGAGTCCTACCCGAGTACTTTTCGGATAGTTTCCTATCATCTCCGACTAGTTTTACTACTATATGAGTAGTCCTACTACGCTACGAGTAGTTACAACAGATGTAGGGCGTGGGCCTGTCCCATCCCTTATCCTAGGAAATGTACGCTATGTGCATAGTCCCGTGGGCTCGGGTCTAACACACGGTTCAATTGAGCCGATTGCGCCAAGTCATTACGAGAACGTCAAAGAGCTCATTACACCTATACAACTCAAGCAATCTAGAGTATCGCACAACGCGAGTAAATCCTGATTAGCTTGTGTCCCTGCACGAGGCCAACAATCGAACGCCAAGCTATCGACTACACCCAGAGTCGCTGCACTCTGTGTAGCTCGCTCGACCTACGTGTCTTGAGTTTTTCCTCAGTCCTACGATTATCAAGTACTCCGCTGTGACACCCTAGATGTTTAAATCACTAAACAAGAAATCATGAACATAGCATTATGCATAATGACCAAGAAAAATTAGAAATAGGCATTTCTTATATGAATACCTACTTGTACATGTGTGTGTGTATGTGCGCGTGTGCATGTGTGCAAGTAGGGTACCTTTATAATTTTCTTAACCAACCCCAATTCAAACATGACTAACAAAATATGTACATACCATTCACTTATCATGGTCTACAAAAATATAGTTGAGAGTAGGGCCAAATTCTAAAATGAAAAAAAATTCACTCATGAAATGATAATCTTTTGAATCCTACAAAGTTTTGAACGACGCGTCCTCGCGTCTATTGTTAAAATTTATTTTCTATATAAACCAAAAATTCAGCTAAAATAAAATTTAGCTAAAATAAAAGTTATAGTACTTTTCAAGAGGAATAACTTTTCTTTGAGTCACTTGTTCAAATTTTAACTAAAATTTTAAAAAAAATATATTCAAATCAATCCTTTTTCTCTCTCTCTCCTCTCTCCCTTGTCTCTCCTACCCCTCCTTTCTTTCGCTCGGCAGGCATGGTCGCCGGCCACCTGGCCGGCGAATCCTGCTGCCCGCACCAAGCCAAGCCCAGTGGCTGCCTGCCCTCGCTCTCGGCCGCACGCAACGCCCCTGCCCGCGCTAGGCCCGCACCTCGCGCCGCGAGCTCGCCCAGCGCACGCACGCCACGCGCCGGGAGGTTCCTTGCCGCCGCGTGCGGTAAAGCCTGTCCATGGTCGCTCTCGCCGGCTATACCGCGGCAGCAACCGCCCCCCCAATCCCTGCGCGCCCGAACCCCCTTCGCCCACGCCACAATCCCGCTCGACCAACGACGCCGCTGCCACGCGGCGAAGCATCTCGGATGCCCGCGGCGCGACAAGGGCTCGCCGGTGACGCCACTGCCACGGCCTGCACGCGCGCTACCCGCCCTGCCCGGCGTCCCATCGGCCGCGCCCTGCTTCTCCTTCCCTCGCCCTGCCTATAAAAGGCCGAGGCGGTCCCAGCAACACGCGCCCAAGCCACCGCCGGCCACCATTGCCGGCCTCCCGGACCTCCACGCCGACCACCACCTTCCGAGCCACCCCGACCCCAGCTAACCGCTGAACCACCATGCTCCCATCCTCCTGAAGCTCGCTAGCCCCACCGCCATCACCCTCCCTCGCCGGAACCCCGCCGCCACCGCACAGCGCCGCCGCCGGCCCTCGGAGCACGCTACGCTCCCATCTCCAGCCCTCCTCCGACCTCTCCACCTTCTGAAAACCGACGCGTGGTGAGCCCCTGGTCACGCCCGGCCCGACCTCATCGCCAGCGAGGGGCCCCACCAGCCGGAATTTGGCCGGCCGAGCTCCCCACAGTGAGCCATGGCCTGAGGACTACATTTTTTTAATTTTGTTAATTCTAGGATCTTTTATGCTAATTCCAGGAACCTAGCTATAAAGCTTTAGTTTCAAGTTTGTTTTCAAAACTAGTGAACTTGTAAAAAATTATATAAAATCATAGAAAAATCATAAAAATGCAAACTCAACTGTTTTGGAATCCCTGAAACTAAATCTACAACTTTCCTTACCAGCAAACTTTATAATTTTTAATGGTTTTTAAACTATGTTAAATATTAGATTTATGAGCTTTTGAATGTAACTTATGTTCTAGGATAATGCAAGACTTGATTTTTGGGCAGTAGGCTAGTTGGTAGATGTTAGAACTTTTGTAAACATTTCAAGACGATTTAATCTTGATCCAAGCTCTAGATTGCTAGATATGCTTATTCATGATGATGTCCTATAGATATGCATATGAAACTTTTACAGTAGGTTCTACTTGTTTCAAGAATGCTAATGTAAAATTTGGAGGCTCATTGCTACTGTTTAACATGCACTTTTTGATTTTGTCCATATTAAAGTGCACTAAATCCTAATAAATAGTTAATGAACTTGGAAAAGCTTGAAACTTTTACCAGAGAACCTACGTGAGTATTTGAACAAACTAGAAAAATTTGAAGTACAAAAGCTTAGTAGATCTGCCCATAAAAATTTATCTTGATTAGTGTAGATGTATTTTGCTATTTTTGCTATGCTCTATAGGCTGCTCAATAAAATGTGAAAGCTCAATTGATGAGGATATCACCACGCTAGACATGTACGAGCCAGCCTCATCACCAAGCTACAAGTCGTCGCCAACTTGGACTGCAAGTTCGGTTCGGATTCAGCCGACCACCCTGCACCAAAACGGCGATATCTCCCTCATACGGCGTCCAAATAAGACGTTCTTGGATGACTTGGAAACCTAACGACGAGAGACTTCTTTTGGTTCTGGTACTAGCTCTAGAAGCCTCATGGATCATTCTGTGTGACCATGACAAGATGCTGCGTCACCAGTTTTGGGCCTTTTCAGGCCTTGTATCATGTCGGCCCTTAAGCCCAAGTTGTGGGCGCCCCCTCCTAGTCGTCCCAACCCTAGGACGTTCCTCTTTGCATAAGAACTTAGTAGCCGCCGCTGTTTAGGGTTGGGTTTTTTAGTTCTAGTTTTCTGTCAAGAAACTAAGATTGATCATTGTAACTATAGCGACAAGTCCTTTTACTGTGATCCAGGGCCCCTGTTCTTGTTCTCCTCGACTGTGACGATTAGTCCTTTCAAACCGAGTACTTGAACCCCTCTTGTGATTTGCTTCAACTATATTTGCAATTGTTATACCTTCTTGCTTGTGTCCTTCGATTCGCTTGTAGGAAAAGCCTTCTCGGTGAGATCAACCAAGTTGTGCTTGGTTGATAACCAATGGAGCAGCTGTGTAGCGGTTGCAGGGTTCGAATCTTGCTGATTTGAAGCCGGATCGTCAACGTCGAGTCCTCCACTGATCGAACTTGTCCTACCTTTCGAAATATCGGGCCTTGTCCTCATTAAGTGGTATCAGATATTCAGGTTTCCCGTGAGGTATTACCCTTCGTTTTCCCTCTTAGATTCGTTTTGTGTCATATACCTAGAGTCCACAAAAAACCCTACAAAAGAATCTGTTGTCCTAGAACCTTTTCGCCCTTTGCAATTTCGTTTCAGATTCGTTTTGTTGAGTTTGTGTCCGTGGTTGAGTCTTGTTAATGGTTTAGTGTGTTCGTCGTCGTAGTTCAATTGCCCGTTGCTGTGTGATTGTTTCGCCGCTATCCCATCCACCTTTACCCAAACAACAAGTCGATCCAGCCCATTACTCGACTTGCCCCCACTAGCCGTCTTGCGTGAACTCTCGCCGTGCAAGACCTAGATAGGTTGCGAGCCGCCGGGTGTTCATCGCCTTGCACTGCAGCCTTCTTGATTCATCTTGCATATCCTTTTGCTGCATATATCAGGGATACTTTGCCCTAGCTGAGAAGCTTTGCTCAGCTGTGCTCTTTTTTGGGGTTCAAGGAAGCTTTGCCCTAACCGCCGCCGCCGTCCTATCTGCCGAGTTGTGCCCTCTCAAATCACTGACTTGAGATACCTTCAGTAAAATAGGCATAACTTTTCGCTCGGTGCTCCGTTTGAGCTCAATTTTTTACAGTAGATTCGTGACTCAAAGTTGGATATACCCATCGGTTGGGAATTCTCAAAAAAATAAAAAAAATTGGGAAGATTAAGTTTTTGGCCTCCGAAGTTGTTTTAGGGTTTCCAGAGAACGTGCCTGAATTTCCCTAGACCACATTCGACCTCTGTTTCAGGTAAAATTTCTTGTGGTTCCATCTTTTGTGTTCCCTTTCTAGAGAAAAATATCTGCACAAAATAAAAGGATTGTTTGCCTACTAGTATTGGAGGACAAATCAGAAAAAAATTAAAAACAAGTGCTTTTGGGTGCTCTCTGCTTGTTTTGTGAGTTTTACCCACCGTTCCTTGTTTCCAACTTGTTGTGCTACGCCTAGGACACGTCTTAGCTAGCAATTGTGATTTCTACTTTGGATACTTATTGAACTTTGCTCATCTGCATTCGTTATTTGCTAATCCTTGCTACATATTGTGACAGTCCCAAAGCTCCACATATACTTCTGTCCGCACAGGTTCTTATCCTTGCAACTGTTACACCCAGCTTGACAACAGATTGTACCGTCCTGTTGGCTTTGGTAAGAAAACTTGCAAGACGGTGGTAAGCCGCTTGAGATATTGCATTCCACTTTCACCACCATCCAGTAGTTGTTAGTTGATAGGGATAATATTTTGGTGTTGTCTTTTGTTGTCTTCTAACCATGTCAGGATCCGGGAACGATGTTGAGTCCCCCACGGACTTCGATGATTGTGTGTCCAAGGCCGAGCTTCAGAAGTTTGCTGATGACCAGTGCACATTCATGACTGAGAAGTTTGCTGAGATGATGCGCCACATTAACAACCTGGTCACTCGAGTTGAACATGTTGAACAACGACCTCCACCAGCACGTGAGGATGATGACCGCGACGCAAACCGTCTGCATCGTAATCGATACGGTATGGGAGGTAATCATAATCATGGTAACAATGATCCTTTTGCTAAAGCTAAATTTACCATGATTCCTTTTGCTGGTACTGCTGATCCTGAGGAATATTTAAATTGGGAACTTGCTGTTGAACAAAAGTTTAATTCTCATTTAGTCCCTGCTGAGCATAGAGTCAGACTTGCTTGTAGTGAATTTACTAGCTTTGCTCTGTTTTGGTGGAATGATCTTTGCATCAATGGTAATGCTGCTGTTGTACCTCAGACTTGGAATGTTTTAAAATAGCGCATGAAATCTCGTTTTGTTCCTCCTTATTACCAATGTGATTTACGTTTGAAATTGCAAACTTTAACACAAAGTGATAAAGGAGTAGAGGAATATTATCAGGAATTGCTTATTTGTCTAGCACGTTGTGGTATACATGAGGATGATGAGGAAAGTAGTGCTAGATTCTTTGGTGGTTTAAACCGTGATATACAGAATATTCTTGATTACAAAGAATGGAATAGATTTTCCCAATTGTATCATCTTGCTCTTAAGGCAGAACGGGAAGTACAGGGACGCCGCCAAGAACAACAATCTTTCAGGTCCAACACTGGGAGATCTTTTCAGCAGCGTTCCGATGTTGAGAAGCCCAAGGCCCCTGTTGCTAAACTGCCAGCAACACCCGTGCATACACCTACACCCGCGCCTGCAACCGCGTCATCTTCCGAGGTGAGCAAATTGTCTAATCTGCAGTCTCAGGCGCCAACTTGGTGAGTACAGATTTGGTCAAGAAGCTTGGCTTGGCCATGCCAGCTAGAATGGTTGAACAATAGTGGTAAGGCTAAGGTAACTAAATCCACACGTATACAATTTTCTGTTGGCTCATATCATGGTTATGCTGATTGTGATGATGTCCTATGCAAGCATCCTCTCTTTTGTTAGGTCAACCATGGGAATTTGATAATGATGCTTCACACCATGGTAGAACTGATACAATGCATAAGGACAAGAAGATTACTTTGCTTCCTTTATCGCTAGCTGATATTAGGAAACATAATAAAGAGCTTGCTGAAAATGCTAAGAATAACCCTCCTAGAGATGCCTTTACTGATGTTCAACATAATGGAATTAAATTAAAAAGAGGTGCTTCTATTGCTACTACATCTGCTGCTGCTCAGTTATGTGATAATCCTGATGCTCCTTGCTATACTATGCTTTGTCGAGATATGTGTGTTATTTCCGATGATCCGATGTCTCGTACTGTGCATCCTGCTGTCCCTAACCTTTTGTAGGAGATTGATGATGGGATGGAGTCGAGGACGACTCGAATTCAAGAAGGGGAGGATGATGAGGACATCACCATGCTGGACATGCATGAGCCGGCCTCATCACCAAGCTACAAGTCGTCGCCAACTTGGACTGCGAGTTCGGTTCGGATTTAGCCGACCACCCTGCACCAAAACGGCGATATCTACCTCATGCAGTGTCCAAATAAGGTGTTCTTGGATGCGTTGGAAATCTGACGATGAGACGCTTATTTTGGTTCTAGTACTAGCTCCAGAAGCCTCGTGGATCCTTCTGTGTGACCGTGACAATGTGCTGCATCACCAGTTTTGGACCTTTTCAGGCCTTGTATCGTGTCGGGCCTTAAGCTCAAGTTGTGGGTGCCCCCTGGTCGCCCCAACCCTAGGACATCCCTCTTTTCATATGAACTCAGTAGCCGCCATCGTTTAGGGTTGGATTTTGTTTAGTTCTAGTTTTTTGTCAAGAAACTAAGATTGATCATTGTAACTGTGGTGACAAGTCCTTTTATTGTGATCCTGGCCCCCCTATTCTTGTTCTCCTCGACTGTGGCGATTAGTCCTTTCGAACCGAGTGTTTGAACCCCTCTTGTAATTTGCTTCAACTATATTTGCAATTGTCAGATTACGTGTTTATACCTTCTTTCTTGTGTCCTTCGATTCGTTTGCAGGAAAAGCCTTCTCGAAGAGGACAATCAAGTTGTGCTTGGTTGATAACCAACAGAGCAGTGGTGTAGCGGTTGTAGGGTTCGAATCTTGCTGATTTGAAGCCGGATCATCAATGTCGAGTCCTCTACCAATCGAACTTGTCGTATGTCTCGAAAGATTGGGCCTTGTCCTCATCAAGGGGATGTGTGGAGAGGCGCTTGTAGTCGGACAATGCCAGCATGGGACGTCCAAGACACTTGGAGGCCCAATACAACTCAGCTTCGAGTCCACCTCGCAGTCCAGGAGCAGTCTGCCTTAGATTGGACACCCAAGCCACATACAAAGTCCGATTTCAAAGTTCCACATATGGTGGGAAATATATTTTCATAGAGCTTCCAATGGCATGGGGCCCATGACCAAATGATGCCTGAGTCAATGGGAATCATCGAATCAAGTAGACGTGCAGAATCTGTCTTGGTGCTGCGCTGCCGTCTTTAGGGCCGTTGGCCCGTGTATCGTATTGGAGCCCATTAGGGGTGCGTCTAGGGGTCTTGCACGCCCCTAAACACTTTATATTCAGTAGCGTCTCCCAAGTTAAGGTTTGGGTTTTACTTAGATTATTCTGCTAAGAACAGTTTCGCCATTCGTTGGTTTGTGAGACCCCAACTTTGTGAGTTAATCATAATCTGCAATTTTTGTTGCATTCTTCCTTGTTCTTACTTGTGTTGTTTGATTCGCAGGCATGGATTAGCCTTCTTGGCGAGATCGGCCGTGCAACACCTGCCGATAACTTGAGAAGACGTGGTGCTGCGATTGCGGGGTTCGGAACGTGTTGTTCACAAGCCTGATCGAATTGTGTCACGATTCCACCAAATCGAGAGTTAACAGAACATTTTGGAAGATCGGGATCCCTTCTTCACATCACCTTTTTGATGGCCTCCCTCTTTTTGAGGGAGAACCGGCGTAGTCATTGCTTCTTGGGCCTGGCTTTCGGCTCGGCTTTTAGGCAATGCTCGACAAACTCCTTGGGCACCCGTGGCATATCTGCTGGTTTCCATGCAAATATGTCTCGGCTAGTGTGGCAGAATCGCCCGAATTAATCTGGCTTAAATGCGCTAACCATCACCATAGAGGCAATCCGGGCTAACACGCACTTAAAATGAGTAAAACGACAGTCTGTCGGGTAACATCCTCATGCAACCACTGGAATTTCGATCGAAACAATGCATACATACAAACCACACGAAGGTGAGCCTAGAGATTACAACAATCCACAAGTTTTACATTCCATAGTTCAACAGGAATTATTATTACAAACCAAGTTCGAAAATATTCATAAACAAGTACTTTCAGAGTTTAATAGTGCAGCGGATAATAAATGATAGTTCTAACAACGATACAAGATATCATGATGAAGCCCGTAAATGACATCATTCAGCATTGTCATCGTTGGCCGGGGACGTATCCCATTCCACCAACCAACCAGAAGGAAGAGTACACAGCCAAGTCAAACTAGCAACCATGTCCTCAAAGATCTCACCTGAAAACAAAGCCACAAGCAAGGCTGAGTATACTAATACTCAGCAAGGCTTACCCGACTAGTGGTATATACTTAGCCGACTCCTAGATATGCAAGGCTTTTGGCTGAGGGTAGTTTTTGCCAAAAAGCATCTAAGAGTGAGTCCTTGCTTTCAAGTTTTAGCATCAAGTTCTAGTTGATTAACCATTCTAGGTAAGCAATTATCCAAATCACACATGGTGGAAATTAATTAACTGAGCATCCAACCAGATTAATCATCATCATTGTTCCTCTTCTTACTCTATGTGGTAAAAGGGTTAAGCAGTCTCAATGGCCGCGAGAAAACGGATGATTCGAATCGAATTTCTTAACCTTGCAAGGGAAACCTAAACACACGTCACGTGGTTACTCACAGAGTCACACGTGCAACTTTTTCCCTTTATTCGCATTTCATGGATCAGGGCCACCGTCGTCGAGTATAGAGGTCCACGAACCACGGAATGAAGCCAGGTCGTGGCTGCTCTTGCACTCACCATGTGCCCATGGGAACGATGTCAAGACGGTGGGAGGTATGTCCACGCACCGGTTCAATCAGGTACTTAAGCTTACCGATTACCATATTCTCGGCATGTCGTTAGTACGTTCCAAAACTTAACCACCACTACCACGCACCACGACCTTAGCATTTTCGCTAAATAGACGAGGCCTCAATCATCAATAGGAATATTGTAACATAGCTCTGTCCGTCGACCTTATGATTCCAACATAGGTAAAACAAGCAACTCCTATATCTCGCGAGTGAGAGGAAATCACTCAATTTTTACCGGAGTCCTATTAGCATGGCAATCTAGCGATCGACACAAACTAGTGTTCATATCATAGGTACTAGGATCATTCAACTAGGGTTTCAATCAACTCCTACAAACTTAATGCACAATACCATATATGAATAAAAGTTGCATAAGTTTAAAAACATAGGGGTTATATTGGTGTTTTACCGCCACGCCCACCGAGGGATACCCCCGATGTGGTGAGTTTGTAGGTAGGGTGTCGCTGAGATCAGGAACTCGAAGGTACAAAGGAACACAAGGTTTAGATAGGTTCGGGCCGCCAAGGGCATAATACCCTACGTCCTGTGTGGTTTGTATTGCCTGTGATGGTGATTGTCCCCGTGGGGGTCCCTGTCTGCCCTTATATAGTCTTGGGGGACAGGTTTACATGGAAGTCCTAGTCGGGTACAAGCCCAAGAGTCCTACCCGAGTACTTGTCGGGTAGTTTCCTACCGTGTCCGACTAGTTTCACTACTGTACGAGTAGTCCTACTACACTAGAAGTATTTACAATAGATGTAGGGTGTGGGCCATGCCTCATCCTGTATCCTAGGAGAAGTATGCCACGTGCACAGTCCCGTGTACCCGGGTCTGATAGGTTATGCTCCCGGGCTTGCCTTCCTGAGCAAAACTATCCGTGGGCGCTTCTGAACTTTGGTTCGGGTCTTCAGCAACTTCAGTTAGATTAACTTGAGCTTCGCGATGCTCACTCTCGGACTCTGGCACCAGCTCGTAGGTTCCATCGGCGAGAGTCGTCGATTCTATATGAATGCATATGTATGAGTGGTTTTAATGGTACAAGATAAATAACTTATTTCTCTATAAGGTTGTAATTCAAAAAAACTCAAGTTAAGTTGTAAAGCACTTTATTTTCTTTAACTTGGGCAGTCATTTGTCGAGTAGTATCTAGATTAACTAACTTCATTAAGCAAGTGAGTGGTTTTGTCATTTCATAAAAGGCCATTTTTCAAAAGTAAGCGTGGATAAAAACAAAACTACTCGTAGAGATAGTTTCTGGTGTTCAGATTTTTATGTAGAACACATTACTTATTACTTAAGTACAAACTCACTATAAAATTTTCAGCCATTTTCATTCAGCAGATTAATCATGAAAAATACATTAAACAGCTACTGCTAGGATCAAGATCTAATTATATAGAACAAACCAGGCAACAAATGGTGCTCAAAAATTTACTGAGTACTCCAAAACTTATGGTGAGTCTACTGTAAATTTTTCAGGTTTTATTGTGCAAGATACTGGGCATAGAAAATAAGTCAAGATACATCTATATTACTCAAGATTTGTTTCTACAGGTAGTTCCACAAATTTTCTATGTCTCAAACTTTTCTAACATGATAATCTACTCAAAGGTAGTCCCTGGTTAAAATTTCTTATTTTTCTAAGCAGCAGAACTAGTTACTTTGATTTAATGTATTTTTTCTTAACTAAACACATATGAGCAAGTTAGACAGAAGTAAAAAGTTCCAAACTTTGTCCATAGCATTTAGGCGTCAAGGTTACCCTACTGTAAAAGTTTCAACCCTAAACTATCAGTAGAACAGCATGAACAAATAATTCTAACAAAATAGCACATCAAACAAGATCCCACAAAAACTACTCGTAGAAACATGTTCTGGTCTTGAAATTTTTACAAAAGTCTTAACAATCAGAGACTAGCTTACAGTCAAAAAATCATTCACAGCATTGCCCTAGATCAAGAGATACAGTTATGGGCTATTTAAAACAAGATTAATTTTAGATCAAATTTTAGTTTGTAACTAGTCATCCATCTATGCAAAAGTAGTCGGATTCATCAAGAGGGTCACAACAAATTTTATTTTGCATTTTTCTGATTTTTCTATGATTTTAAATTGATTTTACATGTGACAACCTCGTGAAAGCAAAAAGTACTCAGGTTCCTGCAGATAGGTCCCTGGATTTAGCAGAAAGGACCCTAAAAAGAACTTGGCGATTGCAATGTAGTCCCTGGGCGGGTCTGGGCTGTTCCCAGCCAAAATTCAGCGAGGGAACTAGTCGGCGGCAAGGGGAAAGGGGTGGGGGAGCACGAGGAGGTCGAGGGAAACCTGCAGGTGTGCTCGTCTGGGGCTACGGTGGCCGGAGTTGGGCTGCCGGCGGTGAGCAGGAGCTCCGGCGAGGTGCGGGTGACGGGCGGCCATGGTCCGGCAAGGGAGGGAGGCGTGGGGAAGTCGGGGAGAACCAGCAGGTTGAGGGCAACCAGTTTAGAGCCTCGGTTTGGGCGGAGGAGGAGCGAACAGTGGGGCTCGACGGCGAGGTCGAGAGGCGGCAGTAATGGCGCAATGCAGCCCTTTTATAGACGCGCAGGGGGAGCAGGGGCTGGGCACGAGCGGACTAGGCAAGGCGCAGCCGGGACAAGGCTGCGGCAAGGGCGCGGCGTCGCCGGCGCGTTGTGGCTCGACCGTCGGGAATCGACGGCCGCGTGGCGCGCGCGCATCAGGCATGGGTGGATTCGGGGCAGGGGAGGGTGATTTGGTCGCGGGCCGGTCGGGGCCTGTCGAGGCGTTGTCCTTTGGCGCGGCTCGCCGGTGCAGGGATGCCCTGCCGCGTGGCAATGCTTCGCTGCCGGCCGGAGCAGAGCAGGGAAGGGAGAGAAGAGAGAGGGAGGGAGAGAAGGGCTGGGATTTAAATTAAATTTTCTCAAAATTTCGAATGGAAACATGAAAAACTTTGAACATGAAAGTTGTAGGGAATTTGAAAATCTACAACTTTTGTTTTAGCCAAAATTTCATTTGAGCTATGGTTTAAAAGTTATTTTAAATTTAAGATGACTAGGATTTGAATTACTAGTCATTTCTTGTGTTAAATTTTAAATTTGCAAAAGGTGTTTGAAGTACACGTTGTAAGGTACTAAAATATGAGTGTACTTTTATACTACATTTGTCATGAAAAGTGGAGCATGAAAGATTATAAACACAAAAGGAAAAATCTCACATACACACATACATACACATGCACATACACATTCATACACATGCATATGCACACACATAATTAGATGCATTGTTTCAATGATTCTGGGTTATTAAGCATGATGCTATGTTACAGTTAGCCCTAAGGAAGTCGACGAGCGCGAGATCCTATTTGCCATCCAGCCCGGCACTAATGAGTGTTGTCTTAGACGAGTCGCCCTCCTGCAGTTGGATGGTCTTCACGCCAACATCGCTCGTGTTGGCCCAGCTTCTTCTGTGGAGGTACAACTGGAATCACCATCTCTGACTAGGAGAGATGTTGTGAGACCGCGAAAACTTCAGATGAAAGTTCTGGCACGCGTGTAGTCGGGGCTTACTCGATTGCCTCTTGATCGCACTATGACTTTTTCAAGTCATCACGGAAGGTGAGGACCCCTGTCTTGCCCGACATCTTATCACACCCAATTCTAGAAAGAACCAGATGCATCTTATGTGTGTGCCAGGATCATGTTCACACACACATGATAGACGGACAAGTGTAATATATCAAAGACAATGCTCGTAAAGTAACTAAATAAAGTATTTAACAATATTACACTCCGAATAAAAGAGACACAAAGGTCTTTAAACAATACACCGATATAACCTAAACGATGTCTGCAACAACTCCATCTTCCACAGGCGATGACTGGTGAACGCAATGCCTAGAGCTCCTCGAAGTCGTCGAAGTTCTCCTCTTCAAAGTTCTCTTCCTCGTAAGCTTGCTCTTGGTCTTGCTCGAACGTCACATTATCTATGCGATCACATAAACAAGCATACACAAAAAAATAAAAAACAGTACAAACAGAGAGTAAAAAGATGATAATATTGTAGTTCATGATGTAAGGATCGCGTGAGCGCAAGAATCGCTGAAATCGGAGTTGAAACGATGAAGATATGGCGAAAGCAGTGATCCAGGGACCTATCTGTGAGAGTTTTGAACTTCCAGGGGCTAGATCTGAAGAAACCAGAGGCTAAAACATAATTAAACCTTAAACAGAGGGTCTGGGTGCAAAACTGGAGGTCCTGGATGGCGGGTACTAATTCTAGAAAGGTCAGGGGTCGGGATAGAAAAGAAAGGACCTAACTCTAATTATTTTTCTACTGATCTGGACTGCGAGTTGATTTCAGGAAAGCCTAGGGGCTTTTCAGCAAAGGTTCCGGGGACGGCTAGGGTCGGGCGAATCTGGTCCGTTAGATCAGAATCGGGCGGCAAGGTAAGGGTCGGGCGAGGGCGGCAGCTTGTGCGCGGCTCAGATCTGTTCTGGCCGTTAGATCTAGATCGGGCGGCAGAGTAAGGGTCGGCTCGAGTCGACTCGCAGAGTTAGGGTCGGGCGAATCGATAGACGGCGCTGCGCGCCGGCGGTTCGTGAGGGCGGCGGCGGACGGCCGGAGCTCATCGAATTCGGTGCTCCGGGGCTCGGTTCAGATCGGGGTTAGGTCGGGGAGAGAAAGGGCGGCACGGCGAAAGTGGTGGGGGTCACGGGACGGCCGTGCGGCAGCCGTAGATGGGCGGCCACGGCGGTGGGCGGAGCCAGGGCTCCGGCAGGCAATTCGGGCCACGATAGAGCCAGAGAGAGGGGGAAACGGGAGCGGCTTGGTGCTAACCACCTCGCGGAACTCCGGCGAGGGTTGTAGGCATTGGAGAAACAGCGGGACGGCGGGTAGACGGAGGAATGCGACACGGGCGGCGGCGTTCCTCCGGTGAGCGATTTCCAGCGGTGTGCGACGGAGAGCTCGACTCGGGTGTAATGCAGGTGCTGAGCAGCGGGGCTCGGGCGCGGGTTTTATAGGGGAGGAGAGGAGGCGGAGCGGCCGGGGAAAGGAAGGTGGCGGCTCAGGCGGCGGATTTGCAGCGGGCGCATGTGAAGGAAAGGGGCGGGTCGACGGAGCGCGTACTGCGGCCTGCGAAGGAAGGAGGAGATGCGGGTGACGGGGCGCGGGGGTGAACTGGATTCGGGGTGAGGAAGAAAAGGAAAGGGGAGGGAGGCGCGGACGACGGGCTACGGCGACAGACGTGTCTGGTGTCGCGGCGGGAAAGGAAAGAGAGATGAGCGGGAGGAAGAAGAAAGGAAAGGAAGAGAGGAGAAACTGATGAGTGGGACCCAGCTGGCGGTGAGAGAGAGGTGAGGGAGAGTGAGGCAGGTTGGGCTGGCTGGTTTGGGCCGCGGGAAGAGGGAAAAGAAAGAAAAGGAGAGGAGACAGAGGTTTGGGCCGGGCTAAAAGAAAAGAGGAGGGATTCTGGGCTGGGCTGAAAGAGGGTGGGAGAAGAGAAAGAGAGAGAGATACATGCATAATTTTATTTTGTGGCTTTTATAAAAAATGTTTTTAAAATTTTATTTCCTATATTTTTGGGTGTTACAAAACATACCCCCTTAAAGAGAATCTCGTCCTCGAGATTTGGAAGGATTAGGGAACAGCTGAGGGAATTCTGCAATCAGTTCATCTTATCTTTCCCAAGAAGCCTCATCCTCTGAGTGGTGACTCCACTATATTTTGCACATTTTGATCACCTTGTTCCATGTAACCCTCTGAGATGTTTCCAAGATTCTAACCGGATGCTCTGAATAAGTCAAATCTTCATGTACATTAAGTTCCTCCAGCGGTAACTGCTCCTGAGGCACTCTCAAACATTTCTTTAACTGTGATACATGAAACACATCATGGACATTTGACAGTCGTGTCGGTAATTCCAGTTGATATGCCACTTCACCTTTCCTTTCCAGGATCTGAAAACGACCAATATAACGCGGTGACAACTTTCCTTTCACTTTGAATCTACGTAGACCCCTGATGGGTGATACCTTCAAATACACAAAATCTCCAACTTCAAATGTCAATTCCCTTCTTCGTGTGTCAGCATAACTTTTTTGTCGTGACTGAGCAATCTTGAGATTATCCCGGATTATCTGGACTTGTTTATCCGCTTCTTGAAGAATCTTTGGCCCAAAAACCTGACTTTCTCCTGTCTGATTCCAATATAATGGTGTCCTGCATTTTCTCCCATATAATGCTTCAAATGGGGCCATCTTGAGACTTGCCTGATAACTGTTATTGTAGGAGAACTCTGCATATGGCAAGCTTTTATCCCAACTACCTCCATGCTTGAGGGCACAGGCTCTCAACATGTCCTCTAATACTTGATTCGTTCGCTCAGTCTGACTGTCTGTTTGTGGATGATATGCGGAACTGAAATTGAGCTTTGTATCCATGGATTCATATAATTTCTGCCAGAAACGTGACGTGAACTGAGTACCTCGATCAGACACTATCTTCTTTGGAACACCATGCAGACACACAATTCGTGACATGTACAGTTCTGCTAACTTGGCTCCAGTGTATGTTGTTTTGACCGGGATGAAATGCGCGACTTTTGTCAATCTGTCCACAATAACCCATATCGAGTCATAACCATCACGGGTACGGGGTAACCCTACAATAAAATCCATACCAATCTCTTCCCATTTCCATTCAGGTACCTTCAATGGCTGGAGTAAACCTGCTGGTCTCTGGTGTTCTGCTTTCACTCTCTGGCACACATCACACAAGGCCACGTGAGTTGCTACGTCTCTTTTCAAACCATACCACCAGTACTTCTCTTTCAAGTCTTGATACATCTTGGTACTTCTAGGATGAATGGAATAAGCGGAATCATGTGCCTCCTTCAAAATGAGTTCACGAAGGTGATCAATTTTAGGTACACAGATCCTCTTTCTGAACCAAACAGTTCCTTGCTCATCTTCGATGAAATCCGTAGTCTTGCCTAAACCAATTTGAATCTTGATCTCTTTGATCTTAGCATCCGTCAACTTCCCTTTTCTAATCTCTTGTTCAAATGTAGGTTCCATCTCCATAGTCATGGCTTCCGCCTGTGTGACAATTCCTAGGTTCAAACGTGCCATCTCCCAACATAATTCCTAAGGCATCAATTGAGCAATCATCATATTAGTTTGTTTTTTCCGGCTTAGGGAGTCTGCCACAACATTAGCCTTGCCAGGATGATACTGAATATCCAAATCATAGTCTTTGATTAATTCTAGCCATCTGTGCTATCTTAGGTTAAGATCCTGTTGCGTGAAGATGTACTTCAGACTCTTATGGTCAGTGAAGATCTGACACTAGTTTCCGATCATGGAGTGCCTCCAAATCTTCAATGAGTGCATGACGGCATCCAATTCCAAGTCATGGGTAGGATAGTTCTGCTCATGCTTTCTCAACTGTCTTGAAGCATAGGCCACAACTTTGCCTTCTTGCATTAACACACATCCAAGACCCATCCGTGAAGCATCACAATACACATCAAACCCTTTGTGGATGTCCGGCATTATCAACACAGGAGCAGTGGCAATCTTGTTTTTAGCTCTTCAAAACACTTCTGTCATGCAGCCTCCCACTTAAATTCTTTCCCTTTTTCCAACAAAGAAGTCATGGGTTTCACAATCTTTGAGAATCCCTCAATAAATCTGCGGTAGTAACCTGCAAGTCCGAGGAAACTTCTGATTTCAGGCACAGACTTCGGTGGATTCCAATTCAGAACATCCTGAACTTTACTTGGGTCTACTGCAATTCCTCCATCTGTGATAACATGTCCAAGGAAAGAAACTTTTCTCAACCAAAAGTCACATTTGCCCAGCTTGGCATGTAACTGATTCTCTCGGAGTTTCTGTAACACTATCCTCAAGTGCTCTTCATGTTCTTCCACGTTCTGTGAATACACCAAGATGTCATCAATGAACACAACCACAAACTTGTCAAGATATTCCATGAAAACCTTGTTCATCAGGTACATGAAGTATGCTGGAGCGTTGGTCAATCCAAACGACATCACAGTGAACTCGTACAGACCATATCTGGTTGTGAATGTTGTCTTGGGTATATCTTCTGGTCGGATCCTTAACTGATGATAGCCTGATCTCATATAAATCTTGGAGAAAATCTTGGCACCTCTCATCTGATCAACGAAATCTTAAATTCTGGGCAGTGGATATTTATTCTTGATCTTCACACCATTCAGTGACCTGTAGTCTACACACATCCTTCTGCTGCCATCCTTCTTATCGACAAAGATCACTGGTGCTCCCCACGGGGACGAGCTAGGACGGATAAATCCCTTAGCTAACATTTCTTCTATTTGTTTCTTTAGTTCACTCAGATCCTTAACATCCATTCTATAGGCTCTTTTCGAGATAGGTGCAGTACCAGATAAAAGATCAATACTGAACTCAATGTCACGAACAGGTGGCATACCTGGTAAATCCTCTGGGAAGACGTCGGGGTACTCACAAACAACTCTGATATCTTCTAGAGGCATTCTCTTCATTTGGTTCACTGTCCCAACTCCACTGGGTAAAGCTGATGCCACAAACTCTACTTTATCTCCTTGAGGGCTGGTTAAGAACACTGACCTCTTGCGACACTGAATAACACCATCACATCCTGATAACCAATCCATTCCGAGGATCACATCAATGCCGCTAGTCTTTAGGACTATTAGATTGGCTAAGAATTCTACCCCCATAATATTCATGTTGACCCTCGGGCATAAGTGACTAGCTTTCAATTCGTTGCCCGGGGAGCTTACTAGAAGTATTTGTTTCATAGTGTTCATTGGTAAGTTATTCCTTGTGGAGAATTGCTCAATAATGAATGAATGTAATGCTCCAGAGTCAAATAAAACTGATGCAGGTTCATAATTAATAGGGAACGTACAAGCACAACATCGGGAGCCTCTTCAGCTTTTTCTGCAGCCACATGATTTACCCTTCCGCGCATGTAGTTCTGTTGACCTCTGTTGCCCAGTGGTGTCTGGTTGCCGTTGTGCGGCTGCTGCTGCTGAGGAGTCTGCCTCTGCCCACTGTTCCTCTGATTCTGAGGAGTCTGCATGTTACGCTTCGGGCAGTTGTTAGCATAATGCCCCAGTTCTCCACATTTGAAACAACCGTTGGGTTGGACCGGTGTGACTGGATTGTTCGTCCGCACTGGTGCACCTGTTGCATAGCTTTAACGGTACGGTTGCGGGTTGGAGTTGCGCTGAGTCTGCTAGTTGAAGCGCTGAGGCTGCTGTGGAGTTCGTTGATTCTGTTGACTCTGCGGATATCCTCCGCCTTGTCCTCCAAAGCACGACTGAAATCCCTGGGGTGTGTTGTAGCGGGGATGAGTGTTGCAGCTGGATTGCCCCTGGGACTGAAGTTTTCGCTTGTGTTCCCCAAGCTCCTTGCGCTTGCTCTCCTGACCAATGGCTTTGTCTAGTAGAGTCTGGAAGTTTGGAAAGGTGTGACTGTGTAGCTGATAGTTGAGCGGCCCTATCAGACCCTCTAAGAAGCGCTCCAGCCTCATCGCGTCACTATCCACCTCATGGGGCGCGTAACGAGACAACTGAGTGAATTTGTCCCGGTACTTGCTGACAGTCATGTTGCCTTATTTTAGGGACAGGAATTCTTTCTGCTTGAGCTTCATTAGTCCTGCTGGGATATGGTGGCTGCGGAAGTTGGTTCTGAACTCCTCCCAAGTGATAGCGTTGGCATTGGCGTGAGCAGCAGTAAAAGCATCCCACCAATCAGCGGCTGTACCTTCCAGACGTCCTGCAGCATACAGGACCCTTTCACGGTCACTGCATTGCGTGATGTCCAGCTTCTTAGTGATGACCTTCAACCAGTCATCAACATCCAAGGGGTCCACAGAATGAGAAAAGGTTGGGGGGTGGTGGCTCATGAATTCTCTATGTTTGTCTCTTGGTGGCTGGTTTTGTTGCGGTGCTTGCGGATTCTGCTGGGCTTGCATGCTCTGGATGGTGGCAGTGAGGTTCTAAAACACCTGCATCTGTGCTGCCAAGAATTGCTCCATTGTTGGGTTGGGTGGTGGTGGCAACTGACTCTGTCGGTTGACTACGTGAGCACGCCTCGTGCTAGGGATATCCTGTCTTCCACCTGTCCTGGTGTTTACCATCTGACTGTTAGGGAATAAACCCAGGATAAGACAGGTGTACTTGATATAGGTAGATAAAAGATAAGATCTTAACAAAATATAGATTTATAAGGACTCCAACTTATATTAATGGATAGGTTATAGCAAGCAATTCTCAAGGTTTCCAACCAAGCACACAAAAACAAACATTTGTTCTCGAGCAAACATTATTACATCGTCGTCCTCTCAAGCAAAAATGGTTCTAACGAAAGAACTTTAAGAGATACTAGACTAAGAGCCTAGATGCCTAGTCCTCATGGCGAGTTATGGAGCCGGGTTCGCCGCGGCGAAGCTTCTTGCGGGGCGGTGACAGGGCTGGGAAGCGGGGTTCATTCATCTGTGGAGGTGGCGGCGTCCTTCCCTCAAGTCGAGCCTCCAGTATGCGGATCCTGTCATGGGCCTCCAGTAGCTTGTCCTGAGTATCGTCCAGCTCAGTGACGATGCTCTCCAGCTCAATGTTGAGGGCGGCAGTGACTCAAGCAAGGGTGTTGAGGCGGTCTTCATCACCTCCACCCAGAGTAACCACAATCTCCTCAGTTCCACTGAGGCGGCGAGGAAGGTGGCGGTACTCCGTGTTCTGAAGCTCCTGGCGGTGGGTGTGGCAGATGGACCACAGAGCTCTCCTGGCGGTGCTGCTGACGGAGGCATCGTAAGTAGCATGGGGTGTAGCGGAGTCGTGCGCAGTGAGAGTCCTCCGGCCTCTAGTACTCTCACTATCCACCCTGACGTGGACGCGAGTGAGGTAGTAGTCGCCAAGCGTAGGGTCGATGTAGTGGTGCGTGTGGTAGTGGGGGTTCACGTGGTTGCCCAACTCCTGCAGAACACCCTGTAGCACCAGAGACAAGTGACCGGGCTCTCTGTCCGAAGTACGAACGCAGCAAAGTTGTCTCGTCCCTGAAGGATCATCACCCTGATCGTTGTTGTTATCGTTGTTGTCGTTGTCCTCGTCATCATCACCTCCATCATCAATACCGCCGGAGTTACTCGGGCTTCCTCCAGCGGCGACCGGTGCTGGAGCGGGAGCTAGAGCAGGGACAACTGGGGGTGGTGGTGGTGCCTCAACAACTGGTGATGCCGGCGGTGTGAACTGATTCCCTTCTTCATCAATCGCCATGATGCGGCCATCATCCCCATCCACGAAGTAGTAGGTCTCCGCGGGTTCCTCCTCTATCGCTTCCACCTCCTCAACAGGGGCTGGAACTGGGGCGGGAGGAGCTGGCTCAGCTGGGGCAATGCGAACCTAGCGACCTCCAGTGCGCTTGCGAGCAGTCTGGTAAGTCCTGGCCATCTGACAGAGCGAGAATAAAACTCAGAATATATTTTTAAAGAAATAAAGCAATAAAAAGTTCATGTAAACATAGGTTTTTATGCAGAAATATGAAATAAACACAAAGAAATTTTTGATGCTGCCATGGCTTGCTAGAAGATAAATCCTTAATTTCGACCATCTCTAACGAGGCTAGCGTCCTACAGTCACATAGCTCTGATACCACTTCTGTCACACCCGATTCTAGAAAGAACCAGATGCATCTTATATGTGCGCCAGGATCATGTTCACACACACATGAGAGACGGACAAGTGTAATATATCAAAGACAATGCTCGTAAAGTAACTAAATAAAGTATTTAACAATATTACACTCCAAATAAAAGAGACACAAAGGTCTTTAAACAATACACCGATATAACCTAAACGAAGTCTGCAACAACTCCGTCTTCCACAGGCGATGACTGGTGAACGCAATGCCTAGAGCTCCACGAAGTCATCGAAGTTCTCCTCTTCAAAGTTCTCATCCTCGTAAGCTTGCTCTTGGTCTTGCTTGAACGTCACGTGGTCTACGCGATCACACAAACAAGCATACACAAACAAATAAGAAACAATACAATAAACAGTACAAACAGAGAGTGAAAAGATGATAATATTATAGTTCATGATGCGAGGATCACGTATGCGCAAGAACCGCTGAAATCGGAGTTGAAACGATGAAGATATGGCTAAAGCAGTGATCCAGGGACCTATCTGTGAGAGTTTTGAACTTCCAGGGGCTTGATCTAAAGAAACCAGGGGCTAAAACATAATTAAACCTTAAACAGAGGGTCTGGGTGCAAAACTGGAGGTCTTGGACGGTGGGTACTAATTCTAGAAAGGTCAGGGGTCGGGACAAAAAACAAAGGACCTAACTCTAATTATTTTTCTACTGATCTAGACTGCGGGTTGATTTCAGGAAAGCCTAGGGGCTTTTCTGCAAAGGTTCCGGGGACGGCTAGGGTCGGGCGAGGGCGGCGGCTCGTGCGCGGCTCAAATCTGTTCTGGCCGTTAGATCTAGATCGGGTGGCAGAGTAAGGGTCGGCTCGGGTCGACTCGTAGAGTTAGGGTCGGGCGAATCGATAGACGGTGCTGGGCGCCGGCGGCGAGCAAGGGCGGCGGCGGACGGCCGGAGCTCACCGAATCCGGTGCTCCAGGGCTCGGTTCAGACCGGGGTTAGGCCGGGGAGAGAGAGGGCGGCCCGGCGAAAGTGGTGGGGGTCACGGGATGGCCGTGCGGCGGCTGTAGACCGGCGGCCACGGCGGCGGGCGGAGCCAGGGCTCCGTCGAGCAATTCGGGTCGCGATAGAGCCAGAGAGAGGGGGAAACGGGAGCGGCTTGGCGCTCACCACCTCGCGGAACTCCGGCGAGGGTTGTAGGCATTGGAGAAATAGTGGGATGGCGGGTCGATGGAGGGGAGCGACACGGGGCGGCGGCGTTCCTCCGGTGAGCGATTTCCAGCGGTGTGCGACGGAGAGCTCAACCCGGGTGTAACGCAGGTGCTGAGCAGCGGGGCTCAGGCACGGGTTTTATAGGGGAGGAGAGGAGGCGGAGCGGCCGGGGAAAGGAAGGTGGCGGCTCACGCGGCGGATTTGCAGCGGGCGCCTGCGAAGGAAAGGGGCGGGTCGACGGAGCGCGTACCGCGGCCTGCGAAGGAAGGAGGAGACGCAGGCGATGGGGCGCGGGGGTGAACTGGATTCGGGGTGAGGAAGAAAAGGAAAGGGGAGGGAGGCGCAAACGATGGGCGACGGCGACGGACGCATCTGGTGTCACAGCGGAAAGGAAAGAGAGAGGAGCGGGAGGATGAAGAAAGGAAAGGAAGAGAGGAGAAACTGATGAGTGGGACCCAGCTAGCGGTGAGAGAGAGGTGAGAGAGAGTGAGGCGGGTTGGGCCGGTTGGTTTGGGCCGCGGGAAGAGGAAAAAAAAGAAAAGGAGAAGAGAGAGAGGTTTGGGCCGGGCTGAAAGAAAAGAGGAGGGATTCTGGACTGGGCTGAAAGAGGGTGGGAGAAGAGAAAGAGAGAGAGATGCATGCATAATTTTATTTTGTGGATTTTATAAAAAAAAGTTTTTAAAATTTTATTTCCTATATTTTTCGGTGTGACATGTCTTGAGAAGCAGGTAGATGTAATGGGGTACAGCCATGAATTTGGCCAGAGCAGGTCTGCCGAGGATGTCATGGTACGAGGACTCAACATTTGCCACCTCGAACTTGATGTACTCCGTACGGTAGTTTTCTTTTGTCCCAAAGGTAACTAGCAAAGTTACTGAACCGATCGGTGTAGCCGTGTTTCCTGGAACGATGCCGTAGAACGAAGCCTTGCTTGGGATGAGCATCATGGGGATGTCCTGCCCCATCTTCTTCAAAGTACTCGCGAAGAGCAGGTTGAGCGTGCTCCCGTCGTCGATGAGTACTCGGGTGAGCTGTGAGCCGACCACTTCAGGATCCAGAACAAGCGGGAATTTTCCCGGCTCTGAGAAGCAGGTCCACTGATCCTCTCGAGAGAAAGAAATCGGGTCCTCGCTGTATCTCATGGGCTGTTGTATGGCTGGCTCAACAGATAAGATCTCGCGCAGAGTAAGCTTCTGGGTGCGCTTGGTTGGGAAGCCGTCATTGTCAGACCCGAGGCCACGGGATTGCGCACATGGCGTACATATTCTTGGATAAGGGATGGGACATGGCCCACGCACTACATCAGTTGTAACTACCCTTACCATAGTAGGACTAGTCGGAAAAGAAGGAAACTACCAGAGAAGTACTCGGGTAGGACTCCTAAGCTCGTATCTGGCTTGGATTTCCATGTAACCCTGTCCCCCCAGACTATATAAGGGCGAGCAGGGACCCCCTCGAAACACATCAACACCCAAGGAAATACAAACCATCACACAGGATGTAAGGTATTACGCTCTCGGTATCCCGAACCTGTCTAAATCTTGTGTTCCTTGAACCTTCGAGTTCCTGATCTCGGCGATACCCCACCTACAATCTACCACCTCAGGGATATGCCTCGGTGGGCTTGGAGGTTAAACACCGACAGTTGGCGCGGCAGGTAGGGGTGTTCATCGAGCATCCATCAGAGAACTCGATGGCATCTTTTGACTTCACCAGCGTCGTGCTCGACGAGGGCACAACTTTCATCTTCGGCTCCTGGATCTGCGTCGCCAACGGCTCAGGTCGTTTCAACAGCCACCTAGCCGAGACCATCAAGCCGGAGGTCACTACAGCAACACGTTGCAGCGATCTCGACGAGTTCATCGACAACCACGACAAGATGCTACTCCACGATCTCGCTGGGGAGATTGAGAAGATGTTCGTTCCCGACACGACTTCAACTCGTGCTGCACCAGGACTTCCCGGATCGGACTCAACCCGATTCGAGGAGGGCCGTACCCAATTCCCATTTAGGTTACGCAATGCCAGCTCGGTCTACCAGGAGGCTATGCGGTTCGAGTCCCTCTCCGACTTGGAGGAGGATATAGATAATCTGCTCAAGATCGGAGATGAGGTGGCCACCGCCTGCCGGGGGGCCCCTATCTTCGACAACTACTCGGATTCAGATGAAGACCCCGAATCCTTTTCGGGTAGTCACCTGGGTCTGACCATAACTACTACACCGCAAGGCCGGTTCGTGTAATGGAACGGCATGGAGCCCTCTAAGCTACTCGAATATGACTCCCGCCTTGTGGCCTTCACGCAGGAACTGCCTTTCCAGGAAGGCAAGCCCTTTTCTTGCATCACTGAAGAGGAAGAGGGCAGCACAGAGCTAGTCGAGTACAACCATACGGCGGAGACCTCGCCGGATCGCCAAGTCCACATGGCTTCCCTCCACAACGTGGAGGACGACGAGCAAGGTCTAGAGTACAACGCCAAACTACTCGCGGACGTATCCACCAACGAGCGCACGGCGGACGCTCCCCAGGAAGAGAACGAAGAGCACAGGAGGATCCGACGGTTGAAGAATGCCAAGCGCGCCAAGCGCAGACGAAACGTGGAAAACTGCGCATGCAACCTGTCAAACCTGGGGACACGGGACTGTGCACATGGCATGCTTTTCCTAGGATACGGGATGGGACATGGCCCACGCCCTACATCTGTTGTAACCACTCGTAGCCTAGTAGAACTACTCCTACAGTAGTTAAACTAGTCGGATTCAGTAGGGAACTACCAGAAAAGTACTCAGGTAAGACTCTAGGGCATGTATCCGACTAGGACATCCATGTAACCTGTCCCCCCAGACTATATAAGGGCGGACAGGGACCCCTCCAAGGGGAATCACCCAGGAGATCACCCGATCACCACCTAAGGCAATACAAACCACAAAGGACGTAGGGTATTATGCTCTCGGCGGCCCGAACCTGTCTAAAACCTTGTGTTCCTTGCATCTTCGAGTTCCTGATCTCAGCAACACCCTACCTACAAACTCACCACCTCGAGGTTATCCCTTGGTGGGCGTGACGGTAAAACACTGATAGCTAGCGCGCTAGGTAGGGTTGTAAATCGAGCATCCACTGGAGAACTCGATGGCATCTCTCAGCTTCACCAGCAACATGCTCGACGAGGACACAACCTTCATCTTCGGCTCCTGGATCTGCGTAGCCAACGGCTTGAATGGCTTCATCAGCCACCTAGTCGATTCAAGGAACCTGCAGGACTCTGCAGCAACTCGACGCAGCAACCTCGACTCCTTCGTTGATGATCTCGACGAGTTGCTGCTCCCCGATCTGCCTAGGCAGATCGAAAAGACGTCCGTTTTTGATGCAACTTCAACTCATGCTACATCAGGACTACTCGGATCGGATTCAAACCGATCTGAGGAGGTTTCACGATCCAAGTCCCTCCCCGACTTGGAGGACGACTTGGATCACCTCTTCAAGATTCGAGACAAGCAAGCCACCGCGCGTTTGGGGCTCCCCGTTCACAACTACGACTCTGATTCAAACGAAGAGTACCCGTCAACTACAAGTCCGGGCCGAGGAGGACTTGAGGATGGGGGAGCCACCAATTTTCGGGAGGCCCCAGTTCTTGTTATCCACTAGCAACCCGATGATTATTCCGAGTCGTTTTCGGGTAATCATCTGGGTTTAACCATAACATCTACGCGCGCAAGGCCGTTTCGTGTACTGGAATGGTCTAGAGCCCTCCGAGTTATTCGAATTCGACTCCCGCCTTGTGGCACAATCCACCCTTCGGCGCATCGACCCCAGGGAGCCGGAAGATTTCGACTACTCCACTCAACATCGACGCGCTGTAGCGACGACCTCGACTACTTGACTCGTGTCGCAGGCACGACTGCTTCGTCAAATCGGCAGCTCCAATGACAACTTCAACAACTCGTCTCGACTAGAAACTAGTCGGGAACAAGCCGCAAACTACTCGGCGACATGCGTTGCACGGTCAACAACTAGTCGGAATCAGCTCCGACTAGTCGGCTTCGTCGACAAATCGCCCACGGATCAAAGCTATGCTTCACCGCCTACTTTTTGTGCAACGCACACTCTCTCCATCGGCAAACTCGAAACGTGCAAACCATCTCTAGATTGGTTTGAGGCGGTTCAACCTAGGACCCTCTCTGCATTGGAAGAGGATCTTGATCATCCTCCACCACTCGGAGAAGGAGAAGCCACCGCTTGTCGGGGGCCTATGCTTTCCGACAATTACTCGGACCCAGCTACTCTTGTGACCCAAGGTCTGGTAAGGGGATTAGATTGGTCAGGCAGGTTTGGGCACCGGAAGGGCATGAAACCTTCTAGGTCTCACAAATCAAGTCCACCACAATTCAATGCCACACCTGAGGAACTCCCCTTTCAAGAAGGCAGACCCCTCCCCCCATCCGACAACGAAGATGAAGGCCAGGCGGTGCGGAGTGCCAAACGCTTTGCCCCCAATCAAGAAGTACTCATGATCCACGTTGACGAGGATTGTGAAGTCTAGAGCGGGTCCAGCTAGACGACTACGAAGACTACCTCCTTGATCCACTCGACAAAGACGTGGACATAACAATGGATAGTGAATCCTCATCCAACATCAAGGTGGCAGACACAGATAACATCAAGAAGGAACACCGCAGGCTCATCAATGCGAAGATCGCCCAACACAGGCACCACGCCGTCAAGACGAACCAGCACGGGAGCGGTAACCTCCACGACTCCTCCACGAGCGACCTTGGTGCCATCATCAATGCTGGCAGGGACGCCCGTAATGTCATCATTGCCAGGCAGCAGGAGCGCGAAGAAGTGGAAGCCTACATCCCCACCCGCTATCAACCCCCTCTCGACTACTTGGAGACTACTCGGAAGCGCAAGCCAGAAGCCGGGGAACAATCCACCCGTAGAAGGAAGACTCCCAGATCAAAGAAACGACTCGAGGAAGCCCTCCACGGGCGACGGGACTACCCGACTAATGATTTACTCATAAATTAAGTACCCGGGTCAAGGAGGTTTTCTGAGGGTCTTTTAGGTGTTGCGTTTGTTTAAACTATTGTTTTGGGATTATATCTCGAAACAAGGGGTTCCGTACGCCTTTACCACTTAGTCAGGGTCGCTATTTATATTCATTACTTGGGTTAATCACGACTCCCTCGCTAAACTCAAGGAACCCTGTCATAGCCGAATCATGCGACTGCCAAAAGTGGCTGCCTCATTTGGCAATGATTAGTGGAACCCGTCAATTAGTCAAATAAAGCACCTACGCTATTGTCCATCAATTACTTCCAGTAACGCTCAAATTACTAGTTCCCGACTAGTTTTTCTATGTTACTAAAAGGGGCCTTGCCCCCAAATTACTAGTAACCCCCAGATTACTAGTTCTGACTAGTTTTCTATGTTACTGAAGGGGCCTTGCTGTCACACTTTCAGTAACGCTCAAATTACTAGATCCCGACTAGTTTTTCTATGTTATTAAAAGGGGCCTTGCCCCCAAATTACCAGTAACCCCCAGATTACTTGTTCCCGACTAGTTTTCTATGTTACTGAAGGGGCCTTGGTCCCACACTTCTAGTAACACTCCGTTTACTAGTTTCCGACTAGTATTACATGTAGTTTACTGAAGGGGCCTTGCTCTCATTCAAACTCGCCAATGGTCTCGCCGGAAATCAATTTTTTCTGACTAGAAGAGGCTTGAAGCACCCGTACCACCCACATGGATGTCAACTTTGCAATTGACGAATCGATCGACGACCCGGAACCCGTCGAACCGAATCCCCCTCAGTCGAAGGTCCTGTACAACAAGTTCTTCGCCAAGTTAGAGGAGGATTTGGATCGTCTACGACAAGTCGGAGGAGGATTTGGATTGTCTACGACAAGTTGAGGAGGGATTTGGATCGCCTACAAGTCGGAGGAGGATTTGGATCGTTTACTACAAGTCGGAGAAGGACTAGCCAACAACCATCGAAGGGCCCCCGTCCACCCCGACTACTCGGACTTCATCAACGACGCCATACCTTTACCAAACGGCCACCACGGCCTGATGGCGCCTCCATCTTGGTAGGGCGGGCAAGGGCATTGGAAGGGCACGAGTACTCTAAGCTACCCGGCCCACCTTTTTGTGCCTCTATCTTGGTAGGGCGGGCCAGGGCATTGGAAGGGCACGAGTCCTCCGAGCTACCTGGCCCAGCCCACCTTTTTGCGCCTTAATCTTGGTAGGGCGGGCCAGGGCATGGGAAGGGTACGAGTCCTCAAAGCTACCCAGCTCAGCCCACCTTTTTGCGCCTCAATCTTGGTAGGGCAGGCCAGGGCATCGGAAGAGCACGAGTCCTCCAAGCTACCCGGCTCAGCCCACCTTTTTGCGCCTCAATCTGGGTAGCGCAGGCCAGGGCATCGGAAGGGCACAAGTCCTCCAAGCTACCCGGCTCAGCCCACCTTTCTATGCCTACAACTTGGTTGGGCGAGCCTAGGCATAGGAAGGGCATGAGTCCTCCAAGCTACCCGACTCAGCCCACCTTTCTGCGTTTTCAACCTGGTCGGACAGGCTCGGGTATCGGAAGGGCACGGAGTCCTCCAAGCTACCCGGCTTAGCCCACCTTTCTGCGACCATCAACCTCGACAACCTGTCGGGCTAGCACCGTTCCAAAAAGGCAGGAACCTCGACTCCTCGACGACTAATTCGCCATCGCTAGGGCACTCGGCGAGCCGCCGCCGACTACTTCGACTACGCCACTAGTCGGGAGCGGGACTAACACCACCATTGACTAGTTGGAATTGATTCCGACAAGTCGGGATCATCAATAAACCGGCGCAACTTCATCAACAAGTGACACGACTTCGTCGGCAATGACCAACGAATCAAGACTGAGACCTGATTCAAGAAGGTTTTACAGAGATCTTTAGGGAATTTATTTAACCATTGTCTCGAGTTCTATCTTGACACAAGGGGTTTTTTCCAAAGAATTCGTTCAACCACTTGGTCGGGGGATCAAGGAGTTTACCCAAGATAGGGCACGTTCTGTAACACCCTAGGTGTTTAGAACCCTAAGCAAGAAAATCTAAACATAGGATCATGCATAATAAACAAGAATCATTGAAACAATGCATCTAACTATGTGTGTGCATATGCATGTGTCTGACTGTGTATGTGCATGTGTATGTATGTGTGTATGTGAGAGATGTCCTTTTGTGTTTATAACCTTTTCATGCTCCACATTTCATGAAAAATTTAGTTTAAAAACACAATCATATTTTAGTACCTTACAAAGTGTACTACAAGCCCCATTTGCAAATTCAAAATTTAACACAAGAAATGACTAGTAATTCCCATCCTAGTAGTCTTAAATTTAAAATAACTTTTAAACCGTTGCTCAAATGAACTTTGGGCTAAAACAAATCTTGTAGAATTTAAAATTCCCTACAGCTTTCGTGTTTAGAGTTTTTCAAGTTCCTGTTCAAAATTTTGAGAAAATTTAACTTTAGTCCCGGCCCTTCTCTCTCTCCCTCTCTCTTCTCTCCCTTCCCCTGTTCTGTCCAGTTGAGGGGCAGTGGCCGCCGGCCACCTGGCTGACGTTGCCTACCCTAGCAAGCCACGCCAAGGCGCGACCCCCAACGGGCCCCGACCAGCCGCCGACCGGGCCTTCTGCCGGCGATTTGCCCCACCCCATATCCCGCTCCTACCAGCTCACGCGATTTGCCCCACCCCATGACGCGTCGGCGACGCCGCGCCCTTGCCGCGACCTTGTCCCGGCTGCACCTCCCTCTGTTGTGTCGCGCCCAGCTCCTCCTCCTCCCCCTGTGCACCTATAAAAGGGCTGCACTGAGCCCCTGCTCACACGCGCCCGAGAACCACCACCACCCCGCCATTAACACCGCCACTAGACCTCGCCATCGAGCCCCACTTTCCGCTCCTCCTCCGCCCAAACCGAAGCTCTAAACAGGTCGCCCTCGACCTGCTGGTACTCCGCAACTTCCCAACGCCGCCCTCCCTCACCGGACCACCGCCGCCCATCGTCCGCACCTCGTCCCCAAAATTTGTAGTGACCCTCTTGATGAACCCAACTATTTTTGCATAGATGAATGACTAGTTACAAACTATAACTTGGTCTAAAATGAATCTTGTTTTAAATAGCCCATAAATGTATCTCTTGATCTAGGACAATATTTTGAATGATTTTTGGACTGTAAACTCATCTCTGCTTGTTAAAACTTGTGTAAAAATTTTGAGGCTAGAACCTGTCCCTACGAGTAGTTTTTGTTGGATCTTGTTTGATGTGCTATTTTGCTAGAGTTATTTTTTCATGTTGTTCAGCTGATATTTTAAGGTTGAAACTTTTACAGTAGAGTAACCTTAATGCATAAATAAATGCTATGGACAAGGTTTCGAACTTTTTACTTCTGTCTAAATTGCTCATATGTTTTAGTTAAGAACAATTACATTAAATCAAAGTAACTAGTTCTGGTGCTTAGAAAAATATGAAATTTGAGTACTTTATCATGTTGGAAAAGTTTGAGACACAAAAACTTTGTGGAACTACCCGTAGAAACAAATCTTGATTAATGTAGATGTATCTTGACATATTTTCTATGCTCTGGATCTTGCACCCTAAAACCTGAAAAATTTACAGTAGACTCACCATAAGTTTAGAAGTACTCAGTAAAATATTGAGCACCAGTTCTTGCGCAGTTTGGTCTGTATAAATAGATCTTGATCCTAGCAATAGGTGTTTAATGTATTTTTCATGATTAATCTGTTGAATGAAAATGGCTGGAAATTTTACAGTGAGTTTGTACTTAAGTAATGTGCTCTGCATAAAAATCTCAACCCCAGAAACTGTCTCCACGAGTAGTTTTGTTTTAATCCATGCTTACTTTTGAAAAATTGTCGTTTATAGAAGGACAAAATCACTCAGTCCTTAATGAAGTTAGTTAATCTAGATAAGTACTCGATAAATGACTGCCCATGGAAAAGGAAATGAAGTGCTTTACAACTTAACTTGAGTTTTGTTGACCTACAACTTTATAGTAAAATAGTTATTTATCTTGTACCATTAAAACCACTCATACCTATGCATTCATATAGAATCGATGACTCTCACTGACGGAACCTACGAGTTGGTGCCCGAGTCTGAGAGTAAGCAGCGTGAAGCTCAAGTAAATCTAACTGAAGTTGCTGAAGACCCAAACCAAAGTTTGGAAGAACCCCCGACTAGTTGCTCAAGAAGGCAAGCCCCGGAGCATAACACCTACATTTAAACTCATTCAACATTTATTTATATATGGCATTGTGCATTAAGTTTTTAGGAGTTCATTGAAACCCTAGTTGCATGATCCTAGTACCTATGATATGAACATACTAACCACATGCCTGGAATATGGTAATCGGTAAGGTTAAGTACCCGATCGGACCGGTGAGTGGACAATATCCTCAGCCTCTTGACGTCGTTCCCATGGGCACATGGTGAGTGATAGAGCAGCAATGGCCCGGCGCCATACCGTGGTTCATCGACCTCTGTAGTCGAGGGGGGTGGCCCTGATCCACAACCCGGGAAGAAAGGGGAAAAGTTGCATGTATGACTCTATGACTAACCACGTGACGTGTGTTTAGGTTTCCCTTGCAAGGTTAAGAAATTCGATTCGAATCGTCAGTTTCTCACGACCATTGAGACTGCTTAACTCTTTTACCACATAGAGTAAGAAGAGGAACAATGATGATGATTAATCTGGTTGGATAGTCATTTAATTATTTTTCCGCCATGTGTGATTTGGTTAGTTGCTTGCCTAGAATGGTTAATCGACTAGAACTTGATTCTAAAACTTGAAAGCAAGGACTCACTCTTAGATACTTTTTGGCAAAAACTACCCTCAGCTAAAAACCTTGCATGTTTAGATGTCGGCTAAGTATATACCACTAGTTGGGTAAGCCTTGCTGAGTATTAGTATACTCAGCCTTGCTTGTGGCTTTGTTTTCAGGTGAGACCTTTGAGGACATGGTTGCTACTTTGACTTGGCCGTGTACTCTTCTAGATGGTTGGTCGGTGGAATGGGATACGTCCCCGGCCAACAATGATAATGTTGAATGATGTCATGTACGGACTTTATCATGATATCTTTTATCGTCGTTAGAACTATCGTCTATTTTCCGCTGCACTATTAAACTCTGAAAGTACTTGTTTATGCATGAATTCAAACTTGGTTTGTAATAATAATTCATGTGAACTCTATGATGTAAAATTTGTGGATTGTTGTAATCTCTGGGCTCACCTTCAAGTGGGTTGTATGTATGCATTGTTTCGATCGAAATTCCAGTGGTTGCATCAGGATGTTACCCGACAGACTGTCGTCTTACTCCGGTTTAAGTGTGTGTTAGCCTGGAATGCCTCTATGGTGATGGTTAGTGCACTTAAGCCGGATTAATTCGGGTGATTCTGCCACAGCTGGTATCAGAGCCGAAATGCATACACCAGAGAGTATAACGAACCATAAAAACATGTTTTCTTAAAACTTGACTACAAAATTGCGTTTGCAAAAATGCGTTGGTTCGTTAAGGATGACGCCTAGTTCGTAAAGCCCTAGGGGATTATGGGAATGTAGCTGTGGCAGAACCACCTGAATTAATCCGGTTCAAGCGCGCTAACCATCACCACAAGGGCAATCAGGGCTAACTCGCACTTCAAACGGAATAATCCACTGGTCTGTTGGGTAATCCTCCCGATGCAACCACGGTTTTTGCTGATCGAAGCCTCACATACATGTACTCACACGAAGGTGAGCCCAGAGTATACAACATTCCACAATTCACAACTCTGGTTCATCAGAAATTATTATTACAATGGAGTTCAAATTCGTAAAACAAGGTACTTCGGATTTCGAAATAAATGAGTTCTTCAGAGTTCAAGCAGCGGAAAAGATAACGACAACTACTCGACGATAAAGGATGTCTTGATGAAGCCCGTACGAGGCATCACTCGGCATCACCACCGTTGGCCGGGGGCGTATCCCAATCCACCGACCAACCAGGAGGAAGGGTACAAGGCCAAGTCAAACTAGCAATCAAATCCTCGAAGGTTTCACCTGAAAACAAGCCACAAGCAAGGCTGAGTATACTAATACTCAGCAAGGCTTACCCGACTAGTGGGGTATACTTAACCGACTCCTAGACATGCGAGGCTTTTGGCTTGAGGGGTTTTTTTTGCCGAAAAACATATATATAGTAGGTCCTTACTTTCAGATTTTAGCTCCAAGTTCTAGCTTTCTTTAACCATTCTAGGTAAGCAACTATCCAATATCATGCATGGTGGAGAATTATTTTTGCATCCAACAAGATTAATCATTATCATTGTTCCTCTTCTTAATCTATGTGGTAAAAGGGTCAAGCAGTCTCAATAACCGCGAGAAACGGACGATTCGAATCGAATTTCTTAACCTTGCAAGGGAAACCTAAACACACGTCACGTTGTTACTCCCAGAGTCACACGTGCAACTTTTCCCTTCAATTCCCGCTTCACGGAACAGGCCCACCGCCCTCGACTACACCTCCCCACAGACCACGGTACGTCGGGCTGTGGCAGCCGATGCACCCGCCATTAGCTAGATGTGAACGAATTCAAGACCGTGGGGAGTATATTCCGGCCTCGGTTCAATCCAGCACTTAAGCTTACCGATTACCATATTCTCGGCATGTGGTTAGTACGTTCAAAGACTTAACCACCACTACCACACACTGCGGCCTTAGCATTTTTCACTAAATAGACGGGGCCTCAATCATCAACATAAACATCGTACCATAGCCCCGTCCGTCGACCTTATGATTGCAGCATGTAGTAAACAATCAACTCCTGATTTCTCGCGAGTGATGACAGGAAATCACTCGACTTTTACCGAGTCCTATTAGCATGGCATTCTATCGAACCTTGCATCTAGTGTTCAGAGCATGGGTACCTAGGATCATGCAACTAAGTTTTCATCCAACTCCTATAAACTTAATGCACAAGTAAAGTAGAGTAATAAGTTGCATAAGTTTAGAAAAATAGGGTTCATGCTCCGGGGCTTGCCTTCTTGGGAAAAGTTAGCTTGGGGCTCGTCCGAACTTGGGCTCGGGTCTTCGAGAGCTTCAGTTAGATGCACTTGAGCTTCACGCTGCTCACTCTCGGACGCGGGCACCAGCTCGTACGTTCCGTCGGCGAGAGTCATCGATTCTATATGAATGCACCAATATAAGTTATAGTGACGATATATGACGATTATTTTCATTCACGTCAAAGTTGCAGTTCTCAAAACATCGATTTGGTTGTGAAGTTACTTAGTTGAGATTTCTGTGGGCAATTGTTAAAAGAGTATAACTTAAACTATTAACTTCATTAAACAAAAGGGGGCTGTGATATATTGGGAACTGAATTTTCCAAGCTCACATGGATTAATCACAACTTCTGGATTAGGTAACTTCGGGTGTTGAAATATTTATTTAGAGCACATTAAGCAGAGGCAAAAGCACTGCAAAAATTTCAGACATTTTTATGCAGCAGATTAATTATGAAAAATGTAAAACACAACCACTGCTAGCACCTAGATATTTTTATACAGAACAAACCATTCAAGTATTGAAGCTAAAACTTTTACAGGGTGTTAATCAATCCATAAGTGTGTTACTATAAAATTTTCAGATTTAGACTTTTCCTACAACAGGGGGTACAGTTAATGTCTATTAAACCTTCCATTTAATTCATACTAAGATTTAGTAAGCAACTGAAGAAATGCATGTAACAAAAGTTGTAGATTTTCATCTAAAGATTCCAGAACAGTGGAGTTTGTATTTTTCCGATTTCTCAACGATTTTAAATGAATTTTACAAGTTCGCTGTGTTTGATTTTAAAGTTTGAACACAGGTTTACAGATATGCCCCTGGAAACTTGCGTGCAGACTCTTTCAAAGATTTCAACCAAAGCAATTGGGTCCCTGGGCGGCGCTGGCATGGCGGCCGTCCAGATTCCGGCGAGGGGGCTCGTCGGCGGCGATGGAAAAATGGTCGGGGAGATCTAGGGAGGTGAGAGCTACCTTGGGGTGGCCTTGGTCGGGGTTGGGAGTGGCCGGAGGTGGCTCGTCGGCGCGGAGCAGAGGGGCGGCGATGGGGCGGGACGTCGGCGGCGGTGCTCCGGCGAGAAGGGAACAACGTGGGCTGGTCAAGTAGCTTCGCGACGCCGAGGGGAACCCGTTTTGAAGCTTGTCTGGGACGGAGGAGCTTCGGTGAGGGCTGTCCATGGAGCAACAAGGAGCGGCGGTGGCGTGGGCGGCGCTGGCGGTGCTCCGGTGGCTCTGGGCGACGATGGGTGGTGCAGTGAGCTGCGGTGGGGTTTTGTGGTGGTGGTGGAAGACTCAGCTTTGGCAAAGGGTGGCCGGAGAGGTGAGCTCCACGGTGAGCGGAGCGCGACGACGTTAATGGTGGTGGCGGCGGCGTTCTGGTGGTTGGGCGCGCGAGAGAGGGGGGGGGGGGACTCGGCGCGGCCTTTTGTAGGCAGCAGCGAGGCGGGAGGAGGGGCGGGACTTGACTGTGAGACGCGGGTGCGGGCGGCACGACGGGGGCGCGCGACTGGCCGCGGCGGGCGGTGAACAGAAGCCAGCGCAGCGTGCGGCAGGCGCGGGCAGGGGACTGGGCGCTGAGGATTTGGCGTGTGAAGCTGGAGATCACGCGGCGCGCGGGTTGGGCGAAGAGGTGCAGCAGCTGCCTTGCCGGGCGGCGAGCGCGGCGACTGGCCGCGGCGGGCGGTGAACAGAAGCCAGCGCAGCGTGCGGCAGGCGCGGGCAGGGGACTGGGCGCTGAGGATTTGGCGTGTGAAGCTGGAGATCACGCGGCGCGCGGGTTGGGCGAAGAGGTGCAGCAGCTGCCTTGCCGGGCGGCGAGCGCGGCGACTGGCGGAATGCTGCGGAGACACGGGCACGGCGCGGTTCGTCTATTGGGCATGGGGGCGGCGAGCAGGGCGCGGGTCGACGGCGCGCGCGTGGCGTGCGCGGACAGGAGAGGAACGCGGCGTGCGGGCGCGGCCAGGCATTGGCTTGGCACCTAGCGCGGTCAGGCATCGCCGGCCAAGTGGCCTGCGGCGACTGCGCGGCGGCGAGGGTCGGGCGACGCGAGGGCCGCAGCGAAGCCGAGGGTCGGGCGAAGCGAAACGGGTCGGGCGAAACGAACAGGGTCGGGCGACACGAGGGTCGGGCGAAACAAACAGGGTCGGGCGACGCGAGGAGAAGGTGGGTCTGTAGCGAAAAAGAAGAAAAGGTAGGGGCTGGTTCGCAATTCCAAGTGTTTCTCAAATTTTTGTGTTGCAACTCGAAAATCCTTCAACGCGAAAGTTGTTCAAAATGGAAAGTTCTACAAGTTTTGTTTCAGGCCAAAGCTTGTTTGAGTTCTAGTTTAGAAGTTATTTTAAAACTCATTTCGTTGAAATTTCTCTTAATTATTTATTTACCGCTTTAAGGTAAAGAGGCTTATTTTGCAATCTAAATACCTGGGGTGTTACAGTAACTAGGTGGCTATCTTAACTATATTAAATATAACTGACTTTCAGCATATTACTTTCTGTCAAAACTTACTTTTGTGTACAACCGACCTTTAATTTCTGTAACGATGCACTCATCGCTGAGGCAAGAAGGTAAGGATCCTCAGTCAACTGAGAGCTTTAACCCCACGTCTGTGACGCGAACTGAACGCTGCCCTCAAGCAGTGGCTTACTTGAGATGCTGCCAATATTCCAGCCACTCGATGATTATATTGGGAGTAGAATATGCTGCACGTACGGTGGCTTCGACGTACAAACGTCCCATAAGGCGATTTATACGGGAAGTGGATACGTTATCACGTTAACGTATGAAGCGCTATCCATGCAGTGTCGAACGCATGGATGCCGCTACTATAGTTAGCGGTAATGTATGGGGACGCTTTCGTGAGTGCTGGCACAAAAGGTTCATGTTATATTCTGTCAATCTTCTGTAGGTACACTAACCGCGATTACGTAAGCTAAGAACGGTTAGAAATATTCGGCTAGTTAATATAAGGAGAGAGGTATTATGTATGCCACCGAAATTAACCTCGTAAGACCAAAGCTATTTGGCAATTATTTTGCTTTGTGAGGACGAATAGGACGTGCATGCATCATGATCATACATGGAAATTGAATGAAACATTGTCCTGGGTTTATAAGGGAGTAAACTGCACTAGAGCACGTTTGAGCACTCCTGTTACAAATAAATTCTTCAACCCTCTTAGAGAAGTCTTCTGCAGAAATGTTCAATACAAAACTTGTTCCAAACTCACTCAATCAGCTACTGTTCAAATTTGGAAATTGTTGGCCGCGTAGATTTTTCCTGGTGGTCCAAATACTAGCTCTCTGTCCACTGAAAATCTGGGTAAACAGCAACTGAAAAACTTAAGGATATGACTACATTAGAGCCTGTTCTAGCCAAAGGGTTGACTAGAAAAGTTGTGCACCAATATCTTAGGAAGGTTCTGGTAAAATTTGGGAGTTTTTGGAGATCAACTTCTTAAGTTATGACTGCTTATTCTCCTGAGAACAGAATCTGTTCATCTTGTGCACAATTTTTCCTATATCTCACCCATTTGATCTTTTGTTCAGATGGCCAACCCTATTGACATGATTGTGGATGAGGGCTGATGCGTGCACTCGCAGTGCCTCCACGAGGTGGGTTTTCCCTCCATTTTGTGGGACATTACGAGCACCGCGGGCTACCCCATTCCTCCCCGCTACGTGGTACGAGAGTTCACGGAGATGGGAGTTACTCGATGCCAAGTGCACATGACTCTCCTTCCAGCCCCACCATACCCGGAGTGTCCCATCTTGGAGATCGAGGATATGGGTCGCTGCCTTGCTGACACTTGGGAGACTGCCGCCATGAGGGCGCTCACCACCTTTTGTGAGCAGCACCCCATGGAGGTCACCTTGGCTCCCATTGGCTCTTTCCCTGCTGTCCAGGACGACGATCCCAGGTGGCTTCACAGGGTGCAGCACATGGACTACCTAGCAGACTTTCATGCTCAGGAGACGTCCTGACTTCTGTGCGATGCATGAATGCACTATACCGTCTCCAGACTCTTCTGAGTCAGGGGCTTGCGCTGGCCACTGACCTTGCTCAGGCCTACTACATGATGGCAGACACAAGGGATGAGCAGATTAAGGAGCTTTCCGAGGATCTTGAGGATAGAGATGCTCGTATTGGCCAACTTAACGGCCAAATCCAGGAGCATGACACTGTCATGGGCGAGAGGGATGCCATGATTGAGTTCTTGGAGGAGCAGATCCATGATCTAAACGGCGAGTTGGAGGATGCCAATGAGCATATTGAGATGTACCATGCACAACAAGCAGCCCAGCTTGCCCCACCAGATGCAATGGATGTGTATGGTGATGAGGAGCCCCAGGAGATGGAGGGTGTCTCCGAGATTGACTAGGAGGCTGGAAGCCTGCTGCAACCACCACAGGGAGCTCACTCCCCTGTGCGCAGCGAGTCGTCCGTCCATGACCTCGACGATTTCTAGATGATAACCTTGGAGGACTTTTGCACATACTCCTCGATAGTGTAGCCTAACTTTTGGCAAGTGTTGCACTAGGCTAACTGAGAGTTGAGTACCTCTTTTGTAATGAGTGCAGCTTGACCCTATGAACACTCTAATCGTGTAGGCCATGGTTAAGGACTTGGTGGATTAGTTGTAAATGTTGGATCTGCTGTTGCAGAAAAGTGTCTGAATTTTAATCCATATTTACCTACATTTCTGGGCTGTGTGGTGAATACCAAAGTTGTCATAAATTTTCTGATCTAGGTGCTTATAAATTTTCAGCATCATTGGACTTTTGTAGTTAGAGTTATAGGCAAAACACTATAGCTTGGTCGGCTGAAAAAGACCAAAACGGAGAAGCAGTGGATGATGTAGTCGAAGTGGTCGAAGAGGTAGTCGTAGTAGTCAGAAGTGTCGCTCAAGCAGTCGAAAATGTAGTCATAGTGTCGAAAAAGTATTCGTACTAGTCGGAGATGTAGTAAAAGCAGGCCATGATGTAGTCGTAGTAAACGGCAGTGTAACTGAAGCAGTCAGGGATGCAGTCGAAGCAGTCATAGAAGCAGTGTAGTCGAAGTTGTAGTCGTACTACATAGAGGTGCAACTGAAGCAGTCAGAGACGTAGTCGTAGTAGTTAGAAATAAAGTTGATACAGTCGGAGAGCACTCGAAGTAGTCAAAACTACAGTGCAGTCGAAAATTAAGTCGTAGTAGTCGAAGTTATAGTGGAAGCAGTCACAGATATATTCGTTGTAACTGGAGAAGTAGTTGAAGCTGAAGGAGATGTAGTCGGGGTTTAAAAGATTCAGTGTTGTTGCAAACAGTAGTCGTAGAAGAGGGAGGTATAGTTAAAGCCGTTGTGGATGTTGTCGAAGCAGTCGAAGATGTAGTCGAGAAGAATCGTGGATGTAATGAAGAAGTCGGTGATGTAGTCAAAGAAGCCATATAGTAGTAGTCGATGCAGTCGGAGATGTAGTGGATATAGTCAATGATGAAGTCGTAGCGGTCAAAGTTGTAGTCATGGTACCTGGAAATGTAGACGAAGTAGTCGATGATGCAGCCGTAGTAGTCGGAGAAGTAGTCGTGGTAGTTGGAAATGTAGTCAAAGTAGTCAGAGATGTAGTAGTCGGAGGAGTATTTGAATACCAAAGTTGTAGGCCACTACATTTCCTAATCGCTGCCAAAATTTGTAAGAGTTTGGGTGAATAGACTCGGAGTTACAGTTTTTCTTGCACCCAGCAGTATTCTATCCATAGTCTATCTGTGAATCCTTGAGTTCTAAATCTTCCACACTTATGACACTCAGCCTTAGTGGTATTGTGGACTCCAGAATTAATTAAAAGTTTGCACCTTGCAGATGGTTCAAGGGACCCGCAACACCACGACCGTTTTTGGTGCTAGTGGTAGCGGACAACCGCTGCAGCCGCCACCACCGCCCAACATGGCTGAAGTAATGGCCGCCCAGACCGAGTTGCTCCGCCAGCTTGTTCAAGGGTAGCAAGCGTTTCATCAATTCCAGCAACAGCGGGGTGGGCACAATGTCCACCAACCTCAAGCTGCTGGCTAACTAGACTTCTTGGGCACTCAGCCCCCTCTATTTCACAAGATGGAGGAGCCCTTGGATGCGGACGCTTGGATTCGCACAATCGAGTCCAAGTTTTCTCTACTTGTGGCGCCATGTTCCGATGCAAACAAGGCCCGTTTTTCCGCGCAACAACTTCGCAGTACTGCGCGCCTTTGGTGGGACAACTATTTCGCCATGCTCCCAGCCGACCATGTTGTCTCTTGGGAGGAATTCAAGAATGCATTCAGAGCCCACCATATTCCAGAAGGGCTTATGGAGAGAACGTTGAATGAATTTCTGGCTCTTACACAGGGTACTCGCACCATACTCCAGTATGCCCAGGCTTTCAATAACCTTTGTCAGGATGCGGGCTATCACACTGACTCCGATGCTAAGAAGCGTGATCGCTTCCACAGAGACCTTAGTACCAAGCTCAAGGACCGCTTAAACCCCATCAAGGTAGACACTTATAATGAGTTGGTCAATCTGGCAATCACCCAGGAAGACTGTATTTCGGCTCACCGTGCTGAAAAGAAGAGGAAGGCACCAGCTGGACCCTCTAGTGTTCCGCCATAGAGGTATCGTTTGGTGCAGAATGCTACTTCCAAAGCTCCTCAGAAGGCACCTCAACAAGGGCGTTGGGTTTTCAGGCCCCCACAGCATCAGGGCGTTGCATGACTCCCTATGCCTCAACAGACTGGCCCAAGGCCGATTGCTCAGCTGCCAGCTCGTCCGAGCAACGCAAATCGTTGCTTTAATTGTGGGAGTTCGAGTCAGTTTGCACGAGAATGCCCCCAACATAGGCAGCCAAATCGAGAGCAAGGTTCTAGTCAGAACAATAAGAACAAGGGCAAAAGACAGACTGTTCATGTTCAGCATGGAAGGATCAATTTCACTACACTTGCTGATCTTCCAGAAGGTGCACCCGTGATGACGGGTACATTCTCTATCCACAACAAGCCTGCAATTATATTATTTGATTTTGGTGCATCCCATAGCTTTATTAGTGCAAAATTTAGTGCAAAAGTGGGCTTGGATTTTTGTCACACAAAAGGGTCATACATGATATGTGGAAAAATTGCTTCCAACCAAATCATAAGGCACGTACCGATCAAGTTGGGTAGTAAAACTATACAAACCGACCTTATCCTTTTGGCACTTGAAGGCATGGACATTATTTTGGGGATGAATTGGATGGTTCTGCACGGGGTTACATTAGATATTTCTTCCCGAGCCCTGGAAATAAACTCACCTAGTCACGGAGCCACTACTCTTTACCTACCTTCCCGGGAATGCATAAATTCTTGTGCTTTCACGATGGAAGGAGTCAAACCAGAAGATATTCCAATGGTGTGCGAGTATGCCGATATTTTTCCGGATGACTTGCCAAGAATGCCACCAGATAGGGACATTGAGTTCATTATCGAACTGCAGCCAGGCACTGCACCTATCTCAAAAAGACCCTATAGAATGCCACCCAAGGAGTTGGCCGAATTGAAACTACAACTGCAGGAACTTTTAGATAAAGGTTTTATTCATCGTAGTGCATCACCTTGGGGTTGCCCAGCCCTATTTGTGAAGAAGAAGGATGATAGTTTGCGGGTGTATGTGGACTACCGACCTCTCAATGCGGTGACAATCAAAAATAAATATCCACTTCCCCGCATTGATGTTCTCTTCGATCATTTGGTGGGAGCTATAGTCTTCTCAAAAATTGATCTTCGCTCTGGCTATCATTAGATCAAGATTCGTCCATGTGATATCCCTAAGACTGCCTTTTCACACGATACGGGCTATATGAGTATCTGGTGATGTCTTTCGGGCTCGCAAATGCTCTTGCCTACTTCATGTATCTCATGAATTCGGTATTCATGCCTAAACTTGACAAGTTCGTTGTGGTGTTTACTGATGACATCCTTATTTATTCCAAGAATGAGGAAGATCATGCTAAGCACCTGCACATTGTTCTCCAACGTCTTAGAGACCATCCGCTCTATGCTAAGTTCTCCAAGTGTGAATTCTGGCTGGATAGTGTAAAATTTTTGGGCCACACTATTTCCAGCAAAGGCATAGCCATTGATCCTAGCAAAGTACAAGAGGTGATGGATTGGAAACCTCCCACCTCAGTCAATCAGATTCGCAGTTTTCTTGCTTTAGCTAGTTATTATCGCCCCTTTATTCCGGACTTCTCTAGAATTGCTAAGCCTATGACTGAACTATTGAAGAAAGGAGTGAAGTTTGTTTGGAACGAGAAATGTGAAAAAGCTTTCCACACTCTTCGGGAACACCTGACTACAGCCCCATTCTTCGCTCAACCCGATAACACCAAGCCATTCGATGTTTATTATGACGCATCCGGCACTGGTCTTGGTTGTGTGCTTATGCAAGATAACCGAGCCATTGCCTACGCTTCACGAGCTCTTCGACCTCATGAGCAAAATTATCCAACACATGATCTCGAGCTAGCAGCTGTCATTCATGCTCTAAAGATATGGAGACACTATCTTATGGGCACTCCTTGCAATATCTACACCGACCATAAAAGTCTCAAATATATCTTCACCCAAGTCGATCTGAATATGAGACAAAGAAGATGGTTGGAATTGATCAAAGATTATGATCTTGAGGTACACTATCATCTAGGAAAGACTAATGTAGTTGCAGATGCGCTAAGCCGCAAGGCTCATTGCAATTGCTTGACTGCAGAATTTTATAATGGAACGTTATGTCATGAGATGAGGAAACTCAATTTGGAAATGATTCCCCAAGGCACTCTAAACCACATTTCCATTGAACCAACCCTCCACGATCGAATCATCATGGCACAATTACAGGATGAAGGTGTTAAAATCATCAAGCAAAATCTCTCTCAATGGGAGGAGAAATATAAATGTTTGTGCCAAGACAGGAATGGAGTTCTATGGTTTGAATCTCGCATAGTGGTTCCAAAGAATCATGAGCTCCGAACACAAATTCTTGATGAGATTCATCTTTCCAAGTTCTCTATTCACCTGGGTAGTAGCAAAATGTATCAAGATTTTAGGCAAAACTTTTGGTGGACTAGAATGAAAAGGGAAATTGCCAAGTATGTCTCAGAATGTGACACATGTCAGAGGGTTAAAGCTAGCCACTTGAAGGTAGCCGGTACACTTCAACCTTTGCCTATACCATCATGGAAATGGGAAGACATAAGTATGGATTTCATTGTTGGATTGCCCAACACCTCCCAAAAGCACGATTCCATATGGGTTATCGTGGATAGACTCATGAAATGGCACATTTTATTCTGGTACACACTACCTTCACTGCTAAGAAATATGCTGAGATTTACTTGATCGGATCGTTTGCTTACATGGAGTACCCAAGACGATTATTTCAGATCATGGTGCTCAATTCGTAGCACATTTTTGGGAACACTTACAAGCTTCCCTTGGCACCAAACTGATTCGAAGCTCAGCTTACCATCCTCAAACGGATGGGCAAACCGAGAGAGTAAATCACCCATGAGAAGACTGAGACCCGATTCAAGAAGGTTTTACAGAGATCTTTAGGGAATTTATTTAAACATTGTCTCGAGTTCTATCTCGACACAAGGGGTTTTTTGCAAAGAATTCTTTCAACCACTCGGTCAGGGGATCAAGGAGTTTACCTAAGACAGGGCATGTTCTGTAACACCCTAGGTGTTTAGAACCCTAAGCAAGAAAATCTAAACATAGCATCATGCATAATAAACTAGAATCATTGAAACAATGCATCTAACTATGTGTGTGCATATGCATGTGTCTGACTGTGTATGTGCATGTGTATGTATGTGTGTATGTGAGAGATGTTCTTTTGTGTTTATAACCTTTTCATGCTCCACATTTCATGACAAATTTAGTATAAAAACACACTCATATTTTAGTACCTTACAAAGTGCACTGCAAACCCCATTTGCAAATTCAAAATTTAACACAAGAAATGACTAGTAATTCCCATCCTAGTAGTCTTGAATTTAAAATAACTTTTAAACCGTGGCTGAAATGAACTTTGGGCTAAAACAAAAGTTGTAGATTTTCAAATTCCCTATAACTTTCATGTTTAGAGTTTTTCAAGTTCTTGTTCAAAATTTTGAGAAAGTTTAACTTGAGTCCTGGCCCTTCTCTCTCTCCCTCTCTCTTCTCTCCCCTCCCCTGTTCTGTCCCGTCGAGGGGCAGCGGCCGCCGGCCACATGGCCGACGATGCCTGCCCCGGCAAGCTACGCCAAGGCGCGACCCCCAACGGGCCCCGACCAGCCGCCGACCGGGCCTGCTGCTGGCGATTTGCCCCGCCCCGTATCCGGCCCCTGCCAGCTCGCGCGCCACGACGCGCCCTTGCCGCCACGACCTTGTCCCGGCTGCGCCTCCCTCCGTTGTGTCGCGCCCAGCTCCTCCTCCTTCCCCTGTGCGCCTATAAAAGGGCTGCACTGAGCCCCTGCTCACACGCGCCCGAGAACCACCACCACCCTACCATTAACGCCGCCACTAGACCTCGCTATCGTGCCCCACTTTCCACTCCTCCTCCGCCCAAACCGAAGCTCTAAATGGGTCGCCCTCGACCTGCTGGTACTCCCCAACTTCCCCACGCCGCCCTCCCTCGCCGGACCACCCCCGCCAATCGTCCGCACCTCGGCGAAGCTCCTGCTCACCGCCGGCTGTCAAACTCCAGCCACCCCAGCCCCAACCGAGCACACCTACAGGTTTCCCTAGACCTCCTCGTGCTCCGCCACCCCTTTCCACTCGCCGCCGACTAGTTCCCTCGCCGGATTTTGGCCGGGAACAGCCCAGCTCCGCCTAGGGACTACATTGCAATCACCAAGTTCTTGTCAGGGTTTGATGTGCCATTTTGCTAGAGTTATTTGTTCATACTGTTCTACTGATATTTTAGGGTTGAAACTTTTACAGTATAGTAACCTTAATGCATGAATGCTATGGACAAGGTTTGGAACTTTTTACTTATGTCTAACTTGCTCAAATGTTTTAGTGAAGAACAATTACATTAAATCAAAGTAACTAGTTCTGGTGCTTAAAAAAATATGAAATTTTAATCAGAGACTATCTTTGAGTAGTTTATCATGTTGGAAAAGTTTGAGACACACAAACTTTCTGGTACTACCCGTATAAACAAATCTTGATTAATGTAGATGTATCTTAACTTATTTTCTATGCTATGAATCTTGCACACTAAAACCAGAAAAATTTACAGTATAACTAGATCTTGCGTAAAATATTGAGCACCAGCTCTTGCGTGGTTTGGTCTGTATAAATAGATCTTGATCTTAGCAGTAGCTGTTTAATGTATTTTTCATGATTAATCTGTTGAATGAAAATGGCTGAAAATTTTACAGTGAGTTTGTACTTAATTAATGTGCTCTACATAAAAATCTCAACCCCAGAAACTGTCTCTACTAATAGTTTTGTTTTAATCCATGCTTACTTTTGAAGAATGGCCGTTTATGGAAGGACAAAGCCACTCACTCCTTAATGAAGTTAGTTAATCTAGATAAGTACTCGATAAATAACTGCCCAAGGAAAAGGAAATGAAGTGCTTTACAACTTAACTTGAGTTTTTTTGAACTACAACGTTACAGTGAAATAGTTATTTATCTTCTACCATTAAAACCACTCATACCTATGCATTCATATAGAATCGACGACTCTCGCCGATGGAACCTACGAACTGGTGCCCGAGTCCGAGAGTGAGCAGCGTGAAGCTCAAGTTAATCTAACTGAAGTTGTTGAAGACCCGAACCAAAGTTCGGAAGAACCCCCGACTAGTTTTGCTCAAGAAGGCAAGCCCCGTAGCATAACCCCTACTTTTAAACTTATGCAACATTGATTTATATATGGCATTGTGCATTAAGTTCTTAGGAGTTCATTGAAACCCTAGTTGCATGATATGAACACTAGTTTGTGTCGGTCGCTAGATTGCCATGCTAATAGGTCAAGATGTGAATTCTCATGGTCCGCCCAAGGATACAACTGAAGCTACCAACAAGATTAATCTCTCCCTCGCTAATTGACTTCCAGTCACCTTTACATACTTCAAGTAATACTCCGTTTACTAGTTTCTAACTAGTACTACGAGTAGTTTACTAAAGGGACATTGCTTCCATACTTCCAGTAACACTCCGTTTACTAGTTCTTGACTAGTACTATGCGTAGTTTACTGAAGGGGCCTCGCTCCCATACTTCTAGTTATACTCTGTTTCACTAATTCTCGACTAGTATTGCGCGTAGTTTATTGAAAGGGCCTCGCTCCCATACTTCCAGTAACACTCCGTTTACTAGTTTCCGACTAGTACTACGTATTACTGAAGGGGTCTTGCTGCCAAACTTCTAGTAATACTTCGTTTTCCTAGTTCTCGACTAGTATTGCGCGTAGTTTACTGAAGGGGCCTCGCTCCCATACTTCCAGTATAACTCCGTTTACGAGTTCTCGACTAGTACTACGCGTAGTTTCCTGAAGGGGCCTCGCTCCCATACTTCCAGTAACACTACGTTTACTAGTTGTCGACTAGTACTACACGTAGTTTACTGAAGGGGCCTCGCTCCCATACTTCCAGTAATGCTCCGTTTCACTAATTCTTGACTAGTATTGCGCGTAGTTTACTCAAGGGGCCTCGCTCCCATACTTCTAGTTATACTCCGTTTCACTAATTCTCGACTAGTATTGCGCGTAGTTTACTGAAGGGGTCTCGCTCCCATACTTCCAGTAACGCTCTGTTTACTAGTTCTCGACTAGTACAACACGTAGTTTACTGAAGGGGTCTCGCTCCAATACTTCCAGTAACCCTCTGTTTACTAGTTCTCGACTAGTACTACGCGTAGTTTACTGAAGGGGCCTCGCTCCCATACTTCCAGTAATACCACGTTTTACTAGTTCTCGACTAGTATGCACGTAGTTTACTTAAGGGGCCTCGCTCCCATACTTCCCCTTTACTGAAGGGACATCGCTTCTATACTTCCAGTAATACTCCGTTTATTAATTCTCGAATAGTACTACGCGTAGTTTACTGAAGGAGCATCGCTCCCATACTTCTAGTAACACTCCGTTAACTAGTTTCCGACTAGTACTACACGTAGTTTACTGAAGGAGCCTCGCTCCCATACTTCCCGTAACACTGCGTTTACTAGTTTCCGACTAGTACTACGTATTACTGAAGGGGTCTTGCTGCCAAACTTCTAGTAATACTTCGTTTTCCTAGTTCTCCACTAGTATTGCGCGTAGTTTACTGAAGGGGCCTCGCTCCCATACTTCCAGTATAACTCCGTTTACGAGTTCTCGACTAGTACTACGCGTAGTTTGCTGAAGGGGCCTCGCTCCCATACTTCCAGTAACACTATGTTTACTAGTTGTCGACTGGTACTACGCGTAGTTTCCTGAAGGTGCCTCGCTCCCATACTTCCAATAATACTCCGTTTCACTAATTCTTGAGTAGTATTGCACGTAGTTTATTGAACAGGCCTCGCTCCCATACTTCCAGTATAACTCCGTTTACGAGTTCTCGACTAGTACTACGCGTAGTTTGCTGAAGGGGCCTCGCTCCAATACTTCCAGTAACACTCCGTTTACTAGTTCTCGACTAGTACTACGTGTAGTTTACTGAAGAGGCCTTGCTCCCATACTTCCAGTAATACTCCGTTTATTAGTTCTCGAATAGTACTACGCGTAGTTTACTGAAGGAGCATCGCTCCCATACTTCCAGTAACACTCCGTTTACTAGTTCTCGACTAGTACTATGCGTAGTTTACTAAAGGGGCCTCGTTCCCATACTTCTAGTTATACTCTGTTTCACTAATTCTCGACTAGTATTGCGCGTAGTTTATTGAAAGGGCCTCGCTCCCATACTACCAGTAACACTCCGTTTACTAGTTCTCGACTAGTACTACACGTACTTTACTGAAGGGGTCTCGCTCCAATACTTCCAGTAACACTCCGTTTACTAGTTCTCGACTAGTACTACGTGTAGTTTACAGAAGGGGCCTCACTCCCATACTTCAAGTAATACCCCGTTTTACAAGTTCTCGACTAGTCTGCGCGTAGTTTACTGAAGGGGCCTCGTTCCCATACTTCCAGTTTACTAAAGGGACATCGCTCCCATACTTCTAGTAATACTCCGTTTATTAGTTCTCGAATATTACTATGCGTAGTTTACTAAAGGAGCATCGCTCCCATACTTCCAGTAATACTCCATTTACTAGTTTCCGACTAGTACTACACGTAGTTTACTGAAGGAGCCTCGCTCCAATACTTCCCGTAGCACTCCGTTTACTTGTTTCCGACTAGTACTACGCATTACTGAAGGGGTCTCGCTCGCATACTTCCCCTTTACTAGTATGCACGTAGTTTACTTAAGGGGCCTCGCTCCCATACTTCCCCTTTACTGAAGGGACATCGCTTCTATACTTCCAGTAATACTCCGTTTATTAATTCTCGAATAGTACTACACGTAGTTTACTAAAGGAGCCTCGCTCCTATACTTCCCGTAACACTCCGTTTACTAGTTTCCGACTAGTACTATGTATTACTGAAGGGGTCTTGCTGCCAAACTTCTAGTAATACTTCGTTTTCCTAGTTCTCGACTAGTATTGCGCGTAGTTTACTGAAGGGGCCTCGCTCCCATACTTCCAGTATAACTCCGTTTATGAGTTCTCGACTAGTACTACGCGTAGTTTGCTGAAGGGGCCTCGCTCCCATACTTCCAGTAACACTACGTTTACTAGTTGTCGACTAGTACTACACGTAGTTTCCTGAAGGGGCCTCGCTCCCATACTTCCAATAATACTCCGTTTCACTAATTCTTGAGTAGTATTGCGCGTAGTTTATTGAACGGGCCTCGCTCCCATACTTCCAGTATAACTCCGTTTACGAGTTCACGACTAGTACTACGCGTAGTTTGCTGAAGGGGCCTCGCTCCAATACTTCCAGTAACACTCCGTTTACTAGTTCTCGACTAGTACTACGTGTAGTTTACTGAAGGGGCCTCGCTCCCATACTTCCAGTAATACACCGTTTATTAGTTCTCGAATAGTACTACGCGTAGTTTACTGAAGGAGCATCGCTCCCATACTTTCAGTAACACTCCGTTTACTAGTTCTTGACTAGTACTATGCGTAGTTTACTGAAGGGGCCTCGCTCCCATACTTCTAGTTATACTCTGTTTCACTAATTCTCGACTAGTATTGCGCGTAGTTTACTGAAGGGGCCTTGCTCCCATACTTCCAGTATAACTCCGTTTACGAGTTCTCGACTAGTACTACGCGTAGTTTGCTGAAGGGGCCTCGCTCCCATACTTCCAGTAACACTATGTTTACTAGTTGTCGACTGGTACTACGCGTAGTTTCCTGAAGGTGCCTCGCTCCCATACTTCCAATAATACTCCGTTTCACTAATTCTTGAGTAGTATTGCACGTAGTTTATTGAACAGGCCTCGCTCCCATACTTCCAGTATAACTCCGTTTACGAGTTCTCGACTAGTACTACGCGTAGTTTGCTGAAGGGGCCTCGCTCCAATACTTCCAGTAACACTCCGTTTACTAGTTCTCGACTAGTACTACGTGTAGTTTACTGAAGAGGCCTTGCTCCCATACTTCCAGTAATACTCCGTTTATTAGTTCTCGAATAGTACTACGCGTAGTTTACTGAAGGAGCATCGCTCCCATACTTCCAGTAACACTCCGTTTACTAGTTCTCGACTAGTACTATGCGTAGTTTACTAAAGGGGCCTCGTTCCCATACTTCTAGTTATACTCTGTTTCACTAATTCTCGACTAGTATTGCGCGTAGTTTATTGAAAGGGCCTCGCTCCCATACTACCAGTAACACTCCGTTTACTAGTTCTCGACTAGTACTACACGTACTTTACTGAAGGGGTCTCGCTCCAATACTTCCAGTAACACTCCGTTTACTAGTTCTCGACTAGTACTACGTGTAGTTTACAGAAGGGGCCTCACTCCCATACTTCAAGTAATACCCCGTTTTACAAGTTCTCGACTAGTCTGCGCGTAGTTTACTGAAGGGGCCTCGTTCCCATACTTCCAGTTTACTAAAGGGACATCGCTCCCATACTTCTAGTAATACTCCGTTTATTAGTTCTCGAATATTACTATGCGTAGTTTACTAAAGGAGCATCGCTCCCATACTTCCAGTAATACTCCATTTACTAGTTTCCGACTAGTACTACACGTAGTTTACTGAAGGAGCCTCGCTCCAATACTTCCCGTAGCACTCCGTTTACTTGTTTCCGACTAGTACTACGCATTACTGAAGGGGTCTCGCTCGCATACTTCCCCTTTACTAGTATGCACGTAGTTTACTTAAGGGGCCTCGCTCCCACACTTCCCCTTTACTGAAGGGACATCGCTTCTATACTTCCAGTAATACTCCGTTTATTAATTCTCGAATAGTACTACACGTAGTTTACTAAAGGAGCCTCGCTCCTATACTTCCCGTAACACTCCGTTTACTAGTTTTCGACTAGTACTACGTATTACTGAAGGGGTCTTGCTGCCAATCTTCTAGTAATACTTCGTTTTCCTAGTTCTCGACTAGTATTGCGCGTAGTTTACTGAAGGGGCCTCGCTCCCATACTTCCAGTATAACTCCGTTTATGAGTTCTCGACTAGTACTACGCGTAGTTTGCTGAAGGGGCCTCGCTCCCATACTTCCAGTAACACTACGTTTACTAGTTGTCGACTAGTACTACACGTAGTTTCCTGAAGGGGCCTCGCTCCCATACTTCCAATAATACTCCGTTTCACTAATTCTTGAGTAGTATTGCGCGTAGTTTATTGAACGGGCCTCGCTCCCATACTTCCAGTATAACTCCGTTTACGAGTTCACGACTAGTACTACGCGTAGTTTGCTGAAGGGGCCTCGCTCCAATACTTCCAGTAACACTCCGTTTACTAGTTCTCGACTAGTACTACGTGTAGTTTACTGAAGGGGCCTCGCTCCCATACTTCCAGTAATACACCGTTTATTAGTTCTCGAATAGTACTACGCGTAGTTTACTGAAGGAGCATCGCTCCCATACTTCCAGTAACACTCCGTTTACTAGTTCTTGACTAGTACTATGCGTAGTTTACTGAAGGGGCCTCGCTCCCATACTTCTAGTTATACTCTGTTTCACTAATTCTCGACTAGTATTGCGCGTAGTTTACTGAAGGGGCCTTGCTCCCATACTTCCAGTATAACTCCGTTTACGAGTTCTCGACTAGTACTACGCGTAGTTTGCTGAAGGGGCCTCGCTCCCATACTTCCAGTAACACTATGTTTACTAGTTGTCGACTGGTACTACGCGTAGTTTCCTGAAGGTGCCTCGCTCCCATACTTCCAATAATACTCCGTTTCACTAATTCTTGAGTAGTATTGCACGTAGTTTATTGAACAGGCCTCGCTCCCATACTTCCAGTATAACTCCGTTTACGAGTTCTCGACTAGTACTACGCGTAGTTTGCTGAAGGGGCCTCGCTCCAATACTTCCAGTAACACTCCGTTTACTAGTTCTCGACTAGTACTACGTGTAGTTTACTGAAGAGGCCTTGCTCCCATACTTCCAGTAATACTCCGTTTATTAGTTCTCGAATAGTACTACGCGTAGTTTACTGAAGGAGCATCGCTCCCATACTTCCAGTAACACTCCGTTTACTAGTTCTCGACTAGTACTATGCGTAGTTTACTAAAGGGGCCTCGTTCCCATACTTCTAGTTATACTCTGTTTCACTAATTCTCGACTAGTATTGCGCGTAGTTTATTGAAAGGGCCTCGCTCCCATACTACCAGTAACACTCCGTTTACTAGTTCTCGACTAGTACTACACGTACTTTACTGAAGGGGTCTCGCTCCAATACTTCCAGTAACACTCCGTTTACTAGTTCTCGACTAGTACTACGTGTAGTTTACAGAAGGGGCCTCACTCCCATACTTCAAGTAATACCCCGTTTTACAAGTTCTCGACTAGTCTGCGCGTAGTTTACTGAAGGGGCCTCGTTCCCATACTTCCAGTTTACTAAAGGGACATCGCTCCCATACTTCTAGTAATACTCCGTTTATTAGTTCTCGAATATTACTATGCGTAGTTTACTAAAGGAGCATCGCTCCCATACTTCCAGTAATACTCCATTTACTAGTTTCCGACTAGTACTACACGTAGTTTACTGAAGGAGCCTCGCTCCAATACTTCCCGTAGCACTCCGTTTACTTGTTTCCGACTAGTACTACGCATTACTGAAGGGGTCTCGCTCGCATACTTCCCCTTTACTAGTATGCACGTAGTTTACTTAAGGGGCCTCGCTCCCACACTTCCCCTTTACTGAAGGGACATCGCTTCTATACTTCCAGTAATACTCCGTTTATTAATTCTCGAATAGTACTACACGTAGTTTACTAAAGGAGCCTCGCTCCTATACTTCCCGTAACACTCCGTTTACTAGTTTTCGACTAGTACTACGTATTACTGAAGGGGTCTTGCTGCCAATCTTCTAGTAATACTTCGTTTTCCTAGTTCTCGACTAGTATTGCGCGTAGTTTACTGAAGGGGCCTCGCTCCCATACTTCCAGTATAACTCCGTTTATGAGTTCTCGACTAGTACTACGCGTAGTTTGCTGAAGGGGCCTCGCTCCCATACTTCCAGTAACACTACGTTTACTAGTTGTCGACTAGTACTACACGTAGTTTCCTGAAGGGGCCTCGCTCCCATACTTCCAATAATACTCCGTTTCACTAATTCTTGAGTAGTATTGCGCGTAGTTTATTGAACGGGCCTCGCTCCCATACTTCCAGTATAACTCCGTTTACGAGTTCACGACTAGTACTACGCGTAGTTTGCTGAAGGGGCCTCGCTCCAATACTTCCAGTAACACTCCGTTTACTAGTTCTCGACTAGTACTACGTGTAGTTTACTGAAGGGGCCTCGCTCCCATACTTCCAGTAATACACCGTTTATTAGTTCTCGAATAGTACTACGCGTAGTTTACTGAAGGAGCATCGCTCCCATACTTCCAGTAACACTCCGTTTACTAGTTCTTGACTAGTACTATGCGTAGTTTACTGAAGGGGCCTCGCTCCCATACTTCTAGTTATACTCTGTTTCACTAATTCTCGACTAGTATTGCGCGTAGTTTACTGAAGGGGCCTTGCTCCCATACTTCCAGTATAACTCCGTTTACGAGTTCTCGACTAGTACTACGCGTAGTTTGCTGAAGGGGCCTCGCTCCCATACTTCCAGTAACACTATGTTTACTAGTTGTCGACTGGTACTACGCGTAGTTTCCTGAAGGTGCCTCGCTCCCATACTTCCAATAATACTCCGTTTCACTAATTCTTGAGTAGTATTGCACGTAGTTTATTGAACAGGCCTCGCTCCCATACTTCCAGTATAACTCCGTTTACGAGTTCTCGACTAGTACTACGCGTAGTTTGCTGAAGGGGCCTCGCTCCAATACTTCCAGTAACACTCCGTTTACTAGTTCTCGACTAATTCTACGTGTAGTTTACTGAAGAGGCCTTGCTCCCATACTTCCAGTAATACTCCGTTTATTAGTTCTCGAATAGTACTACGCGTAGTTTACTGAAGGAGCATCGCTCCCATACTTCCAGTAACACTCCGTTTACTAGTTCTCGACTAGTACTATGCGTAGTTTACTAAAGGGGCCTCGTTCCCATACTTCTAGTTATACTCTGTTTCGCTAATTCTCGACTAGTATTGCGCGTAGTTTATTGAAAGGGCCTCGCTCCCATACTACCAGTAACACTCCGTTTACTAGTTCTCGACTAGTACTGCACGTACTTTACTGAAGGGGTCTCGCTCCAATACTTCCAGTAACACTCCGTTTACTAGTTCTCGACTAGTACTACGTGTAGTTTACAGAAGGGGCCTCACTCCCATACTTCAAGTAATACCCCGTTTTACAAGTTCTCGACTAGTCTGCGCGTAGTTTACTGAAGGGGCCTCGTTCCCATACTTCCAGTTTACTAAAGGGTCATCGCTCCCATACTTCTAGTAATACTCCGTTTATTAGTTCTCGAATATTACTATGCGTAGTTTACTAAAGGAGCATCGCTCCCATACTTCCAGTAATACTCCATTTACTAGTTTTCGACTAGTACTACACGTAGTTTACTGAAGGAGCCTCGCTCCAATACTTCCCGTAGCACTCCGTTTACTTGTTTCCGACTAGTACTACGCATTACTGAAGGGGTCTCGCTCGCATACTTCCCCTTTACTAGTATGCACGTAGTTTACTTAAGGGGCCTCGCTCCCATACTTCCCCTTTACTGAAGGGACATTGCTTCTATACTTCCAGTAATACTCCGTTTATTAATTCTCGAATAGTACTACACGTAGTTTACTAAAGGAGCCTCGCTCCTATACTTCCCGTAACACTCCGTTTACTAGTTTCCGACTAGTACTACGTATTACTGAAGGGGTCTTGCTGCCAAACTTCTAGTAATACTTCGTTTTCCTAGTTCTCGACTAGTATTGCGCGTAGTTTACTGAAGGGGCCTCGCTCCCATACTTCCAGTATAACTCCGTTTATGAGTTCTCGACTAGTACTACGCGTAGTTTGCTGAAGGGGCCTCGCTCCCATACTTCCAGTAACACTACGTTTACTAGTTGTCGACTAGTACTACACGTAGTTTCCTGAAGGGGCCTCGCTCCCATACTTCCAATAATACTCCGTTTCACTAATTCTTGAGTAGTATTGCGCGTAATTTATTGAACGGGCCTCGCTCCCATACTTCCAGTATAACTCCGTTTACGAGTTCACGACTAGTACTACGCGTAGTTTGCTGAAGGGGCCTCGCTCCAATACTTCCAGTAACACTCCGTTTACTAGTTCTCGACTAGTACTACGTGTAGTTTACTGAAGGGGCCTCGCTCCCATACTTCTAGTAATACACCGTTTATTAGTTCTCGAATAGTACTACGCGTAGTTTACTGAAGGAGCATCGCTCCCATACTTCCAGTAACACTCCGTTTACTAGTTCTTGACTAGTACTATACGTAGTTTACTGAAGGGGCCTCGCTCCCATACTTCTAGTTATACTCTGTTTCACTAATTCTCGACTAGTATTGCGCGTAGTTTACTGAAGGGGCCTTGCTCCCATACTTCCAGTATAACTCCGTTTACGAGTTCTCGACTAGTACTACGCGTAGTTTGCTGAAGGGGCCTCGCTCCCATACTTCCAGTAACACTATGTTTACTAGTTGTCGACTGGTACTACGCGTAGTTTCCTGAAGGTGCCTCGCTCCCATACTTCCAATAATACTCCGTTTCACTAATTCTTGAGTAGTATTGCACGTAGTTTATTGAACAGGCCTCGCTCCCATACTTCCAGTATAACTCCGTTTACGAGTTCTCGACTAGTACTACGCGTAGTTTGCTGAAGGGGCCTCGCTCCAATACTTCCAGTAACACTCCGTTTACTAGTTCTCGACTAGTACTACGTGTAGTTTACTGAAGAGGCCTTGCTCCCATACTTCCAGTAATACTCCGTTTATTAGTTCTCGAATAGTACTACGCGTAGTTTACTGAAGGAGCATCGCTCCCATACTTCCAGTAACACTCCGTTTACTAGTTCTCGACTAGTACTATGCGTAGTTTACTAAAGGGGCCTCGTTCCCATACTTCTAGTTATACTCTGTTTCACTAATTCTCGACTAGTATTGCGCGTACTTTATTGAAAGGGCCTCGCTCCCATACTACCAGTAACACTCCGTTTACTAGTTCTCGACTAGTACTACACGTACTTTACTGAAGGGGTCTCGCTCCAATACTTCCAGTAACACTCCGTTTACTAGTTCTCGACTAGTACTACGTGTAGTTTACAGAAGGGGCCTCACTCCCATACTTCAAGTAATACCCCGTTTTACAAGTTCTCGACTAGTCTGCGCGTAGTTTACTGAAGGGGCCTCGTTCCCATACTTCCAGTTTACTAAAGGGTCATCGCTCCCATACTTCTAGTAATACTCCGTTTATTAGTTCTCGAATATTACTATGCGTAGTTTACTAAAGGAGCATCGCTCCCATACTTCCAGTAATACTCCATTTACTAGTTTCCGACTAGTACTACACGTAGTTTACTGAAGGAGCCTCGCTCCAATACTTCCCGTAGCACTCCGTTTACTTGTTTCCGACTAGTACTACGCATTACTCAAGGGGTCTCGCTCGCATACTTCCCCTTTACTAGTATGCACGTAGTTTACTTAAGGGGCCTCGCTCCCATACTTCCCCTTTACTGAAGGGACATCGCTTCTATACTTCCAGTAATACTCCGTTTATTAATTCTCGAATAGTACTACACGTAGTTTACTAAATGAGCCTCGCTCCTATACTTCCCGTAACACTCCGTTTACTAGTTTCCGACTAGTACTACGTATTACTGAAGGGGTCTTGCTGCCAAACTTCTAGTAATACTTCGTTTTCCTAGTTCTCGACTAGTATTGCGCGTAGTTTACTGAAGGGGCCTCGCTCCCATACTTCCAGTATAACTCCGTTTATGAGTTCTCGACTAGTACTACGCGTAGTTTGCTGAAGGGGCCTCGCTCCCATACTTCCAGTAACACTACGTTTACTAGTTGTCGACTAGTACTACGTGTAGTTTACTGAAGAGGCCTTGCTCCCATACTTCCAGTAATACTCCGTTTATTAGTTCTCGAATAGTACTACGCGTAGTTTACTGAAGGAGCATCGCTCCCATACTTCCAGTAACACTCCGTTTACTAGTTCTCGACTAGTACTATGCGTAGTTTACTAAAGGGGCCTCGTTCCCATACTTCTAGTTATACTCTGTTTCACTAATTCTCGACTAGTATTGCGCGTAGTTTATTGAAAGGGCCTCGCTCCCATACTACCAGTAACACTCCGTTTACTAGTTCTCGACTAGTACTACACGTACTTTACTGAAGGGGTCTCGCTCCAATACTTCCAGTAACACTCCGTTTACTAGTTCTCGACTAGTACTACGTGTAGTTTACAGAAGGGGCCTCACTCCCATACTTCAAGTAATACCCCGTTTTACAAGTTCTCGACTAGTCTGCGCGTAGTTTACTGAAGGGGCCTCGTTCCCATACTTCCAGTTTACTAAAGGGTCATCGCTCCCATACTTCTAGTAATACTCCGTTTATTAGTTCTCGAATATTACTATGCGTAGTTTACTAAAGGAGCATCGCTCCCATACTTCCAGTAATACTCCATTTACTAGTTTCCGACTAGTACTACACGTAGTTTACTGAAGGAGCCTCGCTCCAATACTTCCCGTAGCACTCCGTTTACTTGTTTCCGACTAGTACTACGCATTACTGAAGGGGTCTCGCTCGCATACTTCCCCTTTACTAGTATGCACGTAGTTTACTTAAGGGGCCTCGCTCCCATACTTCCCCTTTACTGAAGGGACATCGCTTCTATACTTCCAGTAATACTCCGTTTATTAATTCTCGAATAGTACTACACGTAGTTTACTAAAGGAGCCTCGCTCCTATACTTCCCGTAACACTCCGTTTACTAGTTTCCGACTAGTACTACGTATTACTGAAGGGGTCTTGCTGCCAAACTTCTAGTAATACTTCGTTTTCCTAGTTCTCGACTAGTATTGCGCGTAGTTTACTGAAGGGGCCTCGCTACCATACTTCCAGTATAACTCCGTTTATGAGTTCTCGACTAGTACTACGCGTAGTTTGCTGAAGGGGCCTCGCTCCCATACTTCCAGTAACACTACGTTTACTAGTTGTCGACTAGTACTACACGTAGTTTCCTGAAGGGGCCTCGCTCCCATACTTCCAATAATACTCCGTTTCACTAATTCTTGAGTAGTATTGCGCGTAGTTTATTGAACGGGCCTCGCTCCCATACTTCCAGTATAACTCCGTTTACGAGTTCACGACTAGTACTACGCGTAGTTTGCTGAAGGGGCCTCGCTCCAATACTTCCAGTAACACTCCGTTTACTAGTTCTCGACTAGTACTACGTGTAGTTTACTGAAGGGGCCTCGCTCCCATACTTCTAGTAATACACCGTTTATTAGTTCTCGAATAGTACTACGCGTAGTTTACTGAAGGAGCATCGCTCCCATACTTCCAGTAACACTCCGTTTACTAGTTCTTGACTAGTACTATACGTAGTTTACTGAAGGGGCCTCGCTCCCATACTTCTAGTTATACTCTGTTTCACTAATTCTCGACTAGTATTGCGCGTAGTTTACTGAAGGGGCCTTGCTCCCATACTTCCAGTATAACTCCGTTTACGAGTTCTCGACTAGTACTACGCGTAGTTTGCTGAAGGGGCCTCGCTCCCATACTTCCAGTAACACTATGTTTACTAGTTGTCGACTGGTACTACGCGTAGTTTCCTGAAGGTGCCTCGCTCCCATACTTCCAATAATACTCCGTTTCACTAATTCTTGAGTAGTATTGCACGTAGTTTATTGAACAGGCCTCGCTCCCATACTTCCAGTATAACTCCGTTTACGAGTTCTCGACTAGTACTACGCGTAGTTTGCTGAAGGGGCCTCGCTCCAATACTTCCAGTAACACTCCGTTTACTAGTTCTCGACTAGTACTACGAGTAGTTTACTGAAGAGGCCTTGCTCCCATACTTCCAGTAATACTCCGTTTATTAGTTCTCGAATAGTACTACGCGTAGTTTACTGAAGGAGCATCGCTCCCATACTTCCAGTAACACTCCGTTTACTAGTTCTCGACTAGTACTATGCGTAGTTTACTAAAGGGGCCTCGTTCCCATACTTCTAGTTATACTCTGTTTCACTAATTCTCGACTAGTATTGCGCGTAGTTTATTGAAAGGGCCTCGCTCCCATACTACCAGTAACACTCCGTTTACTAGTTCTCGACTAGTACTACACGTACTTTACTGAAGGGGTCTCGCTCCAATACTTCCAGTAACACTCCGTTTACTAGGTCTCGACTAGTACTACGTGTAGTTTACAGAAGGGGCCTCACTCCCATACTTCAAGTAATACCCCGTTTTACAAGTTCTCGACTAGTCTGCTCGTAGTTTACTGAAGGGGCCTCGTTCCCATACTTCCAGTTTACTAAAGGGTCATCGCTCCCATACTTCTAGTAATACTCCGTTTATTAGTTCTCGAATATTACTATGCGTAGTTTACTAAAGGAGCATCGCTCCCATACTTCCAGTAATACTCCATTTACTAGTTTCCGACTAGTACTACACGTAGTTTACTGAAGGAGCCTCGCTCCAATACTTCCCGTAGCACTCCGTTTACTTGTTTCCGACTAGTACTACGCATTACTCAAGGGGTCTCGCTCGCATACTTCCCCTTGACTAGTATGCACGTAGTTTACTTAAGGGGCCTCGCTCCCATACTTCCCCTTTACTGAAGGGACATCGCTTCTATACTTCCAGTAATACTCCGTTTATTAATTCTCGAATAGTACTACACGTAGTTTACTAAAGGAGCCTCGCTCCTATACTTCCCGTAACACTCCGTTTACTAGTTTCCGACTAGTACTACGTATTACTGAAGGGGTCTTGCTGCCAAACTTCTAGTAATACTTCGTTTTCCTAGTTCTCGACTAGTATTGCGCGTAGTTTACTGAAGGGGCCTCGCTCCCATACTTCCAGTATAACTCCGTTTATGAGTTCTCGACTAGTACTACGCGTAGTTTGCTGAAGGGGCCTCGCTCCCATACTTCCAGTAACACTACGTTTACTAGTTGTCGACTAGTACTACGTGTAGTTTACTGAAGAGGCCTTGCTCCCATACTTCCAGTAATACTCCGTTTATTAGTTCTCGAATAGTACTACGCGTAGTTTACTGAAGGAGCATCGCTCCCATACTTCCAGTAACACTCCGTTTACTAGTTCTCGACTAGTACTATGCGTAGTTTACTAAAGGGGCCTCGTTCCCATACTTCTAGTTATACTCTGTTTCACTAATTCTCGACTAGTATTGCGCGTAGTTTATTGAAAGGGCCTCGCTCCCATACTACCAGTAACACTCCGTTTACTAGTTCTCGACTAGTACTACACGTACTTTACTGAAGGGGTCTCGCTCCAATACTTCCAGTAACACTCCGTTTACTAGTTCTCGACTAGTACTACGTGTAGTTTACAGAAGGGGCCTCACTCCCATACTTCAAGTAATACCCCGTTTTACAAGTTCTCGACTAGTCTGCGCGTAGTTTACTGAAGGGGCCTCGTTCCCATACTTCCAGTTTACTAAAGGGTCATCGCTCCCATACTTCTAGTAATACTCCGTTTATTAGTTCTCGAATATTACTATGCGTAGTTTACTAAAGGAGCATCGCTCCCATACTTCCAGTAATACTCCATTTACTAGTTTCCGACTAGTACTACACGTAGTTTACTGAAGGAGCCTCGCTCCAATACTTCCCGTAGCACTCCGTTTACTTGTTTCCGACTAGTACTACGCATTACTGAAGGGGTCTCGCTCGCATACTTCCCCTTTACTAGTATGCACGTAGTTTACTTAAGGGGCCTCGCTCCCATACTTCCCCTTTACTGAAGGGACATCGCTTCTATACTTCCAGTAATACTCCGTTTATTAATTCTCGAATAGTACTACACGTAGTTTACTAAAGGAGCCTCGCTCCTATACTTCCCGTAACACTCCGTTTACTAGTTTCCGACTAGTACTACGTATTACTGAAGGGGTCTTGCTGCCAAACTTCTAGTAATACTTCGTTTTCCTAGTTCTCGACTAGTATTGCGCGTAGTTTACTGAAGGGGCCTCGCTCCCATACTTCCAGTATAACTCCGTTTATGAGTTCTCGACTAGTACTACGCGTAGTTTGCTGAAGGGGCCTCGCTCCCATACTTCCAGTAACACTACGTTTACTAGTTGTCGACTAGTACTACACGTAGTTTTCTGAAGGGGCCTCGCTCCCATACTTCCAATAATACTCCGTTTCACTAATTCTTGAGTAGTATTGCGCGTAGTTTATTGAACGGGCCTCGCTCCCATACTTCCAGTATAACTCCGTTTACGAGTTCACGACTAGTACTACGCGTAGTTTGCTGAAGGGGCCTCGCTCCCATACTTCCAGTAATACTCCGTTTATTAGTTCTCGAATAGTACTACGCGTAGTTTACTGAAGGAGCATCGCTCCCATACTTCCAGTAACACTCCGTTTACTAGTTCTTGACTAGTACTATGCGTAGTTTACTGAAGGGGCCTCGCTCCCATACTTCTAGTTATACTCTGTTTCACTAATTCTCGACTAGTATTGCGCGTAGTTTATTGAAAGGGCCTCGCTCCCATACTTCCAGTAACACTCCGTTTACTAGTTCTCGACTAGTACTACATGTACTTTACTGAAGGGGTCTCGCTCCAATACTTCCTGTAACACTCCGTTTACTAGTTCTCGCCTAGTACTACGTGTAGTTTACTGAAGGGGCCTCACTCCCATACTTAAAGTAATACCCCGTTTTACTAGTTCTCGACTAGTCTGCACGTAGTTTACTAAAGGGGCCTCGCTCCCATACTTCCAGTTTACTAAAGGGACATCGCTCCCATACTTCTAGTAATACTCCGTTTATTAGTTCTCGAATATTACTACGCGTAGTTTACTAAAGGAGCATCGCTCCCATACTTCCAGTAATACTCCATTTACTAGTTTCCGACTAGTACTACACGTAGTTTACTGAAGGAGCCTCGTTCCAATACTTCCCGTAGCACTCCGTTTACTTGTTTCCGACTAGTACTACGCATTACTGAAGAGGTCTCGCTCCCATACTTCCAGTAACACTCCGTTTTCATAGTTCTCAACTAGTATTGCGCGTAGTTTACTGAAGGGGCCTCGCTCCCATACTTCCAGTAATACTCCGTTTCACTAATTCTCGACTAGTATTGCGTGTAGTTTACTCAAGGGGCCTCGCTCCCATACTTCTAGTTATACTCCGTTTCACTAATTCTCGACTAGTATTGCGCGTAGTTTACTGAAGGGGTCTCGCTCCCATACTTCCAGTAACACTCCGTTTACTAGTTCTCGACTAGTACTACACGTACTTTACTGAAGGGGTCTCGCTCCAATACTTCCAGTAACACTCCGTTTACTAGTTCTCGCCTAGTACTACGCGTAGTTTACTGAAGGGGCCTCGCTCCCATACTTCCAGTAATACCACGTTTTACTAGTTCTCGACTAGTATGCACGTAGTTTACTTAAGGGGCCTCGCTCCCATACTTCCCCTTTACTGAAGGGACATCGCTCCCATACTTCCAGTAATACTCCGTTTATTAATTCTCGAATAGTACTACGCGTAGTTTACTGAAGGAGCATCGCTCCCATACTTCCAGTAATACTCCGTTAACTAGTTTCCGACTAGTTCTACACGTAGTTTACTGAAGGAGCCTCGCTCCCATACTTCCCGTAACACTCCGTTTACTAGTTTCCGACTAGTACTACGCGTAGTTTACTGAAGGGGCCTCGCTCCCATACTTCCAGTAATACCACGTTTTACTAGTTCTCGACTAGTATGCACGTAGTTTACTTAAGGGGCCTCGCTCCCATACTTCCCCTTTACTGAAGGGACATCGCTTCTATACTTCCAGTAATACTCCGTTTATTAATTCTCGAATAGTACTACGCGTAGTTTACTGAAGGAGCATCGCTCCCATACTTCCAGCAATACTCCGTTAACTAGTTTCCGACTAGTACTACACGTAGTTTACTGAAGGAGCCTCGCTCCCATACTTCCCGTAACACTCCGTTTACTAGTTTCCGACTAGTACTACGTATTACTGAAGGGGTCTTGCTGCCAAACTTCTAGTAATACTTCCTTTTCCTAGTTCTCGACTAGTATTGCGCGTAGTTTACTGAAGGGGCCTCGCTCCCATACTTCCAGTATAACTCCGTTTACGAGTTCTCGACTAGTACAACGCGTAGTTTGCTGAAGGGGCCTCGCTCCCATACTTCCAGTAACAGTACGTTTACTAGTTCTCGACTAGTACTACGCGTAGTTTCCTGAAGGGGCCTCGCTCCCATACTTCAAGTAACACTATGTTTACTAGTTCTCGACTAGTACTACGCATAGTTTGGTGAAGGAGCCTCGATCTCATACTTCCAGTAACACTCCGTTTACTAGTTCTCGACTAATACTACGCGTAGTTTACTGAAGGGGCCTCGCTCCCATACTTCCAGTAATACCACATTTTACTAGTTCTCGACTAGTATGCACGTAGTTTACTTAAGGGGCCTCGCTCCCATACTTCCCCTCTACTGAAGGGACATCGCTCCCATACTTCCAGTAATACTCCGTTTATTAATTCTCGAATAGTACTACGCGTAGTTTACTGAAGGAGCATCGCTCCCATACTTCCAGTAATACTCCGTTAACTAGTTTCCGACTAGTACTACACGTAGTTTACTGAAGGAGCCTCGTTCCCATACTTCCCGTAACACTCCGTTTACTAGTTTCCGACTAGTACTACTTATTACTGAAGGGGTCTTGCTGCCAAACTTCTAGTAATACTTCGTTTTCCTAGTTCTCGACTAGTATTGCGTGTAGTTTACTGAAGGGGCCTCGCTCCCATACTTCCAGTATAACTCCGTTTACGAGTTCTCGACTAGTACTACGCGTAGTTTGCTGAAGGGGCCTCGCTCCCATACTTCCAGTAACACTACGTTTACTAGTTGTCGACTAGTACTACGCGTAGTTTCCTAAAGGGGCCTCGCTCCCATACTTCTAATAATACTCCGTTTCACTAATTCTTGAGTAGTATTGCGCGTAGTTTATTGAACGGGCCTCGCTCCCTTACTTCCAGTATAACTTCGTTTACGAGTTCTCGACTACTACTACACGTAGTTTGCTGAAGGGGCCTCGCTCTAATACTTCCAGTAACACTCCGTTTACTAGTTCTCGACTAGTACTACGTGTAGTTTACTGAAGGGGCCTCGCTCCCATACTTCCAGTAACACTCCGTTTAGTAGTTCTCGAATAGTACTACGCGTAGTTTACGGAAGGAGCATCGCTCCCATACTTCCAGTAACATTCCGTTTACTAGTTCTCGACTAGTACTATGCGTAGTTTACTGAAGGGGCCTCGTTCCCATACTTCTAGTTATACTCTGTTTCACTAATTCTCGACTAGTATTGCGCGTAGTTAATTGAAAGGGCCTCGCTCCCATACTTCCAGTAACACTCCGTTTACTAGTTCTCGACTAGTACTACACGTACTTTACTGAAGGGGTCTCGCTCCCATACTTCCAGTAACACTCCGTTTACTAGTTCTCGACAAGTACTACGTGTAGTTTACTGAAGGGGCCCCACTCCCATACTTCAAGTAATACCCCGTTTTACTAGTTCTCGACTAGTCTGCACATAGTTTACTGAAGGGGCCTCGCTCCCATACTTCCAGTTTACTAAAGGGACATCGCTCCCATACTTCTAGTAATACTCCGTTTATTAGTTCTCGAATATTACTATGCGTAGTTTACTAAAGGAGCCTCGCTCCCATACTTCCAGTAATACTCCATTTACTAGTTTCCGACTAGTACTACACGTAGTTTACTGAAGGAGCCTCACTCCAATACTTCCCGTAGCACTCCGTTTACTTGTTTCCGACTAGTACTACGCATTACTGAAGGGGTCTCGCTCCCATACTTCCAGTAATACTCCGTTTTCATAGTTCTCGACTAGTATTGCGCGTAGTTTACTGAAGGGGCCTCGCTCCCATACTTCCAGTAATACTCCGTTTCACTAATTCTCGACTAGTATTGCGCGTAGTTTACTCAAGGGGCCTCGCTCCCATACTTCTAGTTATACTCCGTTTCACTAATTCTCGACTAGTATTGCGCGTAGTTTACTGAAGGGGTCTCGCTCCCATACTTCCAGTAACACTCCGTTTACTAGTTCTCCACTAGTACTACACGTAGTTTACTAAAGGGGTCTCGCTCCAATACTTCCAGTAACACTCCGTTTATTAGTTCTCGACTAGTATTACGCGTAGTTTACTGAAGGGGCCTCGCTCCCATACTTCCAGTAATACTCCGTTTCACTAATTCTCGACTAGTATTGCACGTAGTTTACTCAAGGTGCCTCGCTCCCATACTTCTATTATAACTTGGTTTACTAGTTCTCGACTAGTACTACGCGTAGTTTCCTGAAGGGGCCTCGCTCCCATACTTCCAGTCACACTCGGTTTACTAGTTCTCGACTAGTACTATGCGTAGTTTACTGAAGGGATCTCGCTCCCATACTTCTTGTAACATAGTTTCCTGAAGGGGCCTCGCTCCCATACTTCTAGTTATACTCTGTTTCACTAAGTCTCGACTAGTATTGCGCGTAAGTTACTGAAGGGCCTCGCTCCCATACTTCCAGTAACACTCCGTTTACTAGTTCTTTACTAGTACTACACGTAGTTTACTGAAGGGGTCTTGCTCCAATACTTCCAGTAACACTCCGTTTACTAGTTCTCAACTAGTACTACACGTAGTTTACTGAAGGGGCCTCGCTCCCATACTTCCAGTAATACCCCGTTTTACTAGTTCTCGACTAGTATGCGCGTAGTTTACTGAAGGGGCCTCGCTCCCATACTTCCCCTTTACTGAAGGGACATCGCTCCCATACTTCCAGTAATACTCCGTTTATTAGTTCTCGAATATTACTACGCGTAATTTGCTGAAGGAGCATCGCTCCCATACTTCCAGTAATAGTCAGTTTACTAGTTTTCGACTAGTACTACACGTAGTTTACTGAAGGAGCCTCGCTCCCATACTTCCCGTAACACTCCGTTTACTTGATTCCGACTAGTACTACGCATTACTGAAGGGGTCTTGCTACCATACTTCTAGTAATACTTCGTTTTCCTAGTTCTCGACTAGTATTGCGCGTAGTTTACTGAAGGGGTCTAGCTCCCATACTTCCAGTAACACTCCGTTTCCTAGTTGTCGACTAGTACTACACATAGTTTACTGAAGGGGTCTCGCTCCAATACTTCCAGTAACACATCGTTTACTAGTTCTCGACTAGTACTACACGTAGTTTACTGAAGGGGTCTCGCTCCAATACTTCCAGTAATACTCCGTTTACTAGTTCTCGACTAGTACTACGCGTAGTTTACTGAAGGGGCCTCACTGCCATACTTCCAGTAATACCCCGTTTTACTAGTTCTCAACTAGTCTGCGCGTAATTTACTGAAGGGGCCTCGCTCCCATACTTTCAGTTTACTGAAGGGACATTGCTCCCATACTTCTAGTAATACTTCGTTTATTAGTTCTCGAATATTACTACGCGTAGTTTACTAAAGGAGCATCGCTCCCATAGTTCCAGTAATACTCCATTTATTAGATTCCGACTAGTACTACACGTAGTTTACTGAAGGAGCCTCGCTCCAATACTTCCCGTAGCACTCCGTTTACTTGTTTCCAACTAGTACTACGCATTACTGAAGGGGTCTCGCACCCATACTTCCAGTAATATTCCGTTTTCATAGTTCTCGACTAGTATTGCGCGTAGTTTACTGAAGGGACCTCGCTCCCATACTTCCAGTAATACTCCGTTTCACTAATTCTTGACTAGTACTACTCGTAGTTTCCTGAAGGGGCCTCGCTCGCATACTTCTAGTAATACTCTGTTTACTAGTTCTCGACTAGTATTACACGTAGTTTACTGAAGGGGTCTCGCTCCAATACTTCCAGTAACACTCCATTTACTTGTTCTCGACTAGTACTACGCGTAGTTTACTAATGGGCCTCGCTCCCATACTTCCAGTAATACTCCGTTTATTAGTTCTCGAACAGTACTACGCATAGTTTACGGAAGGAGCATCGCTCAAATACTTCTAGTTATACTCCGTTTCACTAATTCTTGACTAGTATTGCGCGTAGTTTACTGAAGGGGTCTCGCTCCCATACTTCCAGTAACACTCCGTTTACTAGTTCTCGACTAGTACTACACGTAGTTTACTGAAGGGGTCTCGCTCCAATACATCCAGTAACACTTCGTTTACTAGTTCTCGACTAGTACTACGCGTAGTTTACTGAAGGGGCCTCGCTCCCATTCTTCCATTAATACCCCGTTTTACTAGTTCTCGATTAGTGTGCGTGTAGTTCACTGAAGGGGCCTCGCTCCCATACTTCCCCTTTACTGAAGGGACATCTTTCCCATACTTCCAGTAATACTCCGTTTATTGGTTCTCGAATATTACTACGCGTAGTTTACTGAAGGAGCATCGCTCCCATACTTCCAGTAATACTCCGTTTACTAGTTTTCGACTAGTACTACAAGTAGTTTCCTGAAGGAGCCTCGCTCCCATACTTCCCGTAACACTCCGTTTACTTGTTTCCGACTAGTACTATGCATTACTGAAGGGGTCTAGCTCCCATACTTCTAGTAATACTTCGTTTTCCTAGTTCTCGACTAGTATTGCGCGTAGTTTACGAAAGGGGCCTCGCTTCCATACTTCTAGTATAACTCCGTTTAAGAGTTATCGACTAGTACTACGCGTAGTTTGCTGAAGGTGCCTCCCTCCCATACTTCCTGTAACACTCCGTTTACAAGTTCTCGACTAGAACTACGCGTAGTTTCCTGAAGGGGCCTCGCTCCCATACTTCCAGTAATACTCCGTTTCACTAATTCTCGACTAGTATTGCAATTAGTTTACTGAAGGGGCCTCGCTCCCATACTTCCAGTAATACTCCATTTACTAGTTCTCGACTAGTACTACGCGTAGTTTGCTGAAGGGGCCGTGCTCCCATACTTCCAGTAATACTTCGTTTACTAGTTCTCGACTAGTACTACGCGTAGTTTGCTGAAGGGGCCGCGCTCCCATACTTCCAGTAATACCCCGTTTAACTAGTTCTCGACTATTATGCGCGTAGTTTACTGAAGGGGCCTTGTGCCCATACTTCCCGAAATATTTCGTTTACTACTTCTCGACTATTACTATGTGTAGTTTGCTGAAGGGGCCTCGCTGCCACACTTCCATTAACACTCCGTTTACTAGTTCTCGAGTAGTACAACGAGCAGTTTACTGAAGTGGCCTCGCTCCCATATTTTCAGTAATACCCGTTTTACTAGTTCTCGAATAGTATTGCACGTAGTTTACTGAAGGGGCCACGCTCCCAAACTTCCAGTATAACTCCGTTTACTATTTCTCGACTACCACGTGTAGTTTACTGAAGGGGCCTCGCTCCCATACTTCCAGTAATACTCCATTTTTCTAGTTCTCGACTAGTATTGCGCGTAGGTAACTGATGGGGCCTCGCTCCCATACTTCTAGTATAACTTCGTTTACTAGTTCTCGACTAGTATTACGCGTAGTTTGCTGAAGGGGCCTCGCTCCAATACTTCCAGTAACACTCAGTTTATTAGTTCTCGACTAGTACTACGCGTAGTTTACTGAAGGGGTCTCGCTCCCATACTACCAGTAACACTCCGTTTACTAGTTCCCGACTGGTACTACACGTAGTTTGCTGAAGGGACCTCGCTCCCATACTTCTAGTAACACTCCGTTTACTAGTTCTCGACTAGTACTACGCGTAGTTTACAGAAGGGGCCTTGCTCCAATAGTTCCAATATAACTCCGTTTAACTAGTTCTCGACTATTATTGCGTGTAGTTTACTGAAGGGGCCTCGCTTCCATACTTCCAGTATAACTCCTTTTACTTGTTCTCGACTAGTACTACTCGTAGTTTACTGAAGTGTTCTCGCTCCCATACTTCCAGTAACACTCCGTTTACTAGTTCTCGACTAGTACTACGCGTTGTTTACTGAAGGGGCCTCGCTCCCATACTTCCAGTAATACTCGGGTTTCCTAGTTCTCGACTAGTGTTGCGCGTATTTTGCTGAAGGGGCCTCGCTCCCATACTTCCAGTAACACTCCGTTTACTAGTTCTCGAGTAGTACTACACCTAGTTTAGTAAAGGGGCCTCGCTCCCATACTTCCGATAACACTCCGTTTACTAGTTCTCGACAAGTAGTACGCGTAGTTTGCTGAAGGGGCCTCACTCCAATACTTCCAGTAACACTCCGTTTACTAGTTCTCGACTAGTACTACGTGTAGTTTACAGAAGGGGCCTCACTCCCATACTTCAAGTAATACCCCGTTTTACTAGTTCTCGACTAGTACTACGCGTAGTTTACTGAAGGGGCCTCGCTCCCATACTTCCAATATTACATCGTTTAACTAGTTCTCGACTAGTATTGTGTGTAGTTTGCTGAAGAGGCCTCGCTTCCATACTTCAAGAATAACTCCTTTTACTAGTTCTCGACTAGTACTACGTGTAGTTTACAGAAGTGTTCTCGCTCCCATACTTCCAATAACACTCCGTTTACTAGTTCTCGACTAGTACTACGCGTAGTTTACTGAAGGTGCCTCGCTCCCATACTTCCAGTAATACTCCGGTTTCCTACTTCTCGACTAGTTTTGCGCATAGTTTACGGAAGGGGCCTCGCTCCCATACTTCCAATATTACTTCGTTTAACTAGTTCTCGACTAGTATTGCGTGTAGTTTGCTGAAGAGGCCTCGCTTCCATACTTCAAGTATAACTCCTTTTACTAGTCCTCGACTAGTACTACGCGTAGTTTACGCAAGTGTTCTCGCTCCCATACTTCCAATAACACTCCGTTTACTAGTTCTGGACTAGTACTACGCATAGTTTACTGAAGGGGCCTCACTCCCATACTTCAAGTAATACTACGGTTTCCTACTTCTCGACAAGTTTTGCGTGTAGTTTATGGAAGGGGCCTCGCTCCCATACTTCCAATATTACTTCGTTTAACTAGTTCTCGACTAGTATTGCGTGTAGTTTGCTGAAGAGGCCTCGCTTCCATACTTCAAGTATAACTCCTTTTACTAGTTCTGGACTAGCACTACGTGTAGTTTACAGAAGTGTTCTCGCTCCCATACTTCCAATAACACTCCTTTTACTAGTTCTCGACTAGTACTACGCGTAGTTTACTGAAGGTGCCTCGCTCCCATACTTCCAGTAATACTCCGGTTTCCTAGTTCTCGACTACTTTTGTGCGTAGTTTACTGAAGGGGCCTCGCTCCCATACTTCCAGTATAACTCTGGTTACTAGTTCATGACTAGTACTACGTGTAGTTTGCGGAAGGGGCCTCGCTCCCATACTTCCAGTAACACACTGTTTACGAGTTCTCGACTAGTACTACGCATAGTTTGTTAAAGGAGCCTCGATCTCATACTTCCAGTAACACTCCGTTTACTAGTTCTCGAATAGTAGTACGCGTAGTTTGCCGAAGGGGCCTCGCTCCCATACTTCCAGTAATACCCCATTTTACTAGTTCTCGACTAGTACTACGCGTAGTTTACTGAAGGGGCCTCGCTCCAATACTTCCAGTATTACCCATTTTACTAGTTCTCGACTAGTACTACGCGTAGTTTACTGAAGGTGTCTCGCTCCCATACTTCCAGTAACACTCCGGTTTCCTACTTCTCGACTAGTTTTGCGCGTAGTTTACGGAAGGGGCCTCGCTCCCATACTTCGAGTAACACTTTGTTTACTTGTTCTCCACTAGTACTACAGGTAGTTTACCGAAGGGGCCTTGCTCCCGTACTTCCGGTAACTCTCCGTTTACTATTTCTCGACTAGTACTACGCGTAGTTTACTGAAGGGGCCTCGCTCCTATACTTCCAGCAACACTCCGTTTACTTGTTCTCGACTAGTATTGCGTGTAGTTGACTGAAGGGGCTTTGCTCCCATAGTTCTAGTAATACTCCATTTTACTAGTTCTCGACTAGTATTGCGCGTAGTTTACTGAATGGTCCTCGCTCCCATACTTCCAGTAACACTCCGTTTACTAGTTCTCGACTAGTACTACGCGTAGTTTACTGAAGGGGTTTTGCTCCCATACTTCCAATATTACTTCGTTTAACTAGTTCTCGACTAGTATTGCGTGTAGTTTGCTGAAGAGGCCTCGCTTCCACACTTCAAGTATAACGCCTTTTACTAGTCCTCGACTAGTACTACGTGTAGTTTAGTGAAGGTGTCTCGCTCCCATACTTCCAGTAACACTCCGTTTACTAGTTCTCGAATAGTACTACGCGTAGTTTACTGAAGGGGCCTCGCTCCCATACTTCCAGTAATACTCCGGTTTGCTATTTCTCGACTAGTTTTGCGCGTAGTTTACTGAAGGGGCCTCGCTCCCATACTTCCAGTATAACTCCGTTTACTAGCTCTTGACTAGTAGTACGCGTAGTTTAGTGAAGGTGTCTCGCTCCCATACTTCCAGTAACACTCCGTTTACTAGTTCTCGAATAGTAGTACGCGTAGTTTACTGAAGGGGCCTCGCTCCCATACTTCCAGGAGTACTCCGTTTTTCTAGTTCTCGACTAGTATTGCGCGTAGTTTACTCAAGGGGCCTCGCTCCCATACTTCTATTATAACTTCGTTTACTAGTTCTCGACTAGTACTACGCGTAGTTTGCTTAAGGGGCCTCGCTCCCATACTTCCAGTAACACTCGGTTTACTAGTTCTCGACTAGTACTACGCGTAGTTTACTGAAGGGGTCTCGCTCCCATACTTCTAGTAACACTCCGTTTACTAGTTCCCGACAAGTACTACGCGTAGTTTGCTGAAGGGACCACGCTCCCATATTTCTAGTAACACTCCATTTACTAGGTCTCGACTAGTACTACGCGTAGTTTACTGAAGGGGCCTCGATCCCATACTTCCAGTAATACTCCGTTTTCCTAGCTCTTGACTAGTATTGCGTATAGTTTACTGAAGGGGTCTTGCTCCCATACTTCCAGTATAACTCCTTTTACTAGTTCTTGACTAGTACTACGCTTAGTTTGCTAAAGGGACCTCGCTCCCATACTTCTAGTAACACTCCGTTTACTAGTTCTCAACTAGTACTACGCGTCGTTTAATGAAGGTGTCTCCCTTCCATACTTCCTGTAACACTCGGTTTACTAGTTCTCGACTAGTACTACGCGTATTTAACCGAAGGGACCTCGCTCCCATACTTCCAATAACACTCCATTTACTAGTTCTCGACTAGTACTACGCGTAGTTTACTGAAGGGGCCTTGCTCCGATACTTCCAATATTACTTCGTTTAACTAGTTCTCGACTAGTATTGCGTGTAGTTTGCTGAAGGGGCCTCGCTTCCATATTTCCAGTAGAACTCCTTTTACTAGTTCTCGACTAGTACTACGTGTAGTTTACAGAAGTATTCTCGCTCCCATACTTCCAATAACACTCCGTTTACTAGTTCTCGACTAGTACTATGCGTAGTTTACTGAAGGGGCCTCGCTCCCATACTTCCAGTAATACTCCGGTTTCCTAGTTCTCGACTAGTTTTGCGCGTAGTTTACTGAAGCGGCCTCGCTCCCATTCTTCCAGTATAACTCCATTTACTAGCTCTCGACTAGTACTACGCGTAGTTTAATGAAGGTGTCTCGCTCCCATACTTCCAGTAACACTCCGTTTACTAGTTCTCGAATAGTACTACGCGTAGTTTTACTGAAGGGGCCTCGCTCCCATACTTCCAGTAACACTCCGTTTACTAGTTCTCGACTAGTACTATGCGTAGTTTACTGAAGGGGCCTCGCTCCAATACTTCCAGTATTACTCATTTTACTAGTTCTCGACTAGTACTACGCGTAGTTTACTGAAGGTGTCTCGCTCCCATACTTCCAGTAACACTCCGTTTACTAGATCCCGACTAGTACTACGCGTAGTTTGCTTAATGGACCTCGCTCCCATACTTCTAGTAACACTCCGTTTACTAGTTCTCGACTAGTACTACGCGTAGTTTAATGAAGGTGTCTCGCTCCCATACTTCCAGTAACACTCCGTTTACTAGTTCTTGAATAGTACTACGCGTAGTTTTACTGAAGGGGCCTCGCTCCCATACTTCAAGTAGTACTCCGTTTTTCTAGTTCTCGACTAGTATTGCGCGTAGTTTACTCAAGGGGCCTCGCTACCATACTTCTAGTATAACTCCTTTTACTAGTTCTCGACTAGTACTACGCGTAGTTTACGGAAGTGTTCTCGCTCCCATACTTCCAATAACACTGCGTTTACTAGTTCTGGACTAGTACTACGCGTAGTTTACTGAAGGGGCCTCACTCCCATACTTCTAGTAATACTCCGGTTTCCTACTTCTCGACTAGTTTTGCGCGTAGTTTACGGAAGGGGCCTCGCTCCCATACTTCCAATATTACTTTGTTTAACAAGTTGTCGACTAGTATTGCGTGTAGTTTGCTGAAGAGGCCTCGCTCCCATACTTCTAGTAACACATTGTTTACGAGTTCTCGACTAGTACTACGCGTAGTTTTCTGAAGGGGCCTCGCTCCCATACCTACAGTAACACTCCGTTTACTAGTTCTCGACTAGTACTACGCGTAGTTTACTGAAGGGGCCTCGCTCCCATACTTCAAGTAACACAATATTTACTAGTTCTCGACTAGTACTACGCATAGTTTGTTGAAGGAGCATCGATCTCATACTTCCAGTGACACTCCGTTTACTAGTTCTCGACTAGTACTACGCGTAGTTTGCTGAAGGGGCCTCGCTCCCATACTTCCAGTAATACCCCATTTTACTAGTTCTCGACTAGTACTGCGCGTAGTTTACGGAAGGGGCCTTGCTCCCATACTTCCAATATTACTACGTTTAACTAGTTCTCGACTAGTATTGCGTGCAGTTTACAGAAGGGGCCTCGCTACCATACTTCCAGTATAACTCCTTTTACTAGTTCTCGACTAGTACTACGCTTAGTTTGCTAAAGGGACCTCGCTCCCATACTTCTAGTAACACTCCGTTTACTAGTTCTCAACTAGTACTACGCATCGTTTAATGAAGGTGTCTCCCTTCCATACTTCCTGTAACACTCGGTTTACTAGTTCTCGACTACTACTACGCGTATTTAACCGAAGGGGCCTCGCTCCCATACTTCCAATAACACTCCGTTTACTAGTTCTCTACTAGTACTACGCGCAGTTTACTGAAGGGGCCTTGCTCCGATACTTCCAATATTACTTCGTTTAACTAGTTCTCGACTAGTATTGCGTGTAGTTTGCTGAAGGGGCCTCGTTTCCATATTTCCAGTAGAACTCCTTTTACTAGTTCTCGACTTGTACTACGTGTAGTTTACAGAAGTATTCTCGCTCCCATACTTCCAATAACACTCCGTTTACTAGTTCTCGACTAGTACTACGCGTAGTTTACTTAAGGGGCCTCGCTCCCATACTTCCAGTAATATTCCGGTTTCCTAGTTCTCGACTAGATTTGCGCGTAGTTTACTGAAGGGGCCTCGCTCCCATACTTCTATTATAACTTCATTTACTAGTTCTCGACTAGTACTACGCGTAGTTTGTTGAAGGGGCCTCGCTTTTATACTTCCAGTAACACTCAGTTTACTAGTTCTCGACTAGTACTACGCGTAGTTTACTGAAGGGGTCTCGCTCCCATACTTCCAGTAACACTCCGTTTACTAGTTCCCGACTAGTACTACGTGTAGTTTGCTGAAGGGACCACGCTCCCATACTTTTAGTAACACTCCATTTACTAGGTGTCGACTAGTACTACGCGTAGTTTACTGAAGGGGCCTCGATCCCATACTTCCAGTAATACTCCGTTTTCCTAGCTCTTGACTAGTATTGCGTGTAGTTTACTGAAGGGGTCTCGCTCCCATACTTCCAGTATAACTCCTTTTACTAGTTCTTGGCTAGTACTACGCTTAGTTTGCTAAAGGGACCTCGCTCCCATACTTCTAGTAACACTCCATTTACTAGTTCTCGACTAGTACTACGCGTAGTTTAATGAAGGTGTCTCGCTCCCATACTTCCTGTAGCACTCGGTTTACTAGTTCTCGACTAGTACTACGCGTATTTTACCGAAGGGGCCTCGCTCCCATACTTCCAGAAACACTCCATTTACTAGCTCTCGACTAGTACTACGCGTAGTTTACTGAAGGGGCCTCGCTCCCTGTTGGCGCTAATATCGGCCAGATAGGAATCGGCCGATGGTCTTCAGCGTCGGACACACGACCCGGGACAATCTGCTTAACTCCTATTCGGGTTCGCACAGCGTGCCAGTCAATCTGACCTGTTGATTGTCAAGGAAATAAAGTATTAAATTCCAGACGCTCCGATCGGCTGGAGTTCCGATCTGTCCTGAGGAGCGCGTCGGCGGCGAATCGGCCGATTTGCTGTAGAGATGATCGGCTATGGATCAGCCGATAATCGTGTAGTAATTGTAAAGAAAACTGCTAGAGCGATCTAAACAATCACTACAGAGACAACACTTGAAATGGATCTAATCGGCTGTGAGATGATAAATCGAAGAAGAATGATGACGAAGCCGATTACTCTGATCTCAAGCTGGATAAGTGGTGATAATACTAGAATAACAGGTAAAACTTGCAATTCTAGTAAATATCGATAACTGGTGAATAAATCCAAACGAAACCACAGTGATGCGCCCGTAGTTAAAGCTCGGATATTACTCGATAAGCGGAACCTACCAATTGGCCGGAGATCAAGTTGATGCAGCCTTGCCAATCCGTACGAACTCGTGAAAGAAGAAAAGTATGGGCGAAGTCGCCGACTTGAAAGTAAATTGCTGAAAAAGTAGAAGTATTGTTGTTGATTGATCTGTTCCATTTTTTTGCAAGACCCTGACGACTCCTATTTATACCCTAAGACTAGGACTCCTGGTCGATTACGACTTGTTACAACCTTATTTAAAAAACGGAAAAACTACTATATCTATAATATTTTTTAAAGGAAACGGACTCCCGCAGAATCTTCTGCCGCCGTCTCCTAATCCAATTAGGACTCTTTTCAATTGCTCCTTGACCGACTTAGCGTTGCTCTGTTGACCAACTTTTGACCGGGATCCTCCGAAATAGTCCCATCCTGTTGGCGCAAGCTGCATCACCAATCGGCCGATTTCCAACTGTTACCTCAATCGGTCGATTCCTTACTGTAGCCTTTAGATCTGCTGCATCGGCCAACCTTCTTCTCCCGACGCCGATTTAACACGTGTCAAAATCTGGCGTCAACACATGCCCCCCAGTTTCGGAGTAAAACATAACTTTTTCTTCGAAACTCTTTCTTTAATCCTTTCCTCCGAAACGGGCGCAGTAAAAATCTCCTTCCGTTCTGCGGCACAATGATTGCAATTTCCTCGGACCGAGCGCTCGAAACGACCGCTTCCCTGGAATTCATGTAGATGGCACGGCAAGAATACCGTGTTTACCCTTGCCCCTGTTCGTTCTCCGCCTACTTTTCCTCACAAATCTAGCATTTTCATTCAGCGAACCACTGTTCGTCTTCCTCTGAGCTCTCTCGATTTCCAAACGTTTCCCCCCTTCCGGCGATCTCATCCACGACCTGCTCCAACCTTCCAATGGCGTCACCATCGGCGACCGCTCCATCCGCGGAAGCTCTATCGGCGACCCCTTCAGCGGCGGCGGCCCAATCGGCGGCTCCTCTAGCAGCCCCATCGGCGACGATGATCTCCATCCCAGAGGTAAATGCTTGAAATTTTTCCCCTTTCATTTTTCTACTGCTTCAGTACTTTCCAGATCTTTTCTCAGTTTCTTCCCCTTTTCTCCCTTTTTAGGCACTTAGGCACCGAATCACCATCCCCCTCTCAGAATCCCCTGACCTTATCTGCTTGGGCCCTATGGGGAACCCTAATCCAACAGACCTGATCAGTCTAGAAACTCACAGAATCCCATTCAAGAAGTCACCCATGGACCTAGATCACTGGGTAGGCACTTTTAGATCCTGGCCAAATGAAACCCCCAGCTGGAGAGAATGGTACCAGAGAATAGCCAGATTTAGGAAGGTTCAGTGGGAGGAACAAAAAATCGGCCAGTGCATAGACCTATCTCTGTCTCAGATGGAAAGAAATGAACCTCTGGTCATGGCAGCTTCTTATTTTTGGTCCGATGCACTCAATGCATTCCTTTTTGGACATGGACCCATGACCCCGACTTTGGCCGATGTTCTGTTGTTGACCGGCCTCGATGTCTCCTCCGCCGATACCCCTTTCAACTATCTGTTTAAGCCATCACATCGGCTAGAGACTAAAGGAATCGGCGGGTGGAAGGGGTATATTAGCAAAAACATGAAGACTGGGACAGTTTCAGAGAGGGAGCATACTGCTTTTCTGATGATGTGGCTAGAAAAGCACTTTTTCTGTGGCAGAGCAGTTGGACCCTCTTCAAACACCCAAGCTTTAGTGGAGTCTTTGTCACAAGGATCGGCCATCCCCCTTGGAAAACATTTGCTGGGATCGGCCTATCACCTGATGCACCAAATCGGCACCAAGCTGTCGAAGGGGGAGCCGATTGGGAACCCTGGCGGTCCCTGGTGGTTCATCACCCTCTGGCTCAATTTATACATGAGCAAGGTCTCTCACAAACGGATAGAGACCAAAACTTTCCCTAACATTGAGTCAGAGGAGAATCCATCTGTCCGACGGCGCTGCAGATCCTTTGGAGAAGCGGCATCGGCCTTCCCCGGCTGCCAGTTTACTGCTACCCGCACAGCTGAGTACTTCAGGTGCTTTTATAATGGCCTTAGTGAAGAGACCGTCAGCTGGCATCCGTATCAAGCACTGGAGCCGATTTTCGAATTACCCACAAGCTACGACTTCTCCACCCATACTTTTGAAAGGGAGCTTACGGATGTCTTGATCAAGCCAGGGATTCTGCCAGCCAATTTCTTTTCAGGAAAGGACTCTCCCACCTATGAGTTCCACAATCCATCGGCTGCAGCAAGGCAACTGGGTTTTGGCCAACTGCCGATTCGGGTCTACTTCGCCGGTCAAGCGAAATTCAGAGATGGGCTGACTTCAAGTCTTGACTACAATCGGCTGTGTGATCTAGTACCAAATTCCAGCACTATTGATCTGAATAATTGGTTAGTTGCCTCTTTTGCCACCCAGCAATTTAAATTATGGTGGGCAGAATGGAAGCAATACCTTTTCTGCAAATCTCCATCAATTTATTGCAACATTCCGGATCCAGAAAATATTGACCCAAATGCAGCGGTATGCCCTTTCTCCCAGCCGATTCCAATACCATTTCTTTCCACACTTTCATTTTATCATTAACTCGCATTTATTTCCTTAGTCTGAAAGCCAGGTCCCTCCGATGCGGAGTCGAAGCGGCAGGCCGATAGATAGTCACCATCCATACACGCCATATCCACTTATCGGCTTCCATGCTCCAACTATCAAGGATATCTCTACTGGCCGATCGAAACGAGCACCGAAAAGGCCAACCTCGAAGATAACCAGCCGTCGAGTGCGAGCCCGCATCGGATCGGCCGATCAGGCGGCGATAGCATTTGCTGAGAATCCCCGTATCGGATCAGCCGATCAGATAGCGATAGCATCGGCTGAGACTCCCCGTATCGGATCGGCCGACCAGATGGCGGTGGCATCGGCCGAGGCTCCAATCCCTTTACCCTTGCCGGTTGCCGAAATAGCCGATCCTCAAGTCACCGCCGAAGTTGGGGCAGCTGCAGCATCATTACTAGTAGAAGCTGTTCAGGTAATCTTACTTGCCTCGTATATTCTTCAAGTCTTCCACTGACATTAACTCTCTCCCTTTGCCAGGCTGCACAAGCTATCCCACCGCAGTCTCCGCAGCAATTGGCTACGTCCCAAGTGGAAGCCGAAACTCCAACAGCCCCTCCCGTCGAGGTAAATGATCTCTTACCTTAATCTCTTGATATTCAGAAGACTTAACCAATCCTGATGCAGGCCGATTTGTGTACGCTAGCTACAACCCCACAACAGACATCGACCGGGAGATCCACAGAGGCATGGCGAATTTCTCACACCATCTTATTTCAATTTCCCATAGCATACTTACAGGATCTGTTTTTTATGTCTTTTCAGGAAGCTGGCCCAAGCAGAGCACTGATAATTGTTGAATCTTCTTCCTCTGAGGAGCCAATTGCACCAGCCCCTGAGACAAGGGAGACGCTTCCACCAGCGCAAGCAAGAGAAATTCATTTTAAGGAGGTAACAAACTTACCATTGGAATCGGCCGATTCTTCTTTACTGCTTGCCAACCCCTCTCTTTATTTCCCACAGGAGCAAGATACCCCGAACAACAGCATTTTCTCCTTTGTTGTCTCTTTTCCTGATGATGAAGAAATCGCTTCACACCCAATTTCGTCGAGTTTTGCCTCCGATGATGTCCGCGCCAAGCTTGAAAACATGCGCGTTCTCCTTCAAGACGACATCGGCCGATTGGTAGAAGACGCTTACATAGAGCATATGCAGATTCCGATTTTCAAGACGATACCAAGGGTCGAATCCCGGAAGAAACAGCAGAAAACTTGGCGCATGCTGCTTACATAGAGCATATGCAGATTCCGATTTCCAAGGCGCTGCTTCACATGGCCGATCGCGCTCAGATGGCAAAAGCCCGGGAAGAGGTCGATTCATACAAGCACCGGACTCAAGAGGTACACCAAAAGATCAACTTCCTCGAAAGCTGCCGCCCGGACATCGTCGGCACGATAGATCGGCTAAAACGGAGAAGAGCAGAGCTGGCCAAGGAGATGGAGCAGATAACCAAAGAGATAGCCGCTGAAGAAAAGAAACTCCAAGAACTCCCATCCATCATCAGTGAGTTGAAGGAAGAGAGACAGCACTTGGCCCGTGAAACGATAAGGCTTCGTCGCCGTGTGTCAGAAGTTCCAGGATCGGCCGATGATGACCAGAGAGTACTAGACTCGGCCGATCAAATTAGACGACAAGCTATTGCGGCCATAGATGCTTTTCTTGGGTTGTAAAGAATACTGTAAACATTTATTGCTCCTTCAATGTTACTGCGCCGATTTGGTCTTGAACTGTTTCTTTAGTCAGCTTTGTATTTATGTATGCTTTTACTCCGATAGGACGTGTCTCACCATCCATCTACCTCTCTTTCCTTTATAAGTAGACCCTTCACCATCTCCAGAGGCATACGCATTACTTATCTTCTCTTTCTCTCTTTACTGTCCCGAACTGAACGGCAAGATGTCTTCTTCATCCTCTTCATCTTCTTCCTCTGTCAACCTGGTATGAACTCTCCACTGCCTTTCCCCTAAGCATCTCAATCGCTCTGATGTTGGGTAATCCCTTTTATCTCTGTTTAGCCAAAACGTCTCAGCCCTGGCCTAGAACGAGCGATTGAAATCATGCATTCAGACCAACCACTGTCACAGGCAGACCAAGATCTGATAAGAGCTCATGCTGAGGAACTCAGAGATCATGTCCCCGCTGTTGTCCAAGAATATTGGGACCTTACAGATGCTCACTATTTGGTCCGTAAGCGACCATCTTCTGAGAAAAATCCTCCACTTCCTTGTAAAGTTAAGACCGAAGTTGCCATGGAGGATTTGGAGGAGAAGAAGACCCGCCTCCTGACAGAACTTTGCAACCAAGCTGAGACTGGAGCCACCGCAGAGGACCCGAAGGAGAAAAGGCTCAGCCTTATGATAGAGCTGGGTCGCGTTGAGAGAGAAATCCAGCGTAGGCGAAATCAGTAGACGTATCGGTATTTTTATTCTAAGGGCGACTTGTACCATGTCGGCCATGTACTCTGTCATTTTCATCCAATAATGAACCAGTCAAAATGAATCCCAATGTTTTTTCTTCAGGCGACGTCATCTCTACATCAGATATGTAGACGAAAACCGATGAAAAATCGGCTATATTGTCTGGATATATTTTACTGCAAGTTATGCATCTACCCAAATGCTTGGATAGTACCTCTTCAGATATCGTCCGTTTAAAGCTCTTAGGAATTCCTCCCCTTCATTTGTTTCCAGAATATATGCATTTCCAGGGGCACATCAGCCGATTCTGTACGGCCCTTCCCAAGTAGGTGACCATTTACCGAATTTGGGATCTTTGGACCCTATCGGCAGCACCAACTTCCACACCAAATCTCCCTAAGAGAATTGTTTAACTTTGACCCTTTTGTCATACCATCTGGCCACCCTTTTCTTGTTTTCTTCTATACTAATCAGGGCTCTTAACCTTAAACCTGCCGAATCATCAAGTTCGTTCTTCATGAGGAAGGAATAGTCATCGGCCGTTAACTGATCTTGAAACGATATACGTCTTGACCCTATCCTTATCTCCCAAGGCAAGACTGCCTCATGACCATAAACCAGCTGATAAGGGGATATCTTAGTGGTTCCATGACAAGCCATCCTATAAGCCCATAAAGATTCAGCCAAAGACATATGCCACTTTTTGGGTTGTTCTTCTATCTTCCTCTTGATTAGTTTGATTATCCCTTTATTGGACGATTCTGCTTGTCCATTGGCTTGAGCATAGTATGGAGAAGAATTTAATAATTTAATCCCCATATCGGCGGCAAACTCTCCGAATTCTCCAGAAGTAAACATTGTTCCTTGGTCAGTTTTGATGGTTTGAGGAATACCAAATCAATAGATAATATGGCTTTTAACAAATTCAATCATATCGGCCGACGTCACGTTCCTTAAAGGAACTGCTTCAACCCACTTAGTAAAATAATCCGTGGCTACCAATATGAACTTATGCCCTTTGCTCGATGGAGGATGAATTTGTCCGATGAGATCTATTCCCCAACCTCTGAACGGCCACGGCTTAATTATTGGATTCATAGCCGATGCTGGCGCGCGTTGTACATTGCCAAACCTTTGACAGTCTTGGCATCCTTTGTAATACTTGAAACAATCCTCAATAATAGTTGGCCAATAATACCCATTGTTCCGGATGATCCATTTCATTTTGTGAGCCGATTGATGAGCTCCACATACGCCTTCATGGATTTCTCCCATCAGAACCTTTGCCTCTTCTGTTGGCATTTGAGAAGAACTCCATCAATCGTCCGGTAAAATAAATCATCCTCAAGCAACACATATTTTGTAGCTTGAAAATGTATTCGCCGATCCACTTTTTGGGATGGATTTTTCAAGTAATCGGCGATTTCCTTTTGCCAGTCATCGGCCGCGAGCTCCCTGAATCGGCCGATACCCGGAGGCATGTTGAGCCAGCCTGTTGGTCTCTTCAGTATAATTTCTGGGGATATGCTCAATTATTGCAGACTTGAACTCTTTTAAAAGTTGAAGGCAATCTTCATAATAAATCTTCAAGATATCATCCTTGCACTCAGATCGCCCCGTTAATTGATCCACAATGAGCATGGAATCTCCAAAAATTTCGACTGCATCAGCTTTGACTTCCCTTAATAATTGTATACCCTTCAGAATGGCTCGATATTCCGCCTGATTATTAGTTGCGGAAGCTTCTATCGGCAGAGAGAAATTATAACTTGCCCCCTGAGGCGACACAAGAACAATGCCGATTCCTGATCCGACCCCACACGAACGACCATCAAAATATAGAGTCCATGGAACCGGTTCAACGGCGGCAATTTCTGGTCCACAATGCTGAGCTACGAAATCGGCCATTACTTGACCTTTGATAGCTTTGGCCGATTCGTACCTTAAGTCGAATTCTGACAGAGCCAAGATCCATTTTCCAATTCGCCCTTTCAAAATCGGCAATGATAGCATATACTTCACCACATCATCGTTGCATACAACTATGCATTCTGCCGATAGCAAATAGTGCCAGAGCTTGGTACACGAGAAGTATGGACACAAGCACAGCCGCTCCAACGGGGAATATCTTGTTTCGGCGTCTAGGAGTCTTCTGCTGACGTAATATACCACTCGTTCTTTTCCTTCAAACTCCTGTACCAACGCCGATCCAATAGCCTGTTCATCAGCTGATAAATATAATTTGAACGGCTTACCAGGCTGTGGTGGGACCAACACCGGAGGTGAAACCAGATATTGCTTGATATCTTCCAATGCTTTGCGTTGTTCTTCTCCCCATATGAATTCCTGGTCGGGCTTTAATTTCAACAGAGGAGTAAAAGCCTGAATACGTCCTGACAGGTTGGATATGAATCTTCTGATAAATTGACCTTGCCGATGAGGGACTGTAGCTCAGTTTTATTTTGTGGGGCCACAACTTTGTTGATGGCGTCTATAGTCTTGCGGTTGACTTCTATCCTGCACTCATGAACCATGAATCCTAAGAATTGCCCAGCCGATACACCAAATGCACACTTGTTTGGGTTCATCTTCAACCCATGCTTCCTTGTACACTCCAGTACTTCTTGTAAATCAGCCAGATATTCTTGGTGACCTTTTGACTTGACCACGACGTCATCTATATAAATTTCCACCGATGTACCAATGAGCTTATGGAAGATGTAATTCATGGCCCGCTGATACGTAGCACCGGCGTTCTTCAACCCAAAAGTCATCACAACCCATTCGAATAAACCAAGATGACCAAGACACTTGAAAGCCGTTTTCGAGATATCTTCTTCGGCCATTAATATCTGATTGTACCCTGCATTCTCATCCATGAAACTTATGACTTTGTGTCCTGCGGCAGCATCTATCAAGATATCGGCCGTTGGCATCGTATATCCGTCCATTGGCGTAGCCTGATTTAAATTCCTGAAATCGATGCACACGCGCAACTTCCCATTCTTTTTGTATGCGGGCACAATATTAGAAATCCATTCGGCGTAGCGGCATTGCCGAATAAATCCTGCTTCAATTAACTTTGTAATTTCGGCCTTTATATCAGGTAGAATCTTGGGGTTACACCGTCGTGCAGGTTGCTGATATGGCCGATATCCTGATTTTATAGGTAACCGGTGTTCAACAATGGATCGGTCTAGACCTGGCATCTCATGATATTCCCAAGCAAAGCAATCCTTGAATTCTTTTAATAAATTTATCAGTTTACACTTATACTTAGGATCCAAATTAGCACTAATATACATCGGCCTTGATTTGCTGCTATCTCCCAAATCTACCATCTACAATAAATCGGCCGACATAAATCCATGCCCAAGCTTCCCGTCTTCTCGGACGAGCTGATCCATCTATTCTGAATCTTCAGAGCCGACTGCTTGGATCGGCTGTAGACCGAAATCGGACACTTTCAAGAAGTCAGTGTCCCAAGTCCTGCCAGATGTACATTTGACGTGTTCGCAGCTCCACTGTTGCGTGTCGGCCGCTGCAACGCTGTAGGCAGAATCGGCAGCGACTATCTCTGTGCTATCGCCGACCCATTGCATGAGGCATTGATGCATTGTAGATGGGACACAGCAGTTTGCATGTATCCAGTTGCGACCAAGCAGCATGTTGTAGGATCCCTTGCCATTAAGAACGAAAAAATTGGTAGGAAGGGTCTTACTGCCGATGGTGAGGTCGACGCAGAGCGCTCCACGGGCGGGAGACACGTTGCCTTCGAAATCCTTCAGCATCATGTCCGTCTTGGTGAGGTCTTCATCGCCCTTGCCTAGCTTGCGGAACATGGCATACGGCATGATGTTAACTGCGGCACCTCCATCTACTAGTAATCTGGTGACGGGTCGTCCGTCAACATAGCCTTTGAGAAACAACGCTTTAAGATGTTGCCGTTTTTCTTCTTCTGGTTTCTCAAAAGTAGCCGTCATCGGCTCTAACACCAGTTGTGCCATTCGTTCTTCCATTCTTGTTGCTTTGTCTTGATCGTCAGGCGCCATGAATTCCATCGGCAATATGAACACCATGTTGATTTCGGCTGCCGATTCTTGATTGTTTGCTTCCTGATTGTTTTTCTTTGGGCGCCACACCCGAGACTTAACATTCCTTTTCTCTGGCACCTGCCTCTGTTCTTCCTCTTGATGCTCCCACTGGCGTAGGCGTTGGATCCTCCGTTTCTGGGATCTGGATAGGCCATTGGGACACCACTTGGGATTTGTTGGTTTGGCCGATGATCTGGCGTATTCCCTATCTGGTTCCCTTCCTAGGGGGTCCTCGTCCGACACCCTGTCATCGGCCATCTCTTCCAGCCGATCGTGCACGCTGATCCTGCCCCCTAGTCCATCCTGTTGGTTGGTCCTGCCTTTTGACCGGTGGTACTGGTCAACTCTGCCCCCCAGCTGATCATGCACCGAAACGCGCTGTTCCTCTCGTCCGCGCCGATTTCTGCTGATCGGCTTTGATCCTCTATCCCTAGAGTGTGGCCTCGGGCGATCGTTGCAACTCAATCCATTACACTCCGGACAGTTATCAGCAGACGACAATCTGATGTCGTTCTCCCAGCAATGGAAGAAGAACGGACATTGCCAGTGATCTTCATGCCGGCGTATCATCTCGTTGTTGTATCTTGATTGTTTTTGCTGCTGCCGATATTTGCTGAGCAAGAACTGGGAGGTGATGGGTTTGCGTGGTCGTTCTGGCCCCCGCCTGTTCCTTTTGATTTCTTCCATCGTGATCTGCCTCCTGGGATCGACGGCGCCGCCCCTTCTTGCCGATTCTGACGTCAGCACCTTGGTTTGGCGTGAATTTCCTCCAGTGTCAACCATGTTGGCCGGGAAGGGATGCTGATCTATCTTCATCGGCTTTGCCGATTTAGCTGGGGTTTCAAATTTAAGCCTCCCCTGTTCGATAGCCGATTGTATCTGCTGACGGAAGACTTTGCATTCATTCGTATCATGAGAAGTGGCGTTGTGCCACTTGTAGTATTTCATCTTCTTGAGTTGATCGGCCGAAGGGATGGTGTGATGCTGAGATAGCTTAATCTGTCCTTCCTGGAGCAATAAATCGAAAATTTTATCGGCCTTTGATGTGTCAAAGCCGAATGTCTCTGGCTCTTTCTTTCCGAAAGGGCATGACATTGGTTTTTGCCTTTCACCCATTCTGCCAGGTCGATTTCCTCCTCCCCATCGGATTCAGACCCTTCTAGGTATGCCACCTTCTTTTGGAAATTCCTCCGCTGTTCAAACGGACGGACTTCCTGTCCTGACAATCGGTGAACGATCTGGCTTAGGCTTTCAAACTCTTGCGCAACATATCTTTCTTTGATTTGTGGCAGGAGGCCTTGGAAAGCGATATCGGCCAACTGTGCATCGGTCAGAGCAAGACTGTAGCGTTTGTTCCTGACTTCTCTGAACCTCTGTATATATCCTATTACTGGTTCATCGCTCCTCTGCCTGAGGCTGGTCAAATCCAAGAGCTTCATCTCGTGTACTCCTGCGTAGAAGTACTTGTGGAACTGCTTTTCCAAATCGGCCCACGTAACAATAGAATTTGGTGGCAAGGTGGTGAACCACTGGAAGGCCGATCCGGACAGAGACGATGAAAACAAATGCACCCTCAGAGCATCTTGTGTGGCAGCCTCCCCGCACTGGATGATGAATCGGTTGATGTGCTCTATAGTGGATGTATCATCCGTCCCCGAAAACTTGGTGAAATTGGGAACTTTGTAGCGGTGTAGGAACGGCAGCAAGTCATAGGCCGATGGGTATGGCGTCTTGTAGGTGTAAGTTTGCACTTTTGGCTTCAATCCAAACTGGTCCTGGATCACTTCTGCTATTCTTGCACGGCTGGGTGATGAATCGAAGCATGCGGCGAATTTTGCTGAGCAGCCGATAGTTGATGGCGAAGTGAATCCGCCGCCCCATCGTATGTCATCATTGGCGCCATGCCTCTGACTGCTTCTACAGCGCTTGCCCCCCTGCCAATTTCTGATGAGATCGGCTGATACTGAGGGACCGTCGGCCGGACGGCCGATTGGTGATAATGGCGACCCGCTAGGGTTTGATCCCGATCTTTCGATGAGAGGCGTGGATAACTCGATTGGTCGATGGAGGCGACGTTCACGGCCCGACTACAGCCTTCCAAGCTGCGCCTTAGCAACCGATACACCCCGTCCAATGGCTGTCGCGATCTTGTGGAGCGCGACACCCGGCCACTAGGGCACTCGTCCTGCAAGCAATCGAAGAACTAGCAAGAACAAGTATGACAAGTACTGAATTTACTAGATGTAAATGAAGGTTTCACACGCAATCTCAATAATGGTGGGGTTCCGAAGACAAGAAGGACTCTGTATTAATTTTACGATTGCAGTCGACTCGTAATAGATATGGATATGAGGCCGGATCCGTTTGAAAGAAGACTTCATAAGCTTTCCACGACGTACTTGAACGCCCCAATCCGAGTTTATATGCGACCGTGGTGTCCGTCACAAGTTGGTACTGTTCTGCAGTCCGAATCCAGCCTGCGCGAATCCGTTTCCCTTTCGGTCGCCTCCTTGGTTCCCAAGCAAAACAAGAGTACACGGGTCTCCATGGTCTAAACATGATGTACATGAGCTTAGATTTGAACTCACCTGATGATTAAGTTGATGCGCACAAGCACGAGTAATAGGACCAGCAATAGGTACTTGTGTCGGAGTGGATGTATCGTTGGTGTTGATGTCCTCATCATCCTCCCCTTCTTGCATTTGAGTCGTCCTCGACTCAAGCTCATCTTCCTCTCCCAAATATGGCTTCAAATCTGCAATGTTAAATGTGGGACTAACCCCAAAATCCACAGGCAGATCGAGCTTATATGCATTATCATTGACTTTCTCTAACACTTTAAATGGTCCATCAGCCCGAGGTAGCAATTTAGATTTTCTCAATTCAGGAAACCTTTCCTTTCTCAAATGCAGCCAAACTAAATCTCCAGGTTCAAACTTTAGTTCCTTCCTACCTTTATCACCAGCAATCTTGTATTTAGCATTCATGCGCTCTATGTTTTCTTTAGTTGTATCATGCAGTTTTAACATCAATTCGGCACGCTTAGTAGCATCAACATTCGTTTTTTCAGAAAATGGCAAAGGCATTAAATCAATAGGAGCACGAGGCAAGAAACCATATACAATCTGAAATGGGCACATCTTTGTAGTAGAATGCAGCGATCGATTATAAGCGAATTCAATATGAGGCAAACAATCTTCCCACATCTTAATATTCTTCTTTAAAACAGCCCTTAACATAGTAGACAAAGTCCTATTAACCACTTCAGTTTGACCATCAGTTTGCGGATGACATGTAGTAGAAAACAACAATTTAGTTCCCAATTTAGCCCATAAAGTCTTCCAAAAATAACTAAGAAATTTAGCATCACGATCAGAAACAATTGTGTTGGGCACACCATGCAAACGAACAATTTCCCGAAAGAACAAATCAGCAATGTGAGAAGCATCATCAGTTTTATGACATGGTATGAAATGGGCCATCTTAGAAAATCTATCAATAACCACAAACACACTATCACGTCCCTTCCTAGTCCTAGGCAATCCTAACACAAAATCCATAGAAATATCTTCCCAAGGAGCACTAGGAACAGGTAGAGGCAAATACAAACCGTGTGGATTCAATCGTGATTTAGCCTTTTGACATGTCGTGCAGTGAGCAACAAATCTCTCCACATCTCTTCTCATCTTTGGCCAAAAGAAATGACCAGCATGTATATCTTCCGTTTTCTTTGCTCCAAAATGCCCCATTAAGCCACCTCGATGCGCTTCCTGCAACAATAACAAGCGAACGGAGCTAGCTGGAATGCATAGCTTGTTAGCTCTAAAGATAAACCCATCACTAACGATGAATTTGTTCCATCCCTTCCCCTCTTTACAATGCAGCAACACATCTTTAAAATCAGCATCATTAACATATTGATCTTTAATCATTTCCAATCCAAATATTTTTTAATCAAGTTGGTTCAGCAAGGTGTATCTCCTAGACAATGCATCAGCAATTATATTCTCTTTCCCTTTCTTGTGCTTAATAACATAAGGAAAAGATTCAATAAATTCAACCCACTTAGCATGTCTACGGTTCAATTTTCCTTGACTACGAATATGTTTTAAAGATTCGTGATCTGAATGAATAACAAACTCTTTAGGCCATAGATAATGCTGTCATGTTTCTAATGTGCGAACAAGAGCATACAATTCCTTATCATAAGTAGAATAATTCAGAACAGGCCCGCTCAATTTTTCACTGAAATAAGCAACAGGTTTGCCTTCTTGTAACAAAACACCACCCAAACCAATGCCACTAGCATCACATTCAAGCTCAAAGGTTTTATTAAAATCAGGGAGTTGGAGGAGAGGTGCATGTGTCAACTTATCTTTCAGCGTGTTGAAGGAGTTCTCTTGTGTTTTACCCCAACTAAAAGGCACTCCCTTCTTTGTAAGCTCATTCAAAGGCGCGGCAATGGTGCTGAAGTCCTTCACAAAACGACGATAGAAACCAGCAAGTCCTAGGAAACTCCGCACTTGCGTGATAGCCTTCGGTATAGGCCATCCCTGTATAGCTTCCACCTTGGCTTGATCAACCTCTATTCCCTGTGGAGTCACGACATAGCCAAGAAAAGACACTCGATCGGTGCAAAAGGTGCACTTCTCAAGGTTACCAAATAAACGTGCATCTCGTAAAGCATTAAAAACAGCACGTAAGTGATCAAGATGTTCATCGAAAGATTTGCTGTAAATCAATATATCATCAAAGTAGACAACAACAAATTTTCCAATGAAAGCACGCAGAACCTCGTTCATTAATCTCATGAAAGTACTAGGTGCATTAGTTAACCCAAAAGGCATGACTAACCACTCATATAACCCGAACTTAGTTTTGAAAGCAGTTTTCCATTCATCTCCCAATTTCATACGAATCTGGTGGTACCCACTACGCAAATCAACTTTGGAAAACACAACAGCACCACTCAATTCATCAAGCATATCATCCAAACGTGGGATAGGGTGTTGATATCGAATTGTGATATTATTAATAGCCCTACAATCAATACACATACGCCATGTTCCATCCTTTTTAGGCACTAAAATAAACGGAACAGCACAAGGACTAAGAGACTCACGCATATAACCTTTGTCGAGTAGTTCTTGCACTTGTCGCTGAATTTCTTTAGTTTCTTCCGGATTTGTCCTGTATGGCGCACGGTTTGGCAACGATGCACCAGGAATAAGGTCAATTTGGTGCTCAATCCCTCGTATTGGTGGCAGCCCCGCTGGTATCTCACTTGTAAACACATCAGAATACTCCTGCAAAAGGTTAGCAACAGCCGGGGGCAAAGAATGCTGCATATCGTGAACTGAAATCAAAGCATCCTTGCACACCAAAGCATAGGCAACAGAAGTGGAAGCAATCAATTCATTAATTCAGACTTAGTAGCAAGCAAGCAATGTCCTTTCAATCTTATCTCATCTTCCCTGCTACTAACAGATTTGGCATTCTTATCGATCTCAGTTTTAGTTCTCTTAGCTTTAGCAACATCATCACGCACAATAGATTCAGGTGACATAGGAAGCAAAACGATTTTCTTATCATGATGTATAAGAGAATATTGATTTGATCTACCATGATGCATGCTATCGGTATCAAATTGCCATGGTCTACCTAGCAGAATATGACAAGCTTCCATAAGCACAACATCGCATTCAACAACATCATGATATGAACAAATAGCGAAATTAATTCGTACCAATCTCGTTACCTTGACCTTACCACTATTGTTGAGCCACCGAATGTGATAGGGATGTGGGTGCGGTTTTGTTGTAAGTGCAAGCTTCTCGACCATATCGCTGCTAGCCAAGTTGTTGTAGGTACCTCCATCAATTATCAAACGGCACGAACGCTCTTTAATAACACACTTTGTTTGGAACAGTGTATGCCGTTGATTTTGCTCCGCCTTTTCCATTTGTGCACTAAGTACACGCTGCACAATGAGGCTCTCATAATGATCTGCATCCTCTGCACCAATCTGCTCTTCTGGTTGTTCCTCAGTACCTGCATGGTCGGCAGCAAGCAAAGCAAGTGTATCTTCATCAAAATCACTAGCAGAGGAATACCCACCATCTCCTTTGACCACCAAAACGCGCTTGTTAGGGCAGTCACGTTGCACGTGTCCAAAGCCCTTGCATCGATGGCACTGAACATCTCTTGTCCTTCCCGTGGAGGCGACCGAAGATGCACTCGTGGCTGGTTTCTGGACAGTCGTGGTTGCTGAATTTGTTGGGGGAGCACGTGTCTTATCGTTGGATGGAGCGGGTATGGTCGACTGACTCGGAAATATAGAAGGTGCAGGAGCTTGTCCGGTCAATGAGGTAGATGTGCGTGGCTGCCATGATGAAGGTTTTCCTGCAGAAATATTAGTTCTTGTACTAGCACGTCATCCCAGTACTTCCCTTACAAATGGGTTACGTTAGTATAATCTTTATAAGTAAGAATGTCCTGAATTTCTCGGTTCAAACCTCCTAAAAATCTAGCTATAGCAGGTTCCTCATCCTCCACTAAATTACAACGCAACACACCCATTTGTAATTCCTGATAGTATTCTTCTACACTTTTATTACCTTGTCTCAATTGTTGCAATCTATGTAACAGATCACGCGCATAGTAAGAAGGAACAAATCTAGCCCGCATGACCCGTTTCAAAGCATCCTAGGTTTGTGGAATATTATTAGGATTTTTCTTAGCATGTTCTATCCACCAAACAGAGGCAAAATCAGTAAATTCACTAGTAGCAGCCCTAACACGTATATTCTCAGAAAATTCATGACATGCAAACTTTTGATCAACAGCAATTTCCCAAGTAATGTATGCATCAGGATCGTATTTTCCATCGAAAGAAGGTATCTTAAATTTTATTTTACTGAAAGCATCATCATTATTATGTACCTCACGTCGTCGATGTCCACCCATACCTCTCCGATTAGTTCGCAGTCGTCGGCGACTAGGAGCATCTTGGTCATCTAGTTCAGTATCAGCGACATAATCATCCCAATTATCCTCGACACGCTCATCCTTCTTGTTTTCTCTCTCATGCCCATTTGCAGTTCTGGCATGCATCTCATCAAAACGCCTCAAAAGAGCAGCAAGGCTTTGGTCAATATGAGCGACTGACGTCTCCAGCCTTGTAAGCTTGGTGTTGGTGGCAAGCTGCGTGGCCTCCAACTACCCAATCTTATCATTTGACACCAGCATATCTTCAGCAAGCCCATCTACATGCCTCCTCATCTTATTATCAAAATGTTGTATGATTCCCTTTGTACGAGGACAGTGACCTAAACTCCCATCACCCTCTGATCCTGTCATGGTTAGATGAACAAAGGAAACACGAAAATAGGTGAAGAAATAAGATCCTACAACTAATGGGATGTAGCTACTGCAAGGCGCTCACTCTCAACCTGTTACACAAGCTCTTACCAATTCTTACCTTGCTCAACAGGAGGGGACGGCAACCAACAAGTCTGCAACCGTGGGATGAAGTGTATCGGTGCCGCAACAACAGGACCTGTCAAGCTGTAGTCGGATATGTGGAGCTATAGGTGGGCTGAAGCAAGGATGAACTAGCACCACGTTAGTTACAAAAGCAAGCTGAAGAATCGTTCAACGGCGGCACTATGCTGGTCCTAGCCTAGACCGTGCTAGAGACGCGAGCCTGGACACAAATGAAGTCACGAGACAGACCCTTTTTCTTCCCTTCTTTTTCTTCTTCTTCTTCTTCTTTTTTTCTTTTTTTTTCTTTTTCTTTCTTTCTTTCTTTTTTTTTCTTTTTTTTTCAGGGGATCCTCAAAACTGATTATATAACCTAAAAGACTTCAAAAGAGCCACACAGCACACAAACTTTTCCTGAAAGGGTAGGGGTATTCCGGTAAAAAAAAGACTATATGTAAGCCGAGACTATATGTATTCGTGCAAAGTTGCGGTTTGAGTAAGCCGAGACTACTTCTGCCTTTCTGGAGCGCTACAAAATATGCAGTACAAGTGCGAATAGCAATGGAATTTTATAACACAGCGCAATAACCAATTCGGACTCGGAAACCGATCCCTACTCGAATCACAGCACCGCGTGCGATTCGGTCACAAACCAACACAGAATCTAACTCGGACTTGAACACGAATATGGACTCAGATTCCGCCAACATGGAGTATGTATGGTAGCGCACGGTTGTGACTAGAACGTCACAAGAACTCGTGTTGGCGCTAAAATCGGTCGGATAGGAATCGGCCGATGGGTCTTCAGCGTCGGACACACGACCCGGAAGAATCTGCTTAGCTCCTGTTCGGGTTATCGCCCTGGTGCGGTTCGCGCGGCGTGCCAATCAATCTGACCTGTTGATTGACAAGGAAATAGAGTATTAAATTCCAGGCGCGTCGATCGGCTGGATTTCCGATCTGTCCTGAGGAGCGCGTCGGCGGCAAATCGGCCGATTTGCTGTAGAGATGATCGGCTATGGGTCAGCCGATGATCGTATAGCAATTGTAAAGAGAACTGCTAGAGCAATCTAAACAATTACTATAGAAGCAACACTTGAAACAGATCTAATCGGCTGTATAGCGATGAATCGAAGGAGAACAATGACGAAGCCAATTACTCTAATCTCAAGCTGGATAACTGGTGATAATACTAGAATAACAGGTAAAACTTGCAATTCTAGTAAATATCGATAACTTGTGAATAAATCCAAATGAAACCACAGCGATGCGCCCGTAGTTAAAGCTCGGATATTACTCGATAAGCGGAACCTACCAATTGGCCGGAGATCAAGTTGATGCAGCCCTGCCAATCCGTACGAACTCGTGGAAGAAGAAAATATTAGCGAAGTCGCCGACTTGAAAGTAAAGTACTGGTAAAAAGTAGAAGTATTTTGTTGATTGATGTGTTGATTTTTCGCAAAGCCCTAGCGACTCCTATTTATACCCTGAAACTAGGACTCCTGGTCGATTACGACTTGTTACAACCTTATTTAAAAAACAGGAAAACTACTATATCTATAATAACTTTTAAAAAGGAAACGGACTCCCGCAGAATCTTCCGCCGTCGTTTCCTAATCCAATCAGGACCTCTTCAATTGCTTCCCGACCGACTTAGCATGCCTTGTTGACCAGCCTTTGACCAGGATCTTCTGGAATAATCCCATCGTGTTGGCATAGGCTGCGCCACCAATCGGCCGATTTTCAACTGTTACCTCAATCGGCCGATTCCTTACTGTAGCTTTCAGATCTGCTTCATCGGCCAATCTTCTCCTCCTGACGCCGATTCAATACGTGTCAAAATCTGGCGTCAACACATGCCCCCAGTTTCGGAGTAAAATATAACTTTTCCTTCGAAACTCTTTTCTCTAATCCTTCTCTCTAAACTTCCCAATTGTGACAAGAGTAAACCTCAGAGTCAATTGTGTTACCTTTTCCTCTGCATCTAACCCTTTCTCTAGAATCAACTCCATGACATGGAATCCGGTAACAGGATAAACATCATGTTGGCGTGTAGACTCAAACTTGACCATCTCCCCTGGCAGCTTTACATTTACTGATGCCTTTACTCCGATAGTACACATCTTGCCGACCCTTTGTCTCTTCCTTTCTACAAATACGACTCTTCGTACTATTTCGAAAAATGCTCATCTTGTTCGTCTTCTTTTCCTTCTGAATCCCGACCTTCGCCGTCTTTGGTCAAACATTAAAATGTCTTCTCGATCCTCCTCTTCTGTTAACCAGGTATTAATTTTCTCTCCATCCCTTCCTGAGATATCTTACTTTGTTCCAACATGTTCGTCTGTTCTTTCTTTCAGCCGAACCATCTTAAACCTGGCTTGGAAAGAGCGATCGAAATCGTACATTCAGACAAACCATTATCGCAAGCTGATATAGATCTGATAAAAGCTCATTCTGAAGAACTCAAAAATCATGCTCCTGCTAATATCCGACCAATCTTGGATTATATGGATCTCGTCTGCTTTGAACAAATGCCAACCTCTGACGAGAGTTCTTTATCTTCACATCGACATGCCGAAGCTAAAACTGAAGTCGCCATGAAAGATTTGGAAGAGGAGAAGGCCCGCCTGCTGAAAGAACTCTGCAACCAAGCTGAAACTGAAGCCACTGCAGAGGACTTGAAAAATGAAAGGCTCACCCTCATGATAAGACTAGGTCGCGTCGAAAGAGAAATCCAACGTAGGCGTAATCAGTAGTACTTTTTATTCTAAGGGCGACTTATATCATGTTGGCCATGTAATCTGTGATTTCCATTCAATAATGAATCCCAATGTTTCCTTCACCAGATGTGTAGCCAGAAAACCGACGAGGAATCGGCCATTTTACCCTGATATATCCTGCTGTAAGTTATGCATCTACCCAAATGCTTGGATAGTACCTCTTCAGATATCGTCCATTTAGAGCTCTTGGGAATTCCTCCCCTTCTATTGTCTCCAGAATGTATGCATTTCCAGGAGCACATCGGCCGATTCTATACGGCCCTTCCCAAGTGGGTGACCATTTACCGAATTTGGGATCCTTAGATCCTATCGGCAGCACCAGCTTCCATACCAGATCTCCCTGAGAGAACTGTTTGACTTTGACCTTTTTGTCATACCATCTGGCCACCCTTTTCTTGTTCTCTTCTATGCTAATCAGGGCTCTTAACCGCAAACCCGCCGAATCCTCAAGTTCATCTTTCATGAGAAAGGAATAGTCATCGGCCGTTAACTGATCCTGTAGCGATATGCGTCTTGACCCTGTCCTTATCTCCCATGGTAAGACCGCTTCATGACCATAAACCAAATGATAAGGGGATATTTTAGTGGCCCCATGACAAGCCATCCTGTACGCCCATAAAGATTCAGCCAAAGACATATGCCACTTCTTGGGTTGCTCTTCTATCTTCCTCTTGATTAGCTTGATTATCCCCTTGTTAGACGATTCTGCTTGGCCATTGGCTTGAGCATAGTATGGAGAAAAATTTAATAATTTAATTCCCATATCGACGACGAACTCTCCGAATTCTCCAGAAGTGAACATTGTCCCTTGATCAGTTGTGATGGTTTGAGGAATACCAAATCGATATATAATATGGCTTTTAACAAACTCAATCATATCGGCCGATGTCACGTTCCTTAAAGGAACTGCCTCCACCCACTTGGTAAAATAATCTGTAGCCACTAATATGAACTTATGCCCTTTGCTAGATGGAGGATAAATCTGTCCGATGAGATCTATTCCCCAACCTCTGAACAGCCACGGCTTAATTATTGGATTCATAGCCGATGCTGGTGCGCGCTGCACATTGCCAAACCTTTGACAGTCTTGGCATCCTTTGTAATACTTGAAACAATCTTCAAGGATGGTTGGCCAGTAATATCCATTGTTCCTGATCATCCATTTCATTTTGTGAGCCGATTGATGAGCCCCACACACGCCTTCATGGATCTCTCCCATCAGAACTTTTGCCTCTTCTGTTCCCAGGCATTTGAGAAGAACTCCATCAATCGTCCGATAAAATAAATCATCTTCAAGCAACACATACTTTGTAGCCTGAAAACGTGTTCGCCGATCTACCTTTTGGGATGGATTTTCCAAGTAATCGGCGATCTCCTTTCACCAGTCATCGGCCGCGAGTTCTAGTGTCATCGTTCCCTGAATCGGCCGATACCCAGAAGCATGCTGAGCCAGTCTGTTGGCTTCTTCATTATAATTCCTGGGGATATGCTCAATTATTGCAGATTTGAATTCTTTCAAAAGTTGAAGACAATCCTCATAATAAATCCTCAAGATGTCATCCTTGCACTCAGGTCGTCCTGTTAACTGATCCACAATGAGCATGGAATCCCCAAAGATTTCGACTGCATCAGCTCTGACTTCCCTTAATAACTGGATGCCTTTCAGAACAGCTCGATATTCCGCCTGGTTATTAGTTGCAGAGGCTTCTATCGGCAGAGAGAAATCATAAGTTGCCCCCCGAGGCGACACAAGAACAATGCCGATTCCTGATCCGACCCCACACGAAGAACCATCAAAATATAGAGTCCATGGAACCAGCTCAACGGTGGCAATTTCTGGTCCACAATGTTGAACTACGAAATCGGCCATCACTTGACCTTTGATGGCTTTGGCCGATTCGTACCTTAGATCGAATTCTGATAAAGCCAGGATCCATTTTCCAATCCGCCCCTTCAAAATCGGCAATGATAGCATATACTTCACCACATCATCCTTGCACACGACTATGCATTCTGCCGATAGCAAATAGTGCCTGAGCTTAGTACATGAAAAGTACAAGCACAAGCATAATCGCTCCACCGAAGAATATCTTGTTTCGGCGTCTAAAAGTCTTCTGCTGACGTAGTATACCACTCGTTCTTTCCCTTCAAACTCCTGTACCAACGCCGATCCAATAGCCTGCTCGTCAGCCGATAAATATAACTTGAACGGCTTACCAGGCTGTGGCGGGGCTAACACCGGAGGTGAAACCAGATACTGCTTGATATTATCCAGTGCCTTGCGTTGTTCTTCTCCCGATGTGAATTCTTGGTCGGGCTTTAATTTCAATAGAGGGGTAAAAGCCTGAATACGTCCCGATAGATTGGATATGAATCTTCTGATGAAATTGACCTTGCCGATGAGGGACTGCAGTTCAGTTTTATTTTGTGGGGCCACTACTATGTTGATGGCGTCTATAGTCTTGCGGCTGACTTCTAACCCACGCTCATGGACCATAAATCCCAAGAATTGTCCGGCCGATACACCAAACGCACACTTGTGTGGGTTCATCTTCAGCCCATGTTTCCTTGTGCACTCCAGCACTTCCTGTAAATCGGCCAGATGATCCTGGTGACCTTTTGACTTGTCCACGACGTCATCTATATAAATTTCCACTGATGAACCAATGAGCTTGTGGAAGATGTAGTTCATGGCCCGTTGATATGTAGCGCCGGCGTTTTTCAAGCCGAAAGTCATAACCACCCACTCAAATAAACCAAGATGGCCTGGGCACCTAAAAGCCGTTTTCGAAATATCTTCTTCGGCCATTAATATCTGATTGTATCCGGCATTCCCATCCATGAAGCTTATGACTTTGTGGCCTGCGGCAGCATCCACCAAGATATCGGCCGTTGGCATCGGATATCCATCCATCGGCGTAGCCTGATTTAAGTTCCTAAAATCGATGCACACACGCAATTTACCATTCTTTTTGTATACAGGCACAATGTTAGAAATCCATTCGGCGTAGCGACACTGCCGAATAAATCCTGCCTCAATCAATTTTGTAATCTCGGCCTTTATGTCAGGTAGAATCTTGGGGTTACACCGCCGTGCAGGTTGCTGATACGGCCGATATCCTGATTTTATAGGTAACCGGTGCTCAACAATAGACCGGTCTAGTCCTGGCATCTCGTGGTATTCCCAAGCAAAGCAATCCCTGAACTCTTTCAATAATCTTATCAATTTGCATTTGTACTCAGAACTCAAATTGGCACTAATGTACGTCGGCCTTGATTTGCTGCTATCTCCCAAATCTACCATCTCTAATAAATCGGCCGACGTGAACCCGTGCCCCAGCTTCCCATCTTCTCGGACGAGCTGATCCATTTATTCTGAATCTTCAGAGCCGACTGCTTGGATCGGCTGTAGACCGAAATCGGACACTTTCAGGAAGTCAGTGTCCCAAGTCCTGCCAGATATACACTTGACGTGCTCGCAGCTCCACTGTTGTGTGTCGGCCGCTACAACGCTGTAGATGGAATCGGCAGCGACTATCTCTGTACTGTCGCCGACCCATTGCACAAGGCATTGATGCATAGTAGATGGGACACAACAATTTGCGTGTATCCAGTCGCGACCAAGCAGCATATTATAGGACCCCTTGCCATTAATGACGAAGAAAGTAGTAGGGAGGGTCTTACTACCGATGGTGAGGTCGACGCAGAATGCTCCGCGGGCGGGTGACACGTTGCCTTCGAAATCCTTCAGCATCATGTCCGTCTTGGTGAGGTCGTCGTCGCCCTTGCCCAGCTTGCGGAACATGGCATACGGCATGATGTTGACTGCCGCGCCTCCATTTACCAGCAATCTGGTGACGGGTCTTCCGTTGACATACCCTTTGAGAAACAGCGCCTTAAGATGTTGTCATTTTTCCTCTTCCGGTTTCTCAAACGTAGCCGTCATCGGCTCTTATACCAGCTGTGCCATTTGCTCTTCCTCTGTTTTTGTCACTTTCTCCCGATCGCTTGGCGCCATGAACTCCATCGGCAGTATGAAAACCATATCAATCTCGGCTGCCGATTCTTGGTTGTTTGCTTTCTGATCGTTCTTCTTTGGGCGCCAAATTCAAGATTTCACATTCCTTCTCTCTGGCACCTGTCTCTGTTCTTCTTCTTGATGTTCCCACTGGCGTAGGCGTTGGATCCTTCGCTTCTGGGATCTGGATAGGCCGTCAGGACACCACCTGGGATTCACTGGTTTGGCCGATGATCTGGTGTGTTCCCACTTTGGTTCCTTCCCTAGGGGATCTTCGTCTGATACCCTATCATCGGCCATCTCTTCCAGCCGATCGTGTGCGCTGATCCTGCCCCACAGTCTATCTTGCTGGCCGATCTTGCTTTTTGACCTGCTGTACTGGTCAACTCTGCCCCCAGCCGATTATGCACCGAAACGCGCCATTCTTCGCGCCGATTTCTGTTGATCGGCTCTGATCCTCTGTCCCTAGAGTGTGGCCTCGGGCGATCGTTGCGGCTTGGTCCGTTACACTCCGGACAGTTATCGGCAGATGGCAACCTGATATCGTTTTCCCAGCAGTGGATGAAGAACGGACACTGCCAGTGATCTTCATGCCGGCGTATCATCTCTTCCTGGTGTTGTGCTTGTTTTTGCTGCTGCCGATATTTACTGAGTAGAAATCGGGAGGTGACAGGCCTGTGTGGTCGTTCTGGCCTTCGCCTATTCCTTCTGATTTCTTCCGTCGTGATCTGCCTCCTGGGGTCGACAGCGCCACCTGTTCTCGCCGATTCTGACGTCAGCACCTTGGTTTGACTTGAGGTTCCTCCAGCGTTAACTGCGTTGGCCGGGAAGGGATGCTGATCTATCTTCATCGGCTTTGCCGATTGGCTTGGAGTTTCAAACTTGAGCCGCCCCTGCTCGATGGCCGATTGTATCTGCTGGCGGAAGACTTTACACTCATTTGTGTCATGAGAAGTAGCGTTGTGCCACTTGCAGTATTTTATCTTCTTAAGTTGATCGGCCGTAGGGATGGTGTGATGTTGCGACAGCTTAATCTGTCCCTCCTGAAGCAGTAGATCAAAAATTTTATCGGCCTTTGACGTGTCAAAGCCGAATGTCTCTGGCTCCTTCTTGCCAAAGGGGCAGGATATCGGTTTTTTCCCTTTTACCCATTCTGCCAGCCCGATTTCTTCCTCCGCGTCAGATTCAGATCCCTCCAAGTATGCCACCTTCTTCTGGAAGCTCCTCCGCTGCTCAAACGGTCGGACCTCCTGCCCTGACAATCGGTGGATGATTTGACTCAGGCTCTCAAACTCTTGGGCAGCATATCTCTCTCTGATTTGCGGTAAGAGGCCCTGGAAAGCGATATCGGCCAACTGTGCATCGGTCAGAACCAGACTGTAGCACTTGTTCTTGATTTCTCTGAACCTCTGTATATACCCTGTCACTGGTTCATCGTTCCTCTGTCTGAGGCTGGTTAAATCTGAGATCTTCATCTCGTGTACCCCTGCGTAGAAGTACTTGTGGAGTTGTTTCTCCAGATCGGCCCATGTGACGATAGAATTTGGCGGTAAAGTGGTGAACCACTGGAAGGCCGATCCGGACAGAGATGATGAAAATAATCGCACCCTCAGAGCATCTTGCGTGGCAGCTTCTCCGCACTGGATGATGAATCTATTAACGTGTTCCACAGTGGATGTGTCGTCCGTCCCTGAGAACTTGGTGAAATCAGGAACTTTGTAGCGGTGTGGGAACGGCAGCAAGTCATAGGCCGGTGGATACGACGTCTTGTAAGTATAAGTTTGAACTTTCGGCTTCAGTCCAAACTGATCTTGGATTACTTCTGCTATTCTTGCCGTCCAGTCCACCTGCTGCTGATGAACAGTTGTTCGCGGCACGGGCATATGCTGAAGGGCTGGTACGGCTGGGTGATGAATCGGCGAATTTTGCTGAGCAGCCGATGGCTGATGGCGAAACGAGTCCGCACCCCCTTCGTACGTCACTGCTGGCGCCGTGCCTCTGAATGTTTCCACAGTGTTTGCCCCCCTGCTGATTTCTGGTAAAATCGGTTGGTACTGGGAGACCGTCGGCCGGGCGGCCGATTGGTATGGCACCTGAAACGGATAAGTGCCATGCCCGTTCGCTGGCTCGGGAAAATACGCCGTGGCTAACGTCCCCCAAGGCGCTAAGCTCGTAGGTAGTGTTTGCACAGAAGCCATCTGAACGGGTTGAAACGGCGCTCGCAATGGGAGACATGGTGCACCGCTGTATCTTGGAGACGCCGGAAGTGGTGGAGAGCTGTATCCCTCGCGCTACGTCAATATCGGCTGAGAAGCCGATTGGGATGTGTACGGTAAGTTTCTGGCCGGCAGAGTAGTTGGAGGGGCATATGCCGGTCCCTGATAACCTTGAACGGCTCCGCTGGCCAGAGAGTTGACGACGGCGTTGTACACCGTGTTGCTCATCACCGAGGATTGGTCAATGAATGCTTGATACTCGGACTGTTGAATCATCTCTGACATCTTGCCTGAGTCTTCAGCAATGGTGATGTGGCGAGGTGCTGGAATAGGAGCCTTCTTAACTGCTTCCCCGCTTCTGCTACGACTGAACGACTGGAGGTACATCTTCTTGTAATCTTCCAGATGTTTGGCCAATTCCTCCCTCTGGTCGTCCTTGAGATCAGCTTCTGTGACCCCAATGATGTTGCTGTCAGAGATTTCCGCGTTGTTCGACATATCAGATCTTGGATGCGTCCCACCAGGCGTGCCAAAAGTGTGTTGGCACTAAAATCGGCCGGATAGGAATCGGCCGATGGGTCTTCAGCGTCGGACACACGACCCGGGAGAATCTGCTTAGCTCCTGTTCGGGTTATCGCCCTGGTGCGGTTCGCGCGGCGTGCCAGTCAATCTGACCTGTTGATTGACAAGGAAATAGAGTATTAAATTCCAGGCGCGTCGATCGGCTGGATTTCCGATCTGTCCTGAGGAGCGCGTCGGCGGCAAATCGGCCGATTTGCTGTAGAGATGATCGGCTATGGGTCAGCCGATGATCGTATAGCAATTGTAAAGAGAACTGCTAGAGCAATCTAAACAATTACTATAGAAGCAACACTTGAAACAGATCTAATCAGCTGTATAGCGATGAATCGAAGGAGAACAATGACGAAGCCGATTACTCTGATCTCAAGCTGGATAACTGGTGATAATACTAGAATAACAGGTAAAACTTGCAATTCTAGTAAATATCGATAACTTGTGAATAAATCCAAACGAAACCACAGCGATGTGCCCGTAGTTAAAGCTCGGATATTACTCGATAAGCGGAACCTACCAATTGGCCGGAGATCAGGTTGATGCAGCCCTGCCAATCCGTACGAACTCGTGGAAGAAGAAAATATTGGCGAAGTCGCCGACTTGAAAGTAAAGTACTGGTAAAAAGTAGAAGTATTTTGTTGATTGATGTGTTGATTTTTCGCAAAGCCCTAGCGACTCCTATTTATAACCTGAAACTAAGACGCCTGGTCGATTACGACTTGTTACAACCTTATTTAAAAAACAGGAAAACTACTATATCTATAATAACTTTTAAAAAGGAAACGGACCCCCGCAGAATCTTCCGCCGCCATTTCCTAATCCAATCAGGACCTCTTCAATTGCTTCCCGACCGACTTAGCATGCCTTGTTGACCAGCTTTTGACCAGGATCTTCTGGAATAATCCCATCCTGTTGGCATAGGCTGCGCCACCAATCGGCCGATTTTCAACTGTTACCTCAATCGGCCGATTCCTTACTGTAGCTTTCAGATCTGCTTCATCGGCCAATCTTCTCCTCCTGACGCCGATTCAATACGTGTCAAAATCTGGCGTCAACAACTCGAAACTCTAATGGACTAAAACTAAGACCAGCAACTCGACGCAACCGATGCAACCGAAAGTTCAACAAGCCCTAACTAAGCAGTGCTAGCAAAGGCTCAAACGAGTTTATAGGACTGAAGGTAAACTAATCTACTATTTCTTTTGGCTTTTCTGGACTATAGGAAAAATAAAACAGCGAAGAATTAGAAGTCTCTCACCGATAAACCTTGCTCTGATTACCAACTAATGGCGACCCGCTAGGGTTTGATCCCGATCTTTCGATGAGAGGCGTGGATAACTCGATTGGTCGATGGAGGCGACGTTCACGGCCCGACTACAGCCTTCCAAGCTGCGCCTTAGCAACCGATACACCCCCTCCAATGGCTGTCGCGATCTTGTGGAGCGCAGCACCCGGCCACTAGGGCACTCGTCCTGCAAGCAATCGAAGAACTAGCAAGAACAAGTATGACAAGTACTAAATTTACTAGATGTAAATGAAGGTTTCACACGCAATCTCAATAATGGTGGGGTTCCGAAGACAAGAAGACGGGCGGCTGATCCAGCACACGCGCTTGCAAGCAAGTAGCGAAGGCTAAACTTGATCTAAACAAAACCCAAGCATCCTTGGTGGTGGCTAAGGGGTATAAGTACGTGGGAGGACGACCACAGGGGTGCTGGGGTCGTACTCCAACCCTAGGACGCGTCCGTAATGGACTCAACTTGATACACGACCCATTGGGCCAAAACTGGGTGACGCAGCACCATGTGCAGACAAGGACTCTGTATTAATTTTACGATTGCAGCCGACTAGTAATAGATATGGATATGAGGCCGGATCCGTTTGAAAGAAGACTTCATAAGCTTTCCACGACGTACTTGAACGCCCCAATCCGAGTTTATATGCGACCGTGGTGTCCGTCACAAGTTGGTACTGTTCTGCAGTCTGAATCCAGCCTGCGCGAATCCGTTTCCCTTTCGGTCACCTCCTTGCTTCCTAAGCAAAACAAGAGTACACGGGTCTCCATGGTCTAAACATGATGTACATGAGCTTAGATTTGAACTCACCTGATGATTAAGTTGATGCGCACGAGCATGAGTAATAGGACCAGCAATAGGTACTTGTGTCAGAGTGGATGTATCGTTGGTGTTGATGTCCTCATCAGGTGAGATACCTGGGTTGGATAGCTTCCATGCCCGGTTGATGGATCAGGGAAAGCTGTTGTCGCCGATATCCCCCAGGGTACTGAGCTTGTAGGTAGCGATTGTACAGAAGCGATCTGGATGGGTTGAAACGGTGTCTGTGATGGGAAACATGGTGCACCGCTGTACCTTGGAGACGCTGGAGGCAACGGAGTGTTCTACCCTTCGCGTTGCGTCAATATCGGCTGAGGAGCCGATTAGGATGTGCATGGTGAGCTTCTAGCTGGCAGCGTGATTGGCGGGGCATACGCTGGTCCCTGATAGCCTTGGACTGCTCCGCTGGCCAGAGAGCTGATGACGGCGTTATACACCGTGTTGGTCATCACTGAGGATTGGTCAATGAATGCCTGATAAACGGACTGTTGGATCATATCGGACATCCTGCCCGAGTCCTCAGCAATGGTGATGTGGCAGGGAACTGGAATAGGAGCCTTCTTGACAGCCTCCCCGCTTCTGGTGCGACTGAACGACTGAAGGTACATCTTCTTGTAGTCTTCTAGATGTTTAGCGAATTCTTCCCTCTGGTCGTCCTTGAGATCCGCTTCTGTGACCTCAATGATGTTGCTATCGGAGATCTCTGCATTCTTCGACATATCAGATCTTGAATTGGTCCCACCGGGCGTGCCAAAAGTGTGTTGGCGCTAAAATCGGCCAGATAGGAATCGGCCGATGGTCTTCAGCGTCGGACACACGACCCGGGAGAATCTGCTTACCTCCTGTTCGGGTTATCGCCCTGGTGCGGTTCGCGCGGCGTGCCAGTCAATCTGACCTGTGGATTGACAAGGAAATAAAGTATTAAATTTCAGGCGCTCCGATCGGCTGGAGTTCCGATCTGTCCTGAGGAGCGCGTCGGCGGCGAATCGGCCGATTTGCTGTAGAGATGATCGGCTATGGATCAGCCGATAATCGTGTAGTAATTGTAAAGAAAACTGCTGGAGCGATCTAAACAATCACTATAGAGACAACACTTGAAATAGATCTAATCGGCTGTGAGATGATAAATCGAAGAAGAACGATGACGAAGCCGATTATTCTGATCTCAAGCAGGATAACTGGTGATAATACTAGAATAACAGGTAAAACTTGCAATTCTAGTAAATATCGATAACTGGTGAATAAATCCAAACGAAACCACAGCGATGCACCCGTAGTTAAAGCTCGGATATTACTCGATAAGCGGAACCTACCAATTGGCCGGAGATCAAGTTGATGCAGCCTTGCCAATCCGTACGAACTCGTGAAAGAAGAAAAGTATTGGCGAAGTCGCCGACTTGAAAGTAAATTGCTGAAAAAGTAGAAGTATTGTTGTTGATTGATCTGTTCCTTTTTTCTTGCAAGACCTTGACGACTCCTTTTTATACCCTAAGACTAGGACTCCTGGTCGATTATGACTTGTACAACCTTATTTAAAAAAGGGGAAAACTACTATATCTATAATATTTTTTAAAGGAAACGGACTCCCGCAAAATCTTCCGCCGCCGTCTCCTAATCCAATCAGGACTCTTTTCAATTGCTCCTTGACCGACTTAGCGTTGCTCTGTCGACCAACTTTTGACCAGGATCCTCCGAAATAGTCCCATCCTGTTGGCGCAAGCTGCATCACCAATCGGCCGATTTCCAACTGTTACCTCAATCGGCCGATTCCTTACTGTAGCCTTTAGATCTGCTGCATCGGCCAACCTTCTTCTCCCGACGCCGTTTTAACACGTGTCAAAATCTGGCGTCAACACTCCCATACTACAAGTAACACTCCGTTTACTAGTTCCCGACTAGTACTACGCGTAGTTTGCTGAAGGGACCATGCTCCCATACTTCTAGTAACACTCCGTTTACTAGTTCTCGACTAGTACTACGAGTAGTTTACTGAAGGGGCCTCGATCCCATATTTCAAGTAATACTCCGTTTTCCTAGCTCTTGACTAGTATTGCGTGTAGTTTACTGAAGGGGTCTCGCTCCCATACTTCCAGTATAACTCCTTTTACTAGTTCTTGACTAGTACTACGCTTAGTTTGCTAAAGGGACCTCGCTCACATACGTCCAGTAACACTCCGTTTACTAGTTCTCGACTAGTACTACGCGTAATTTACAGAAGGGGCCTTGCTCCCATACTTCCAATATTACTTCGTTTAACTAGTTCTCGACTAGTACTACGCGTAGTTTACTGAAGGGGCCTCGCTCCCATACTTCCAGTAATACTCCGGTTTCCTAGTTCTCGACTAGTTTTGCGCGTAATTTACTGAAGGGGCCTCACTCCCATACTTCGAGTAACACTCTGTTTACTAGTTCTCCACTAGTACTACAAGTAGTTTACTGAAAGGGCCTCGCTCCCGTACTTCCGGTAACTCTCCGTTTACTATTTCTCGAGTAATACAACGCGTAGTTTACTGAAGGGGCCTCGCTCCTATACTTCCAGCAACACTCCATTTACTTGTTCTCGGCTAGTATTGTGCGTAGTTGACTGAAGGAGCTTCGCTCCCATAGTTCCAGTAATACTCTATTTTACTAGTTCTCGACTAGTATTGCGCGTAGCTTACTGAAGGGTCCTCGCTCCCATACTTCCAGTAACACTCCGTTTAGTAGTTCTCGACTAGTACTACGCGTAGTTTACTGAAGGGGCCTTGCTCCCATAGTTCCAGTATTACTTCGTTTAACTAGTTCTCGACTAGTACTACGTGTAATTTACAGAAGTGTTCTCGCTCCCATACTTCCAATAACACTCCGTTTACTAGTTCTCGACTAGTACTATGCGTAGTTTACTGAAGGGGCCTCGCTCCCATACTTCTACTAACACTTCGTTTACTAGTTCTCGACTAGTACGACGCGTAGTTTACTGAAGGGGCCTCGCTCCCATACTTCAAGCAATACTACGTTTACTAGTTCTCGAATAGTACTATGCGTAGTTTACTGAAGGGACATCGCTCCCAAACTTCCCGTAATACGCGTAGTTTACTGAAGGGACATCGCTCCCAAACTTCCCAAACTTCCAGTATAACTCTGTTTACTAGTTCATGACTAGTACTCGTGTAGTTTGCGGAAGGGGCCTCGCTCCCGTACTTCCAACAACACTCCATTTACTAGTTCTTGACTAGTACTACACGTAGTTTACCGAAGGGGCCTCGCTCCCATACTTCCGGTAACACTCCATTTACTAGTTCTCAATTAGTAATACGTGTAGTTTACTGAAGGGGCCTCGCTCCCATACTTCTACTAACACTTCGTTTACTAGTTCTCGACTAGTACGACGCGTAGTTTACTGAAGGGGCCTCGCTCTCATACTTCAAGCAACACTACGTTTACTAGTTCTCGAATAGTCCTATGCGTAGTTTACTGAAGGGGCCTCGCTCCCATAATTCCGGTAATACCCCATTTTCTAGTTTTCGAGTAGTATTGCGCATAGTTTACTGAAGGGGCCTCGCTCCCATACTTCCAGTATAACTTCAATCACTAGTTCCCAACTAGTACTACACGTAGTTTGCTGAAGGGGCCTCCCTCCCATACTTCCTGTAACACTCGGTTTACTAGTTCTCGACTAGTACTACGCGTAGTTTACTGAAGGGGTCTCGCTCCTATACTTCCAGTAACACTCCGTTTACTAGTTCTCGACTAGTACTACGCGTAGTTTGCTGAAGGGGCCTCCCTCCCATACTTCCTGTAACACTCGGTTTACTAGTTCTCGACTAGTATTGCGTCTACTTTACTGAAGGGGCCTCGCTTCCATACTTCCAGTATAACTCCTTTTAGTAGTTCTCGACTAGTACGACGCGTAGTTTACTGAAGTGTTCTCGCTCCCATACTTACAGTAACACTCCGTTTTCTAGTTCTCGACTAGTACTACACGTAGTTTACTGAAGGGGCCTCGCTCCCAAACTTCCAGTATAACTCCGTTTACTAGTTCACGACTAGTACTCGTGTAGTTTGCAGAAGGGGCCTCGCTCCCATACTTCCATCAACACTCCGTTTACTAGTTCTCCACTAGTACTACACGTAGTTTACCGAAGGGGCCTCGCTCCCATACTTCCGGTAACATTCCGTTTACTAGTTCTCAACTAGTACTACGCATAATTTACTGAAGGGGCCTCGCTCCCATACTTCCGGTAACACTCCGTTTACTAGTTCTCGACTAGTACTACGCGTAGTTTACTGAAGGAGCCACGCTCTCATACTTCCAGTATAACTCTGTTTACTAGTTCATGACTAGTACTCGTGTAGTTTGCGGAAGGGGCCTCGCTCCCGTACTTCCAACAACACTCCATTTACTAGTTCTTGACTAGTACTACACGTAGTTTACCGAAGGGGCCTCGCTCCCATACTTCCGGTAACACTCCATTTACTAGTTCTCAATTAGTAATACGCGTAGTTTACTGAAGGGGCCTCGCTCCCATACTTCTACTAACACTTCGTTTACTAGTTCTCGACTAGTACGACGCGTAGTTTGTGAAGGGGCCTCGCTCCCATACTTCAAGCAACACTACGTTTACTAGTTCTCGAATAGTACTATGCGTAGTTTACTGAAGGGGCCTCACTCCCATAATTCCGGTAATACCCCATTTTCTAGTTTTCGAGTAGTATTGCGCGTAGTTTACTGAAGGGGCCTCGCAACCATACTTCCAGTATATCTTCAATCACTAGTTCCCAACTAGTACTATGCGTAGTTTGCTGAAGGGGCCTCCCTCCCATACTTCCTGTAACACACGGTTTACTAGTTCTCGACTAGTACTCCGCGTAGTTTACTAAAGGGGTCTCGCTCCTATACTTCCAGTAACACTCCGTTTACTAGTTCTCGACTAGTACTACGCGTAGTTTACTGAAGGGGCCTCGCTCCCATACTTCCAGTAACACTACGTTTACTAGTTCTCGAGTAGTATTGCGCGTAGCTTACTAAAGGGGCCTCGCTCCCAAACTTCCGGTAACACTCCGTTTACTAGTTCTCGACTAGTACTACGCGTAGTTTACTGAAGTGTTCTCGCTCCCATACTTATAGTAACACTCCGTTTACTAGTTCTCGACTAGTACTACGCGTAGTTTACTGAAGGGGCCTCGCTCCCATACTTCCAGTATAACTTCAATTACTAGTTCTCAACTAGTACTACGCGTAGTTTGCTGAAGGGGCCTCCCTCCCATACTTCCTGTAACACTCGGTTTACTAGTTCTCGACTATTACTCTGCGTAGTTTATGAAGGGGTCTCGCTCCCATACTTCTAGTAACACTCCGTTTACTAGTTCTCGACTAGTACTATGTGTAGTTTACTTAAGGGGCCTTGCTCCCATACTTCCAATATTACTCCATTTAACTAGTTCTCGACTAGTATTGCGTCTAGTTTACTGAAGGGGCCTCGCTTCCATACTTCCAGTATAACTCCTTTTACTAGTTCGCGACTAGTACTACGCGTAGTTTACTGGAGGGGTCTCGCTCCCATACTTACAGTAACACTCCGTTTACTAGTTCCCTACTAGTACTACGCGTAGTTGGCTGAAGGGACCTCGCTCCCATACTTCTAGTAACACTCCGTTTACTAGTTCTCGACTAGTACTACGCGTAGTTTGCTGAAGGGGCCTCCCTCCCATACTTCCAATATTACTCTGTTTAACTAGTTTTTCGGCTAGTATTGCGTCTAGTTTACTGAAGGGGCCTCGCTTCCATACTTTCAGTATAATTCCTTTTACTAGTTCTCGACTAGTACGACGCGTAGTACACTGAAGGGGCCTCGCTCCCATACTTCCGGTATAACTCCGTTTACTAGTTCACGACTAGTATTGCGCGTAGTTTACTGAAGGGGCCTCGCTCCCATACTTCTATTATAACTTCGTTTACTAGTTCTCGACTAGTACTAAACGTAGTTTCCCGAAGGGGCCTCGCTCCCATACTTCCGGTAACACTCCAAGTACTAGTTCTATATTAGTACTACGCGTAGTTTACTGAAGGGGCCTCGCTCCCATACTTCTAGTAACACTCCGTTTACTAGTTCTCGACTAGTACGACGCGTAGTTTACTGAAGGGGCCTCGCTCCCATAATTCAAGCGACACTACGTTTACTAGTTCTCGAATAGTACTATGCGTACTTTACTGAAGGGGCCTCGCTCCCATAATTCCAGTAATACTCCGTTTTTCTAGTTTTCGAGAAATATTGCGCGTAGTTTACTGAAGGGGCCTCGCTCCCATACTTCTAGCACAACTTCGTTTACTAGTTCTTGACTAGTACTATGTGTAGTTTGCTGAAGGGGCCTCCCTCCCATACTTCCTGTAACACTCGGTTTACTAGTTCTCGGCTAGTACTCCGCGTAGTTTACTGAAGGGGTCTCGCTCCCATACTTCCAGTAATACTCTGTTTACTAGTTCTCAACTAGTACTACGCGTAGTTTACTGAAGGGGCCTCGCTCCCATACTTACAGTAACACTTGGTTTACTAGTTCTCGACTAGTACTACGCGTAGTTTGCTGAAGGGGCCTCCCTTCCATACTTCGTGTAACACTTGGTTTACTAGTTCGCGACAAGAACTGCGCGTAGTTTACTAAAGGGGTCTCGCTCCCATACTTCCAGTAACACTCCGTTTACTAGTTCTCGACTAGTACTACGCGTAGTTTACTGAAGGGGCCTCGCTACCATACTTCCAGAAATACTACGTTTACTAGTTCTCGACTAGTACTAAACGTAGTTTACCGAAGGGGCCTCGCTCCCATACTTCCGGTAACACTCCATACTTCCAGTAATACTCTGTTTACTAGTTCTCAACTAGTACTACGCGTAGTTTACTGAAGGGGCCTCGCTCCCATACTTACAGTAACACTTGGTTTACTAGTTCTCGACTAGTACTACGCGTAGTTTGCTGAAGGGGCCTCCCTTCCATACTTCCTGTAAGACTTGGTTTACTAGTTCTCGACTAGAACTGCGCGTAATTTACTAAAGGGGTCTCGCTCCCATACTTCCAGTAACACTACGTTTACTAGTTCTCGAATAGTACTATGCGTAGTTTACTGAAGGGGCCTCGCTCCCATAATTCCGGTAATACCCCATTTTCTAGTTTTCGAGTAGTATTGCGCGTAGTTTACTGAAGGGGCCTCGCTCCCATACTTCCAGTATAACTTCAATCACTAGTTCCCAACTAGTACTACACGTAGTTTGCTGAAGGGGCCTCCCTCCCATACTTCCTGTAACACTCGGTTTACTAGTTCTCGACTAGTACTACGCGTAGTTTACTGAAGGGGTCTCGCTCCTATACTTCCAGTAACACTCCGTTTACTAGTTCTCGACTAGTACTACGCGTAGTTTGCTGAAGGGGCCTCCCTCCCATACTTCCTGTAACACTCGGTTTACTAGTTCTCGACTAGTATTGCGTCTACTTTACTGAAGGGGCCTCGCTTCCATACTTCCAGTATAACTCCTTTTAGTAGTTCTCGACTAGTACGACGCGTAGTTTACTGAAGTGTTCTCGCTCCCATACTTACAGTAACACTCCGTTTTCTAGTTCTCGACTAGTACTACACGTAGTTTACTGAAGGGGCCTCGCTCCCAAACTTCCAGTATAACTCCGTTTACTAGTTCACGACTAGTACTCGTGTAGTTTGCAGAAGGGGCCTCGCTCCCATACTTCCATCAACACTCCGTTTACTAGTTCTCCACTAGTACTACACGTAGTTTACCGAAGGGGCCTCGCTCCCATACTTCCGGTAACACTCCGTTTACTAGTTCTCAACTAGTACTACGCATAATTTACTGAAGGGGCCTCGCTCCCATACTTCCGGTAACACTCCGTTTACTAGTTCTCGACTAGTACTACGCGTAGTTTACTGAAGGAGCCACGCTCTCATACTTCCAGTATAACTCTGTTTACTAGTTCATGACTAGTACTCGTGTAGTTTGCGGAAGGGGCCTCGCTCCCGTACTTCCAACAACACTCCATTTACTAGTTCTTGACTAGTACTACACGTAGTTTACCGAAGGGGCCTCGCTCCCATACTTCCGGTAACACTCCATTTACTAGTTCTCAATTAGTAATACGCGTAGTTTACTGAAGGGGCCTCGCTCCCATACTTCTACTAACACTTCGTTTACTAGTTCTCGACTAGTACGACGCGTAGTTTACTGAAGGGGCCTCGCTCCCATACTTCAAGCAACACTACGTTTACTAGTTCTCGAATAGTACTATGCGTAGTTTACTGAAGGGGCCTCACTCCCATAATTCCGGTAATACCCCATTTTCTAGTTTTCGAGTAGTATTGCGCGTAGTTTACTGAAGGGGCCTCGCTCCCATACTTCCAGTATATCTTCAATCACTAGTTCCCAACTAGTACTATGCGTAGTTTGCTGAAGGGGCCTCCCTCCCATACTTCCTGTAACACACGGTTTACTAGTTCTCGACTAGTACTCCGCGTAGTTTACTGAAGGGGTCTCGCTCCTATACTTCCAGTAACACTCCGTTTACTAGTTCTCGACTAGTACTACGCGTAGTTTATTGAAGGGGCCTCGCTCCCATACTTCCAGTAACACTACGTTTACTAGTTCTCGAGTAGTATTGCGCGTAGCTTACTAAAGGGGCCTCGCTCCCAAACTTCCGGTAACACTCCGTTTACTAGTTCTCGACTAGTACTACGCGTAGTTTACTGAAGTGTTCTCGCTCCCATACTTATAGTAACACTCCGTTTACTAGTTCTCGACTAGTACTACGCGTAGTTTACTGAAGGGGCCTCGCTCCCATACTTCCAGTATAACTTCAATTACTAGTTCTCAACTAGTACTACGCGTAGTTTGCTGAAGGGGCCTCCCTCCCATACTTCCTGTAACACTCGGTTTACTAGTTCTCGACTATTACTCTGCGTAGTTTATGAAGGGTCTCGCTCCCATACTTCTAGTAACACTCCGTTTACTAGTTCTCGACTAGTACTATGCGTAGTTTACTTAAGGGGCCTTGCTCCCATACTTCCAATATTACTCCATTTAACTAGTTCTCGACTAGTATTGCGTCTAGTTTACTGAAGGGGCCTCGCTTCCATACTTCCAGTATAACTCCTTTTACTAGTTCGCGACTAGTACTACGCGTAGTTTACTGGAGGGGTCTCGCTCCCATACTTACAGTAACACTCCGTTTACTAGTTCCCTACTAGTACTACGCGTAGTTGGCTGAAGGGACCTCGCTCCCATACTTACAGTAACACTTGGTTTACTAGTTCTCGACTAGTACTACGCGTAGTTTGCTGAAGGGGCCTCCCTTCCATACTTCCTGTAACACTTGGTTTACTAGTTCTCGACTAGAACTGCGCGTAATTTACTAAAGGGGTCTCGCTCCCATACTTCCAGTAACACTCCGTTTACTAGTTCTCGACTAGTACTACGCGTAGTTTACTGAAGGGGCCTCGCTACCATACTTCCAGAAATACTACGTTTAACTAGTTCTCGACTAGTACTACGTGTAATTTACAGAAGTGTTCTCGCTCCCATACTTCCGGTAACACTCCATTTACTAGTTCTCAATTAGTACTACGCGTAGTTTACTGAAGGGGCCTCGCTCCCATACTTCTAGTAACACTCCGTTTACTAGTTCTCGACTAGTACGACGCGTAGTTTACTGAAGGGGCCTCGCTCCCATACCTCAAGCAACACTACGTTTACTAGTTCTCGAATAGTACTATGCGTAGTTTACTGAAGGGACATCGCTCCCAAACTTCCCGTAATACGCGTAGTTTACTGAAGGGACATCGCTCCCAAACTTCCCAAACTTCCAGTATAACTCTGTTTACTAGTTCATGACTAGTACTCGTGTAGTTTGCGGAAGGGGCCTCGCTCCCGTACTTCCAACAACACTCCATTTACTAGTTCTTGACTAGTACTACACGTAGTTTACCGAAGGGGCCTCGCTCCCATACTTCCGGTAACACTCCATTTACTAGTTCTCAATTAGTAATACGTGTAGTTTACTGAAGGGGCCTCGCTCCCATACTTCTACTAACACTTCGTTTACTAGTTCTCGACTAGTACGACGCGTAGTTTACTGAAGGGGCCTCGCTCTCATACTTCAAGCAACACTACGTTTACTAGTTCTCGAATAGTCCTATGCGTAGTTTACTGAAGGGGCCTCGCTCCCATAATTCCGGTAATACTCCATTTACTAGTTCTCAATTAGTACTACGCGTAGTTTACTGAAGGGGCCTCGCTCCCATACTTCTAGTAACACTCCGTTTAGTAGTTCTCGACTAGTACGACGCGTAGTTTACTGAAGGGGCCTCGCTCCCATACCTCAAGCAACACTACGTTTACTAGTTCTCGAATAGTACTACACGTAGTTTGTTGAAGGGGCCTTGCTCCCATACTTCCACTACACTCCGTTTACTAGTTCTCGACTAGTACTATGCGTAGTTTTCTGAAGGGGCCTTGCTACCATACTTCCAGTAACACTACGTTTACTAGTTCTCGAGAAGTATTGCGCGTAGTTTACTGAAGGGGCCTCGCTCCCATACTTCCAGTATAACTTCGTTTACTAGTTCTTGACTAGTACTATGTGTAGTTTGCTGAAGGGGCCCCCCTCCCATACTTCCTGTAACACTCGGTTTACTAGTTCTCGGCTAGTACTTCGCGTAGTTTACTGAAGGGGCCCCCCTCCCATACTTCCTGTAACACTCGGTTTACTAGTTCTCGGCTAGTACTTCGCGTAGTTTACTGAAGGGGTCTCGCTCCCATACTTCCAGTAATACTCCGTTTTTCTAGTTTTCGAGTAGTATTGCGCGTAGTTTACTAAAGGGGCCTCGCTCCCATACTTCCAGTAACACTCTGTTTACTAGTTCTCGACTAGTACTACGCGTAGTTTACTGAAGGGGCCTCGCTCCCATACTTCCAGTAACACTACGTTTACTAGTTCTCGACTAGTACTAAACGTAGTTTGTTGAAGGGGCCTCGCTCCCATACTTCCGGTAACACTCCATTTACTAGTTCTCAATTAGTACTACGCGTAGTTTACTGAAGGGGCCTCGCTCCCATACTTCTAGTAACACTCCGTTTAGTAGTTCTCGACTAGTACGACGCGTAGTTTACTGAAGGGGCCTCGCTCCCATACCTCAAGCAACACTACGTTTACTAGTTCTCGAATAGTACTATGCGTAGTTTACTGAAGGGGCCTCGCTCCCATAATTCCAGTAATACTCCGTTTTTCTAGTTTTCGAGTAGTATTGCGCGTAGTTTACTGAAGGGGCCTCGCTCCCATACTTCCAGTAACACTCTGTTTACTAGTTCTCGACTAGTACTACGCGTAGTTTACTGAAGGGGCCTCGCTCCCATACTTCCAGTAACACTACGTTTACTAGTTCTCGATTAGTACTACACGTAGTTTGTTGAAGGGGCCTTGCTCCCATACTTCCACTACACTCCGTTTACTAGTTCTCGACTAGTACTATGCGTAGTTTTCTGAAGGGGCCTTGCTACCATACTTCCAGTAACACTACGTTTACTAGTTCTCGAGAAGTATTGCGCGTAGTTTACTAAAGGGGCCTCGCTCCCATACTTCTGGTAACACTCCGTTTACTAGTTCTTGACTAGTACTACGCGTAGTTTACTGAAGGGGCCTCGCTACCATACTTCCAGAAATACTACGTTTACTAGTTCTCGACTAGTACTAAACGTAGTTTACCGAAGGGGCCTCGCTCCCATACTTCCGGTAACACTCCATTTACTAGTTCTCAATTAGTACTACGCGTAGTTTACTGAAGGGGCCTCGCTCCCATACTTCTAGTAACACTCCGTTTACTAGTTCTCGACTAGTACGACGCGTAGTTTACTGAAGGGGCCTCGCTCCCATACCTCATGCAACACTACATTTACTAGTTCTCGAATAGTACTATGCGTAGTTTACTGAAGGGGCCTCGCTCCCATAATTCCAGTAATACTCCGTTTTTCTAGTTTTCGAGTAGTATTGCGCGTAGTTTACTGAAGGGGCCTCGCTCCCATACTTCCAGTAACACTCTGTTTACTAGTTCTCGACTAGTACTACGCGTAGTTTACTGAAGGGGCCTCGCTCCCATACTTCAGGTAACACTCCGTTTACATGTTCTCGACTAGTACAACGCGTAGTTTACTGAAGGGGCCTAACTCCCATACTTCCAGTAACACTCTGTTTACTAGTTCTCGACTAGTACTACGCGTAGTTTACTGAAGGGGCCTCGCTCCCATACTTCCAGTAACACTACGTTTACTAGTTCTCGATTAGTACTACACGTAGTTTGTTGAAGGGGCCTTGCTCCCATACTTCCACTACACTCCGTTTACTAGTTCTCGACTAGTACTATGCGTAGTTTTCTGAAGGGGCCTTGCTACCATACTTCCAGTAACACTACGTTTACTAGTTCTCGAGAAGTATTGCGCGTAGTTTACTGAAGGGGCCTCGCTCCCATACTTCCAGTATAACTTCGTTTACTAGTTCTTGACTAGTAGTATGTGTAGTTTGCTGAAGGGGCCCCCCTCCCATACTTCCTGTAACACTCGGTTTACTAGTTCTCGGCTAGTACTTCGCGTAGTTTACTGAAGGGGTCTCGCTCCCATACTTCCAGTAATACTCTGTTTACTAGTTCTCAACTAGTACTACGCGTAGTTTACTGAAGGGGTCTCGCTCCCATACTTCCAGTAACACTCCGTTTACTAGTTCTCGACTAGTACTACGCGTAGTTTACTGAAGGGGCCTCGCTACCATACTTCCAGAAATACTACGTTTACTAGTTCTCGACTAGTACTAAACGTAGTTTACCGAAGGGGCCTCGCTCCCATACTTCCGGTAACACTCCATTTACTAGTTCTCAATTAGTACTACGCGTAGTTTACTGAAGGGGCCTCGCTCCCATACTTCTAGTAACACTCCGTTTAGTAGTTCTCGACTAGTACGACGCGTAGTTTACTGAAGGGGCCTCGCTCCCATACCTCAAGCAACACTACGTTTACTAGTTCTCGAATAGTACTATGCGTAGTTTACTGAAGGGGCCTCGCTCCCATAATTCCAGTAATACTCCGTTTTTCTAGTTTTCGAGTAGTATTGCGCGTAGTTTACTGAAGGGGCCTCGCTCCCATACTTCCAGTAACACTCTGTTTACTAGTTCTCGACTAGTACTACGCGTAGTTTACTGAAGGGGCCTCGCTCCCATACTTCCAGTAACACTACGTTTACTAGTTCTCGATTAGTACTACACGTAGTTTGTTGAAGGGGCCTTGCTCCCATACTTCCACTACACTCCGTTTACTAGTTCTCGACTAGTACTATGCGTAGTTTTCTGAAGGGGCCTTGCTACCATACTTCCAGTAACACTACGTTTACTAGTTCTCGAGAAGTATTGCGCGTAGTTTACTAAAGGGGCCTCGCTCCCATACTTCTGGTAACACTCCGTTTACTAGTTCTTGACTAGTACTACGCGTAGTTTACTGAAGGGGCCTCGCTACCATACTTCCAGAAATACTACGTTTACTAGTTCTCGACTAGTACTAAACGTAGTTTACCGAAGGGGCCTCGCTCCCATACTTCCGGTAACACTCCATTTACTAGTTCTCAATTAGTACTACGCGTAGTTTACTGAAGGGGCCTCGCTCCCATACTTCTAGTAACACTCCGTTTACTAGTTCTCGACTAGTACGACGCGTAGTTTACTGAAGGGGCCTCGCTCCCATACCTCATGCAACACTACATTTACTAGTTCTCGAATAGTACTATGCGTAGTTTACTGAAGGGGCCTCGCTCCCATAATTCCAGTAATACTCCGTTTTTCTAGTTTTCGAGTAGTATTGCGCGTAGTTTACTGAAGGGGCCTCGCTCCCATACTTCCAGTAACACTCTGTTTACTAGTTCTCGACTAGTACTACGCGTAGTTTACTGAAGGGGCCTCGCTCCCATACTTTCAGTAACACTACGTTTACTAGTTCTCGATTAGTACTACACGTAGTTTGTTGAAGGGGCCTTGCTCCCATACTTCCACTACACTCCGTTTACTAGTTCTCGACTAGTACTATGCGTAGTTTTCTGAAGGGGCCTTGCTACCATAATTCCAGTAACACTACGTTTACTAGTTCTCGAGAAGTATTGCGCGTAGTTTACTAAAGGGGCCTCGCTCCCATACTTCCGGTAACACTCCGTTTACTAGTTCTCGACTAGTACTACTCGTAGTTTACTGAAGGGGCCTCGCTACCATACTTCCAGAAATACTACGTTTACTAGTTCTCGACTAGTACTAAACGTAGTTTACCGAAGGGGCCTCGCTCCCATACTTCCGGTAACTCTCCATTTACTAGTTCTCAATTAGTACTACGCGTAGTTTACTGAAGGGGCCTCGCTCCCATACTTCTAGTAACACTCCGTTTACTAGTTCTCGACTAGTACGACGTGTAGTTTACTGAAGGGGCCTCGCTCCCATACCTCAAGCAACACTACGTTTACTAGTTCTCGAATAGTACTATGCGTAGTTTACTGAAGGGGCCTAGCTCCCATAATTTCAGTAATACTCCGTTTTTCTATTTTTCGAGTAGTATTGCGCGTAGTTTACTGAAGGGGCCTCGCTCCCATACTTCCAGTAACACTCTGTTTACTAGTTCTCGACTAGTACTACGCGTAGTTTACTGAAGGGGCCTCGCTCCCATACTTCCAGTAACACTACGTTTACTAGTTCTCGATTAGTACTACACGTAGTTTGTTGAAGGGGCCTTGCTCCCATACTTCCACTACACTCCGTTTACTAGTTCTCGACTAGTACTATGCGTAGTTTTCTGAAGGGGCCTTGCTACCATACTTCCAGTAACACTACGTTTACTAGTTCTCGAGAAGTATTGCGCGTAGTTTACTGAAGGGGCCTCGCTCCCATACTTCCAGTATAACTTCGTTTACTAGTTCTTGACTAGTACTATGTGTAGTTTGCTGAAGGGGCCTCCCTCCCATACTTCCTGTAACACTCGGTTTACTAGTTCTCGGCTAGTACTCCGCGTAGTTTACTGAAGGGGTCTCGCTCCCATACTTCCAGTAATACTCTGTTTACTAGTTCTCAACTAGTACTACTCGTAGTTTACTGAAGGGGCCTCGCTCCCATACTTACAGTAACACTTGGTTTACTAGTTCTCGACTAGTACTACGCGTAGTTTGCTGAAGGGGCCTCCCTTCCATACTTCCTGTAACACTTGGTTTACTAGTTCTCGACTAGTACTGCGCGTAGTTTACTAAAGGGGTCTCGCTCCCATACTTCCAGTAACACTCCGTTTACTAGTTCTCGACTAGTACTACGCGTAGTTTACTGAAGGGGCCTCGCTACCATACTTCCAGAAATACTACGTTTACTAGTTCTCGACTAGTACTAAACGTAGTTTACCGAAGGGGCCTCGCTCCCATACTTCCGGTAACACTCTATTTACTAGTTCTCAATTAGTACTACGCGTAGTTTACTGAAGGGGCCTCGCTCCCATACTTCTAATAACACTCCGTTTACTAGTTCTCGACTAGTACGACGCGTAGTTTACTGAAGGGGCCTCGCTCCCATACCTCAAGCAACACTACGTTTACTAGTTCTCGAATAGTACTATGCGTAGTTTACTGAAGGGGCCTCGCTCCCATAATTCCAGTAATACTCCGTTTTTCTAGTTTTCGAGTAGTATTGCGCGTAGTTTACTGAAGGGGCCTCGCTCCCATACTTCCAGTAACACTCTGTTTACTAGTTCTCGACTAGTACTACGCGTAGTTTACTGAAGGGGCCTCGCTCCCATACTTCCAGTAACACTACGTTTACTAGTTCTCGATTAGTACTACACGTAGTTTGTTGAAGGGGCCTTGCTCCCATACTTCCACTACACTCCGTTTACTAGTTCTCGACTAGTACTATGCGTAGTTTTCTGAAGGGGCCTTGCTACCATACTTCCAGTAACACTACGTTTACTAGTTCTCGAGAAGTATTGCGCGTAGTTTACTAAAGGGGCCTCGCTCCCATACTTCCGGTAACACTCCGTTTACTAGTTCTCGACTAGTACTACGCGTAGTTTACTGAAGGGGCCTTGCTCCCATACTACCAATATTACTCCGTTTAACTAGTTCTCGAGTAGTATTGCGTCAGGTTTACTGAAGGGGCCTCGCTTCCATACTTCCAGTATAAGTCCTTTTAGTAGTTCTCGACTAGTACTACGCGTAGTTTACTGAAGTGTTCTCGCTCCCATACTTACAGTAACACTCCGTTTACGAGTTCTCGACTAGTACTACGCGTAGTTTACTGAAGGGGCCTCGCTCCCATACTTCCAGTATAACTCCATTTACTAGTTCACGACTAGTACTCGTGTAGTTTGCGGAAGGGGCCTCGCTCCCATACTTCCATCAACACTCCGTTTACCAGTTCTCCACTAGTACTACATGTAGTTTACCGAAGGGGCCTCGCTCCCATACTTCCGGTAACACTCCGTTTACTAGTTCTCAACTAGTACTACGCGTAGTTTACTGAAGGGGCCTCGCTCCCATACTTCCAGTAACACTCCGTTTACTAGTTCTCGACTAGTACAACGTGTAGTTTACTGAAGGGGCCTCGCTCCCATACTTCCAGTATAACTCCGTTTACTAGTTCACGACTAGTGCTACGCGTAGTTTACTGAAGGGGCCTTGCTCCCATACTTCCAATATTACTCCGTTTAACTAGTTCTCGACTAGTATTGCGTCTACTTTACTGAAGGGACCTCGCTTCCATACTTCCATTATAACTCCTTTTACTAGTTCTCGACTAGTACTACTCGTAGTTTACTGAAGGATCCTCGCTCCAATACTTCCAGTATCACTCTGTTTACAAGTTCACGACTAGTACTCGTGTAGTTTGCGGAAGGGGCCTCGCTCCCATACTTCCAGCAACGCTCCGTTTACTAGTTCTCGACTAGTACTACACGTAGTTTACCAAGGGGGCCTCGCTCCCATACTTCCGGTAACACTCCGTTTACTAGTTCTCAACTAGTATTACGCGTAGTTTACTAAAGGGGCCTCGCTCCCATACTTCCAGTAACACTCCGTTTACTAGTTCTCGAATAGTACTACGCGTAGTTTACTGAAGGGGCCTCGCTCCCATACTTCAAATAACACTACGTTTACTAGTTCTCAACTAGAACTACGCGTAGTTTACTGAAGGGGCCTCGATCCCATACTTCTAGTAATACTCCGTTTTCCTAGTTCTCGACTAGTACTACGCGTAGTTTACTGAAGGGGTCTCGCTCCCACACTTCCAGCAACACTCCGTTTACTAGTTCTCCACTAGTACTACACGTAGTTTACCGAAGGGGCCTCGCTCCCATACTTCCGGTAACACTCCGTTTACTAGTTCTCAACTAGTACTACGCGTAGTTTACTGAAGGGGCCTCGCTCCAATACTTCCAGTAACACTCCGTTTACTAGTTCTCGACTAGTACAACATGTAGTTTACTGAAGGGGCCTCGCTACCATACTTCCAGTATAACTCCGTTTACTAGTTTACGACTATTGCTCGTGTAGTTTGCGGAAGGGGCCTCGCTCCCATACTTCTAGCCACACTCCATTTACTAGTTTTCAATTAGTACTACGCGTAGTTTACTGAAGGGGCCTCGCTCCCATACTTCTAGTAACACTCCGTTTACTAGTTCTCGACTAGTACGACGCGTAGTTTACTGAAGAGGCCTCGCTCCCATACTTCAAGAAACACTACGTTTACTAGTTCTCGAATAGTACTATGCGTAGTTTACTGAAGGGGCCTCGCTCCCATAACTCCAGTAATAGTCCGTTTTCTTGTTTTCGAGTAGTATTGCGCGTAGTTTATTGAAGGGGCCTCGCTCCCATACTTCCAGTATAACTTCAATTACTAGTTCTCAACTAGTACTACGCATAGTTTGCTGAAGGGGCCTCCCTCCCATACTTCCTGTAACACTCGGTTTACTAGTTCTCGACTAGTACTCCGCGTAGTTTACTGAAAGCGTCTCGCTCCCAAACTTCCAGTAACACTCCGTTTACTAGTTCTCAACTAGTACACGCGTAGTTTACAGAAGGGGCCTCGCTCCCATACTTCCAGTAACACTACATTTACTAGTTCTCGACTAGTACTACACGTAGTTTACTAAAGGGGCCTCGCTCCCATACTTGCGGTAACACTCCGTTTACTAGTTCTCGACTAGTACTACGCGTAGTTTACTGAAGGGGCCTTGCTCCCATACTTCCAATATTACTCCGTTTAACTAGTTCTCGACTAGTATTGCGTCTAGTTTACTGAAGGGACCTCGCTTCCATACTTCCATTATAACTCCTATTACTAGTTCTCGACTAGTACTACCCGTAGTTTACTGAAGGATCCTCGCTCCCATACTTCCAGTATCACTCTGTTTACTAGTTCACGACTAGTACTCGTGTAGTTTGCGGAAGGGGCCTCGCTCCCATACTTCCAGCAACGATCCGTTTACTAGTTCTCGACTAGTACTACACGTAGTTTACCAAAGGGGCCTCGCTCCCATACTTCCGCTAACGCTCCGTTTACTAGTTCTCAACTAGTACTACGCGTAGTTTACTGAAGGGGCCTCGCTCCCATACTTCCAGTAACACTCCGTTTACTAGTTCTCGAATAGTACTACGCGTAGTTTACTGAAGGGGCCTCGCTCCCATACTTCAAATAACACTATGTTTACTAGTTCTCGAATAGAACTACGCGTAGTTTACTGAAGGGGCCTCGATCCCATACTTCTAGTAATACTCTGTTTTCCTAGTTCTCGACTAGTACTACGTGTAGTTTACTGAAGGGGCCTCGCTCCCATACTTCCAGCAACACTCCGTTTACTAGTTCTCCACTAGTACTACACGTAGTTTACCGAAGGGGCCTCGCTCCCATACTTCCGGTAACACTCCGTTTACTAGTTCTCAACTAGTACTACGCATAGTTTACTGAAGGGGCCTCGCTCCCATACTTCCAGTAACACTCCGTTTACTAGTTCTCGACTAGTACAACATGTAGTTTACTGAAGGGGCCTCGCTCCCATACTTCCAGTATAACTCCGTTTACTAGTTTACGACTATTGCTCGTGTAGTTTGCGGAAGGGGCCTCGCTCCCATACTTCTAGCCACACTCCATTTACTAGTTCTCGACTAGTACTACACGTAGTTTACCGAAGGGGCCTCGCTCCCTTACTTCCGGTAACACTCCATTTACTAGTTCTCAATTAGTACTACGCGTAGTTTACTGAAGGGGCCTCGCTCCCATACTTCTAGTAACACTCCGTTTACTAGTTCTCGACTAGTACGACGCGTAGTTTATTGAAGAGGCCTCGCTCCCATACTTCAAGAAACACTACGTTTACTAGTTCTCGAATAGTACTATGCGTAGTTTACTGAAGGGGCCTCGCTCCCATAATTCCAGTAATAGTCCGTTTTCTTGTTTTCGAGTAGTATTGCGTGTAGTTTATTGAAGGGGCCTCGCTCCCATACTTCCAGTATAACTTCAAATACTAGTTCTCAACTAGTACTACGCTTAGTTTGCTGAAGGGGCCTCCCTCCCATACTTCCTGTAACACTCGGTTTACTAGTTCTCGACTAGTACTCCGCGTAGTTTACTGAAGGGGTCTCGCTCCCATACTTCTTGTAACACTCCATTTACTAGTTCTCGACTAGTACACGCGTAGTTTAAAGAAGGGGCCTCGCTCCCATACTTCCAGTAACACTACATTTACTAGTTCTCAACTAGTACTACACTTAGTTTACTAAAGGGTCCTCGCTCCCATACATCCGGTAACACTCCGTTTACTAGTTCTCGACTAGTACTACGCGTAGTTTACTGAAGGGGCCTTGCTCCCATACTTACAATATTACTCCGTTTAACTAGTTCTCGACTAGTGTTGCATCTAGTTTACTGAAGGGACCTCGCTTCCATACTTCCATTATAACTCCTTTTACTAGTTCTCGACTAGTACTACCCGTAGTTTACTGAAGGGGCCTCGCTCCCATACTTCCAGTAACACTCTGTTTACTAGTTCTCGACTAGTACTACGCGTAGTTTACTGAAGGAGCCTCGCTCCCATACTTCCAGTAACACTACGTTTACTAGTTCTCGATTAGTACTACACGTAGTTTGTTGAAGGGGCCTTGCTCCCATACTTCCACTACACTCCGTTTACTAGTTCTCGACTAGTACTATGCGTAGTTTTCTGAAGGGGCCTTGCTACCATACTTCCAGTAACACTACGTTTACTAGTTCTCGAGAAGTATTGCGCGTAGTTTCCTAAAGGGGCCTCGCTCCCATACTTCCGGTAACACTCCGTTTACTAGTTCTCGACTAGTACTCGCGTAGTTTACTGAAGTGTTCTCGCTCCCATACTTACAGTAACACTCCGTTTACTAGTTCTCGACTAGTACTACGCGTAGTTTACTGAAGGGGCCTTGCTCCCATACTACAAATATTACTCCGTTTAACTAGTTCTCGACTAGTATTGCGTCAGGTTTACTGAAGGGGCCTCGCTTCCATACTTCCAGTATAACTCCTTTTAGTAGTTCTCGACTAGTACTACGCGTAGTTTACTGAAATGTTCTCGCTCCCATACTTACAGTTACACTCCGTTTACGAGTTCTCGACTAGTACTACGCGTAGTAGACTGAAGGGGCCTCGCCCCCATACTTCCAGTATAACTCCATTTACTAGTTGACGACTAGTACTCGTGTAGTTTGCGGAAGGGGCCTCGCTCCCATACTTCCATCAACACTCCGTTTACTAGTTCTCCACTAGTACTACATGTAGTTTACCGAAGGGGCCTCGCTCCCATACTTCCGGTAACACTCCGTTTACTGGTTCTCAACTAGTACTACGCGTAGTTTACTGAAGGGGCCTCGCTCCCATACTTCCAGTAACACTCCGTTTACTAGTTCTCGACTAGTACAACGTGTAGTTTACTGAAGGGGCCTCGCTCCCATACTTCCAGTATAACTCCGTTTACTAGTTCACGACTAGTGCTCGTGTAGTTTGCGGAAGGGGCCTCGCTCCCATACTTCTAGCCACACTCCATTTACTAGTTCTCGACTAGTACTACACGTAGTTTACTGAAGGGGCCTCGCTCCCATACTTTCGGTAACACTCCATTTACTAGTTCTCAATTAGTACTACGCGTAGTTTACTGAAGGGGCCTCGCTCCCATACTTCTAGTAACACTCCGTTTACTAGTTCTCGACTAGTACGACGCGTAGTTTACTGAAGAGGCCTCGCTCCCATACTTCAAGCAACACTACGTTTACTAGTTCTCGAATAGTACTATGCATAGTTTACTGAAGGGGCCTCGCTCCCATAATTCCAGTAATAGTCCGTTTTCTTGTTTTCGAGTAGTATTGCGCGTAGTTTATTGAAGGGGCCTCGCTCCCATACTTCCAGTATAACTTCAATTACTAGTTCTCAACTAGTACTACGCGTAGTTTGCTGAAGGGGCCTCCCTCCCATACTTCCTGTAACACTCGGTTTACTAGTTCTCGACTAGTACTCCGCGTAGTTTACTGAAGGGGTCTCGCTCCCAAACTTCCAGTAACACTCCGTTTACTAGTTCTCGACTAGTGCCCGCGTAGTTTACAGAAGGGGCCTCGCTCCCATACTTCCAGTAACACTACATTTACTAGTTCTCGACTAGTACTACACGTAGTTTACTAAAGGGGCCTCGCTCCCATACTTCCGGTAACACTCCGTTTACTAGTTCTCGACTAGTATTACGCGTAGTTTACTGAAGGGGCCTTGCTCCCATACTTCCAATATTACTCCGTTTAACTAGTTCTCGACTAGTATTGCGTCTAGTTTACTGAAGGGACCTCGCTTCCATACTTCCATTATAACTCCTTTTACTAGTTCTCGACTAGTACTACCCGTAGTTTACTGAAGGATCCTCGCTCCCATACTTCCAGTATCACTCTGTTTACTAGTTCACGACTAGTACTCGTGTAGTTTGCGGAAGGGGCCTCGCTCCCTTACTTCCACTACACTCCGTTTACTAGTTCTCGACTAGTACTATGCGTAGTTTTCTGAAGGGGCCTTGCTACCATACTTCCAGTAACACTACGTTTACTAGTTCTCGAGAAGTATTGTGCGTAGTTTCCTAAAGGGGCCTCGCTCCCATACTTCCGGTAACACTCCGTTTACTAGTTCTCGACTAGTACTCGCGTAGTTTACTGAAGTGTTCTCGCACCCATACTTACAGTAACACTCCGTTTACTAGTTCTCGACTAGTACTACGCGTAGTTTACTGAAGGGGCCTTGCTCCCATACTACAAATATTACTCCGTTTAACTAGTTCTCGACTAGTATTGCGTCAGGTTTACTGAAGGGGCCTCGCTTCCATACTTCCAGTATAACTCCTTTTAGTAGTTCTCGACTAGTACTACGCGTAGTTTACTGAAGTGTTCTCGCTCCCATACTTACAGTAACACTCCGTTTACGAGTTCTCGACTAGTACTACGCGTAGTAGACTGAAGGGGCCTCGCTCCCATACTTCCAGTATAACTCCATTTACTAGTTGACGACTAGTACTCGTGTAGTTTGCGGAAGGGGCCTCGCTCCCATACTTCCATCAACACTCCGTTTACTAGTTCTCCACTAGTACTACATGTAGTTTACCGAAGGGGCCTCGCTCCCATACTTCCGGTAACACTCCGTTTACTGGTTCTCAACTAGTACTACGCGTAGTTTACTGAAGGGGCCTCGCTCCCATACTTCCAGGAACACTCCGTTTACTAGTTCTCGACTAGTACAACGTGTAGTTTACTGAAGGGGCCTCGCTCCCATACTTCCAGTATAACTCCGTTTACTAGTTCACGACTAGTGCTCGTGTTGTTTGCGGAAGGGGCCTCGCTCCCATACTTCTAGCCACACTCCATTTACTAGTTCTCGACTAGTACTACACGTAGTTTACCGAAGGGGCCTCGCTCCCATACTTCCGGTAACACTCCATTTACTAGTTCTCAATTAGTACTACGCGTAGTTTACTGAAGGGGCCTCGCTCCCATACTTCTAGTAACACTCCGTTTACTAGTTCTCGACTAGTACGACGCGTAGTTTACTGAAGAGGCCTCGCTCCCATACTTCAAGCAACACTACGTTTACTAGTTCTCGAATAGTACTATGCATAGTTTAGTGAAGGGGCCTCGCTCCCATAATTCCAGTAATAGTACGTTTTCTTGTTTTCGAGTAGTATTGCGCATAGTTTATTGAAGGGGCCTCGCTCCCATACTTCCAGTATAACTTCAATTAGTAGTTCTCAACTAGTACTACGCGTAGTTTGCTGAAGGGGCCTCCCTCCCATTCTTCCTGTAACACTCGGTTTACTAGTTCTCGACTAGTACTCCGCGTAGTTTACTGAAGGGGTCTCGCTCCCAAACTTCCAGTAACACTCCGTTTACTAGTTCTCGACTAGTACCCGCGTAGTTTACAGAAGGGGCCTCGCTCCCATACTTCCAGTAACACTACATTTACTAGTTCTCGACTAGTACTACACGTAGTTTACTAAAGGGGCCTCGCTCCCATACTTCCGGTAACACTCCGTTTACTAGTTCTCGACTAGTACAACGCGTAGTTTACTAAAGGGGCCTCGCTCCAATACTTCTAGTAACACTCCATTTTCCTAGTTCTCGACTAGTACTACGCGTAGTTTACTGAAGGGGCCTCGCTTCCATACTTCCAGTAGGACTCCGTTTACTAGTTCTCGACTAGTACTACGCGTAGTTTACTGAAGGGGCCTCGCTCCCATACTTCAAGTAACACTACGTTTACTAGTTCCCGATTAGTACTACGCGTAGTTTGCTGAAGGCACCTCGCTCCCATACTTCGAGTAACACTCCGTTTACAAATTCTCGACTAGTACTACGCATAGTTTACTGAAGGATCCTCGCTCCCATACTTCCAGTATCACTCTGTTTACTAGTTCACGACTAGTACTCGTGTAGTTTGCGGAAGGGGCCTCGCTCCCATACTTCCACTACACTCCGTTTACTAGTTCTCGACTAGTACTATGCGTAGTTTTCTGAAGGGGCCTTGCTACCATACTTCCAGTAACACTACGTTTACTAGTTCTCGAGAAGTATTGCGCGTAGTTTCCTAAAGGGGCCTCGTTCCCATACTTCCGGTAACACTCCGTTTACTAGTTCTCGACTAGTACTCGCGTAGTTTACTGAAGTGTTCTCGCTCCCATACTTACAGTAACACTCCGTTTACTAGTTCTCGACTAGTACTACGTGTAGTTTACTGAAGGGGCCTTGCTCCCATACTACAAATATTACTCCGTTTAACTAGTTCTCGACTAGTATTGCGTCAGGTTTACTGAAGGGGCCTCGCTTCCATACTTCCAGTATAACTCCTTTTAGTAGTTCTCGACTAGTACTACGCGTAGTTTACTGAAGTGTTCTCGCTCCCATACTTACAGTAACACTCCGTTTACGAGTTCTCGACTAGTACTACGCGTAGCAGACTGAAGGGGCCTCGCTCCCATACTTCCAGTATAACTCCATTTACTAGTTGACGACTAGTACTCGTGTAGTTTGCGGAAGGGGCCTCGCTCCCATACTTCCATCAACACTCCGTTTACTAGTTCTCCACTTGTACTACATGTAGTTTACAGAAGGGGCCTCGCTCCCATACTTCCGGTAACACTCCGTTTACTGGTTCTCAACTAGTACAACGCGTAGTTTACTGAAGGGGCCTCGCTCCCATACTTCCAGTAACACTCCGTTTACTAGTTCTCGACTAGTACAACGCGTAGTTTACTGAACGGGCCTCGCTCCCATACTTCCAGTATAACTCCGTTTACTAGTTCACGACTAGTGCTCGTGTAGTTTGCGGAAGGGGCCTCGCTCCCATACTTCTAGCCACACTCCATTTACTAGTTCTCGACTAGTACTACACGTAGTTTACCGAAGGGGCCTCGCTCCCATACTTCCGGTAACACTCCATTTACTAGTTCTCAATTAGTACTACGCGTAGTTTACTGAAGGGGCCTCGCTCCCATACTTCTAGTAACACTCCGTTTACTAGTTCTCGACTAGTACGACGCGTAGTTTACTGAAGAGGCCTCGCTCCCATATTTCAAGCAACACTACGTTTACTAGTTCTCGAATAGTACTATGCATAGTTTACTGAAGGGGCCTCGCTCCCATAATTCCAGTAATAGTCCGTTTTCTTGTTTTCGAGTAGTATTGCGCGTAGTTTATTGAAGGGGCCTCGCTCCCATACTTCCAGTATAACTTCAATTACTAGTTCTCAACTAGTACTACGCGTAGTTTGCTGAAGGGGCCTCCCTCCCATACTTCCTGTAACACTCGGTTTACTAGTTCTCGACTAGTACTCCGCGTAGTTTACTGAAGGGGTCTCGCTCCCAAACTTCCAGTAACACTCCGTTTACTAGTTCTCGACTAGTACCCGCGTAGTTTACAGAAGGGGCCTCGCTCCCATACTTCCAGTAACACTACATTTACTAGTTCTCGACTAGTACTACACGTAGTTTACTAAAGGGGCCTCGCTCCCATACTTCCGGTAACACTCCGTTTACTAGTACTCGACTAGTACAACGCGTAGTTTACTAAAGGGGCCTCGCTCCAATACTTCTAGTAACACTCCATTTTCCTAGTTCTCGACTAGTACTACGCGTAGTTTACTGAAGGGGCCTCGCTTCCATACTTCCAGTAGGACTCCGTTTACTAGTTCTCGACTAGTACTACGCGTAGTTTACTGAAGGGGCCTCGCTCCCATACTTCAAGTAACACTACGTTTACTAGTTCCCGATTAGTACTACGCGTAGTTTGCTGAAGGCACCTCGCTCCCATACTTCGAGTAACACTCCGTTTACAAATTCTCGACTAGTACTACGCATAGTTTACTGAAGGATCCTCGCTCCCATACTTCCAGTATCACTCTGTTTACTAGTTCACGACTAGTACTCGTGTAGTTTGCGGAAGGGGCCTCGCTCCCATACTTCCACTACACTCCGTTTACTAGTTCTCGACTTGTACTATGCGTAGTTTTCTGAAGGGGCCTTGCTACCATACTTCCAGTAACACTACGTTTACTAGTTCTCGAGAAGTATTGCGCGTAGTTTCCTAAAGGGGCCTCGCTCCCATACTTCCGGTAACACTCCGTTTACTAGTTCTCGACTAGTACTCGCGTAGTTTACTGAAGTGTTCTCGCTCCCATACTTACAGTAACACTCCGTTTACTAGTTCTCGACTAGTACTACGTGTAGTTTACTGAAGGGGCCTTGCTCCCATACTACAAATATTACTCCGTTTAACTAGTTCTCGACTAGTATTGCGTCAGGTTTACTGAAGGGGCCTCGCTTCCATACTTCCAGTATAACTCCTTTTAGTAGTTCTCGACTAGTACTACGCGTAGTTTACTGAAGTGTTCTCGCTCCCATACTTACAGTAACACTCCGTTTACGAGTTCTCGACTAGTACTACGCGTAGCAGACTGAAGGGGCCTCGCTCCCATACTTCCAGTATAACTCCATTTACTAGTTGACGACTAGTACTCGTGTAGTTTGCGGAAGGGGCCTCGCTCCCATACTTCCATCAACACTCCGTTTACTAGTTCTCCACTAGTACTACATGTAGTTTACAGAAGGGGCCTCGCTCCCATACTTCCGGTAACACTCCGTTTACTGGTTCTCAACTAGTACTACGCGTAGTTTACTGAAGGGGCCTCGCTCCCATACTTCCAGTAACACTCCGTTTACAAGTTCTCGACTAGTACAACGTGTAGTTTACTGAACGGGCCTCGCTCCCATACTTCCAGTATAACTCCGTTTACTAGTTCACGACTAGTGCTCGTGTAGTTTGCGGAAGGGGCCTCGCTCCCATACTTCTAGCCACACTCCATTTACTAGTTCTCGACTAGTACTACACGTAGTTTACCGAAGGGGCCTCGCTCCCATACTTCCGGTAACACTCCATTTACTAGTTCTCAATTAGTACTACGCGTAGTTTACTGAAGGGGCCTCGCTCCCATACTTCTAGTAACACTCCGTTTACTAGTTCTCGACTAGTACGACGCGTAGTTTACTGAAGAGGCCTCGCTCCCATATTTCAAGCAACACTACGTTTACTAGTTCTCGAATAGTACTATGCATAGTTTACTGAAGGGGCCTCGCTCCCATAATTCCAGTAATAGTCCGTTTTCTTGTTTTCGAGTAGTATTGCGCGTAGTTTATTGAAGGGGCCTCGCTCCCATACTTCCAGTATAACTTCAATTACTAGTTCTCAACTAGTACTACGCGTAGTTTGCTGAAGGGGCCTCCCTCCCATACTTCCTGTAACACTCGGTTTACTAGTTCTCGACTAGTACTCCGCGTAGTTTACTGAAGGGGTCTCGCTCCCAAACTTCCAGTAACACTCCGTTTACTAGTTCTCGACTAGTACCCGCGTAGTTTACAGAAGGGGCCTCGCTCCCATACTTCCAGTAACACTACATTTACTAGTTCTCGACTAGTACTACACGTAGTTTACTAAAGGGGCCTCGCTCCCATACTTCCGGTAACACTCCGTTTACTAGTTCTCGACTAGTACTACGCGTAGTTTACTAAAGGGGCCTCGCTCCAATACTTCTAGTAACACTCCATTTTCCTAGTTCTCGACTAGTACTACGCGTAGTTTACTGAAGGGGCCTCGCTTCCATACTTCCAGTAGGACTCCGTTTACTAGTTCTCGACTAGTACTACGCGTAGTTTACTGAAGGGGCCTCGCTCCCATACTTCAAGTAACACTACGTTTACTAGTTCCCGATTAGTACTACGCGTAGTTTGCTGAAGGCACCTCGCTCCCATACTTCGAGTAACACTCCGTTTACAAATTCTCGACTAGTACTACGCATAGTTTACTGAAGGATCCTCGCTCCCATACTTCCAGTATCACTCTGTTTACTAGTTCACGACTAGTACTCGTGTAGTTTGCGGAAGGGGTCTCGCTCCCATACTTCCACTACACTCCGTTTACTAGTTCTCGACTTGTACTATGCGTAGTTTTCTGAAGGGGCCTTGCTACCATACTTCCAGTAACACTACGTTTACTAGTTCTCGAGAAGTATTGCGCGTAGTTTCCTAAAGGGGCCTCGCTCCCATACTTCCGGTAACACTCCGTTTACTAGTTCTCGACTAGTACTCGCGTAGTTTACTGAAGTGTTCTCGCTCCCATACTTACAGTAACACTCCGTTTACTAGTTCTCGACTAGTACTACGTGTAGTTTACTGAAGGGGCCTTGCTCCCATACTACAAATATTACTCCGTTTAACTAGTTCTCGACTAGTATTGCGTCAGGTTTACTGAAGGGGCCTCGCTTCCATACTTCCAGTATAACTCCTTTTAGTAGTTCTCGACTAGTACTACGCGTAGTTTACTGAAGTGTTCTCGCTCCCATACTTACAGTAACACTCCGTTTACGAGTTCTCGACTAGTACTACGCGTAGCAGACTGAAGGGGCCTCGCTCCCATACTTCCAGTATAACTCCATTTACTAGTTGACGACTAGTACTCGTGTAGTTTGCGGAAGGGGCCTCGCTCCCATACTTCCATCAACACTCCGTTTACTAGTTCTCCACTAGTACTACATGTAGTTTACAGAAGGGGCCTCGCTCCCATACTTCCGGTAACACTCCGTTTACTGGTTCTCAACTAGTACTACGCGTAGTTTACTGAAGGGGCCTCGCTCCCATACTTCCAGTAACACTCCGTTTACAAGTTCTCGACTAGTACAACGTGTAGTTTACTGAACGGGCCTCGCTACCATACTTCCAGTATAACTCCGTTTACTAGTTCACGACTAGTGCTCGTGTAGTTTGCGGAAGGGGCCTCGCTCCCATACTTCTAGCCACACTCCATTTACTAGTTCTCGACTAGTACTACACGTAGTTTACCGAAGGGGCCTCGCTCCCATACTTCCGGTAACACTCCATTTACTAGTTCTCAATTAGTACTACGCGTAGTTTACTGAAGGGGCCTCGCTCCCATACTTCTAGTAACACTCCGTTTACTAGTTCTCGACTAGTACGACGCGTAGTTTACTGAAGAGGCCTCGCTCCCATACTTCAAGCAACACTACGTTTACTAGTTCTCGAATAGTACTATGCATAGTTTACTGAAGGGGCCTCGCTCCCATAATTCCAGTAATAGTCCGTTTTCTTGTTTTCGAGTAGTATTGCGCGTAGTTTATTGAAGGGGCCTCGCTCCCATACTTCCAGTATAACTTCAATTACTAGTTCTCAACTAGTACTACGCGTAGTTTGCTGAAGGGGCCTCCCTCCCATACTTCCTATAACACTCGGTTTACTAGTTCTCGACTAGTACTCTGCGTAGTTTACTGAAGGGGTCTCGCTCCCAAACTTCCAGTAACACTCCGTTTACTAGTTCTCGACTAGTACCCGCGTAGTTTACAGAAGGGGCCACGCTCCCATACTTCCAGTAACACTACATTTACTAGTTCTCGACTAGTACTACACGTAGTTTACTAAAGGGGCCTCGCTCCCATACTTCCGGTAACACTCCGTTTACTAGTTCTCGACTAGTACTACGTGTAGTTTACTGAAGGGGCCTTGCTCCCATACTTCCAATATTACTCCGTTTAACTAGTTCTCGACTAGTATTGCGTCTAGTTTACTGAAGGGACCTCGCTTCCATACTTCCATTATAACTCCTTTTACTAGTTCTCGACTAGTACTACCCGTAGTTTACTGAAGGATCCTCGCTCCCATACTTCCAGTATCACTCTGTTTACTAGTTCACGACTAGTACTCGTGTAGTTTGTGGAAGGGGCCTCGCTCCCATACTTCTAGCAACGCTCCGTTTACTAGTTCTCGACTAGTACTACACGTAGTTTACCGAAGGGGCCTCGCTCCCATACTTCCAGTAACACTCCGTTTACTAGTTCTCGAATAGTACTACGCGTAGTTTACTGAAGTGGCCTGGCTCCCATACTTCAAATAACACTACGTTTACGAGTTCTCGAATAGAACTACGCGTAATTTGCTGAAGGGGCCTCGATCCCATACTTCTAGTAATACTCTGTTTTCCTAGTTCTCGACTAGTACTGCGCGTAGTTTACTGAAGGGGCCTCGCTCCCATACTTCCAGCAACACTCCGTTTACTAGTTCTCCACTAGTACTACACGTAGTTTACCGAAGGGGCCTCGCTCCCATACTTCCGGTAACACTCCGTTTACTAGTTCTCAACTAGTACTACGCGTAGTTTACTGAAGGGGCCTCGCTCCCATACTTCCAGTAACACTCCGTTTACTAGTTCTCGACTAGTACAACATGTAGTTTACTGAAGGGGCCTCGCTCCCATACTTCCAGTATAACTCCTTTTACTAGTTCTCGACTAGTACTACGCGTAGTTTAATGAAGGTGTCTCGATCCCATACTTCGAGTAACACTCGGTTTACTAGTTCTCGACTAGTACTACGCGTAGTTTACTGAAGGGGTCTCGGTTCCATACTTCTAGTAACACTCCGTTTACTAGTTCCCGACTAGTACTACGCGTAGTTTTCTGAAGGGGCCTCGCTCCCATACTTCCAGTAACAATCTGTTTACTAGTTCTCGGCTAGTACTACGCGTAGTTTACTGAAGGGGGCTCGCTCCCATACTTCAAGTAACACTACGTTTACTAGTTCTCGAATAGTACTATGCATAGTTTACTGAAGGGGCCTCGCTCCCATAATTCCAGTAATAGTCCGTTTTCTTGTTTTCGAGTAGTATTGCGCGTAGTTTATTGAAGGGGCCTCACTCCCATACTTCCAGTATAACTTCAATTACTAGTTCTCAACTAGTACTACGCGTAGTTTGCTGAAGGGGCCTCCCTCCCATACTTCCTATAACACTCGGTTTACTAGTTCTCGACTAGTACTCCGCGTAGTTTACTGAAGGGGTCTCGCTCCCAAACTTCCAGTAACACTCCGTTTACTAGTTCTCGACTAGTACCCGCGTAGTTTACAGAAGGGGCCACGCTCCCATACTTCCAGTAACACTACATTTACTAGTTCTCGACTAGTACTACACGTAGTTTACTAAAGGGGCCTCGCTCCCATACTTCCGGTAACACTCCGTTTACTAGTTCTCGACTAGTACTACGCGTAGTTTACTGAAGGGGCCTTGCTCCCATACTTCCAATATTACTCCGTTTAACTAGTTCTCGACTAGTATTGCGTCTAGTTTACTGAAGGGACCTCGCTTCCATACTTCCATTATAACTCCTTTTACTAGTTCTGGACTAGTACTACCCGTAGTTTACTGAAGGATCCTCGCTCCCATACTTCCAGTATCACTCTGTTTACTAGTTCACGACTAGTACTCGTGTAGTTTGTGGAAGGGGCCTCGCTCCCATACTTCTAGCAACGCTCCGTTTACTAGTTCTCGACTAGTACTACACGTAGTTTACCGAAGGGGCCTCGCTCCCATACTTCCAGTAACACTCCGTTTACTAGTTCTCGAATAGTACTACGCGTAGTTTACTGAAGTGGCCTTGCTCCCATACTTCAAATAACACTACGTTTACGAGTTCTCGAATAGAACTACGCGTAATTTACTGAAGGGGCCTCGATCCCATACTTCTAGTAATACTCTGTTTTCCTAGTTCTCGACTAGTACTGCGCGTAGTTTACTGAAGGGGCCTCGCTCCCATACTTCCAGCAACACTCCGTTTACTAGTTCTCCACTAGTACTACACGTAGTTTACCGAAGGGGCCTCGCTCCCATACTTCCGGTAACACTCCGTTTACTAGTTCTCAACTAGTACTACGCGTAGTTTACTGAAGGGGCCTCGCTCCCATACTTCCAGTAACACTCCGTTTACTAGTTCTCGACTAGTACAACATGTAGTTTACTGAAGGGGCCTCGCTCCCATACTTCCAGTATAACTCCGTTTACTTGTTTACGACTATTGCTCGTGTAGTTTGCGGAAGGGGCCTCGCTCCCATACTTCTAGCCACACTCCATTTACTAGTTCTCGACTAGTACTACACGTAGTTTACCGAAGGGGCCTCGCTCCCATACTTCCGGTAACACTCCATTTACTAGTTCTCAATTAGTACTACGCGTAGTTTACTGAAGGGGCCTCGCTCCCATACTTCTAGTAACACTCCGTTTACTAGTTCTCGACTAGTACGACGCGTAGTTTACTGAAGAGGCCTCGCTCCCATACTTCAAGAAACACTACGTTTACTAGTTCTCGAATAGTACTATGCGTAGTTTACTGAAGGGGCCTCGCTCCCATAATTCCAGTAATAGTCCGTTTTCTTGTTTTCGAGTAGTATTGCGCGTAGTTTATTGAAGGGGCCTCGCTCCCATACTTCCAGTATAACTTCAATTACTAGTTCTCAACTAGTACTAAGCGTAGTTTGCTGAAGGGGCCTCCCTCCCATACTTCCTATAACACTCGGTTTACTAGTTCTCGACTAGTACTCCGCGTAGTTTACTGAAGGGGTCTCGCTCCCAAACTTCCAGTAACACTCCGTTTACTAGTTCTCGACTAGTACCCGCGTAGTTTACAGAAGGGGCCACGCTCCCATACTTCCAGTAACACTACATTTACTAGTTCTCGACTAGTACTACACGTAGTTTACTAAAGGGGCCTCGCTCCCATACTTCCGGTAACACTCCGTTTACTAGTTCTCGACTAGTACTACGTGTAGTTTACTGAAGGGGCCTTGCTCCCATACTTCCAATATTACTCCGTTTAACTAGTTCTCGACTAGTATTGCGTCTAGTTTACTGAAGGGACCTCGCTTCCATACTTCCATTATAACTCCTTTTACTAGTTCTCGACTAGTACTACCCGTAGTTTACTGAAGGATCCTCGCTCCCATACTTCCAGTATCACTCTGTTTACTAGTTCACGACTAGTACTCGTGTAGTTTGTGGAAGGGGCCTCGCTCCCATACTTCTAGCAACGCTCCGTTTACTAGTTCTCGACTAGTACTACACGTAGTTTACCGAAGGGGCCTCGCTCCCATACTTCCAGTAACACTCCGTTTACTAGTTCTCGAATAGTACTACGCGTAGTTTACTGAAGTGGCCTGGCTCCCATACTTCAAATAACACTACGTTTACGAGTTCTCGAATAGAACTACGCGTAATTTGCTGAAGGGGCCTCGATCCCATACTTCTAGTAATACTCTGTTTTCCTAGTTCTCGACTAGTACTGCGCGTAGTTTACTGAAGGGGCCTCGCTCCCATACTTCCAGCAACACTCCGTTTACTAGTTCTCCACTAGTACTACACGTAGTTTACCGAAGGGGCCTCGCTCCCATACTTCCGGTAACACTCCGTTTACTAGTTCTCAACTAGTACTACGCGTAGTTTACTGAAGGGGCCTCGCTCCCATACTTCCAGTAACACTCCGTTTACTAGTTCTCGACTAGTACAACATGTAGTTTACTGAAGGGGCCTCGCTCCCATACTTCCAGTATAACTCCTTTTACTAGTTCTCGACTAGTACTACGCGTAGTTTAATGAAGGTGTCTCGATCCCATACTTCGAGTAACACTCGGTTTACTAGTTCTCGACTAGTACTACGCGTAGTTTACTGAAGGGGTCTCGGTTCCATACTTCTAGTAACACTCCGTTTACTAGTTCCCGACTAGTACTACGCGTAGTTTTCTGAAGGGGCCTCGCTCCCATACTTCCAGTAACAATCTGTTTACTAGTTCTCGGCTAGTACTACGCGTAGTTTACTGAAGGGGGCTCGCTCCCATACTTCAAGTAACACTACGTTTACTAGTTCTCGAATAGTACTATGCATAGTTTACTGAAGGGGCCTCGCTCCCATAATTCCAGTAATAGTCCGTTTTCTTGTTTTCGAGTAGTATTGCGCGTAGTTTATTGAAGGGGCCTCACTCCCATACTTCCAGTATAACTTCAATTACTAGTTCTCAACTAGTACTACGCGTAGTTTGCTGAAGGGGCCTCCCTCCCATACTTCCTATAACACTCGGTTTACTAGTTCTCGACTAGTACTCCGCGTAGTTTACTGAAGGGGTCTCGCTCCCAAACTTCCAGTAACACTCCGTTTACTAGTTCTCGACTAGTACCCGCGTAGTTTACAGAAGGGGCCACGCTCCCATACTTCCAGTAACACTACATTTACTAGTTCTCGACTAGTACTACACGTAGTTTACTAAAGGGGCCTCGCTCCCATACTTCCGGTAACACTCCGTTTACTAGTTCTCGACTAGTACTACGCGTAGTTTACTGAAGGGGCCTTGCTCCCATACTTCCAATATTACTCCGTTTAACTAGTTCTCGACTAGTATTGCGTCTAGTTTACTGAAGGGACCTCGCTTCCATACTTCCATTATAACTCCTTTTACTAGTTCTGGACTAGTACTACCCGTAGTTTACTGAAGGATCCTCGCTCCCATACTTCCAGTATCACTCTGTTTACTAGTTCACGACTAGTACTCGTGTAGTTTGTGGAAGGGGCCTCGCTCCCATACTTCTAGCAACGCTCCGTTTACTAGTTCTCGACTAGTACTACACGTAGTTTACCGAAGGGGCCTCGCTCCCATACTTCCAGTAACACTCCGTTTACTAGTTCTCGAATAGTACTACGCGTAGTTTACTGAAGTGGCCTTGCTCCCATACTTCAAATAACACTACGTTTACGAGTTCTCGAATAGAACTACGCGTAATTTACTGAAGGGGCCTCGATCCCATACTTCTAGTAATACTCTGTTTTCCTAGTTCTCGACTAGTACTGCGCGTAGTTTACTGAAGGGGCCTCGCTCCCATACTTCCAGCAACACTCCGTTTACTAGTTCTCCACTAGTACTACACGTAGTTTACCGAAGGGGCCTCGCTCCCATACTTCCGGTAACACTCCGTTTACTAGTTCTCAACTAGTACTACGCGTAGTTTACTGAAGGGGCCTCGCTCCCATACTTCCAGTAACACTCCGTTTACTAGTTCTCGACTAGTACAACATGTAGTTTACTGAAGGGGCCTCGCTCCCATACTTCCAGTATAACTCCGTTTACTTGTTTACGACTATTGCTCGTGTAGTTTGCGGAAGGGGCCTCGCTCCCATACTTCTAGCCACACTCCATTTACTAGTTCTCGACTAGTACTACACGTAGTTTACCGAAGGGGCCTCGCTCCCATACTTCCGGTAACACTCCATTTACTAGTTCTCAATTAGTACTACGCGTAGTTTACTGAAGGGGCCTCGCTCCCATACTTCTAGTAACACTCCGTTTACTAGTTCTCGACTAGTACGACGCGTAGTTTACTGAAGAGGCCTCGCTCCCATACTTCAAGAAACACTACGTTTACTAGTTCTCGAATAGTACTATGCGTAGTTTACTGAAGGGGCCTCGCTCCCATAATTCCAGTAATAGTCCGTTTTCTTGTTTTCGAGTAGTATTGCGCGTAGTTTATTGAAGGGGCCTCGCTCCCATACTTCCAGTATAACTTCAATTACTAGTTCTCAACTAGTACTATGCGTAGTTTGCTGAAGGGGCCTCCCTCCCATACTTCCTATAACACTCGGTTTACTAGTTCTCGACTAGTACTCCGCGTAGTTTACTGAAGGGGTCTCGCTCCCAAACTTCCAGTAACACTCCGTTTACTAGTTCTCGACTAGTACCCGCGTAGTTTACAGAAGGGGCCTCGCTCCCATACTTCCAGTAACACTACATTTACTAGTTCTCGACTAGTACTACACGTAGTTTACTAAAGGGGCCTCGCTCCCATACTTCCGGTAACACTCCGTTTACTAGTTCTCGACTAGTACTACGCGTAGTTTACTGAAGGGGCCTTGCTCCCATACTTCCAATATTACTCCGTTTAACTAGTTCTCGACTAGTATTGCGTCTAGTTTACTGAAGGGACCTCGCTTCCATACTTCCATTATAATTCCTTTTACTAGTTCTCGACTAGTACTACCCGTAGTTTACTGAAGGATCCTCGCTCCCATACTTCCAGTATCACTCCGTTTACTAGTTCACGACTAGTACTCGTGTAGTTTGTGGAAGGGGCCTCGCTCCCATACTTCTAGCAACGCTCCGTTTACTAGTTCTCGACTAGTACTACACGTAGTTTACCGAAGGGGCCTCGCTCCCATACTTCCAGTAACACTCCGTTTACTAGTTCTCGAATAGTACTACGCGTAGTTTACTGAAGTGGCCTCGCTCCCATACTTCAAATAACACTACGTTTACTAGTTCTCGAATAGAACTACGCGTAGTTTACTGAAGGGGCCTCGATCCCATACTTCTAGTAATACTCTGTTTTCCTAGTTCTCGACTAGTACTGCGCGTAGTTTACTGAAGGGGCCTCGCTCCCATACTTCCAGCAACACTCCGTTTACTAGTTCTCCACTAGTACTACACGTAGTTTACCGAAGGGGCCTCGCTCCCATACTTCCGGTAACACTCCGTTTACTAGTTCTCAACTAGTACTACGCGTAGTTTATTGAAGGGGCCTCGCTCCCATACTTCCAATAACACTCCATTTACTAGTTCTCGACTAGTACTACACGTAGTTTACCGAAGGGGCCTCGCTCCCATACTTCCGGTAACACTCCATTTACTAGTTCTCAATTAGTACTATGCGTAGTTTACTGAAGGGGCCTCGCTCCCATACTTCTAGTAACACTCCGTTTACTAGTTCTCGACTAGTACGACGCGTAGTTTACTGAAGAGGCCTCGCTCCCATACTTCAAGAAACACTACGTTTACTAGTTCTCGAATAGTACTATGCGTAGTTTACTGAAGGGGCCTCGCTCCCATAATTCCAGTAATAGTCCGTTTTCTTGTTTTCGAGTAGTATTACGCGTAGTTTATTGAAGGGGCCTCGCTCCCATACTTCCAGTATAACTTCAATTACTAGTTCTCAACTAGTACTACGCGTAGTTTACTGAAGGGGCCTCGCTCCCATACTTCCAGTAACACTCCGTTTACTAGTTCTCGACTAGTACAACGTGTAGTTTACTGAAGGGGCCTCGCTCCCATACTTCCAGTAACACTCCGTTTACTAGTTCACGACTAGTGCTCGTGTAGTTTGCGGAAGGGGCCTCGCTCCCATACTTCTAGCCACACTCCATTTACTAGTTCTCGACTAGTACTACACGTAGTTTACCGAAGGGGCCTCGCTCCCATACTTCCGGTAACACTCCATTTACTAGTTCTCAATTAGTACTACGCGTAGTTTACTGAAGGGGCCTCGCTCCCATACTTCCAGTAACACTACGTTTACTAGTTCTCGATTAGTACTACACGTAGTTTGTTGAAGGGGCCTTGCTCCCATACTTCCACTACACTCCGTATACTAGTTCTCGACTAGTACTATGCGTAGTTTTCTGAAGGGGCCTTGCTACCATACTTCCAGTAACACTACATTTACTAGTTCTCGAGAAGTATTGCGCGTAGTTTACTAAAGGGGCCTCGCTCCCATACTTCCGGTAACACTCCGTTTACTAGTTCTCGACTAGTACTCGCGTAGTTTACTGAAGTGTTCTCGCTCCCATACTTACAGTAACACTCCGTTTACTAGTTCTCGACTAGTACTACGCGTAGTTTAGTGAAGGGGCCTTGGTCCCATACTACAAATATTACTCCGTTTAACTAGTTCTCGACTAGTATTGCGTCAGGTTTACTGAAGGGGCCTCGCTTCCATACTTCCAGTATAACTCCTTTTAGTAGTTCTCGACTAGTACTACGCGTAGTTTACTGAAGTGTTCTCGCTCCCATACTTACAGTAACACTCCGTTTACGAGTTCCCGACTAGTACTACGCGTAGTTTACTGAAGGGGCCTCGCTCCCATACTTCCAGTATAATTCCATTTACTAGTTCACGACTAGTACTCGTGTAGTTTGCGGAAGGGGCCTTGCTCCCATACTTCCATCAACACTCCCTTTACTAGTTCTCCACTATTACTACATGTAGTTTACCGAAGGGGCCTCGCTCCCATACTTCCGGTAACACTACATTTACTTGTTCTCGACTAGTACTACACGTAGTTTACTAAAGGGTCCTCGCTCCCATACTTCCGGTAACACTCCGTTTACTAGTTTTCGACTAGTACTACGCGTAGTTTACTGAAGGGGCCTTGCTCCCATACTTCCAATATTACTCCGTTTAACTAGTTCTCGACTAGTATTGCGTCTAGTTTACTGAAGGGACCTCGCTTCCATACTTCCATTATAACTCCTTTTACTAGTTCTCGACTAGTACTACCCGTAGTTTACTAAAGGAACCTCGCTCCCATACTTCCAGTATCACTCTGTTTACTAGTTCTCGACTAGTACTACACGTAGTTTACCTAAGGGGCCTCGCTCCCATACTTCTGGTAACACTCCGTTTACTAGTTCTCAACTAGTACTACGCATAGTTTACTGAAGGGGCCTCACTCCCATACTTCAAGTAACACTACGTTTACTAATTATCGAATAGTACTATGCGTAGTTTACTGAAGGGGCCTCGCTCGCATACTTCCAGTAATACTCCGATTTTCTAGTTCTCGAGTAGTATTGCGCGTAGTTTACTGAAGGTGTCTCGCTCCCATACTTCCAGTAACACTAGGTTTACGAGTTCTCGACTAGTACTACGCGTAGTTTACTGAAGGGGCCTCGCTCCCATACTTCAAGTAACACTACGTTTACTAATTATCGAATAGTACTATGCGTAGTTTACTGAAGGGGCCTCGCTCGCATACTTCCAGTAATACTCCGATTTTCTAGTTCTCGAGTAGTATTGCGCGTAGTTTACTGAAGGTGTCTCGCTCCCATACTTCCAGTAACACTCCGTTTACTTGTTCTCGAATAGTACCATGCGTAGTTTACTGAAGGGACCTTGCTCCCATATTTCTAGTAACACTCCGTTTACTAGTTCTTGACTAGTACTACGCGTAGTTTACTGAAGGGGCCTGGATCCCATACTTCCAGTAACACTCCGTTTACTAGTTCTCGACTAGTACAACGCGTAGTTTACTAAAGGGGCCTCGCTCCCATACTTTCAGTAACACTCTGTTTTCCTACTTCTCGACTAGTACTACGCGTAGTTTACTCATGGGGCCTCGCTTCCATACTTCCAGTAATACTCCGGTTTCCTAGTTCTCGACTAGTTTTGCGCGTAGTTTACTGAAGGGGCCTCGCTCCCATAGTTCCTGTATAACTCTGTTTACTAGTTCACGACTAGTAGTACGCGTAGTTTCCGGAAGGGGACTCGCTCCCATACTTCCAGTAAAACTCTGTTTACTAGTTCTCGACTAGTACAACGCGTAGTTTACTGAAGGGGCCTCGATCCCATACTTCCAGTAATACTCCATTTTCCTAGCTCTCGACTAGTAGTGCGTGTAGTTTACTGAAGTGGTCTCGCTCCCATACTTCCAGTATAACTCCTTTTACTAGTTCTCGACTAGTACTACGCGTAGTTTGCTGAAGGGACCTCGCTCCCATATTTCTACTAACACTACGTTTACTAGTTCTCGAATAGTACTATGCGTAGTTTACTGAAGGGGCCTTGCTCCAATATTTCCAGTGATACTCCATTTTTCTGGTTCTCAAGTAGTATTGCGCGTAGTTTACTGAAGGTGTTTGGCTCCCATACTTCTATTAACACTCCGTTATTCTTGACTAGTACTACGCGTAGTTTACTGAAGGGGCCTCGCTCCCATACTTTCAGTAACACTCCGTTTTCCTACTTCTCGACTAGTACTACGCGTAGTTTACTCATGGGGCTTCGCTTCCATACTTCCAGTAATACTCCGGTTTTCTAGCAATCGACTAGTAGTGCCTGTAGTTTACTGAAGGGGTCTCGCTCCCATACTTCCAGTATAACTCCTTTTACTAGTTCTCGACTTGTACTACGCGTAGTTTGCTGAAGGGACCTCGCTCCCATACTTCTACTAACACTACGTTTACTAGTTCTCGAATAGTACTATGCGTAGTTTACTGAAGGGGCCTCGCTCCAATATTTCGAGTGATACTCCATTTTTCTAGTTCTCAAGTAGTATTGTGCGTAGTTTACTGAAGGTGTTTGGCTCCCATACTTCTAGTAACACTCCGTTTACTAGTTCTCGAATAGTACTATGCTTAGTTTACTGAAGGGGCCTCGCTCCCAGACTTCCACTAATACTCCGTTTTTCTAGTTCTCGACTAGTATTGCGCGTAGTTTACTGAAGGGGCCTCGCTCCCATACTTCTACTATAACTTCGTTTACTAGTTCTCGACTAGTACTACGCGTAGTTTGCTGAAGGGACCTCGCTCCCATATTTCTACTAACACTACGTTTACTAGTTCTCGAATAGTACTATGCGTAGTTTACTGAAGGGGCCTTGCTCCAATATTTCCAGTGATACTCCATTTTTCTAGTTCTCAAGTAGTATTGCGCGTAGTTTACTGAAGGTGTTTGGCTCCCATACTTCTAGTAACACTCCGTTTACTAGTTCTCGAATAGTACTATGCTTAGTTTACTGAAGGGGCCTCGCTCCCATACTTCAAGTAACACTACGTTTACTAGTTATCGAATAGTACTATGCGTAGTTTACTGAAGGGGCCTCGATCGCATACTTCCAGTAATACTCCGATTTTCTAGTTCTCGAGTAGTATTGCGCGTAGTTTACTGAAGGTGTCTCGCTCCCATACTTCCGGTAACACTCCGTTTACTTGTTCTCGAATAGTACCATGCGTAGTTTACTGAAGGGTCCTCGCTCCCATACTTCCAGTAACACTAGGTTTACGAGTTCTCGACTAGTACTACGCGTAGTTTACTGAAGGGGCCTCGCTCCCATACTTCAAGTAACACTACGTTTACTAATTATCGAATAGTACTATGCGTAGTTGACTGAAGGGGCCTCGCTCGCATACTTCCAGTAATACTCCGATTTTCTAGTTCTCGAGTAGTATTGCGCGTAGTTTACTGAAGGTGTCTCGCTCCCATACTTCCAGTAACACTCCGTTTACTTGTTCTCGAATAGTACCATGCGTAGTTTACTGAAGGGTCCTCGCTCCCATACTTCCAGTAACACTAGGTTTACTAGTTCTTGACTAGTACTACGCGTAGTTTACTGAAGGGGTCTCGCTCCCATACTTCCAGTAACACTCCGTTTACTAGTGCCCGACTCGTACTACGCGTAGTTTGCTGAAGGGACCTTGCTCCCATACTTCTAGTAACACTCCGTTTACTAGTTCTTGACTAGTACTACGCGTAGTTTACTGAAGGAGCCTGGATCCCATACTTCCAGTAACACTCCGTTTACTAGTTCTCGACTAGTACGACGCGTAGTTTACTAAAGGGGCCTCGCTCCCATACTTCCAGTAACACTCCATTTACTACTTCTCGACTATTACTACACGTAGATTACTCATGGGGCCTCGCTTCCATACTTCCAGTAATACTCCGGTTTCCTAGTTCTCGACTAGTTTTGCGCGTAGTTTACTGAAGGGGCCTCGCTCCCATAGTTCCTGTATAACTCTGTTTACTAGTTCACGACTAGTAGTACGTGTAGTTTACGGAAGGGGAGTCGCTCCCATACTTCCAGTAAAACTCTGTTTACTAGTTCTCGACTAGTACAACGCGTAGTTTACTGAAGGGGCCTCGATCCCATACTTCCAGTAATACTCCATTTTCCTAGCTCTCGACTAGTAGTGCGTGTAGTTTATTGAAGTGGTCTCGCTCCCATACTTCCAGTATAACTCCTTTTACTAGTTCTCGACTAGTACTACGCGTAGTTTGCTGAAGGGACCTCGCTCCCATATTTCTACTAACACTACGTTTACTAGTTCTCGAATAGTACTATGCGTAGTTTACTGAAGGGGCCTTGCTCCAATATTTCCAGTGATACTCCATTTTTCTAGTTCTCAAGTAGTATTGCGCGTAGTTTACTGAAGGTGTTTGGCTCCCATACTTCTAGTAACACTCCGTTTACTAGTTCTCGAATAGTACTATGCTTAGTTTACTGAAGGGGCCTCGCTCCCAGACTTCCACTAATACTCCATTTTTCTAGTTCTCGACTAGTATTGCGCGTAGTTTACTGAAGGGGCCTCGCTCCCATACTTCTACTATAACTTCGTTTACTAGTTCTCGACTAGTACTACGCGTAGTTTACTGAAGGGGCCTCGATCCCATACTTCCAGTAACACTCCGTTTACTAGTTCTCGACTAGTACAATGCATAGTTTACTAAAGGGGCCTCGCTCCCATACTTCCAGTAACACTCCATTTTCCTAGTTCTCGACTAGTACTACGCGTAGTTTACTGAAGGGGCCTCGCTCCCATACTTCCAGTAATACTCCGGTTTCCTAGTTCTCGACTAGTATTGCGCGTAGTTTACTGAAGGGGCCTCGCTCCCATACTTCCTGTATAACTCCATTTACTAGTTCACGACTAGTACTACGTGTGGTTTGCGGAAGGGGACTCGCTCCCATACTTCCAGTAACACTAAGTTTACTAGTTCTCGACTACTACTACGCGTAGTTTACTGAAGGGGCCTCGCTCCCATACTTCAAGTAACACTACGTTTGCTAGTTATCGAATAGTACTATGCGTAGTTTACTGAAGGGGCCTCGCTCGCATACTTCCAGTAATACTCCGATTTTCTAGTTCTCGAGTAGTATTGCGCGTAGTTTACTGAAGGTGTCTCGCTCCCATACTTCCGGTAACACTCCGTTTACTTGTTCTCGAATAGTACCATGTGTAGTTTACTGAAGGGTCCTCGCTCCCATACTTCCAGTAACACTAGGTTTACTAGTTCTCGACTAGTACTACGCGTAGTTTACTGAAGGGGCCTCTCTCCCATACATCAAGTAACACTACGTTTCTTAATTATCGAATAGTACTATGCGTAGTTTACTGAAGGGGCCTCGCTCGCATACTTCCAGTAATACTCCGATTTTCTAGTTCTCGAGTAGTATTGCGCGTAGTTTACTGAAGGTGTCTCGCTCCCATACTTCCAGTAACACTCCGTTTACTTGTTCTCGAATAGTACCATGCGTAGTTTACTGAAGGGTCCTCGCTCCCATACTTCCAGTAACACTAGGTTTACTAGTTCTTGACTAGTACTACGCGTAGTTTACTGAAGGGGTCTCGCTCCCATACTTCCAGTAACACTCCGTTTACTAGCTCCCAACTCGTACTACGCGTAGTTTGCTGAAGGGACCTTGCTCCCATACTTCTAGTAACACTCCGTTTACTAGTTCTTGACTAGTACTACGCGTAGTTTACTGAAGGGGCCTCGATCCCATACTTCCAGTAACACTCCGTTTACTAGTTCTTGACTTGTACAACGCGTAGTTTACTAAAGGGGCCTCGCTCCCATACTTTCAGTAACACTCCGTTTTCCTACTTCTCGACTAGTACTACGCGTAGTTTACTCATGGGGCTTCGCTTCCATACTTCCAGTAATACTCCGGTTTTCTAGCTCTCGACTAGTAGTGCCTGTAGTTTACTGAAGGGGTCTCGCTCCCATACTTCCAGTATAACTCCTTTTACTAGTTCTCGACTTGTACTACGCGTAGTTTGCTGAAGGGACCTCGCTCCCATACTTCTACTAACACTACGTTTACTAGTTCTCGAATAGTACTATGCGTAGTTTACTGAAGGGGCCTCGCTCCAATATTTCGAGTGATACTCCATTTTTCTAGTTCTCAAGTAGTATTGTGCGTAGTTTACTGAAGGTGTTTGGCTCCCATACTTCTAGTAACACTCCGTTTACTAGTTCTCGAATAGTACTATGCTTAGTTTACTGAAGGGGCCTCGCTCCCAGACTTCCACTAATACTCCGTTTTTCTAGTTCTCGACTAGTATTGCGCGTAGTTTACTGAAGGGGCCTCGCTCCCATACTTCTACTATAACTTCGTTTACTAGTTCTCGACTAGTACTACGCGTAGTTTGCTGAAGGGGCCTCGATCCCATACTTCCAGTAACACTCGGTTTACTAGTTCTCGACAAGTACTACGCGTAGTTTACTGAATGGGTCTCGCTTCCATACTTCCAGTAACACTCCGTTTACTAGTTCCCGACTTGTACTACGCGTAGTTTGCTGAAGGCACCTCGCTCCCATACTTCGAGTAACACTCCGTTTACAAATTCACGACTAGTACTACGTGTAGTTTACTGAAGGGGCCTCGATCCCATACTTCCAGTAACACTCCGTTTACTAGTTCTCGACTAGCACAATGCGTAGTTTACTAAAGGGGCCTCGCTCCCATACTTCCAGTAACACTCCATTTTCCTAGTTCTCGACTAGTACTACGCGTAGTTTACTGAAGGGGCGTCGCTCCCATACTTCCAGTAATACTCCGGTTTCCTAGTTCTCGACTAGTTTTGCGCGTAGTTTACTGAAGGGGCCTCGCTCCCATACTTCCTGTATAACTCCATTTACTACTTCACGACTAGTACTACGTGTAGTTTGCGGAAGGGTCCTCGCTCCCATACTTCCAGTAACACTAGGTTTACTAGTTCTCGACTAGTACTACGCGTAGTTTACTGAAGGGGCCTCGCTCCCATACTTCAAGTAACACTACGTTTACTAGTTATCGAATAGTACTATGCGTAGTTTACTGAAGGGGCCTCGCTCGCATACTTCCAGTAATACTCCGATTTTCTAGTTCTCGAGTAGTATTGCGCGTAGTTTACTGAAGGTGTCTCGCTCCCATACTTCCGGTAACACTCCGTTTACTTGTTCTCGAATAGTACCATGCGTAGTTTACTGAAGGGTCCTCGCTCCCATACTTCCAGTAACACTCGGTTTACTAGTTCTTGACTAGTACTACGCGTAGTTTACTGAAGGGGTCTCGCTCCCATACTTCCAGTAACACTCCGTTTACTAGTTCCCGACTAGTACTACGCGTAGTTTGCTGAAGGGACCTTGCTCCCATACTTCTAGTAACACTCCGTTTACTAGTTCTTGACTAGTACTACGCGTAGTTTACTGAAGGGGCCTCGATCCCATACTTCCAGTAACACTCCGTTTACTAGTTCTCGACTAGTACAACGCGTAGTTTACTAAAGGGGCCTCGCTCCCATACTTTCAGTAACAGTCCGTTTTCCTACTTCTCGACTAGTACTACGCGTAGTTTACTCATGGGGCCTCGCTTCCATACTTCCAGTAATACTCCGGTTTCCTAGTTCTCGACTAGTTTTGCGCGTAGTTTACTGAAGGGGCATCGCTCCCATAGTTCCTGTATAACTCTGTTTACTAGTTCACGACTAGTAGTACGTGTAGTTTCCGGAAGGGGACTCGCTCCCATACTGCCAGTAACACTCTGTTTACTAGTTCTCGACTAGTACAACGCGTAGTTTACTGAAGGGGCCTCGATCCCATACTTCCAGTAATACTCCATTTTCCTAGCTCTCGACTAGTAGTGCGTGTAGTTTACTGAAGGGGTCTCGCTCCCATACTTCCAGTATAACTCCTTTTACTAGTTCTCGACTAGTACTACGCGTAGTTTGCTGAAGGGACCTGGCTCCCATACTTCTACTAACACTACGTTTACTAGTTCTCGAATAGTACTATGCGTAGTTTACTGAAGGGGCCTCGCTCCAATATTTCCAGTGATACTCCATTTTTCTAGTTCTCAAGTAGTATTGCGCGTAGTTTACTGAAGGTGTTTGGCTCCCATACTTCTAGTAACACTCCGTTTACTAGTTCTCGAATAGTACTATACTTAGTTTACTCAAGGGGCCTCGCTCCCAGACTTCCACTAATACTCCGTTTTTCTAGTTCTCGACTAGTATTGCGCGTAGTTTACTGAAGGGGCCTGGCTCCCATACTTCTACTATAACTTCGTTTACTAGTTCTCGACTAGTACTACGCGTAGTTTGCTGAAGGGGCCTCGCTCCCATACTTCCTGTAACACTCGGTTTACTAGTTCTCGACTAGTACTACGCGTAGTTTACTGAAGGGGTCTCGCTTCCATACTTCCAGTAACACTCCGTTTACTAGTTCCCGACTTGTACTACGCGTAGTTTGCTGAAGGCACCTCGCTCCCATACTTCGAGTAACACTCCGTTTACAAATTCTCGACTAGTACTACGCGTAGTTTACTGAAGGGGCCTCGATCCCATACTTCCAGTAACACTCCGTTTACTAGTTCTCGACTAGTACAATGCGTAGTTTACTAAAGGGGCCTCGCTCCCATACTTCCAGTAACACTCCATTTTCCTAGTTCTCGACTAGTACTACGCGTAGTTTACTGAAGGGGCCTCGCTCCCATACTTCCAGTAATACTCCGATTTCCTAGTTCTTGACTAGTTTTGCGCGTAGTTTACGGAAGGGGCCTCGCTCCCATACTTCCTGTATAACTCCATTTACTAGTTCACGACTAGTACTACGTGTAGTTTGCGGAAGGGGACTCGCTCCCATACTTCCAGTAACACTCCGTTTACTAGTTCTCGACTACTACTACGCGTAGTTTACTGAAGGGGCCTCGCTCCCATACTTCAAGTAACACTACGTTTACTAGTTATCGAATAGTACTATGCGTAGTTTACTGAAGGGGCCTCGCTCCCATACTTCCAGTAATACTCCGATTTTCTAGTTCTCGAGTAGTATTGCGCGTAGTTTACTGAAGGTGTCTCGCTCCCATACTTCCGGTAACACTCCGTTTACTTGTTCTCGAATAGTACTATGTGTAGTTTACTGAAGGGTCCTCGCTCCCATACTTCCAGTAACACTCGGTTTACTAGTTCTTGACTAGTACTACGCGTAGTTTACTGAAGGGGTCTCGCTCCCATACTTCCAGTAGCACTCCGTTTACTAGTTCCCGACTAGTACTACGCGTAGTTTGCTGAAGGGACCTTGCTCCCATACTTCTAGTAGCACTCCGTTTACTAGTTCTTGACTAGTACTACGCGTAGTTTACTGAAGGGGCCTCGATCCCATACTTCCAGTAACACTCCGTTTACTAGTTCTCGACTAGTACAACACGTAGTTTACTAAAGGGGCCTCGCTCCCATACTTCCAGTAACACTCCATTTTCCTACTTCTCGACTAGTACTACGCGTAGTTTACTCATGGGGCCTCGCTTCCATACTTCCAGTAATACTCCGGTTTCCTAGTTCTCGACTAGTTTTGCGCGTAGTTTACTGAAGGGGCCTCGCTCCCATAGTTCCTGTATAACTCTGTTTACTAGTTCACGACTAGTAGTACGTGTAGTTTCCGGAAGGGGACTCGCTCCCATACTTCCACTAACACTCTGTTTACTAGTTCTCGACTAGTACAACGCGTAGTTTACTGAAGGGGCCTCGATCCCATACTTCCAGTAATACTCCATTTTCCTAGCTCTCGACTAGTAGTGCGTGTAGTTTACTGAAGGGGTCTCGCTCCCATACTTCCAGTATAACTCCTTTTACTAGTTCTCGACTAGTAGTACGCGTAGTTTGCTGAAGGGACCTGGCTCCCATACTTCTACTAACACTACGTTTACTAGTTCTCGAATAGTACTATGCGTAGTTTACTGAAGGGGCCTCGCTCCAATATTTCCAGTGATACTCCATTTTTCTAGTTCTCAAGTAGTATTGCGCGTAGTTTACTTAAGGTGTTTGGCTCCCATACTTCTAGTAACACTCCGTTTACTAGTTCTCGAATAGTACTATGCTTAGTTTACTCAAGGGGCCTCGCTCCCAGACTTCCACTAATACTCCGTTTTTCTAGTTCTCGACTAGTATTGCGCGTAGTTTACTGAAGGGGCCTGGCTCCCATACTTCTACTATAACTTCGTTTACTAGTTCTCGACTAGTACTACGCGTAGTTTGCTGAAGGGGCCTCGCTCCCATACTTCCAGTAACACTCGGTTTACTAGTTCTCGACTAGTACTACGCGTAGTTTACTGAAGGGGTCTCGCTTCCATACTTCCAGTAACACTCCGTTTACTAGTTCCCGACTTGTACTACGCGTAGTTTGCTGAAGGCACCTCGCTCCCATACTTCGAGTAACACTCCGTTTACAAATTCTCGACTAGTACTACGCGTAGTTTACTGAAGGGGCCTCGATCCCATACTTCCAGTAACACTCCGTTTACTAGTTCTCGACTAGTACAATGCGTAGTTTACTAAAGGGGCCTCGCTCCCATACTTCCAGTAACACTCCATTTTCCTAGTTCTCGACTAGTACTACGCGTAGTTTACTGAAGGGGCCTCGCTCCCATACTTCCAGTAATACTCCGATTTCCTAGTTCTGGACTAGTTTTGCGCGTAGTTTACTGAAGGGGCCTCGCTCCCATACTTCCTGTATAACTCCATTTACTAGTTCACGACTAGTACTACGTGTAGTTTGCGGAAGGGGACTCGCTCCCATACTTCCAGTAACACTCCGTTTACTAGTTCTCGACTACTACTACGCGTAGTTTACTGAAGGGGCCTCGCTCCCATACTTCAAGTAACACTACGTTTACTAGTTATCGAATAGTACTATGCGTAGTTTACTGAAGGGGCCTCGCTCCCATACTTCCAGTAATACTCCGATTTTCTAGTTCTTGAGTAGTATTGCGCGTAGTTTACTGAAGGTGTCTCGCTCCCATACTTCCGGTAACACTCCGTTTACTTGTTCTCGAATAGTACCATGCGTAGTTTACTGAAGGGTCCTCGCTCCCATACTTCCAGTAACACTCGGTTTACTAGTTCTTGACTAGTACTACGCGTAGTTTACTGAAGGGGTCTCGCTACCATACTTCCAGTAACACTCCGTTTACTAGTTCCCGACTAGTACTACTCGTAGTTTGCGGAAGGGGACTCGCTCCCATACTTCTAGTAACACTCCGTTTACTAGTTCTTGACTAGTACTACGCGTAGTTTACTGAAGGGGCCTCGATCCCATACTTCCAGTAACACTACGTTTATTAGTTCTCGACTAGTACAACGCGTAGTTTACTAAAGGGGCCTCGCTCCCATACTTCCAGTAACACTCCATTTTCCTAGTTCTCGACTAGTACTACGCGTAGTTTACTGAAGGGGCCTCGCTCCCATACTTCCAGTAATACTCCGATTTCCTAGTTCTGGACTAGTTTTGCGCGTAGTTTACTGAAGGGGCCTCGCGCCCATACTTCCTGTATAACTCCATTTACTAGTTCACGACTAGTACTACGTGTAGTTTGCGGAAGGGGACTCGCTCCCATACTTCCAGTAACACTCCGTTTACTAGTTCTCGACTACTACTACGCGTAGTTTACTGAAGGGGCCTCGCTCCCATACTTCAAGTAACACTACGTTTACTAGTTTTCGAATAGTGCTATGCGTAGTTTACTGAAGGGGCCTCGCTCCCATACTTCTAGTAATACTCCGATTTTCTAGTTCTCGAGTAGTATTGCGCGTAGTTTACTGAAGGTGTCTCGCTCCCATACTTCCGGTAACACTCCGTTTACTTGTTCTCGAATAGTACCATGCGTAGTTTACTGAAGGGTCCTCGCTCCCATACTTCCAGTAACACTCGGTTTACTAGTTCTTGACTAGTACTACGCGTAGTTTACTGAAGGGGTCTCGCTCCCATACTTCCAGTAACACTCCGTTTACTAGTTCCGGACTAGTACTACGCGTAGTTTGCGGAAGGGGACTCGCTCCCATACTTCTAGTAACACTCCGTTTACTAGTTCTTGACTAGTACTACGCGTAGTTTACTGAAGGGGCCTCGATCCCATACTTCCAGTAACACTACGTTTACTAGTTCTCGACTAGTACAACGCGTAGTTTACTAAAGGGGCCTCGCTCCCATACTTTCAGTAACAGTCCGTTTTCCTACTTCTCGACTAGTACTACGCGTAGTTTACTCATGGGGCCTCGCTTCCATACTTCCAGTAATACTCCGGTTTCCTAGTTCTCGACTAGTTTTGCGCGTAGTTTACTGAAGGGGCCTCGCTCCCATAGTTCCTGTATAACTCTGTTTACTAGTTCGCGACTAGTAGTACGTGTAGTTTCCGGAAGGGGACTCGCTCCCATACTTCCAGTAACACTCTGTTTACTAGTTCTCGACTAGTACAACGCGTAGTTTACTGAAGGGGCCTCGATCCCTTACTTCCAGTAATACTCCATTTTCCTAGCTCTCGACTAGTAGTGCGTGTAGTTTACTGAAGGGGTCTCGCTCCCATGCTTCCAGTATAACTCCTTTTACTAGTTCTCGACTAGTACTACGCGTAGTTTGCTGAAGGGACCTGGCTCCCATACTTCTACTAACACTACGTTTACTAGTTCTCGAATAGTACTATGCGTAGTTTACTGAAGGGGCCTCGCTCCAATATTTCCAGTGATACTCCATTTTTCTAGTTCTCAAGTAGTATTGCGCGTAGTTTACTGAAGGTGTTTGGCTCCCATACTTCTAGTAACACTCCGTTTACTAGTTCTCGAATAGTACTATGCTTAGTTTACTCAAGGGGCCTCGCTCCCAGACTTCCTCTAATACTCCGTTTTTCTAGTTCTCGACTAGTATTGCGCGTAGTTTACTGAAGGGGCCTGGCTCCCATACTTCTACTATAACTTCGTTTACTAGTTCTCGACTAGTACTACGCGTAGTTTGCTGAAGGGGCCTCGCTCCCATACTTCCTGTAACACTCGGTTTACTAGTTCTCGACTAGTACTACGCGTAGTTTACTGAAGGGGTCTCGCTTCCATACTTCCAGTAACACTCCGTTTACTAGTTCCCGACTTGTACTACGCGTAGTTTGCTGAAGGCACCTCGCTCCCATACTTCGAGTAACACTCCGTTTACAAATTCTCGACTAGTACTACGCGTAGTTTACTGAAGGGGCCTCGATCCCATACTTCCAGTAACACTCCGTTTACTAGTTCTCGACTAGTACAATGCGTAGTTTACTAAAGGGGCCTCGCTCCCATACTTCCAGTAACACTCCATTTTCCTAGTTCTCGACTAGTACTACGCGTAGTTTACTGAAGGGGCCTCGCTCCCATACTTCCAGTAATACTCTGATTTCCTAGTTCTTGACTAGTTTTGCGCGTAGTTTACTGAAGGGGCCTCGCTCCCATACTTCCTGTATAACTCCATTTACTAGTTCACGACTAGTACTACGTGTAGTTTGCGGAAGGGGACTCGCTCCCATACTTCCAGTAACACTCCGTTTACTAGTTCTCGACTACTACTACGCGTAGTTTACTGAAGGGGCCTCGCTCCCATACTTCAAGTAACACTACGTTTACTAGTTATCGAATAGTACTATGCGTAGTTTACTGAAGGGGCCTCGCTCCCATACTTCCAGTAATACTCCGATTTTCTAGTTCTCGAGTAGTATTGCGCGTAGTTTACTGAAGGTGTCTCGCTCCCATACTTCCGGTAACACTCCGTTTACTTGTTCTCGAATAGTACTATGTGTAGTTTACTGAAGGGTCCTCGCTCCCATACTTCTAGTAACACTCGGTTTACTAGTTCTTGACTAGTACTACGCGTAGTTTACTGAAGGGGTCTCGCTCCCATACTTCCAGTAGCACTCCGTTTACTAGTTCCCGACTAGTACTACGCGTAGTTTGCTGAAGGGACCTTGCTCCCATACTTCTAGTAGCACTCCGTTTACTAGTTCTTGACTAGTACTACGCGTAGTTTACTGAAGGGGCCTCGATCCCATACTTCCAGTAACACTCCGTTTACTAGTTCTCGACTAGTACAACACGTAGTTTACTAAAGGGGCCTCGCTCCCATACTTCCAGTAACACTCCATTTTCCTACTTCTCGACTAGTATTGCGTGTAGTTTACTAAAGGGGCCTCAATCCCATAGTTCCAATATTACTCCGTTTAACTAGTTCTCGACTAGTAGTGCGTGTAGTTTACTGAAGTGGCCTCGCTTCCATACTTCCATTATAAATCCTTTTACTAGTTCTCGACTAGTACTACGCGTAGTTTACTGAAGTGTTCTCGCTCCCCTACTTCCAATAACACTCCGTTTACTAGTTCTCGAATAGTACTATGCGTAGTTTACTAAAGGGGCCTCGCTCCCATACTTCAAGTAACACTACATTTACTAGTTCTCGAATAGCACTATGCTTAGTTTACTGAAGGGGCCTCGCTCCCATACTTCAAATAATACTCCATTTTTCTAGTTCTCGAGTAGTTTTGCACATAGTTTACTGAAGGGGCCTCGCTCCCATACTTCTATTATAACTTTTTTTACTAGTTCTCGACTAGTACTCGTGTAGTATGCGGAAGGGGCCTCGCTCCCACACTTCTAGTAACACTCCGTTTACTAGTTCTCGACTAGTACAACACGTAGTTTACTGAAGGGGTCTCGCTCCCATACATCCAGTAACACTCCGTTTACTAGGTCCCGGCTAGTACTACGCGTAGTTTGCTGAAGGGACCTCTCTCCCATACTTCTACTAGTAGTGCGTGTAGTTTACTGAAGGGGTCTCGCTCCCATACTTCCAGTATAACTCCTTTTACTAGTTCTCGACTAGTACTACGCGTAGTTTGCTGAAGGGACCTCGCTCCCATACTTCTACTAACACTACGTTTACTAGTTCTCGAATAGTACTATGCGTAGTTTACTGAAGGGGCCTCGCTCCAATATTTCCAGTAATACTCCATTTTTCTAGTTCTCTAGTAGTATTGCGCGTAGTTTACTGAAGTTGTTTGGCTCCCATACTTCTAGTAACACTCCGTTTACTAGTTCTCGAATAGTACTATGCGTAGTTTACTGAAGGGTCCTCGCTCCCAGACTTCCACTAATAGTCCGTTTTTCTAGTTCTCGACTAGTATTGCGCGTAGTTTACTGAAGGGGTCTCGCTCCCATACTTCTACTATAACTTCGTTTACTAGTTCTCGACTACTACTACGCGTAGTTTGCTGAAGGGGCCTCGCTCCCATACTACCAGTAACACTCCGTTTACTAGTTCTCGACTAGTACTACGCGTAGTTTACTGAAGGGGTCTCACTTCCATACTTCCAGTAACACTCCGTTTACTAGTTCCCGACTAGTACTACGCGTAGTTTGCTGAAGGCACCTCGCTCGCATACTTCGAGTAACACTCCGTTTACTAATTCTCGACTAGTACTACGCGTAGTTTACTCAAGGGCCCTCGATCCCATACTTCCAGTAACACTCCGTTTACTAGTTCTCGACTAGTACAATGCGTAGTTTACTAAAGGGGCCCCGCTCCCATACTTCCAGTAACACTCCATTTTCCTAGTTCTCGACTAGTACTACGCGTAGTTTAATGAAGGGGCCTCGCTCCCATACTTCCAGTAATACTCCGGTTTCCTAGTTCTCGACTAGTTTTGCACGTAGTTTACTGAAGGGGCCTCGCTCCCATACTTCAAGTAACACTACATTTACTAGTTCTCGACTAGTACTACGCATAGTTTGTTGAAGGTGCCTCGATCTCATACTTCCCGTAACACTCCATTTAATAGTTCTCGACTAGTACTATGCGTAGTTTATTGAAGGGGCCTCGCTCCCATACTTCTAGTAATACCCCATTTTAATAGTTCTCGACTAGTACTACTCGTAGTTTACTGAAGGGGCCTCGCTCCCATACTTCAAGTAACACTACGTTTACTAGTTCTCGACTAGTACTACGTGTAGTTTGCTGAAGGTGCCTCGCTCCCATACTTCAAGTAACACTACGTTTACTAGTTATCGAATAGTATTGCGCGTAGTTTACTGAAGGTGTCTCGCTCCCATACTTCCAGTAACACTCCGTTTACTTGTTCTCGAATAGTACCATGCGTAGTTTACTGAAGGGTCCTCGCTCCCATACTTCCAGTAACACTAGGTTTACTAGTTCTTGACTAGTACTACGCGTAGTTTACTGAAGGGGTCTCGCTCGCATACTTCCAGTAACACTCCGTTTACTAGTTCCGGACTAGTACTACACGTAGTTTGCAGAAGGGACCTTGCTCCCATACTTCTAGTTACACTCCATTTATTAGTTCTTGACTAGTACTACGCGTAGTTTACTGAAGGGGCCTCGACCCCATACTTCCAGTAATACTCTGTTTACTAGTTCTCAACTAGTACAATGCGTAGTTTACTAAAGGGGCCTCGCTCCCATACTTCCGGTAACACTCCATTTTCCTAGTTCTCGACTAGTACTACACGTAGTTTACTGAAGGGGCCTCGCTTCCATACTTCCAGTAATACTCCGGTTTCCTAGTTCTCGACTAGTTTTGCGCCTAGTTTATTGAAGGGGCCTCGCTCCCATAGTTCCTGTATAACTCCGTTTACTAGTTCACGACTAGTAGTACGTGTAGTTTCCGGAAGGGGACCTCGCTCCCATACTTCTAGTAACCCTCCGTTTACTAGTTCTCGACTAGTACAACGTGTAGTTTACTGAAGGGGCCTCGATCCCATACTTCCAGTAATACTCCATTTTCCTAGCTCTCGACTAGTAGTGCATGTAGTTTACTGAAGGGGTCTCGCTCCCATACTTCCAGTATAACTCCTTTTACTAGTTCTCGACTAGTACTACGCGTAGTTTGCTGAAGGGACCTCGCTCCCATACTTCTACTAACACTACGTTTACTAGTTCTCGAATAGTACTATGCGTAGTTTACTGAAGGGGCCCCGCTCCAATATTTCCAGTGATACTCCGTTTTTCTAGTTCTCAAGTAGTATTGCGCGTAGTTTACTGAAGGTGTTTGGCTCCCATACTTCTAGTAACACTCCGTTTACTAGTTCTCGATTAGTACTATGCTTAGTTTACTGAAGGGGCCTCGCTCCCAGACTTCCACTAATACTCCGTTTTTCTAGTTCTCGACTAGTATTGCGCGTAGTTTACTGAAGGGGCCTCGCTCCCATACTTCAAGTAACACTACGTTTACTAGTTCTCGACTAGTACTACGCATAGTTTGTTGAAGGTGCCTCGATCTCATACTTCCAGTAACACTCCGTTTAATAGTTCTCGACTAGTACTACGCGTAGTTTATTGAAGGTGCCTCGCTCCCATACTTCTACTAATACCCCATTTTACTAGTCCTCGACTAGTAGTACTCGTAGTTTACTGAAGGGGCCTCGCTCCCATACTTCCAGTAACACTCCGTTTACTAGTTCTCGACTAGTACAATGCGTAGTTTACTAAAGGGGCCTCGCTCCCATACTTCCAGTAACACTCCATTTTCCTAGTTCTCGACTAGTACTACGCGTAGTTTACTGAAGGGGCCTCGCTCCCATACTTCCTGTAATACTCCGGTTTCCTAGTTCTCGACTAGTTTTGGACGTAGTTTACTGAAGGGGCCTCGCTCCCATACTTCAAGTAACACTACGTTTACTAGTTCTCGACTAGTACTATGCATAGTTTGTTGAAGGTGCGTCGATCTCATACTTCCAGTAACACTCCATTTAATAGTTCTCGACTAGTACTATGCTTAGTTAATTGAAGGGGCCTCGCTCCCATACTTCTAGTAATACCCCATTTTACTAGTTCTCGACTAGTCCTACTCGTAGTTTATTGAAGGGGCCTCGCTCCCATACTTCCAGTAACACTCCGTTTACTAGTTCTCGACTAGTACTACGCGTAGTTTACTGAAGGGGCCTCGCTCCCATACTTCAAGTAACAGTACGTTTACTAGTTCTCGACTAGTACTACGCGTAGTTTGCTGAAGGTGCCTCGCTCCCATACTTCAAGTAACACTACATTTCCTAGTTATCGAATAGTATTGCGCGTAGTTTACTGAAGGTGTCTCGCTCCCATACTTCCAGTAACACTCCGTTTACTTGTTCTCGAATAGTACCATGCATAGTTTACTAAAGGGTCCTCGCTCCCATACTTCCAGTAACACTAGGTTTACTAGTTCTTGACTAGTACTACGCGTAGTTTACTGAAGGGGTCTCGCTCGCATACTTCCAGTAACACTCCGTTTACTAGTTCCGGACTAGTACTACACGTAGTTTGCTGAAGGGACCTTGCTCCCATACTTCTAGTAACACTCCGTTTATTAGTTCTTGACTAGTACTACGCGTAGTTTACTGAAGGGGCCTCGACCCCATACTTCCAGTAATACTCCGTTTACTAGTTCTCGACTAGTACAATGCGTAGTTTACTAAAGGGGCCTCGCTCCCATACTTCCGGTAACACTCCATTTTCCTAGTTCTTGACTAGTACTACGCGTAGTTTACTGAAGGGGCCACGCTTCCATACTTCCAGTAATACTCCGGTTTCCTAGTTCTCGACTAGTTTTGCGCCTAGTTTATTGAAGGGGCCTCGCTCCCATAGTTCCTGTATAACTCCGTTTACTAGTTCACGACTAGTAGTACGTGTAGTTTCCGGAAGGGGACCTCGCTCCCATACTTCTACTAACACTACGTTTACTAGTTCTCGAATAGTACTATGCGTAGTTTACTGAAGGGGCCCCGCTCCAATATTTCCAGTGATACTCCGTTTTTCTAGTTCTCAAGTAGTATTGCGCGTAGTTTACTGAAGGGGCCTCGCTCCCATACTTCAAGTAACACTACGTTTACTAGTTCTCGACTAGTACTACGCGTAGTTTATTGAAGGTGCCTCGCTCCCATAGTTCTACTAATACCCCATTTTACTAGTTCTCGACTAGTAGTACTCGTAGTTTACTGAAGGGGCCTCGCTCCCATACTTCCAGTAACACTCCGTTTACTAGTTCTCGACTAGTACTACGCGTAGTTTACTGAAGGGGCCTCGCTCCTATACTTCAAGTAACACTACGTTTACTAGTTCCCGACTAGTACTACATGTAGTTTACTGAAGGGGCCTCACTCCCATATTTCAAGAAACACTACGTTTACTAGTTATCGAATAGTACTATGCGTAGTTTACTGAAGGGGCCTCGCTCGCATACTTCCAGTAATACTACGATTTTCTAGTTCTCGAGTAGTATTGCGCGTAGTTTACTGAAGGTGTCTCGCTCCCATACTTCCAGTAATACTCTGTTTTTCTAATTCTCGACTAGTATTTCGCGTAGTTTACTGAAGGGGCCTTGCTCCCGTATTTCTATTATAACTTCGTTTACTAGTTCTCGACTAGTACTACGCGTAGTTTGCTGAAGGGGCCTCGCTCCCATACTTCCAGTAACACTAGGTTTACTAGTTCTTGACTAGTACTACGCGTAGTTTACTGAAGGGGTCTTGCAACCATACTTTCAGTAACACTCCGTTTACTAGTTCCCGACTAGTACTACGCGTAGTTTGCTGAAGGGACCTTGCTCCCATACTTCTAGTAACACTCCGTTTACTAGTTCTCGACTAGTACTACGCGTAGTTTATTGAAGGGGCCTAGATCCCATACTTCAAGTAACACTCCGTTTACTAGTTCTCGACTAGTACTACGCGTAGTTTACTGAAGGGGCCTTGCTCCCATACTTCCAGTAGTACTCCGTTTTCCTAGCTCTCGACTAATATTGCATGTAGTTTACTAAAGGGGCCTTGATCCCATATTTCCAATATTACTCCGTTTAACTAGTTCTTGACTAGTATTGCGTGTAGTTTACTGAAGGGGCCTCGCTTCCATACTTCCATTATAACTCCTTTTACTAGTTCTCGACTAGTACTACGCGTGGTTTACTGAAGGGGCCTCGCTCCCATACTTCAAGTAACACTACGTTTACCAGTTCTCGAATAGTACTATGCTTAGTTTACTGAACGGGCCTCGCTCCCATACTTCCAGTAATACTCCATTTTACTAGTTCTCGAGTACTTTTGCGCGTAGTTTACTGAAGGGGCCTCGCTCCCATACTTCTAGTATAACTCTGTTTACTAGTTCTCGACTATTACTATGCGTAGTTTAATGAAGGTGTCTCGCTGCCATACTTCTTGTAACACTCCGGTTTCCTAGTTCTCGAGTAGTTTTGCCCGTAGTTTTCTGAAGGGGCCTCGCTCCCATAGTTCTAGTATAACTCCATTTACTAGTTCACGACTAGTACTACTTGTAGTTTGCGGAAGGGGCCGTGCTCCCATACTTCTTGTAACACTCTGTTTAGTATTCTCAACTAGTACTACGCGTAGTTTGCTGAAGGGGCATCGCTCCCATACTTCCAGTAACACTCCGTTTACTAGTTCTCGACTAGTACTACGCGTAGTTTACTGAAGGGGCCTCGCTCCCATACTTCAAGTAACACTACGTTTACTAGTTCTCGACTAGTACTACGCATAGTTTGTTGAAGGAGCCTCGATCTCATACTTCCAGTAACACTCCGTTTACTAGTTCTCGAATAGTACTATGCTTAGTTTACTGAAGGGGCCTCGCTCCCAGACTTCCACTAATACTCCGTTTTTCTAGTTCTCGACTAGTATTGCGCGTAGTTTACTGAAGGGGCCTCGCTCCCATACTTCAAGTAACACTACGTTTACTAGTTCTCGACTAGTACTACGCGTAGTTTATTGAAGGTGCCTCGCTCCCATAGTTCTACTAATACCCCATTTTACTAGTTCTCGACTAGTAGTACTCGTAGTTTACTGAAGGGGCCTCGCTCCCATACTTCCAGTAACACTCCGTTTACTAGTTCTCGACTAGTACTACGCGTAGTTTACTGAAGGGGCCTCGCTCCTATACTTCAAGTAACACTACGTTTACTAGTTCCCGACTAGTACTACATGTAGTTTACTGAAGGGGCCTCACTCCCATATTTCAAGAAACACTACGTTTACTAGTTATCGAATAGTACTATGCGTAGTTTACTGAAGGGGCCTCGCTCGCATACTTCCAGTAATACTACGATTTTCTAGTTCTCGAGTAGTATTGCGCGTAGTTTACTGAAGGTGTCTCGCTCCCATACTTCCAGTAATACTCTGTTTTTCTAATTCTCGACTAGTATTTCGCGTAGTTTACTGAAGGGGCCTTGCTCCCGTATTTCTATTATAACTTCGTTTACTAGTTCTCGACTAGTACTACGCGTAGTTTGCTGAAGGGGCCTCGCTCCCATACTTCCAGTAACACTAGGTTTACTAGTTCTTGACTAGTACTACGCGTAGTTTACTGAAGGGGTCTTGCAACCATACTTTCAGTAACACTCCGTTTACTAGTTCCCGACTAGTACTACGCGTAGTTTGCTGAAGGGACCTTGCTCCCATACTTCTAGTAACACTCCGTTTACTAGTTCTCGACTAGTACTACGCGTAGTTTATTGAAGGGGCCTAGATCCCATACTTCAAGTAACACTCCGTTTACTAGTTCTCGACTAGTACTACACGTAGTTTACTGAAGGGGCCTTGCTCCCATACTTCCAGTAGTACTCCGTTTTCCTAGCTCTCGACTAATATTGCATGTAGTTTACTAAAGGGGCCTTGATCCCATATTTCCAATATTACTCCGTTTAACTAGTTCTTGACTAGTATTGCGTGTAGTTTACTGAAGGGGCCTCGCTTCCATACTTCCATTATAACTCCTTTTACTAGTTCTCGACTAGTACTACGCGTGGTTTACTGAAGGGGCCTCGCTCCCATACTTCAAGTAACACTACGTTTACCAGTTCTCGAATAGTACTATGCTTAGTTTACTGAACGGGCCTCGCTCCCATACTTCCAGTAATACTCCATTTTACTAGTTCTCGAGTACTTTTGCGCGTAGTTTACTGAAGGGGCCTCGCTCCCATACTTCTAGTATAACTCTGTTTACTAGTTCTCGACTATTACTATGCGTAGTTTAATGAAGGTGTCTCGCTGCCATACTTCTTGTAACACTCCGGTTTCCTAGTTCTCGAGTAGTTTTGCCCGTAGTTTTCTGAAGGGGCCTCGCTCCCATAGTTCTAGTATAACTCCATTTACTAGTTCACGACTAGTACTACTTGTAGTTTGCGGAAGGGGCCGTGCTCCCATACTTCTTGTAACACTCTGTTTAGTATTCTCAACTAGTACTACGCGTAGTTTGCTGAAGGGGCATCGCTCCCATACTTCCAGTAACACTCCGTTTACTAGTTCTCGACTAGTACTACGCGTAGTTTACTGAAGGGGCCTCGCTCCCATACTTCAAGTAACACTACGTTTACTAGTTCTCGACTAGTACTACGCATAGTTTGTTGAAGGAGCCTCGATCTCATACTTCCAGTAACACTCCGTTTACTAGTTCTCGACTAGTACTACGCGTAGTTTACTGAAGGGGCCTCGCTCCCATACTTCCAGTAATACCCCATTTTACTAGTTCTCGACTAGTACTATGCAGAGTTTACTGAAGGGGCCTCGCTCCAATACTTCCAGTAATACCCCATTTTACTAGTTCTCGACTAGTACTACTCGTAGTTTACTGAAGGGGCCTCGCTCCTATACTTCAAGTAACACTACGTTTACTAGTTCCCGACTAGTACTACGTGTAGTTTACTGAAGGGGCCTCACTCCCATATTTCAAGAAACACTACGTTTACTAGTTATCGAATAGTACTATGCGTAGTTTACTGAAGGGGCCTCGCTCCCATACTTCCAGTAATACTACGATTTTCTAGTTCTCGAGTAGTATTGCGCGTAGTTTACTGAAGGTGTCTCGCTCCCATACTTCCAGTAATACTCTGTTTTTCTAATTCTCGACTAGTATTTCGCGTAGTTTACTGAAGGGGCCTTGCTCCCGTATTTCTATTATAACTTCGTTTACTAGTTCTCGACTAGTACTACGCGTAGTTTGCTGAAGGGGCCTCGCTCCCATACTTCCAGTAACACTACGTTTACTAGTTCTCGACTAGTACTACGCATAGTTTGTTGAAGGAGCCTCGATCTCATACTTCCAGTAACACTCCGTTTACTAGTTCTCGACTAGTACTACGCGTAGTTTACTGAAGGGGCCTCGCTCCCATACTTCCAGTAATACCCCATTTTACTAGTTCTCGACTAGTACTATGCAGAGTTTACTGAAGGGGCCTCGCTCCAATACTTCCAGTAATACCCCATTTTACTAGTTCTCGACTAGTACTACTCGTAGTTTACTGAAGGGGCCTCGCTCCTATACTTCAAGTAACACTACGTTTACTAGTTCCCGACTAGTACTACGCGTAGTTTACTGAAGGGGCCTCGCTCCTATACTTCAAGAAACACTACGTTTACTAGTTATCGACTAGTACTACGTGTAGTTTACTGAAGGGGCCTCACTCCCATATTTCAAGAAACACTACGTTTACTAGTTATCGAATAGTACTATGCGTAGTTTACTGAAGGGGCCTCGCTCGCATACTTCCAGTAATACTACGATTTTCTAGTTCTCGAGTAGTATTGCGCGTAGTTTACTGAAGGTGTCTCGCTCCCATACTTCCAGTAATACTCTGTTTTTCTAATTCTCGACTAGTATTTCGCGTAGTTTACTGAAGGGGCCTTGCTCCCGTATTTCTATTATAACTTCGTTTACTAGTTCTCGACTAGTACTACGCGTAGTTTGCTGAAGGGGCCTCGCTCCCATACTTCCAGTAACACTAGGTTTACTAGTTCTTGACTAGTACTACGCGTAGTTTACTGAAGGGGTCTTGCAACCATACTTTCAGTAACACTCCGTTTACTAGTTCCCGACTAGTACTACGCGTAGTTTGCTGAAGGGACCTTGCTCCCATACTTCTAGTAACACTCCGTTTACTAGTTCTCGACTAGTACTACGCGTAGTTTATTGAAGGGGCCTAGATCCCATACTTCAAGTAACACTCCGTTTACTAGTTCTCGACTAGTACTACGCGTAGTTTACTGAAGGGGCCTTGCTCCCATACTTCCAGTAGTACTCCGTTTTCCTAGCTCTCGACTAATATTGCATGTAGTTTACTAAAGGGGCCTTGATCCCATATTTCCAATATTACTCCGTTTAACTAGTTCTTGACTAGTATTGCGTGTAGTTTACTGAAGGGGCCTCGCTTCCATACTTCCATTATAACTCCTTTTACTAGTTCTCGACTAGTACTACGCGTGGTTTACTGAAGGGGCCTCGCTCCCATACTTCAAGTAACACTACGTTTACCAGTTCTCGAATAGTACTATGCTTAGTTTACTGAACGGGCCTCGCTCCCATACTTCCAGTAATACTCCATTTTACTAGTTCTCGAGTACTTTTGCGCGTAGTTTACTGAAGGGGCCTCGCTCCCATACTTCTAGTATAACTCTGTTTACTAGTTCTCGACTATTACTATGCGTAGTTTAATGAAGGTGTCTCGCTGCCATACTTCTTGTAACACTCCGGTTTCCTAGTTCTCGAGTAGTTTTGCCCGTAGTTTTCTGAAGGGGCCTCGCTCCCATAGTTCTAGTATAACTCCATTTACTAGTTCACGACTAGTACTACTTGTAGTTTGCGGAAGGGGCCGTGCTCCCATACTTCTTGTAACACTCTGTTTAGTAGTTCTCAACTAGTACTACGCGTAGTTTGCTGAAGGGGCATCGCTCCCATACTTCCAGTAACACTCCGTTTACTAGTTCTCGACTAGTACTACGCGTAGTTTACTGAAGGGGCCTCGCTCCCATACTTCAAGTAACACTACGTTTACTAGTTCTCGACTAGTACTACGCATAGTTTGTTGAAGGAGCCTCGATCTCATACTTCCAGTAACACTCCGTTTACTAGTTCTCGACTAGTACTACGCGTAGTTTACTGAAGGGGCCTCGCTCCCATACTTCCAGTAATACCCCATTTTACTAGTTCTCGACTAGTACTATGCAGAGTTTACTGAAGGGGCCTCGCTCCAATACTTCCAGTAATACCCCATTTTACTAGTTCTCGACTAGTACTACTCGTAGTTTACTGAAGGGTCTCGCTCCCATACTTCCAGTAACACTCGGTTTACTAGATCCCGACTAGTACTACGCGTAGTTTGCTTAAGGGACCTCGCTCCTATACTTCTAGTAACACTCCGTTTACTAGTTCTCGAATAGTACTATGCGTAGTTTACTGAAGGGGCCTCGCTCCCAGACTTCCACTAATACTCCGTTTTTCTAGTTCTCGACTAGTATTGCGTGTAGTTTACTGAAGGGGCCTCGCTCCCATACTTCTAGTATAACTCCGTTTACTAGTTCTCGACTATTACTATGCGTAGTTTAATGAAGGTGTCTCGCTCCCATACTTCTTGTAACACTCCGGTTTCCTAGTTCTCGCGTAGTTTACTGAAGAGGCCCCGCTTCCATAGTTCCAGTATAACTCCGTTTACTAGTTCACGACTAGTACTACTTGTAGTTTGCGGAAGGGGCCTCGCTCCCATACTTCTTGTAACACTCCGGTTTCCTAGTTCTCGACTAGTTTTGCGTGTAGTTTACTGAAGGGGCCTCGCTCCCATAGTTCCAGTATAACTCCATTTACTAGTTCACGACTAGTACTACTTGTAGTTTTTGGAAGGGGCCTCGCTCCCATACTTCTTGTAACACTCTGTTTAGTAGTTCTCAACTAGTACTACGCGTAGTTTGCTGAAGGGGCATCGCTCCCATACTTCCAGTAACACTCCGTTTACTAGTTCTCGACTAGTACTACGCGTAGTTTACTGAAGGGGCCTCGCTCCCATACTTCAAGTAACACTACGTTTACTAGTTCTCGACTAGTACTACGCATAGTTTGTTGAAGGAGCCTCAATCTCATATTTCCAGTAACACTCCGTTTACTAGTTCTCGACTAGTACTACGCGTAGTTTACTGAAGGGGCCTCGCTCCCATACTTCCAGTAATACCCCATTTTACTAGTTTCTCGACTAGTACTACGCAGAGTTTACTGAAGGGGCCTCGCTCCAATACTTCCAGTAATACCCCATTTTACTAGTTCTCGACTAGTACTACTTGTAGTTTACTGAAGGTGTCTCGCTCCCATACTTCCAGTAACACTCCGTTTACTAGATTCCTGACTAGTACTACGCGTAGTTTGCTTAAGGGACCTTGCTCCCATACTTCTAGTAACAGTCCGTTTACTAGTTCTCTAATGAGGACATCCTCCACTATTACCCGCTGCAAAGACGCAACAAAGGGGGCCGAGTGGCCCAGTTGTAGTCGGGCGGCGACCGTGTGAGCCTCTGAATAATCCCACCTTGCTTAGCTTGGGAGGAGGAAGCCACCTTAAAAGGGGGAGCCACCCTTCCTCTATTGGACTAGTCTTTTAGGGAGATTGGGCCTTTCCCCGAGTGGGTGTGCCTAAGAACTGTTGGGGTCCGGGCAACCTTAATTTATTGGGCCTTGGCCAAGCCCTCCTGGGCCGGATGCATCATTCTCGACTAGTACCACTCGTAGTTTACTAAAGGGGCCTCGCTCCCATACTTCCAGTAATACTCCGTTTTCCTAGCTCTCGACTAATATTGCCTGTAGTTTACTAAAGGGGCCTCGATCCAATACTTCCAATATTACTCCGTTTAACTAGTTCTTGACTAGTGTTGCGTGTAGTTTACTGAAGGGGCCTCGCAGCCATACTTCCAGTATAACTCCTTTTACTAGTTCTCGACTAGTACTACGCGTAGTTTACTGAAGTGTTCTCGCTCCCCTACTTCCAATAACACTCCGTTTACTTGTTCTCGACTAGTACTACGCGTAGTTTACTGAAGGGGCCTCGCTCCCATACTTCAAGTAACACTACGTTTACTAGTTCTCGAATAATACTATGCTTAGTTTACTGAAGGGGCCTCGCACCCATACTTCCAGTAATACTCCATTTTACTAGTTCTTGAGTAGTTTTGCGCGTAGTTTACTGAAGGGGCCTCGCTCCCATACTTCTAGTATAACTCCGTTTACTAGTTCTCGACTATTACTATTCGTAGTTTAATGAAGGTGTCTCGCTCCCATACTTCTTGTAACACTCGGTTTACTAGTTCTCGACTAGTACTACGCGTAGTTTACTGAAGGGGCCTTGCTCCCATTTTTCCAGTAACACTCCGTTTACTACTTCTCGAAGAGGAAATACACGTAGTTTACTGAAGGGGCCTTGCTCCCATACTTCCAATATTACTTCATTTAACTAGTTCTCGACTAGTATTGCGTGTAGTTTGCTGAAGGGGCCTCGCTTCCATACTTTTCTGTATAACTCCTTTTACTAGTTCTCGACTAGTACAACGTGTAGTTTACAGAAGTGTTCTCGCTCCCATACTTCCAATAACACTCCGTTTACTAGTTCTCGACTAGTACTACGCGTAGTTTGCTGAAGGGGCCTCGCTCCCATACTTCCAGTAACAATCCGTTTACTAGTTCTCGACTAGTACTGCTCGTAGTTTACTTAAGGTGTCTCGCTCCCATACTTCCAGTAAGACTCCGTTTACTAGTTCTCGAATAGTACTATGCGTAGTTTACTGAAGGGGCCTCGCTCCCATACTTCCAGTAATACTCCGTTTTTCTACTTCTCGACTAGTATTGCGCGTAGTTTACTGAAGGGGCCTCGCTCCCATACTTCTATTATAACTTCATTTACTAGTTCTCGACTAGTACTACGCGTAGTTTGCTGAAGGGGCCTCGCTCCCATACTTCCAGTAACACTCGGTTTACTAGTTCTCGACTAGTACTACGCATAGTTTACTGAAGGGGCCTCGCTCCCATACTTCCAGTAACACTCAGTTTACTAGTTCTCGACTAGTACTATGCGTATTTTAATGAAGGTGTCTCGCTCCCATACTTCTTGTGACACTGGGTTTACTAGTTCTCGACTAGTACTACGCGTAGTTTACTGAAGGGGCCTTGCTCCCATTCTTCAATTAATACTCCGTTTACTAGTTCTCGACTAGTACAACACGTAGTTTACTAAAGGGGCCTTGCTCCCATACTTCCAGTAACACTCCATTTTCCTAGTTCTCGACTAGTACTACGCGTAGTTTACTGAAGGGGCCTCGCTCCCATACTTCCAGTAATACTCCGGTTTCCTTGTTCTCGACTAGTTTTGCGCGTAGTTTACTGTAGGGGCCTCGCTCCCATACTTCAAGTATAACTCCGTTTACTAGTTCACGACTAGTACTACTTGTAGTTTGCGGAAGGGGCCTCGCTCCCATACTTCCTATAACACTCTGTTTAGTAGTTCTCAAGTAGTACTACGCGTAGTTTGCTGAGGGGTCCTCGCTCCCATAGTTCCAGTAACACTCCGTTTACTATTTCTCGACTAGTACTACGAGTAGTTTACTGAAGGGGCCTCGCTCCCATACTTCAAGTAACACTATGTTTACTAGTTCTCGACTACTACTACACATAGATTGTTGAAGGAGCCTCGATCTCATACTTCCAGTAACACTCCGTTTACTAGTTCTCGACTAGTACTACGCGTAGTTTACTGAAGGGGCTACGCTCCCATACTTCTGGTAATACCCCATTTTACTAGTTCTCGACTAGTACTACGCAGAGTTTACTGAAGGGGCCTCGCTCCAATACTTCCAGTAATACCCCATTTTACTAGTTCTCGAGTAGTTTTGCGCGTAGTTTACCGAAGGGGCCTCGCTCCCATACTTCTAGAATAACTCTGTTTCCTAGTTCTCGACTAGTACTATGCGTAGTTTAATGAAGGTGTCTCGCTCCGATACTTCTTGTAACACTCGGTTTACTAGTTCTCGACTAGTACTACGCGTAGTTTACTGAAGGGGCCTTGCTCCCATTCTTCAAGTAACACTCCGTTTACTAGTTCTCGACTAGTACTTCGCGTAGTTTACTGAAGGGGCCTTGCTCCCATACTTCCAATATTACTTCGTTTAACTAGTTCTCGACTAGTATTGCGTGCTGTTTGCTGAAGGGGCCTCGCTTCGATACTTCCAGTATAACTCCTTTTACTAGTTCTTGACTAGTACAACGCGTAGTTTACTGAAGTGTTCTCGCTCCCATACTTCCAATAACACTCCGTTTACTAGTTCTCGACTAGTACTACGCGTAGTTTACTGAAGGGGCCTCGCTCCCATACTTCCAGTATAACTCCTTTTACTAGTTCTCGACTAGTACTACGCGTAGTTTAATGAAGGTGTCTCGATCCCATACTTCGAGTAACACTCGGTTTACTAGTTCTCGACTAGTACTACGCGTAGTTTACTGAAGGGGTCTCGGTTCCATACTTCTAGTAACACTCCGTTTACTAGTTCCCGACTAGTACTACGCGTAGTTTTCTGAAGGGGCCTCGCTCCCATACTTCCAGTAACAATCTGTTTACTAGTTCTCGGCTAGTACTACGCGTAGTTTACTGAAGGGGGCTCGCTCCCATACTTCAAGTAACACTACGTTTACTAGTTCTCGAATAGTACTATGCGTAGTTTACTGAAGGGGCCTCACTCCCATACTTCCAGTAATACTCCGTTTTTCTAGTTCTTGAGTAATATTGCGCGTAGTTTACTGAAGGTGTCTCGCTCCCATACTTCCAGTAACACTCCGTTTAGTAGTTCTCGAATAGTACTATGCGTAGTTTACTGAAGGGGCCTCGCTCCCATACTTCCAGTAATACTCCGTTTTTCTAGTTCTCGACTAGTATTGCGCGTAGTTTACTGAAGGGACCTCGCTCCCATACTTTTATTATAACTTCGTTTACTAGTTCTCGACTAGTACTACGCGTAGTTTGCTGAAGGGGCCTCGCTCCCATACTTCCAGTAACACTCGGTTTACTAGTTCTCGACTAGTACTACGCGTAGTTTACTGAAGGGGCCTCGCTCCCATACATCCAGTAACAATCCATTTACTAGTTCTCGAATAGTACTGCGCGTAGTTTACTGAAGCTGTCTCGCTCCCATACTTCTTGTGACACTCGGTTTACTAGTTCTCGAGTAGTACTACGCGTAGTTTACTGAAGGGGCCTCGCTCCCATACTTCCAGTAATACTCCAGTTTCCTAGTTCTCGACTAGTTTTGCGCGTTGTTTACTGAAGGGGCCTCTCTCCCATACTTCCAGTATAACTCCTTTTACTAGTTCTCGAATAGTACTACGCGTAGTTTACTAAAGGGGCCTCGCTCCCATACTTCCAGTAATACTCCGTTTTTCTAGTTCTCGACTAGTATTGCGCGTAGTTTACTGAAGGGACCTCGCTCCCATACTTCTATTATAACTGCGTTTACTAGTTCCCGACTAGTACTACGCGTAGTTTGCTGAAGGGGCCTCGCTCCCATACTTCCAGTAACACTCGGTTTACTAGTTCTCGACTAGTACTACGCGTAGTTTACTGAAGGGGCCTCGCTCCCATACTTCCAATAACACTCCGTTTACTAGTTCTCGAATAGTACTATGCGTAGTTTACTGAAGGGGCCTCACTCCCATACTTCCAGTAATACTCCGTTTTTCTAGTTCTTGAGTAATATTGCGCGTAGTTTGCTGAAGGTGTCTCGCTCCCATACTTCCAGTAACACTCCGTTTAGTAGTTCTCGAATAGTACTATGCGTAGTTTACTGAAGGGGCCTCGCTCCCATACTTCCAGTAATACTCCGTTTTTCTAGTTCTCGACTAGTATTGCGCGTAGTTTACTGAAGGGACCTCGCTCCCATACTTTTATTATAACTTCGTTTACTAGTTCTCGACTAGTACTACGCGTAGTTTGCTGAAGGGGCCTCGCTCCCATACTTCCAGTAACACTCGGTTTACTAGTTCTCGACTAGTACTACGCGTAGTTTACTGAAGGGGCCTCGCTCCCATACTTCCAGTAACAATCCATTTACTAGTTCTCGAATAGTACTGCGCGTAGTTTATTGAAGGTGTCTCGCTCCCATACTTCCAGTAAGACTCCGTTTACTAGTTCTCGAATAGTACTATGCGTAGTTTACTGAAGGGGCCTCGCTCCCATACTTCCAGTAATACTCCGTTTTTCTTGTTCTTGAGTAATATTGCGCGTAGTTTACTGAAGGTGTCTCGCTCCCATACTTCCAGTAACACTCCGTTTAGTAGTTCTCGAATAGTACTATGCGTAGTTTACTAAAGGGGCCTCACTCCCATACTTCCAGTAACACTCGGTTTACTAGTTCTCGACTAGTACTACGCGTAGTTTACTGAAGGGGCCTCGCTCCCATACTTCCAGTAACAATCCATTTACTAGTTCTCGAATAGTACTGCGCGTAGTTTACTGAAGGTGTCTCGCTCCCATACTTCCAGTAAGACTCCGTTTACTAGTTCTTGAATAGTACTATGCGTAGTTTACTGAAGGGGCCTCGCTCCCATACTTCCAGTAATACTCCGTTTTTCTAGTTCTTGAGTAATATTGCGCGTAGTTTACTTAAGGTGTCTCGCTCCCATACTTCCAGTAACACTCCGTTTAGTAGTTCTCGAATAGTACTATGCGTAGTTTACTAAAGGGGCCTCGCTCCCATACTTCCAGTAATACTCCGTTTTTCTAGTTCTCGACTAGTATTGCGCGTAGTTTACTGAAGGGACCTCGCTCCCATACTTCTATTCTAACTTCGTTTACTAGTTCTCGACTAGTACTACGCGTAGTTTGCTGAAGGGGCCTCGCTCCCAAACTTCCAGTAACACTCGGTTTACTAGTTCTCGACTAGTACTACGCGTAGTTTACTGAAGGGGCCTTGCTCCCATACTTCCAATAACACTCCGTTTACTAGTTCTCGACTAGTACTACGCGTAGTTTACTGAAGGGGCCTCGCTCCCATACTTCCAGTAACACTCGGTTTACTAGTTCTCGACTAGTACTACGCGTAGTTTACTGAAGGGGCCTCGCTCCCATACTTCCAGTAACACTCCGTTTAGTAGTTCTCGAATAGTACTATGCGTAGTTTACTGAAGGGGCCTCGCTCCCATACTTCCAGTAATACTCCGTTTTTCTAGTTCTCGACTATTATTGCGTGTAGTCTACTGAAGGGACCTCGCTCCCATACTTCTATTATAACTTCGTTTACTAGTTCTCGACTAGTACTACGCGTGTTTGCTGAAGGGGCCTCGCTCCCATACTTCCAGTAACACATGGTTTACTAGTTCTCGACTAGTACTACGCGTAGTTTATTGAAGGGGCCTCGCTCCCATACTTCCAGTAACACTCCGTTTACTAGTTCTCGACTAGTACTATGCCTATTTTAATGAAGGTGTCTCGCTCCCATACTTCTTGTGACACTCGGTTTACTAGTTCTCGACTAGTACTACGCGTAGTTTACTGAAGGGGCTACGCTCCCATACTTCTGGTAATACCCCATTTTACTAGTTCTCGACTAGTACTACGCAGAGTTTACTGAAGGGGCCTCGCTCCAATACTTCCAGTAATACCCCATTTTACTAGTTCTCGAGTAGTTTTGCGCGTAGTTTACCGAAGGGGCCTCGCTCCCATACTTCTAGAATAACTCTGTTTCCTAGTTCTCGACTAGTACTATGCGTAGTTTAATGAAGGTGTCTCGCTCCGATACTTCTTGTAACACTCGGTTTACTAGTTCTCGACTAGTACTACGCGTAGTTTACTGAAGGGGCCTTGCTCCCATTCTTCAAGTAACACTCCGTTTACTAGTTCTCGACTAGTACTTCGCGTAGTTTACTGAAGGGGCCTTGCTCCCATACTTCCAATATTACTTCGTTTAACTAGTTCTCGACTAGTATTGCGTGCTGTTTGCTGAAGGGGCCTCGCTTCGATACTTCCAGTATAACTCCTTTTACTAGTTCTTGACTAGTACAACGCGTAGTTTACTGAAGTGTTCTCGCTCCCATACTTCCAATAACACTCCGTTTACTAGTTCTCGACTAGTACTACGCGTAGTTTACTGAAGGGGCCTCGCTCCCATACTTCCAGTATAACTCCTTTTACTAGTTCTCGACTAGTACTACGCGTAGTTTAATGAAGGTGTCTCGATCCCATACTTTGAGTAACACTCGGTTTACTAGTTCTCGACTAGTACTACGCGTAGTTTACTTAAGGGGTCTCGGTTCCATACTTCTAGTAACACTCCGTTTACTAGTTCCCGACTAGTACTACGCGTAGTTTTCTGAAGGGGCCTCGCTCCCATACTTCCAGTAACAATCCGTTTACTAGTTCTCGGCTAGTACTACGCGTAGTTTACTGAAGGGGGCTCGCTCCCATACTTCAAGTAATACTACGTTTACTAGTTCTCGAATAGTACTATGCGTAGTTTACTGAAGGGGCCTCACTCCCATACTTCCAGTAATACTCCGTTTTTCTAGTTCTTGAGTAATATTGCGCGTAGTTTACTGAAGGTGTCTCGCTCCCATACTTCCAGTAACACTCCGTTTAGTAGTTCTCGAATAGTACTATGCGTAGTTTACTGAAGGGGCCTCGCTCCCATACTTCCAGTAATAGTCCGTTTTTCTAGTTCTCGACTAGTATTGCGCGTAGTTTACTGAAGGGACCTCGCTCCCATACTTTTATTATAACTTCGTTTACTAGTTCTCGACTAGTACTACGCGTAGTTTGCTGAAGGGGCCTCGCTCCCATACTTCCAGTAACACTCGGTTTACTAGTTCTCGACTAGTACTACGCGTAGTTTACTAAAGGGGCCTCGCTCCCATACATCCAGTAACAATCCATTTACTAGTTCTCGAATAGTACTGCGCGTAGTTTACTGAAGCTGTCTCGCTCCCATACTTCTTGTGACACTCGGTTTACTAGTTCTCGAGTAGTACTACGCGTAGTTTACTGAAGGGGCCTCGCTCCCATACTTCCAGTAATACTCCAGTTTCCTAGTTCTCGACTAGTTTTGCGCGTTGTTTACTGAAGGGGCCTCTCTCCCATACTTCCAGTATAACTCCTTTTACTAGTTCTCGAATAGTACTACGCGTAGTTTACTCAAGGGGCCTCGCTCCCATACTTCCAGTAATACTCCGTTTTTCTAGTTCTCGACTAGTATTGCGCGTAGTTTACTGAAGGGACCTCACTCCCATACTTCTATTATAACTGCGTTTACTAGTTCCCGACTAGTACTACGCGTAGTTTGCTGAAGGGGCCTCGCTCCCATACTTCCAGTAACACTCGGTTTACTAGTTCTCGACTAGTACTACGCGTAGTTTACTGAAGGGGCCTCGCTCCCATACTTCCAATAACACTCCGTTTACTAGTTCTCGAATAGTACTATGCGTAGTTTACTGAAGGGGCCTCACTCCCATACTTCCAGTAATACTCCGTTTTTCTAGTTCTTGAGTAATATTGCGCGTAGTTTACTGAAGGTGTCTCGCTCCCATACTTCCAGTAACACTCCGTTTAGTAGTTCTCAAATAGTACTATGCGTAGTTTACTGAAGGGGCCTCGCTCCCATACTTCCAGTAATACTCCGTTTTTCTAGTTCTCGACTAGTATTGCGCGTAGTTTACTGAAGGGACCTCGCTCCCATACTTTTATTATAACTTCGTTTACTAGTTCTCGACTAGTACTACGCGTAGTTTGCTGAAGGGGCCTCGCTCCCATACTTCCAGTAACACTCGGTTTACTAGTTCTCGACTAGTACTACGCGTAGTTTACTGAAGGGGCCTCGTTCCCATACTTCCAGTAACAATCCATTTACTAGTTCTCGAATAGTACTGCGCGTAGTTTATTGAAGGTGTCTCGCTCCCATACTTCCAGTAAGACTCCGTTTACTAGTTCTCGAATAGTACTATGCGTAGTTTACTGAAGGGGCCTCGCTCCCATACTTCCAGTAATACTCCGTTTTTCTTGTTCTTTAGTAATATTGCGCGTAGTTTACTGAAGGTGTCTCGCTCCCATACTTCCAGTAACACTCCGTTTAGTAGTTCTCGAATAGTACTATGCGTAGTTTACTAAAGGGGCCTCACTCCCATACTTCCAGTAACACTCGGTTTACTAGTTCTCGACTAGTACTACGCGTAGTTTACTGAAGGGGCCTCGCTCCCATACTTCCAGTAACAATCCATTTACTAGTTCTCGAATAGTACTGCGCGTAGTTTACTGAAGGTGTCTCGCTCCCATACTTCCAGTAAGACTCCGTTTACTAGTTCTTGAATAGTACTATGCGTAGTTTACTGAAGGGGCCTCGCTCCCATACTTCCAGTAATACTCCGTTTTTCTAGTTCTTGAGTAATATTGCGCGTAGTTTACTTAAGGTGTCTCGCTCCCATACTTCCAGTAACACTCCGTTTAGTAGTTCTCGAATAGTACTATGCGTAGTTTACTAAAGGGGCCTCGCTCCCATACTTCCAGTAATACTCCGTTTTTCTAGTTCTCGACTAGTATTGCGCGTAGTTTACTGAAGGGACCTCGCTCCCATACTTCTATTCTAACTTCGTTTACTAGTTCTCGACTAGTACTACGCGTAGTTTGCTGAAGGGGCCTCGCTCCCATACTTCCAGTAACACTCGGTTTACTAGTTCTCGACTAGTACTACGCGTAGTTTACTGAAGGGGCCTTGCTCCCATACTTCCAATAACACTCCGTTTACTAGTTCTCGACTAGTACTACGCGTAGTTTACTGAAGGGGCCTCGCTCCCATACTTCCAGTAACACTCGGTTTACTAGTTCTCGACTAGTACTACGCGTAGTTTACTGAAGGGGCCTCGCTCCCATACTTCCAGTAACACTCCGTTTTTCTAGTTCTTGAGTAATATTGCGCGTAGTTTACTGAAGGTGTCTCGCTCCCATACTTCCAGTAACACTCCGTTTAGTAGTTCTCGAATAGTACTATGCGTAGTTTACTGAAGGGGCCTCGCTCCCATACTTCCAGTAATAGTCCGTTTTTCTAGTTCTCGACTAGTATTGCGCGTAGTTTACTGAAGGGACCTCGCTCCCATACTTTTATTATAACTTCGTTTACTAGTTCTCGACTAGTACTACGCGTAGTTTGCTGAAGGGGCCTCGCTCCCATACTTCCAGTAACACTCGGTTTACTAGTTCTCGACTAGTACTACGCGTAGTTTACTGAATGTGCCTCGCTCCCATACATCCAGTAACAATCCATTTACTAGTTCTCGAATAGTACTGCGCGTAGTTTACTGAAGCTGTCTCGCTCCCATACTTCTTGTGACACTCGGTTTACTAGTTCTCGAGTAGTACTACGCGTAGTTTACTGAAGGGGCCTCGCTCCCATACTTCCAGTAATACTCCAGTTTCCTAGTTCTCGACTAGTTTTGCGCGTTGTTTACTGAAGGGGCCTCTCTCCCATACTTCCAGTATAACTCCTTTTACTAGTTCTCGAATAGTACTACTCGTAGTTTACTCAAGGGGCCTCGCTCCCATACTTCCAGTAATACTCCGTTTTTCTAGTTCTCGACTAGTATTGCGCGTAGTTTACTGAAGGGACCTCGCTCCCATACTTCTATTATAACTGCGTTTACTAGTTCCCGACTAGTACTACGCGTAGTTTGCTGAAGGGGCCTCGCTCCCATACTTCCAGTAACACTCGGTTTACTAGTTCTCGACTAGTACTACGCGTAGTTTACTGAAGAGGCCTCGCTCCCATACTTCCAATAACACTCCGTTTACTAGTTCTCGAATAGTACTATGCGTAGTTTACTGAAGGGGCCTCACTCCCATACTTCCAGTAATACTCCGTTTTTCTAGTTCTTGAGTAATATTGCGCGTAGTTTACTGAAGGTGTCTCGCTCCCATACTTCCAGTAACACTCCGTTTAGTAGTTCTCAAATAGTACTATGCGTAGTTTACTGAAGGGGCCTCGCTCCCATACTTCCAGTAATACTCCGTTTTTCTAGTTCTCGACTAGTATTGCGCGTAGTTTACTGAAGGGACCTCGCTCCCATACTTTTATTATAACTTCGTTTACTAGTTCTCGACTAGTACTACGCGTAGTTTGCTGAAGGGGCCTCGCTCCCATACTTCCAGTAACACTCGGTTTACTAGTTCTCGACTAGTACTACGCGTAGTTTACTGAAGGGGCCTCGTTCCCATACTTCCAGTAACAATCCATTTACTAGTTCTCGAATAGTACTGCGCGTAGTTTATTGAAGGTGTCTCGCTCCCATACTTCCAGTAAGACTCCGTTTACTAGTTCTCGAATAGTACTATGCGTAGTTTACTGAAGGGGCCTCGCTCCCATACTTCCAGTAATACTCCGTTTTTCTTGTTCTTTAGTAATATTGCGCGTAGTTTACTGAAGGTGTCTCGCTCCCATACTTCCAGTAACACTCCGTTTAGTAGTTCTCGAATAGTACTATGCGTAGTTTACTAAAGGGGCCTCACTCCCATACTTCCAGTAACAGTCGGTTTACTAGTTCTCGACTAGTACTACGCGTAGTTTACTGAAGGGGCCTCGCTCCCATACTTCCAGTAACAATCCATTTACTAGTTCTCGAATAGTACTGCGCGTAGTTTACTGAAGGTGTCTCGCTCCCATACTTCCAGTAAGACTCCGTTTACTAGTTCTTGAATAGTACTATGCGTAGTTTACTGAAGGGGCCTCGCTCCCATACTTCCAGTAATACTCCGTTTTTCTAGTTCTTGAGTAATATTGCGCGTAGTTTACTTAAGGTGTCTCGCTCCCATACTTCCAGTAACACTCCGTTTAGTAGTTCTCGAATAGTACTATGCGTAGTTTACTAAAGGGGCCTCGCTCCCATACTTCCAGTAATACTCCGTTTTTCTAGTTCTCGACTAGTATTGCGCGTAGTTTACTGAAGGGACCTCGCTCCCATACTTCTATTCTAACTTCGTTTACTAGTTCTCGACTAGTACTACGCGTAGTTTGCTGAAGGGGCCTCGCTCCCATACTTCCAGTAACACTCGGTTTACTAGTTCTCGACTAGTACTACGCGTAGTTTACTGAAGGGGCCTTGCTCCCATACTTCCAATAACACTCCGTTTACTAGTTCTCGACTAGTACTACGCGTAGTTTACTGAAGGGGCCTCGCTCCCATACTTCCAGTAACACTCGGTTTACTAGTTCTCGACTAGTACTACGCGTAGTTTACTGAAGGGGCCTCGCTCCCATACTTCCAGTAACACTCCGTTTACTAGTTCTCGACTAGTACTACGCGTAGTTTACTGAAGGGGCCTTGCTCCCATTCTTCAAGTAACACTCCGTTTACTAGTTCTCGACTAGTACTTCGCGTAGTTTACTGAAGGGGCCTTGCTCCCATACTTCCAATATTACTTCGTTTAACTAGTTCTCGACTAGTATTGCGTGCTGTTTGCTGAAGGGGCCTCGCTTCGATACTTCCAGTATAACTCCTTTTACTAGTTCTTGACTAGTACAACGCGTAGTTTACTGAAGTGTTCTCGCTCCCATACTTCCAATAACACTCCGTTTACTAGTTCTCGACTAGTACTACGCGTAGTTTACTGAAGGGGCCTCGCTCCCATACTTCCAGTATAACTCCTTTTACTAGTTCTCGACTAGTACTACGCGTAGTTTAATGAAGGTGTCTCGATCCCATACTTCGAGTAACACTCGGTTTACTAGTTCTCGACTAGTACTACGCGTAGTTTACTGAAGGGGTCTCAGTTCCATACTTCTAGTAACACTCCGTTTACTAGTTCCCGACTAGTACTACGCGTAGTTTTCTGAAGGGGCCTCGCTCCCATACTTCCAGTAACAATCCGTTTACTAGTTCTCGGCTAGTACTACGCGTAGTTTGCTGAAGGGGGCTCGCTCCCATACTTCAAGTAACACTACGTTTACTAGTTCTCGAATAGTACTATGCGTAGTTTACTGAAGGGGCCTCACTCCCATACTTCCAGTAATACTCCGTTTTTCTAGTTCTTGAGTAGTATTGCGCGTAGTTTACTGAAGGGACCTCGCTCCCATACTTCTATTATAACTGCGTTTACTAGTTCCCGACTAGTACTACGCGTAGTTTGCTGAAGGGGCCTCGCTCCCATACTTCCAGTAACACTCGGTTTACTAGTTCTCGACTAGTACTACGCGTAGTTTACTGAAGGGGCCTCGCTCCCATACTTCCAATAACACTCCGTTTACTAGTTCTCGAATAGTACTATGCGTAGTTTACTGAAGGGGCCTCACTCCCATACTTCCAGTAATACTCCGTTTTTCTAGTTCTTGAGTAATATTGCGCGTAGTTTACTGAAGGTGTCTCGCTCCCATACTTCCAGTAACACTCCGTTTAGTAGTTCTCAAATAGTACTATGCGTAGTTTACTGAAGGGGCCTCGCTCCCATACTTCCAGTAATACTCCGTTTTTCTAGTTCTCGACTAGTATTGCGCGTAGTTTACTGAAGGGACCTCGCTCCCATACTTTTATTATAACTTCGTTTACTAGTTCTCGACTAGTACTACGCGTAGTTTGCTGAAGGGGCCTCGCTCCCATACTTCCAGTAACACTCGGTTTACTAGTTCTCGACTAGTACTACGCGTAGTTTACTGAAGGGGCCTCGTTCCCATACTTCCAGTAACAATCCATTTACTAGTTCTCGAATAGTACTGCGCGTAGTTTATTGAAGGTGTCTCGCTCCCATACTTCCAGTAAGACTCCGTTTACTAGTTCTCGAATAGTACTATGCGTAGTTTACTGAAGGGGCCTCGCTCCCATACTTCCAGTAATACTCCGTTTTTCTTGTTCTTTAGTAATATTGCGCGTAGTTTACTGAAGGTGTCTCGCTCCCATACTTCCAGTAACACTCCGTTTAGTAGTTCTCGAATAGTACTATGCGTAGTTTACTAAAGGGGCCTCACTCCCATACTTCCAGTAACACTCGGTTTACTAGTTCTCGACTAGTACTACGCGTAGTTTACTGAAGGGGCCTCGCTCCCATACTTCCAGTAACAATCCATTTACTAGTTCTCGAATAGTACTGCGCGTAGTTTACTGAAGGTGTCTCGCTCCCATACTTCCAGTAAGACTCCGTTTACTAGTTCTTGAATAGTACTATGCGTAGTTTACTGAAGGGGCCTCGCTCCCATACTTCCAGTAATACTCCGTTTTTCTAGTTCTTGAGTAATATTGCGCGTAGTTTACTTAAGGTGTCTCGCTCCCATACTTCCAGTAACACTCCGTTTAGTAGTTCTCGAATAGTACTATGCGTAGTTTACTAAAGGGGCCTCGCTCCCATACTTCCAGTAATACTCCGTTTTTCTAGTTCTCGACTAGTATTGCGCGTAGTTTACTGAAGGGACCTCGCTCCCATACTTCTATTCTAACTTCGTTTACTAGTTCTCGACTAGTACTACGCGTAGTTTGCTGAAGGGGCCTCGCTCCCATACTTCCAGTAACACTCGGTTTACTAGTTCTCGACTAGTACTACGCGTAGTTTACTGAAGGGGCCTTGCTCCCATACTTCCAATAACACTCCGTTTACTAGTTCTCGACTAGTACTACGCGTAGTTTACTGAAGGGGCCTCGCTCCCATACTTCCAGTAACACTCGGTTTACTAGTTCTCGACTAGTACTACGCGTAGTTTACTGAAGGGGCCTCGCTCCCATACTTCCAGTAACACTCCGTTTACTAGTTCTCGACTAGTACTACGCGTAGTTTACTGAAGGGGCCTTGCTCCCATTCTTCAAGTAACACTCCGTTTACTAGTTCTCGACTAGTACTTCGCGTAGTTTACTGAAGGGGCCTTGCTCCCATACTTCCAATATTACTTCGTTTAACTAGTTCTCGACTAGTATTGCGTGCTGTTTGCTGAAGGGGCCTCGCTTCGATACTTCCAGTATAACTCCTTTTACTAGTTCTTGACTAGTACAACGCGTAGTTTACTGAAGTGTTCTCGCTCCCATACTTCCAATAACACTCCGTTTACTAGTTCTCGACTAGTACTACGCGTAGTTTACTGAAGGGGCCTCGCTCCCATACTTCCAGTATAACTCCTTTTACTAGTTCTCGACTAGTACTACGCGTAGTTTAATGAAGGTGTCTCGATCCCATACTTCGAGTAACACTCGGTTTACTAGTTCTCGACTAGTACTACGCGTAGTTTACTGAAGGGGTCTCAGTTCCATACTTCTAGTAACACTCCGTTTACTAGTTCCCGACTAGTACTACGCGTAGTTTTCTGAAGGGGCCTCGCTCCCATACTTCCAGTAACAATCCGTTTACTAGTTCTCGGCTAGTACTACGCGTAGTTTACTGAAGGGGGCTCGCTCCCATACTTCAAGTAACACTACGTTTACTAGTTCTCGAATAGTACTATGCGTAGTTTACTGAAGGGGCCTCACTCCCATACTTCCAGTAATACTCCGTTTTTCTAGTTCTTGAGTAATATTGCGCGTAGTTTACTGAAGGTGTCTCGCTCCCATACTTCCAGTAACACTCCGTTTAGTAGTTCTCGAATAGTACTATGCGTAGTTTACTGAAGGGGCCTCGCTCCCATACTTCCAGTAATACTCCGTTTTTCTAGTTCTCGACTAGTATTGCGCGTAGTTTACTGAAGGGACCTCGCTCCCATACTTTTATTATAACTTCGTTTACTAGTTCTCGACTAGTACTACGCGTAGTTTGCTGAAGGGGCCTCGCTCCCATACTTCCAGTAACACTCGGTTTACTAGTTCTCGACTAGTACTACGCGTAGTTTACTGAAGGGGCCTCGCTCCCATACATCCAGTAACAATCCATTTACTAGTTCTCGAATAGTACTGTGCGTAGTTTACTGAAGCTGTCTCGCTCCCATACTTCTTGTGACACTCGGTTTACTAGTTCTCGAGTAGTACTACGCGTTTTTTACTGAAGGGGCCTCGCTCCCATACTTCCAGTAATACTCCAGTTTCCTAGTTCTCGACTAGTTTTGCGCGTTGTTTACTGAAGGGGCCTCTCTCCCATACTTCCAGTATAACTCCTTTTACTAGTTCTCGAATAGTACTACGCGTAGTTTACTAAAGGGGCCTCGCTCCCATACTTCCAGTAATACTCCGTTTTTCTAGTTCTCGACTAGTATTGCGCGTAGTTTACTGAAGGGACCTCGCTCCCATACTTCTATTATAACTGCGTTTACTAGTTCCCGACTAGTACTACGCGTAGTTTGCTGAAGGGGCCTCGCTCCCATACTTCCAGTAACACTCGGTTTACTAGTTCTCGACTAGTACTACGCGTAGTTTACTGAAGGGGCCTCGCTCCCATACTTCCAATAACACTCCGTTTACTAGTTCTCGAATAGTACTATGCGTAGTTTACTGAAGGGGCCTCACTCCCATACTTCCAGTAATACTCCATTTTTCTAGTTCTTGAGTAATATTGCGCGTAGTTTACTGAAGGTGTCTCGCTCCCATACTTCCAGTAACACTCCGTTTAGTAGTTCTCGAATAGTACTATGCGTAGTTTACTGAAGGGGCCTCGCTCCCATACTTCTAGTAATACTCCGTTTTTCTAGTTCTCGACTAGTATTGCGCGTAGTTTACTGAAGGGACCTCGCTCCCATACTTCCAGTAACAATCCATTTACTAGTTCTCGAATAGTACTGCGCGTAGTTTATTGAAGGTGTCTCGCTCCCATACTTCCAGTAAGACTCCGTTTACTAGTTCTCGAATAGTACTATGCGTAGTTTACTGAAGGGGCATCGCTCCCATACTTCCAGTAATACTCCGTTTTTCTTGTTCTTGAGTAATATTGCGCGTAGTTTACTGAAGGTGTCTCGCTCCCATACTTCGTGTAACACTCCGTTTAGTAGTTCTCGAATAGTACTATGCGTAGTTTACTAAAGGGGCCTCACTCCCATACTTCCAGTAACACTCGGTTTACTAGTTCTCGACTAGTACTACGCGTAGTTTACTGAAGGGGCCTCGCTCCCATACTTCCAGTAACAATCCATTTACTAGTTCTCGAATAGTACTGCGCGTAGTTTACTGAAGGTGTCTCGCTCCCATACTTCCAGTAAGACTCCGTTTACCAGTTCTTGAATAGTACTATGCGTAGTTTACTGAAGGGGCCTCGCTCCCATACTTCCAGTAATACTCCGTTTTTCTAGTTCTTGAGTAATATTGCGCGTAGTTTACTTAAGGTGTCTCGCTCCCATACTTCCAGTAACACTCCGTTTAGTAGTTCTCGAATAGTACTATGCGTAGTTTACTAAAGGGGCCTCGCTCCCATACTTCCAGTAATACTCCGTTTTTCTAGTTCTCGACTAGTATTGCGCGTAGTTTACTGAAGGGACCTCGCTCCCATACTTCTATTCTAACTTCGTTTACTAGTTCTCGACTAGTACTACGCGTAGTTTGCTGAAGGGGCCTCGCTCCCATACTTCCAGTAACACTCGGTTTACTAGTTCTCGACTAGTACTACGCGTAGTTTACTGAAGGGGCCTTGCTCCCATACTTCCAATAACACTCCGTTTACTAGTTCTCGACTAGTACTACGCGTAGTTTACTGAAGGGGCCTCGCTCCCATACTTCCAGTAACACTCGGTTTACTAGTTCTCGACTAGTACTACGCGTAGTTTACTGAAGGGGCCTCGCTCCCATACTTCCAGTAACACTCCGTTTAGTAGTTCTCGAATAGTACTATGCGTAGTTTACTGAAGGGGCCTCGCTCCCATACTTCCAGTAATACTCCGTTTTTCTAGTTCTCGACTATTATTGCGTGTAGTCTACTGAAGGGACCTCGCTCCCATACTTCTATTATAACTTCGTTTACTAGTTCTCGACTAGTACTACGCGTGTTTGCTGAAGGGGCCTCGCTCCCATACTTCCAGTAACACATGGTTTACTAGTTCTCGACTAGTACTACGCGTAGTTTACTGAAGGGGCCTCGCTCCCATACTTCCAGTAACACTCCGTTTACTAGTTCTCGACTAGTACTATGCCTATTTTAATGAAGGTGTCTCGCTCCCATACTTCTTGTGACACTCGGTTTACTAGTTCTCGAGTAGTACTACGCGTAGTTTACTGAAGGGGTCTTGCTCCCATTATTCAAGTAATACTCCGTTTACTAGTTCTCGACTAGTACAACACGTAGTTTACTAAAGGGGCCTCGCTCCCATACTTCCAGTAACACTCCATTTTCCTAGTTCTCGACTAGTACTACGCGTAGTTTACTGAAGGGGCCTCGCTCCCATACTTCCAGTATAACTCCGTTTACTAGTTCACGACTAGTACTACTTGTAGTTTGCGGAAGGGGCCTCGCTCCCATACTTCCTGTAACACTCTGTTTAGTAGTTCTCAACTAGTACTACGCGTAGTTTGCTGAGGGGTCCTCGCTCCCATACTTCCAGCAACACTCCGTTTACTAGTTCTCGACTAGTACTACATGTAGTTCACCGAAGGGGCCTCGCTCCCATACTTCCTGTAACACTCCGTTTACTAGTTCTCGACTAGTACTACGCGTAGTTTACTGAAGGGGCCTCGCTACCATACTTCAAGTAACACTACGTTTACTAGTTCTCGAATAGTACTCTGCGTAGTTTACTGAAGGGGCCTCGCTCCTATACTTCCAGTAATACTCCATTTTTCTAGTTCTCGAGTAATTTTGCGCGTAGTTTACTGAAGGGGCCTCGCTCCCATACTTCAAGTATAACTCCGTTTACTAGTTCTCGACTAGTACTACACGTAGTTTAGTGAAGGTATCTTGCTCCCATACTTCCTGTAACACTCGGTTTACTAGCTCTCGACTAGTACTACACGTAGTTTACCGAAGGGGCCTCGCTCCCATACTTCCGGTAACACTCCGTTTACTAGTTCTCAACTTGTACTACGCGTAGTTTACTGAAGGGGCCTCGCTCCCATACTTCCAGTAACAATCCGTTTACTAGTTCTCGACTAGTACTACGCGTAGTTTACTGAAGTGTTCTCGCTCCCATACTTCAAGTAACACTACGTTCTCGAATAGTACTATTGCGTGTAGTTTGCTGAAGGGGCCTCACTCCCATACTTCCAATAACACTTTGTTTACTAGTTCTCGACTAGTACTACGCGTAGTTTACTGAAGGGGCCTCGCTCCCATACTTCCAGTAATACTCTAGTTTCCTAGTTCTCGACTAGTTTTGCGCGTAGCTTACTGAAGGGGCCTCGCTCCCATACTTCCAGTATAACTCCTTTTACTAGTTCTTGACTAGTACTACGCGTAGTTTAATGAAGGTGTCTCGATCCCATACTTCCAGTAACATTCCGTTTACTAGTTCTCGAATAGTACTACGCGTGGTTTACCGAAGCGGCCTCGCTCCCATACTTCAAGTAACACTTCGTTTACTAGTTCTCGACTAGTACTACGCGTAGTTTGCTGAAGGGGCCTCGCTCCCATACTTCAAATAACACTCCGTTTACTAGTTCTCGACTAGTACTACGCGTAGTTTCCTGAAGGAGCCTCGCTCCCATACTTCAAGTAACACTACGTTTACTAGTCCTCGACTAGTACTACGCATAGTTTGTTGAACGTGCCTCGATTTCATACTCCCAGTAACACTCCGTTTATAAGTTCTCAACTAGTACTACGCGTAATTAATTGAAGGGGCCTCGCTCCTATACTTCTAGTAATACCCCATTTTACTAGTTCTCGACTAGTACTACTCGTAGTTTACTGAAGGGGCCTCGCTCCTATACTTCCAGTAACACTCCTTTTACTAGTTCTCGACTAGTACTACGCGTAGTTTACTGAAGGGGCCTCGCTCCCATACTTCCAGTAACACATGGTTTACTAGTTCTCGAATAGTACTATGCGTAGTTTACTGAAGGGGCCTCGCTCCTATACTTCAAGTAATACTCCATTTTTCTAGTTCTCGAGTAGTTTTGCGCGTAGTTTACTGAAGGGGCCTCGCTCCCATACTTCAAGTATAACTCCGTTTACTAGTTCTCTACTAGTACTACACATAGTTTAGTGAAGGTATCTTGCTCCCATACTTCATGTAACACTCGGTTTACTAGCTCTCGACTAGTACTACACGTAGTTTACCGAAGGGGCCTCGCTCCCATACTTCCGGTAACACTCCGTTTACTAGTTCTCAACTTGTACTACGCGTAGTTTACTGAAGGGGCCTCGCTCCCATACTTCCAGTAACAATCCGTTTACTAGTTCTCGACTAGTACTACGCGTAGTTTACTGAAGTGTTCTCGCTCCCATACTTCAAGTAACACTACGTTTACTAGTTCTCGAATAGTACTATTGCGTGTAGTTTGTTGAAGGGGCCTCACTCCCATACTTCCAATAACACTCTGTTTACTAGTTCTCGACTAGTACTACGCGTAGTTTAGTGAAGGGGCCTCGCTCCCATACTTCAAGTAATACTCTAGTTTCCTAGTTCTCGACTAGTTTTGCGCGTAGCTTACTGAAGGGGCCTCGCTCCCATACTTCCAGTATAACTCCTTTTACTAGTTCTCGACTAGTACTACGCGTAGTTTAATGAAGGTGTCTCGATCCCATACTTCCAGTAACATTCCGTTTACTAGTTCTCGAATGGTACTACGCGTGGTTTACCGAAGCGGCCTCGCTCCCATACTTCAAGTAACACTTCGTTTACTAGTTCTCGACTAGTACTACGCGTAGTTTGCTGAAGGGGCCTCGCTCCCATACTTCCAATAACACTCCGTTTACTAGTTCGCGACTAGTACTACGCGTAGTTTCCTGAAGAAGCCTCGCTCCCATACTTCAAGTAACACTACGTTAACTAGTTCTCGACTAGTACTACGCATAGTTTGTTGAAGGTGCCTCGATTTCATACTTCCAGTAACATTCAGTTCTCGACTAGTACTACGCGTAATTAATTGAAGGGGCCTCGCTCCCATACTTCCAGTAACACTCCGTTTACTAGTTCTCGACTAGTACTACGCGTAGTTTACTGAAGGGGCCTCGCTCCCATACTTCAAGTAACACTACGTTTACTAGTTCTCGAATAGTACTATGCGTAGTTTACTGAAGGAGCCTCGGTCCTATACTTCCAGTAATACTCCATTTTTCTAGTTCTCGAGTAGTTTTGCGCGTAGTTTACTGAAGGGCCCTCGCTCCCATACTTCCAGTATAACTCCGTTTACTAGTTCTCGACTAGTACTACACGTAGTTTAGTGAAGGTATCTTGCTCCCATACTTCCTGTAACACTCGGTTTACTATCTCTCGACTAGTACTACACATAGTTTACCGAAGGGGCCTCGCTCCCATACTGCCGGTAACACTCCGTTCACTAGTTCTCAACTTTTACTACATGTAGTTTACTGAAGGGGCCTCGCTCCCATACTTCCAGTAACAATCCGTTTACTAGTTCTCGACTAGTACTACGCGTAGTTTATTGAAGTGTTCTCGCTCCCATACTTCAAGTAACACTACGTTTACTAGTTCTCGAATAGTACTATGCGTAGTTTACTGAAGGGGCCTCACTTCCATACTTCCAGTAATACTCCATTTTTCTAGTTCTCGAGTAGTATTGCGCGTAGTTTACTGAATGTGTCGCTCTCATACTTCCAGTAACACTCCGTTTACTAGTTCTCGAATAGAACTATGCGTAGTTTACTGAAGGGGCCTCGCTCCCATACTTCCAGTAATACTCCGTTTTTCTAGTTCTCGACTAGTATTGCGCGTAGTTTACTGAAGGTCCTCGCTCCCATACTTCCAGCAATACTCCGTTTACTAGTTCTCGACTAGTACTACGCGTAGTTTACCGAAGGTGCCTCGCTCCCATACTTGCAGTATAACTCCGTTTACTAGTTCACGACTAGTACTCGTGTAGTTTGCAGAAGGGGCCTCGCTCCCATGCTTCCAGCAATACTCCGTTTACTAGTTCTCGACTAGTACTACACGTAGCTTACCGAAAGGGCCTCGCTCCCATACTTCCGGTAATACTCCGTTTACTAGTTCTCGACTAGTACTACGCGTAGTTTACTGAAGGGGCCTCGCTACCATACTTCAAGTAACACTGTTGACGCCAGATTTTGACACGTATTGAATCGGCGTCAGGAGGAGAAGGTTGGCCGATGAAGCGGATCTGAAAGCTACAGTAAGGAATCGGCCGATCGGGGTAACAGTTGAAAATCGGCCGATTGGTGGCGCAGCCTATGCCAACAGGATAGGATTATTCCAGAAGATCCTAGTCAAAAGCTGGTCAACACGGCATGCTAAGTCGGCCGGAAAGCAATTGAAGAGGTCCTGATTGGATTAGGAAACGGCGGCGGAAGATTCTGCGGGAGTCCGTTTCCTTTTTAAAGTTATTATAGATATAGTAGTTTTCCTGTTTTAAATAAGGTTGTAACAAGTCGTAATCGACCAGGAGTCCTAGTTTCAGGGTATAAATAGGAGTCGCTAGGGTTTTGCAGAAAAACAACCAACATCAATCAACAAAATACTTCTACTTTTTACCAGTACTTTACCTTTCAAGTCGGCGACTTCGCCAATATCTTTTTCTTTCACGAGTTCGTACGGATTGGCAGGGTTGCATCAACCTGATCTCCGGCCAATTGGTAGGTTCCGCTTATCGAGTAATATCCGAGCTTTAACTACGGGCGCATCGCTGTGGTTTCGTTTGGATTTATTCACAAGTTATCGATATTTACTAGAATTGCAAGTTTTACCTGTTATTCTAGTATTATCACAAGTTATCCAGCTTGAGATTAGAGTAATCGGCTTCATCATCGTTCTCCTTCGATTCATCGCCATACAGCCGATTAGATCTGTTCAAGTGTTGCTTCTATAGTAATTGTTTAGATTGCTCCAGCAGTTCTCTTTACAATTACTATACGATCATCGGCTGACTCATAGCCGATCATCTCTACAGCAAATCGGCCGATTTACCGCCGACGCGCTCCACAGGACAGATCGGAAATCCAGCCGATCGACGCGCCTGGATTTTAATACTCTATTTCCTTGTCAATCAACAGGTCAGATTGACTGGCACGCCGCGCGAACCGCACCAGGGCGATAACCCGAACAGGAGCTAAGCAGATTCTCCCGGGTCGTGTGTCCGACGCTGAAGACCCATCGGCCGATTCCTACCCGGCCGATTTTAGCGCCAACAAACACTCCGTTTACTAGTTCTCGGCTAGTACTACGCGTAGTTTGCTGAAGGGGCCTCGCTCCCATACCTCCAGTAACACTCGGTTTACTAGTTCTCGACTAGTACTACGCGTAGTTTACTTAAGGGGCCTCGCTCCCATACTTCCAGTAACACTCCGTTTACTAGTTCTCGACTAGTACTATGCCTATTTTAATGAAGGTGTCCCGCTGCCATACTTCTTGTGACACTCGGTTTACTAGTTCTCGAGTAGTACTATGCGTAGTTTACTGAAGGGGCCTCGCTCCCATACTTCCAGTAATACTCCAGTTTCCTAGTTCTCGACTAGTTTTGCGCGTAGTTTACTGAAGGGGCCTCACTCCCATACTTCCAGTATAACTCCTTTACTAGTTCTCGACTAGTACTACGCCTAGTTTAATGAAGGTGTCTCGATCCGATACTTCCAGTAACACTCGGTTTACTAGTTCTCGACTAGTACTACGCGTAGTTTACTGAAGGGGTCTCGCTTCCATACTTCTAGTAACACTCCGTTTACTAGTTCCTGACTAGTACTACGCGTAGTTTTCTGAAGGGGCCTCGCTCCCATACTTCCAGTAACAATCCGTTTACTAGTTCTCGGCTTGTACTACGCGTAGTTTACTGAAGGGGCCTCGCTCCCATACTTCAAGTAACACTACGTTTACTAGTTCTCGAATAGTACTATGCGTAGTTTACTGAAGGGGCCTCACTCCCATACTTCCAGTAATACTCCGTTTTTCTAGTTCTTGAGTAATATTGCGCGTAGTTTACTGAAGGTGTCTTGCTCCCATACTTCCAGTAACACTCCGTTTAGTAGTTCTCGAATAGTACTATGCGTAGTTTACTGAAGGGGCCTCGCTCCCATACTTCCAGTAATACTCCGTTTTTCTAGTTCTCGACTAGTATTGCGTGTAGTTTACTGAAGGGACCTCGCTCCCATACTTCTATTATAACTTCGTTTACTAGTTCTCGACTAGTACTACGCGTAGTTTGCTGAAGGGGCCTCTCTCCCATACTTCCAGTAACACTCGGTTTACTAGTTCTCGACAAGTACTACGCGTAGTTTACTGAAGGGGCCTCGCTCCCATACTTCCAGTAACACTCCGTTTACTAGTTCTCGACTAGAACTATGCCTATTTTGATGAAGGTGTCTCGCTCCCATACTTCTTGTGACACTCGGTTTACTAGTTCTCGAGTAGTACTACGCGTAGTTTACTGAAGGGGTCTTGCTACCATTCTTCAAGTAATACTCCGTTTACTAGTTCTCGACTAGTACAACGCGTAGTTTACTAGAGGGGCCTCGCTCCCTACTTCCAGTAACACTCCATTTTCCTAGTTCTCGACTAGTACTACGCGTAGTTTACTGAAGGGGCCTCGCTCTCATGCTTCCAGTAATACTCCGGTTTCCTAGTTCTCGACTAGTTTTGCGCGTAGTTTACTGCAGGGGCCTCGCTCCCATACTTCCAGTATAACTCCGTTTACTAGTTCACGACTAGTACTACTTGTAGTTTGCGGAAGGGGCCTCGCTCCCATACTTCCTGTAACACTCTGTTTAGTAGTTGTCAACTAGTACTACGCGTAGTTTGCTGAGGGGTCCTCGCTCCCATACTTCCAGCAACACTCCGTTTACTAGTTCTCGACTAGTACTACATGTAGTTTACCGAAGGGGCCTCGCTCCCATACTTCCAGTAACACTCCGTTTACTAGTTCTCGACTAGTACTACGCGTAGTTTACTGAAGGGGCCTCGCTCCTATACTTCCAGTAATACTCCATTTTTCTAGTTCTCGAGTAGTTTTGCGCGTAGTTTACTGAACGGGCCTCGCTCCCATACTTCAAGTATAACTCCGTTTACTAGTTCTCGACTAGTACTACACGTAGTTTAGTGAAGGTATCTTACTCCCATACTTCCTGTAACACTCGGTTTACTAGCTCTCGACTAGTACTACACGTAGTTTACCGAAGGGGCCTCGCTCCCATACTTTCGGTAACACTCCGTTTACTAGTTCTCAACTTGTACTACGTGTAGTTTATTGAAGGGGCCTCGCTCCCATACTTCCAGTAACAATCCGTTTACTAGTTCTCGACTAGTACTACGTGTAGTTTACTGAAGTGTTCTCGCTCCCATACTTCAAGTAACACTACGTTTACTAGTTCTCGAATAGTACTATTGCGTGTAGTTTGCTGAAGGGGCCTCACTCCCATACTTCCAATAACACTCTGTTTACTAGTTCTCGACTAGTACTACGCGTAGTTTACTGAAGGGGCCTCGCTCCCATACTTCCAGTAATACTCTAGTTTCCTAGTTCTCGACTAGTTTTGCGCGTAGCTTACTGAAGGGGCCTCGCTCCCATACTTCCAGTATAACTCCTTTTACTAGTTCTTGACTAGTACTACGCGTAGTTTAATGAAGGTGTCTCGATCCCATACTTCCAGTAACATTCCGTTTACTAGTTCTCGAATAGTACTACGTGTGGTTTACCGAAGCGGCCTCGCTCCCATACTTCAAGTAACACTTCGTTTACTAGTTCTCGACTAGTACTACGCGTAGTTTGCTGAAGGGGCCTCGCTCCCATACTTCCAATAACACTCCGTTTACTAGTTCTCGACTAGTACTACGCGTAGTTTCCTGAAGGAGCCTCGCTCCCATACTTCAAGTAACACTACGTTTACTAGTCCTCGACTAGTACTACACATAGTTTGTTGAAGGTGCCTCGATTTCATACTTCCATTAACACTCCGTTTATAAGTTCTCGACTAGTACTACGCGTAATTAATTGAAGGGGCCTCGCTCCCATACTTCTAGTAATATCCCATTTTACTAGTTCTCGACTAGTACTACTCGTAGTTTACTGAAGGGGCCTCGTTCCCATACTTCATGTAACACTCGGTTTACTAGCTCTCGACTAGTACTACACGTAGTTTACCGAAGGGGCCTCGCTCCCATACTTCCGGTAACACTCCGTTTACTAGTTCTCAACTTGTACTACGCGTAGTTTACTGAAGGGGCCTCGCTCCCATACTTTCAGTAACAATCCGTTTACTAGTTCTCGACTAGTACTACACGTAGTTTACTGAAGTGTTCTCGCTCCCATACTTCAAGTAACACTACGTTTACTAGTTCTCGAATAGTACTATTGCGTGTAGTTTGCTGAAGGGGCCTCACTCCCATACTTCCAATAACACTCTGTTTACTAGTTCTCGACTAGTACTACGCGTACTTTAGTGAAGGGGACTCGCTCCCATACTTCCAGTAATACTCTAGTTTCCTAGTTCTCGACTAGTTTTGCGCGTAGCTTACTGAAGGGGCCTCGCTCCCATACTTCCAGTATAACTCCTTTTACTAGTTCTCGACTAGTACTACGCGTAGTTTAATGAAGGTGTCTCAATCCCATACTTCCAGTAACATTCCGTTTACTAGTTCTCGAATAGTACTACGCGTGGTTTACCGAAGCGGCCTCGCTCCCATACTTCAAGGAACACTTCATTTACTAGTTCTCGACTAGTACTACGCGTAGTTTGCTGAAGGGGCCTCGCTCCCATACTTCCAATAACACTCCGTTTACTAGTTCTCGACTAGTACTACGCGTAGTTTACTGAAGTGTTTTCGCTCCCATACTTCCAATAACACTCCGTTTACTAGTTCTCGACTAGTACTACGCGTAGTTTACTGAAGGGGCCTCGCTCCCATACTTCCAGTAATACTCTAGTTTCCTAGTTCTCGACTAGTTTTGCGCGTAGTTTACTGAAGGGGCCTCGCTCCCATACTTCCAGTATAACTCCTTTTACTAGTTCTCGACTAGTACTACGCGTAGTTTAATGAAGGTGTCTCAATCCCATACTTCCAGTAACACTCGGTTTACTAGTTCTCGACTAGTGCTACACGTAGTTTGCTGAAGGAGCCTCGCTCCCATACTTCAAGTAACACTACGTTTACTAGTTCTCGACTAGTACTACGCATAGTTTGTTGAAGGTGCCTCGATTTCATACTTCCAGTAACACTGCGTTTATAAGTTCTCGACTAGTACTACGCGTAATTAATTGAAGGGACCTCGCTCCCATACTTCTAGTAATACCACATTTTACTAGTTCTCGACTAGTACTACTCGTAGTTTACTGAAGGGGCCTCGCTCAGATACTTCCAGTAACACTCCATTTTCCTAGTTCTCGACTAGTACTACGCGTAGTTTACTGAAGGGGCCTCGCTCCCATGCTTCCAGTAATACTCTGGTTTCCTAGTTCTCGACTAGTTTTGCGCGTAGTTTACTGCAGGGGCCTCGCTCCCATACTTCCAGTATAACTCCGTTTACTAGTTCACGGCTAGTACTACTTGTAGTTTGCGGAAGGGGCCTCTCTCCCATACTTCCTGTAACGCTCTGTTTAGTAGTTCTCAACTAGTACTACGCGTAGTTTGCTGAGGGGTCCTCGCTCCCGTACTTCCAGCAACACTCCGTTTACTAGTTCTCGACTAGTACTACATGTAGTTTACCGAAGGGGCCTCGCTCCCATACTTCCAGTAACACTCCGTTTACTAGTTCTCGACTAGTACTACCCTTAGTTTACTGAAGGGGCCTCTCTACCATACTTCAAGTAACACTACGTTTACTAGTTCAGTACTCTGCGTAGTTTACTGAAGGGGCCTCGCTCCTATACTTCCAGTAATACTCCATTTTTCTAGTTCTCGAGTAGTTTTGCGCGTAGTTTACTGAAGGGGCCTCGCTCCCATACTTCCAGTATAACTCCGTTTACTAGTTCTCGACTAGTACTACACGTAGTTTAGTGAAGGTATCTTGCTCCCATACTTCCTGTAACACTCGGTTTACTAGCTCTCGACTAGTACCACACATAGTTTACCGAAGGGGCCTCGCTCCCATACTTCCGGTAACACTCCGTTCACTAGTTCTCAACTTTTACTACATGTAGTTTACTGAAGGGGCCTCGCTCCCATACTTCCAGTAACAATCCGTTTACTAGTTCTCGACTAGTACTACGCGTAGTTTACTGAAGTGTTCTCGCTCCCATACTTCAAGTCACACTACGTTTACTAGTTCTCGAATAGTACTATGCGTAGTTTACTGAAGGGGCCTCACTTCCATACTTCTAGTAATACTCCATTTTTCTAGTTCTCGAGTAGTATTGCGTGTAGTTTACTGAATGTGTCGCTCTCATACTTCCAGTAACACTCCGTTTACTAGTTCTCGAATAGAACCATGCGTAGTTTACTGAAGGGGCCTCGCTCCCATACTTCCAGTAACACTCCGTTTTTCTTGTTCTCGACTAGTATTGCGCGTAGTTTACTGAAGGGTCCTCGCTCCCATACTTCTATTATAACTTCGTTTACTAGTTCTCGACTAGTACTACGCGTAGTTTACCGAAGGTGCCTCGCTCCCATACTTGCAGTATAACTCCATTTACTAGTTCACGACTAGTACTCGTGTAGTTTGCAGAAGGGGCCTCGCTCCCATACTTCCAGCAATACTCCGTTTACTAGTTCTCGACTAGTACTACACGTAGCTTACCGAAAGGGCCTCGCTCCCATACTTCCGGTAACACTCCGTTTACTAGTTCTCGGCTAGTACTACGCGTAGTTTGCTGAAGGGGCCTCGCTCCCATACTTCCAGTAACACTCGGTTTACTAGTTCTCGACTAGTACTACGCGTAGTTTACTGAAGGGGCCTCGCTCCCATACTTCCAGTAACACTACGTTTACTAGTTCTCGACAAGTACTATGCCTATTTTAATGAAGGTGTCTCGCTCCCATACTTCTTGTGACACTCGGTTTACTAGTTCTCGAGTAGTACTACGCGTAGTTTACTGAAGGGGTCTTGCTCCCATTCTTCAAGTAATACTCCGTTTACTAGTTCTCGACTAGTACAACGCGTAGTTTACTAAAGGGGCCTCGCTCCCATACTTCCAGTAAAACTCCATTTTCCTAGTTCTCGACTAGTACTACGCGTAGTTTACTGAAGGGGCCTCGCTCCCATGCTTCCAGTAATACTCCGGTTTCCTAGTTCTCGACTAGTTTTGCGCGTAGTTTACTGCAGGGGCCTCGCTCCCATACTTCCAGTATAACTCCGTTTACTAGTTCACGGCTAGTACTACTTGTAGTTTGCGGAAGGGGCCTCGCTCCCATACTTCCTGTAACACTCTGTTTAGTAGTTCTCAACTAGTACTACGCGTAGTTTGCTGAGGGATCCTCGCTCCCGTACTTCCAGCAACACTCCGTTTACTAGTTCTCGACTAGTACTACATGTAGTTTACCGAAGGGGCCTCGCTCCCATACTTCCAGTAACACTCCGTTTACTAGTTCTCGACTAGTACTACGCGTAGTTTACTGAAGGGGCCTCGCTACCATACTTCAAGTAACACTACGTTTACTAGTTCTCGAATAGTACTCTGCGTAGTTTACTGAAGGGGCCTCGCTCCTATACTTCCAGTAATACTCCATTTTTCTAGTTCTCGAGTAGTTTTGCGCGTAGTTTACTGAAGGGGCCTCGCTCCCATACTTCCAGTATAACTCCGTTTACTAGTTCTCGACTACTACTACACGTAGTTTACTGAAGGTATCTTGCTCCCATACTTCCTGTAACACTCGGTTTACTAGCTCTCGACTAGTACTACACATAGTTTACCGAAGGGGCCTCGCTCCCATACTTCCGGTAACACTCCGTTCACTAGTTCTCAACTTTTACTACATGTAGTTTACTGAAGGGGCCTCGCTCCCATACTTCCAGTAACAATCCGTTTACTAGTTCTCGACTAGTACTACGCGTAGTTTACTGAAGTGTTCTCGCTCCCATACTTCAAGTAACACTACGTTTACTAGTTCTCGAATAGTACTATGCGTAGTTTACTGAAGGGGCCTCACTTCCATACTTCCAGTAATTCTCCATTTTTCTTGTTCTCGAGTAGTATTGCGCGTAGTTTACTGAATGTGTCGCTCTCATACTTCCAGTAACACTCCGCTTACTAGTTCTCGAATAGAACTATGCGTAGTTTACTGAAGGGGCCTCGCTCCCATACTTCCAGTAATACTCCATTTTTCTAGTTCTCGACTAGTATTGCGCGTAGTTTACTGAAGGGTCCTCGCTCCCATACTTCTATTATAACTTCGTTTACTAGTTCTCGACTAGTACTACGCGTAGTTTACCGAAGGTGCCTCGCTCCCATACTTCTAGTATAACTCCGTTTACTAGTTCACGACTAGTACTCGTGTAGTTTGCAGAAGGGGCCTCGCTCCCATACTTCCAGCAATACTCCGTTTACTAGTTCTCGACTAGTACTACACGTAGCTTACCGAAAGGACCTCGCTCCCATACTTCCGGTAATACTCCGTTTACTAGTTCTCGACTAGTACTACGCGTAGTTTACTGAAGGGGCCTCGCTACCATACTTCAAGTAACACTCCGTTTACTAGTTCTCGGCTAGTACTACGCGTCGCTCCCATACTTCCAGTAACACTCGGTTTACTAGTTCTCGACTAGTACTACGCGTAGTTTACTGAAGGGGCCTCGCTCCCATACTTCCAGTAACACTCCGTTTACTAGTTCTCGACTAGTACTATGCCTATTTTAATGAAGGTGTCTCGCTCCCATACTTCCTGTGACACTCGGTTTACTAGTTCTCGAGTAGTACTACGCGTAGTTTACTGAAGGGGTCTTGCTCCCATTCTTCAAGTAATACTCCGTTTACTAGTTCTCGACTAGAACAACGCGTAGTTTACTAAAGGGGCCTTGCTCCCATACTTCCAGTAACACTCCATTTTGCTAGTTCTCGACTAGTACTACGCGTAGTTTACTGAAGGGGCCTCGCTCCCATGCTTCCAGTAATACTCCGGTTTCCTAGTTCTCGACTAGTTTTGCGCGTAGTTTACTGCAGGGGCCTCGCTCCCATACTTCCAGTATAACTCCGTTTACTAGTTCACGGCTAGTACTACTTGTAGTTTGCGGAAGGGGCCTCGCTCCCATACTTTCTGTAACACTCTGTTTAGTAGTTCTCAACTAGTACTACGCGTAGTTTGCTAAGGGGTCCTCGCTCCCGTACTTCCAGCAACACTCCGTTTACTAGTTCTCGACTAGTACTACATGTAGTTTACCGAAGGGGCCTCGCTCCCATACTTCCAGTAACACTCCGTTTACTAGTTCTCGACTAGTACTACGCGTAGTTTACTGAAGGGGCCTCGCTACCATACTTCAAGTAACACTACGTTTACTAGTTCTCGAATAGTACTCTGCGTAGTTTACTGAAGGGGCCTCTGTGGCAGAACCACCTGAATTAATCCGGCTCAAGTGTATTAACCATCACCATTAAGGCATTCTCGGTTAACCTTACACTTCAAACGGAGTAATCCACTGGTCTGTCGGGTATAACCTCCCGATACAACTACGGTAAGCGGATCGAGCGCCATACATACAAATGCTCACGCGACGATGAGCCCAGAGAATACCACATTCCATCAAATATTACAACATTAACATAAGTAAATATTACAGACCAAGTTTTGAGTTTAGAAACCAAATACTTCAATGATCATACGAAGACGTTCTTCAGAGTTTAAGTTGCAGCGGAAAATAAAAGAACGAAAGCTACTCGACGATAAGGATGTCTCGATGAAGCCCGTACGAGACATCACTTGGCATTATCTTCGTTGGACGGGGGCGTATCCCATTCCACCGACCAACCAGGGGGAAGAGTGCAGGGCCAAGTCAAGCTAGCAATCGTATCTTCGAAGGTCTCACCTGAAAACGAGCCACAAGCAAGGCTGAGTATACTAATACTCAGCAAGACTTACCCGAGTAGTGGAATCTACTCCACCGACTCTAGATATGCAAGGCTTTTGGCTCAGGGGTTTGTTTTGCCGAAAAGCATCTACAAGTGGGTCCTTACTTTCATCTTTTAGCTCAAGATTCTAGTTTCATTAACCATTCTAGATAAGCAGCTATCTAAAAGCATACATGGTGAAACATTAAATTTTCATCCAACCAGTTCATTCATCCTAATTGTTCCTCTTCTTACTTTGTGGGTAAAAATGGTTAAGCAGTCTTGATAGCCGTGAGAAACGGACGATTCGAATCGAATTTCTTAACCTTCCAAGGGAAACCCAAACACACGTCACGTGGTTACTCCCTAGAGTCACACGTGCAACTTTTCCCCTTTCTTTCTGGGTCGTGGATCGGGGCTACCCTCCGAGAGTACAAGAGCCCCACGCCACGGTTCGGCGCCGGGTCGTGACCACTCTCTGCACTCGCCACATGCACATGGGACCGAAGTTCAAAGGGTAGGATGCCGTCCCCTTGCCGGGCCAATCAGGTACTTAAGCTTACCGATTCCCATAATCTCGGCATGTGTTTAGTACGTTCAAAGACTTAACCATCACTACCACACCCTGCGGCCTTAGCATTTTTCACTAGACAGACGGGCCTCAATCGTAACCATCGTTCCATAGCCCGTCCGTGTCCTTATGATTGCAGCGTGTAGTAGACATTCAACTCCTATTTTCTCGCGAGTGACAGGAAATCACTCGGCTTTTACCGGAGTCCTATTAGCACAGCATTCTATCGAACCTTACATCTAGTTTTCAAGCATGGGTTCCTAACATCATGCAACTAAGTTTTCAGTCAACTCCTATAAACTTAATGCACAAGCAAAGAGTAATGAGTTGCATAATTAGGAAAGAAATAGGTTATGCTCCGGGGCTTGCCTTCTTGCGAAAAGTTAGTCCGGGGCTCTTCCGAACTTGGGCTCGGGTCTTCAAGAGCTTCAGTTAAATTCACTTGAGCTTCACGCTGCTCACTCTCGGACGCAGGCACCCGCTCGTAAGTTCCATCGGCGAGAGTCGTCGATTCTACATGAATGCACAAGTTTAAGTCGTGGTAATGGTAATCGACATGATTTAAGTGTAATTACTATAGTGGATCGTTTCTGGTCATGAAACTTTGGATTTAGGCACATCAGGGAAATATGTGCTTACTGTAAAATTTTCAGACAATTTCATGTAGCAGATTAATTATGAAAAATATATTACATAGTGGCTATTAGATCTTTATTCTTTTTGTAAAGAACAAATGGTGCAACAACTGAGTCTAAGATTTTTACAGAGCTTTCATTTAAGCATGTAGGAGCTACTGTAATTTTTGTAGGATTTATTATTGTGGCAGAACCACCTGAATTAATCCGGCTCAAGTGTATTAACCATCACCATTAGGGCAATTTCGGTTAACCTTACACTTCAAACGGAGTAATCCACTGGTCTGTCGGGTATAACCTCCCGATACAACCACGGTAATCGGATCGAGCGCCATACATACAAATGCTCACGCGACGATGAGCCCAGAGAATACCACATTCCAGCAAATATTACAACATTATCATAAGTAAATATTACAGACCAAGTTTTAAATTTAGAAACCAAGTACTTCAATGATCATAAATAAGTTCTTCAGAGTTTAAGTTGCAGCGGAAAATAAAACAGCGAAACTACTTCGTCGATAAGGATGTCTCGATGAAGCCCGTACGAGACATCATTCGGCATTATCTCCGTTGGACGGGGGCGTATCCCATTCCACCGACCAACCAGGGGGAAAAGTGCAGGGCCAAGTCAAGCTAGCAATCATATCTTCGAAGGTCTCACCTGAAAACGAGTCACAAGCAAGGCTGAGTATACTAATACTCAGCAAGACTTACCCGTGTAGTGGAATCTACTCCACCGACTCTAGACATGCAAGGCTTTTTGGCTCAGGGGTTTGTTTTGCCGAAAAACATCTACAAGTGGGTCCTTACTTTCATCTTTTAGCTCAAGATTCTAGTTTCGTTAACCATTCTAGATAAGCAAATATCCAAAAGCATACATGGTGGAACATTAAGTTTTCATCCAACCAGTTCATTCATCCTCATTGTTCCTCTTCTTACTCTGTGGGTAAAAATGGTTAAGCAGTCTCAACAGCCGTGAGAAACGGACGATTCGAATCGAATTTCTTAACCTTGCAAGGGAAACCTAAACACACGTCACGTGGCTACTCCCAGAGTCACACGTGCAACTTTTCCCCTTTCTTTCCGGGTTGTGGATCGAGGCTACCCTCCGAGAGTACAAGAGCCCCACGCCACGGTTCGGCGCCGGTCGTGACCACTCTCTGCACTCGCCATATGCACATGGGACCGAAGTTCAAAGGGTAGGTTGCTGTCCACTTGCCGGGCATATCAGGTACTTAAGCTTACCGATTCCCATAATCTCGGCATGTGTTTAGTACGTTCAAAGACTTAACCATCACTACCACACCCTGCGGCCATAGCATTTTTCACTAGACAGACAGGCCTCAATCGTAACCATCGTTCCATAGCCCGTCCGTGTCCTTATGATTGCAGCGTGTAGTAGACATTCAACTCCTATTTTCTCGCGAGTGACCGGAAATCACTCGACTTTTACCGGAGTCCTATTAGCACAGCATTCTATCGAACCTTACGTCTAGTTTTCAAGCAAGGGTTCCTCATACCATGCAATTAATTTTTCATTCAACTCCTATAAACTTAATGCACAAGCAAAGAGTAATGAGTTGCATAATTTCGGAAAGAGATGGGTTATGCTCCGGGGCTTGCCTTCTTGCGAAAAGTTAGTCCGGGGCTCTTCCGAACTTGGGCTCGGGCCTTCAACTGCTTCAGTTAAATTCGCCTGGGCTTCTCGCTGCTCACTCTCGGACTCGGGCACCAACTCGTACGTTCCGTCGGCGAGAGTCGTCGATTCTACATGAATGCACAAGTTTAAGTCGTGGTAATGGTACTCGATACGATTTAAGAGTAATTACTACAATTGATAGTTTCTGGTCATGAACTTTTGGATTTAGGCACATCAGGTAAAGATGTGCTTACTGAAAAATTTTCAGCCAATTTTATGTAACTGATTAATTATGAAAAATATATTACATAGTCGCTGTTAGATCCTTGTTCTTTTTGTACAGAACAATTGGTGCAACAACCTAGTCTAAGATTTTTACAGAGCTTTCACTTATGTATGCAGAAACTACTGTAATTTTTGTAGGATTTATTATGCAGTATTCAGAGCATAGAAAATATGACATTCCACACCTAGACTATTCAAGGATTCATTTTTACAGGACCCTACACAGGGTTTTTGTCCATGAAACTTTTTACACAGTAACCTCTACCACAGTGTATCGCCTAGTAAAAATTTGGGAATTTTCCAAGCTAAGATACTATTTTCTTGATTTAACGTATGTTCTTAGCACATAAATCAAATAAATAGGTTACTGTGAGATAAAAGTCTCCTAATTTTTCTCTGGCTTCTAGGCACCAATACACTAGCAGAGAAAAAGTTTCATTAGGCGATTCATCACCCAACTGTAGGGATAAAACATTCTACTTAACATGATATGAAACTAAGTTTAATAAACAGTAAAGCTAGAGATGGAATTTGGGCCTGATCTTTTTACACAATCCTAAAAATTAAGCAACTAACTCACTGCCCAAAATTTAGGGTCAGCATTGTTCTACAACAGTGGGTACAAAATAAGTCCATTAAAGCTTCCATTTAATGTAGAGAAAAATATGTTGAGATTCTGAGAAACTTTTTGTAACAAAAGTGGTAGAGTTTGTTCTAAGGATTCTAGAACAGTTGAGTTTGCATTTTTCTGAATTTTCTACGATTTTATACGAATTTTACAAGTTCACTGAATTTGAATCTAGATTTGAAACTTCCTTTTACAACTAGGTCCTTGAATCTTACGTGCAGACCCTTCTAAAGATTTAAATTCTTGCAATTGGGTCCTCGGGCGGCTCGGGTACGGCGGCCGGCCGAAATTCCGGCGAGGGGCTCGTCGGCGGCGAGGGGTGAGGGTCGGGGAAGGTTCAGGGATGCGAGGGCTACCTCGTGGGGGTGTTGTTCAGGTGGGGGACGGCCGGGAAGGGCTCGCCGGCGTTGGAGCAGAGACGGCGGCGGCGCGGCACGCGTCGACGGTGGTGCTCCGTCGGGCTTGGGGCGGCCTGGTCCGGTCAGCGAGCTTCGGCGGCGCGTGGGGAAGCTGCTCAGGGGCTTGGCTTGGACGGAGGAGGTCGGGGTCGAGCTATCCACGGCGAGCAGGGGTGGCGGCGGCGGCGGCAGCGCGGGTGGCGGCGCTCCGGCGGTTCTGGGCGGCATTGGGCGGGTCGGCGAGCTTCATGGGGATGATGTAGTGGTGGCTGAAGCTTCCGTTTGGGCGGTGGGCGGCGGTGGAGGGCTGTCCACGGCGGGCGGCGCTCGGCGGCGGCAATGGCGGCGGTGAGTGCGTTCTGGGTGCATGGCTCACGCGGGCGGTCGGAGCTCGGCCTTTATAGGGGCAGGAGGGAGTGTGGAGGGGCCTGGGCAACACGCGGGGCGGGGGCACGGCACGGCGCGCACTGGCTACGGCGGGCGGCAGCGGAACGCCGGCGCGGCGTGCGGCAGCGCGGGCGTGGTGACTGGGCAGCTGGGATATGGCGTGGGCGCGAGGGGATAGCGCTGGGCGTGGAGCGGTGGAGCAGCAGCTGCAGCGGCTCGGGCGGAGGGCGGACGCAGTGACGGGCGGGGCGCGGGAGCCGGGGCGGCACAGCGGGGCGCGGTGACTGGGCGCGGCGGGCGGCGAGGCTGGGCGCGGCTGCGGCGTGCGCACGCGCGGGCGCTCACGGGGCCGCGCGGCGTGGGGAGGGGGCAAAGCCGGCCGTGGCGGGGTGGTGCGGCGGCCACTGGCCTGGCGCCTCGCGCCGGTCAGGCGTCGCCGGCCACCTGGCGCGCGGCGGTCGGGCGGGGAGGAGAGAGAGGGGGGGGGGGGGGGGGGGGTGCGAGGGCCTGAATGCGAGAATTTGGAAAACTTCAGGGGGCTGGGTGCAAACAGGGCGTTTTCTCCTCTTTCTGATTTGAATTTCAAAAACTTTTGAACACGAAAGTTGTTCAGCATAAAAAGTTCTACAAGTTTGGTTTCAGGCAAAATCTCATTTGGCTTATGGTTTGAAAGTTAAATTTAAAAGTTCAAAAGTAACCAAATGTGCCCAAATTAAATTTGAATTCCAACTGAACTCGTTCTAATTCTTTCCACCCTTTTATCAATTGATTTAAGCATAGGATTTAGCTAATGATACTGATTTTAGAAATGAAATTTTTACCAGGGTTGTCACAGCCTTCCCCCCTTAACAAGAATCTCGCCCCGAGATTCGGTAATTCTTAGTGTGGGCGTGGGTGCACATACCAGTGGTGGAGATAAGAAACCCAGGGAAATGTTGGTTCAGGTAGCTCTCAGTTTCCCAGGTGGCTTCTTCTTCCGTGTGGTGATTCCATTGTACTTTATGCATTCTAATCACTATCCTCCTGGTCTCTCTCTCTTTTTGATCCAAAATCTTAACTGGGTGTTCGACATATGAGAGGTCGGGTTCCAACGATATTTCTTGTTGTTCCACAACCTCGGTAGGGACTCGAATACACTTCTTGAGTTGAGATACGTGGAAGACATCATGGGTGGCCGTGAGCTGAGGGGGCAGTCGTAATCTGTAGGCTACGGGTCCGCAGCTCTCAATGATTTCGTAAGGACCAACATAACGGGGAGCTAGTTTGCCTTTGATTCCAAATCTTCGCACTCCCTTGGTTGGTGAAACTCGAAGATAGACATGATCGCCAACTTCGAACTTTAGGGGCTTTCTCCTTTTGTCAGAATAGCTCTTTTGTCGAGCTTGTGCGGTTCTAAGATTTGCTTGTATTACTTTTACTTTCTCCTCTGCCTCAATTACCAGGTCGGGTCCAATTATTTGACGTTCTCCGGTTTGTGACCAGCTCAAAGGAGTTCGACACCTTCGTCCGTACAGTGCCTCAAATGGTGCCATTTTCAAACTCGTTTGATAGCTGTTGTTGTACGAGAACTCTGCTAGGGGTAGGCATTTGTCCCAATTCTTGTCATAGTGGATGACGCAAGCTCTCAGCATGTCTTCAAGGATTTGGTTTACTCTTTCCGTTTGTCCATCAGTCTGAGGATGGTATGCTGAGCTGCGAATCAGTTTAGTGCCAAGAGACGTTTGCAGTTGTTCCCAAAAGCGTGCTACAAACTGAGGACCACGATCGGAAATAATTGTCTTAGGTATTCCATGCAGGCAAACAATATGATCGAGGTAAATCTCGGCATATTTCTTGGTAGAATAGGTGGTGTGTACCGGAAGAAAATGTGCCGTCTTCGTGAGTCTATCCACGATAACCCATATGGAATCATGTTTCTGGGAAGTGTTTGGTAGTCCAACGATGAAGTCCATACTTATGTCTTCCCATTTCCAGGATGGTATAGGTAACGGTTGAAGTGTACCGGCTACCTTCAAGTGGCTAGCTTTTACTCTTTGGCACGTGTCACATTCCGAGACATACGTAGCAATTTCTCTTTTCATTCTAGTCCACCAGAAGTTTTGCCTTAGGTCTTGATACATTTTGCTACTGCCGGGGTGGATAGAGAATTTGGAAAGGTGTGCCTCATCGAGAATTTGCTTGCGGAGTTCACGATTCTTCGGAACGACTATACGACTTTCGAACCATAGAACTCCCTTATGGTCCTGGCGGAAACACTTATACTTCTCCTCACCCAGAGAGAGTTTTTGTTTGATGATCTTAATCCCTTCATCCTGTAGTTGGGCCATGACGATTTGGTCGTGAAGAGTGGGCTCAACTGAGATGTGATCTAGAGTGCCTTGGGAAACCATTTCCAAGTTAAGCTTCCTCATCTCTGCACACAATGTCTCATGGTAGGACTCCATGGATAAGCAATGGCAATGGGACTTGCGGCTTAGTGCATCCGCGACTACATTAGCCTTGCCGGGGTGATAGTGCACTTCAAGGTCATAATCCTTGATTAATTCTAGCCATCTCCGTTGTCTCATATTCAGGTCGGCTTGTGTGAAGATGTACTTGAGACTCTTATGATCCGTGTTGATATTGCACTGTGTACCCATGAGATAGTGCCTCCATATTTTCAGGGCGTGAATGACAGCTGCAAGCTCAAGATCATGAGTGGGATAATTCTACTCATGGGGCCGAAGGGCTCGTGAGGCATATGCAATCACTCGATTCTGTTGCATAAGCACACATCCTAGACCAGTACCCGATGCATCACAATATACATCGAACGACTTGGTATTATCGGGTTGAGCTAACACAGGTGCAGTAGTCAGATGCTCTCTGAGAGTGTGGAAAGCTTCTTCACATTTCTCATCCCATACAAACTTCACTTCCTTCTTTAACAGTTCAGTCATGGGTTTAGCAATTCGGGAGAAATCCGGGATGAAGCGACGGTAGTAACCGGCTAAGCCGAGAAAACTGCGAATCTGATGAACGGAGGTAGGGGGTTTCCAATCCATCACCTCTTGTACCTTGCTGGGGTCAACAGCTATGCCTTCGCTGGAGATCGTGTGACCTAAGAACTTTACAGTATCCAACCAAAACTCACACTTAGAAAACTTAGCATAGAGCTGATGGTCTCTGAGTCGCTGAAGAACAATATGAAGGTGCTTGGCATGCTCTTCCTCATCCTTGGAATAGATAAGGATGTCATCGATGAACACTACGACGAATTTGTCCAGTTCGGGCATGAATACCGAATTCATGAGATACATGAAGTAGGCAGGGGCATTGGTGAGTCCAAAGGACATGACCAAGAATTCATATAGTCCATATCGTGTGGAGAAGGCAGTCTTAGGAATATCGCAGGGGCGAATCTTGATTTGATGATATCCCGAACGAAGATCAATCTTTGAGAAGACCCTGGCTCCAGCTAATTGATCGAAGAGTACATCGATGTGAGGAAGGGGGTATTTATTTTTAACTGTTACCGCATTGAGAGGTCGGTAGTCCACACATAATCTCAAACTGTCATCCTTCTTCTTTACGAATAGGGCTGGACATCCCCAAGGTGACGCGCTAGGGTGAATGAAACCTTTGTCCAGTAGTTCTTGGAGTTGAATTTTCAGTTCTGCCAATTCTTTAGGGGGCATCCTATATGGCCTTTTGGATATAGGTGCAGTGCCTGGTTGTAGTTCAATGATGAACTCAATATCCCTATCTGGTGGCATTCCTGGTAAGTCATCCGGAAACACGTCGGCATACTCATTTACCACGGAAATATCCTCTAGCTTAAGTCCTTCCATCTTGTAAGCACAGGAATTCGTGCAATCCAGGAATGGTAGGAAAAGGGTAGTGGCTCCGTGACTAGGTGAATTTATCTCCACAACTCTGGATGAGGGGTCTAGTGTGACTTTGTGCAAAACCATCCAATTCATGCCCAAAATAAGATCCATGCCGTCAAGGGGTAAAAGAATCAAGTTTGTGTTGATAGTTTTACTACCCAACTTGACTGGTACTTGTCTGATCATTTGATTCGAGGCAATTTTACCACCCGGTGTTGATATCATATAAGACCCTTTTGTGTGACAAACATCCAAGCCTACTTTTGCACCGAATTTTGCACTTATGAAACTATGCGATGCACCAGAATCAAATAATATAACTGCAGGCTTGTTATGGATAGAGAATGTACCCGACATCACTGGAGCTCCTTCAGGAAGCTCTGCAAGCGTGGTGAAGTTAATCCATCCTTGCTTGACTTGCAGGGTTTGTCTCTTGCCCCTGTTCTTGGCGTTCGGGTTGGATCCCTGACCTTGGTTGGGCGGTCCAGACTGAGGGCATTCTCGTGCAAAGTGGTTAGAACTCCCGCATTTGAAACAGCGATTCGCGGGGCTAGGTCGAAGAGACTGCTGAAGAATGGGCCTCGGACCATTCTGTGGAGGCATCGAGGGTTGTACCATGCCTGGCTGCTGTGGGGGTCTGGCAATCCATCTCCCAGGTTGAGGGGCCCTTGGTGGAGCTGCGGGTGCGGCATTTTGCACGATGCGATACCTCGGTGGTTGGGCACTTGATGGTCCTGCGGGTGCCTTTCTCTTCTTCTCTGCCCGGTGTGCCATGATACAGTCTTCCTGGGTAATGGCCATATTGACCAACTCGTTGTAGGTGTCAGCCCTGGCTAGGTTCAGACGTTCCTTGAGCTTGGTATTCAGACCTCGGCGGAAACGATCACGCTTCTTGGCATCTGTATCAGCGTGATAGCCCGCATACTGGCATAGGTTGTTGAATGCTTGGGCGTACTGCAGCACGGTGCGGGTGCCCTGGGTAAGTGCCAGAAACTTATTCAACTTCCTCTCCATGAGGCCCTCGGGGATATGATGTGCCCGGAACGCGGTCTTGAATTTATCCCAATCGACCACATGGTCAGCCGGGAGCATCGCAGAATAGTGGTCCCACCACAGTCGAGCGGTACCGCGAAGCTGTTGCGCGGCAAAACGAGCGTTGTTGGCCTCTGAGCATGGGGCCACAAGTAGTGTGAACTTGGATTCGATGGTGCGAATCCATGCATCTGCGTCCAGGGGTTCCTCGGTCTTATGGAACAAGGGCGGCTGGGTCCCCAGGAAATCCGTGTATCCTGCAGCTTGGGGTTGGTGAGCATTGTGCCCACCCCTCTGCTGGTGTTGTCCTTGCACGATCTGACGCAGCAGTTCGGTTTGAGCGGCCATCACTTCCACCAAACTGGGCGGGGGTGGTGGCGATTGTCGCGAGCGGCTGCCACCGGCACCAAAACCGTCGGGGTTGCCACGGGTTGATCCAACCATCTGAAACGTGAAAGGTTACCATTAGCAACGCGATCCATAATACTTCCTCGATTCATAAATGATTGGTGTAGTCAAAGACTTCCGAAATCACAGCTAGAAGTATGGACAGAATCTCTGTTTGCTACGACAAAAATCATAGCTTGCTGTGGGTCCATCCAAAACATCTCAAACTTTTGCAGTAGTCAGAGAATTTAGGAATGCACCACTTTGGTATTTAACTTCGGTGCTAGAACTGTAGCTAGGGTGGTCGAAAGGCTCGTCCCTTGCCTTACTGTCTTAGCTGTTTTTCAGCAGATTGATCGGTACTGTTTCGCCTATATCTCAAACTAGCGAGGTTCAATGATGCTGAATTTTTATGAGAACCTAGATCACAAAATTTAGCACAAGTTTGGTATTCAACACTCAGCCAAGAAATGCAAGGAGACATGGATAAAAATTCCGACAAGTCTCAGCGATTGTGGATTTCATCGTTTGCCAAATTACAACGAAATCTCCCAAGTTTATCGCCGTTCCTTACATGCTGTGGGTATCCACCTGATTCAGGTGTACCCAACACAAAAGAGTTACTCAACTCCTAGTTAGCCTATTACAACACTTGCTAAAAGTTAGGCTACCCTATCGAGGAGTATGTGCAAAAGTCCTCCTAGGTCGTCCTCTAGAAATCATCCAAGTCGTTGACGGACGACTCGCTGTGAGCAGGAGAGTGAGCTCCCATCTGAGGTGCCTGTGGTACCTCACCCTCGAAATCCATACCGGAGATACCATCAATCTCCTGTGGCTCCTCCTCATCCTCCTCCATGTCCTCCTCATGGGGATGGTCATTCTGATCATGGTGCCATTGAATGTGCTCATTCGCATCCTCCAACTCAAGGCTCAGATCGTGGAGCTGCTCCTCCAACTGTGCTATCGTGGCATCTCTCTCACCCATGAGAGTGTCCTGCTCCTGAATTTGGCCCTCAAGTTGGCCAATCTGAGCATCTCTGTCCTCAAGATCCTGACTGAGCTCCTTAATCTGCTCATCCCTGGTATCTGCCATCATGTGGTAGGCCTGAGCAAGATCAGTGAGCTGCTCAAGTGCCTGACTCTGGAGAGTCTGAAGCCGGTAGAGTGCACTCATGCACCGCACGGAGGTATGAATAGTTTCTTGGGCGTGAAAGTCTACCAAGTACTGTGCGTGCTGCACCCTGTTGAGCAAAAAGGGGTCGTTGTCCTGGGCAGCAGGAAACAATCCAATGGGAGCGAGTGTGACAACCTCGGGACGCTGCGCACAAAAAGTGGTGAGCGCCCTCATGGCTGCAAGCTCCCAAGTATCGTCCAAACGGCGACCAACAGCCTCAAGCTCCAAGGCGGGCCACTCCGGGTGTAGCGGGTGCGGAAAGATAGTCACGTTGACACGGCACTGGGTAACTCCATTTTCTGCAAACTCCAGTCCGGCGTAACGTGGGGGAACTAGATAGCCCGCGGTACGCAGAACATCCCACAAAATAGAGGGAAAACCCTCCCAGTGGAGACACTGCGAGTGTACGCGTCCATCCTCATCCACCATCATAGCAACAGGCTCGGCCATCTGAACAAAAGATCAAATGGAGTGAGATAGTGAAAAACTGTGAACAACACAAGGACAGATTCTGCATAGGGTGCAAAAATAACCATAACTTCCACAGTTCTAATCCAAAAATTCTCCAATTTCACCAGATCACTCCTAAGGTATTTGTGAACAACTTTGCTAGTCAACTCCAGAGCTAGATAGGTCTCTAAGATGGTCTTTCTCTTCAGATTTTACCTTACTGTCTACCCAGACTTTTCAGTGAAGAGAGGGCCAGAGTTTCGTGCACCAGGGAAAATCTACCCAGCCAAAATTTATCAAATTTTAACAGCAGCTACCTGGGTAAACTTGGAACAAGTTTTGTGTTGTGCTCTTTTGCAGAAAACCGCAGGAAGGGGGCCTAAAAATTTAAGAGGCAGAAAGGCTTATTCTGGACAGAATTCTGATATTCCAAGGTTTCTGTTATTTCTCACTATCCATAAGTTCAGAATTTTTCATTTTTGAACAGAAGATAGAACACAAAATTTGGAACAATTTCTTCAACATGAACTTTATCAGAAAAGGTCATTTTCTTTGGCCAATAAATCGCTCTTTTCGGTCACCGCAGATTTCGGACAGTTTTGCGAGATGGTCTTTAGGCAAACCATGCTTAGATGCGCAAGAACCGTACCACTTTCATACATCGTATTTTCAATTTCCGATATATATGGTTATGATGCATGCACGTCTTATTCGTCCTCACAAAATAAAATAACTGCCAAATACTTTTGGTCTTACGAAGGTAGTTTCGGTGGCATACACAATACGGCTCTCCTATAATAGCTAGTCGAGTCTTTCTAATCGTTCCTTAACTCATCGTAATCGCGGTTAGTGTACCTGCAGAAGATTGACAAAGCATATATATTTCATGAATCTTTCATGCCAGCACTCATGAAAGCGTCCGTATTCATTACCGTTTACTTATAGCAACGATATCTGTACAATTTCCGCCGTACAGACGACGTTAACATACGCTATCGAGATAGCGTATTCACGAGGGTACCGTCATGAGACGGGGGAATGAACAGCGATCGCCATACCCTGCGCCAAACCTTCTACTCCCAATATGTTCAACTAACAGTTGGCATATTGGCAGCACCTCAAGTAAGCCACTGCTTGAGGGCAGCGTTCGGTTCGCATCACCGACAGGAAGGCCAAGCTCTCTCAGTTGGCTGAGGATCCTTACCTTCTTACCTTAGCGATGAGTGCGTCGTTACAGAATTTAAGGTCGGTTGTGCATGAAAGTAAGTTTTGACAGAAAGTAATGTGCTGGAAGTCAGTTGATAATATTTCATAAGTTAGATAGCCACCTAGTAACTTTCCCATAATCCCTTAGGGCTTTACGAACTAGGCACCATCCTTAACGCACCAACGTATTTCGCAACACATCATTCAAGTCAAGTTTTATGAAAATAAGTTTTTACGGCTTGTCGCATTCTCTGGCGTATGTATTTTGGCTCTAGCGCCAGCTGTTGCCAGCTGTGGCACCAGCTACGGCTCTGATACCAGCTGTGGCAGAACCACCTGAATTAATCCGGCTCAAGTGTATTAACCATCACCATTAGGGCAATTTCGGTTAACCTTACACTTCAAACGGAGTAATCCACTAGTCTGTCGGGTATAACCTCCCAATACAACCACGGTAATCGGATCGAGCGCCATACATACAAATGCTCACGCGACGATGAGCCCAGAGAATACCACATTCCAGCAAATATTACAACATTATCATAAGTAAATATTACAGACCAAGTTTTAAATTTAGAAACCAAGTACTTCAATGATCATAAATAAGTTCTTCAGAGTTTAAGTTGCAGCGGAAAATAAAACAGCGAAACTACTTCGTCGATAAGGATGTCTCGATGAAGCCCGTACGAGACATCATTCGGCATTATCTCCGTTGGATGGGGGCGTATCCCATTCCACCGACCAACCAGGGGGAAAAGTGCAGGGCCAAGTCAAGCTAGCAATCATATCTTCGAAGGTCTCACCTGAAAATGAGTCACAAGCAAGGCTGACTATACTAATACTCAGCAAGACTTACCCGTGTAGTGGAATCTACTCCACCGACTCTAGACATGCAAGGCTTTTTGGCTCAGGGGTTTGTTTTGCCGAAAAACATCTACAAGTGGGTCCTTACTTTCATCTTTTAGCTCAAGATTCTAGTTTCGTTAACCATTCTAGATAAGCAACTATCCAAAAGCATACATGGTGGAACATTAAGTTTTCATCCAACCAGTTCATTCATCCTCATTGTTCCTCTTCTTACTCTGTGGGTAAAAATGGTTAAGCAGTCTCAACAGCCGTGAGAAACGGACGATTCGAATCGAATTTCTTAACCTTGCAAGGGAAACCTAAACACACGTCACGTGGCTACTCCCAGAGTCACACGTGCAACTTTCCCCCTTTCTTTCCGGGTTGTGGATCGAGGCTACCCTCCGAGAGTACAAGAGCCCCACGCCACGGTTCGGCGCCGGGTCATGACCACTCTCTGCACTCGCCATATGCACATGGGACCGAAGTTCAAAGGGTAGGTTGCTGTCCACTTGCCGGGCCAATCAGGTACTTAAGCTTACCGATTCCCATAATCTCGGCATGTGTTTAGTACGTTCAAAGACTTAACCATCACTACCAAACCCTGCGGCCTTAGCATTTTTCACTAGACAGACGGGCCTCAATCGTAACCATCGTTCCATAGCCCGTCCGTGGCCTTATGATTGCAGCGTGTAGTAGACATTCAACTCCTATTTTCTCGCGAGTGACAGGAAATTACTCGACTTTTACCGAAGTCCTACTAGCACAACATTCTATCGAACCTTACGTCTAGTTTTCAAGCAAGGGTTCCTGATACCATGCAACTAAGTTTTCATTCAACTCCTATAAACTTAATGCAAAAGCAAAGAGTAATGAGTTGCATAATTTCGGAAAGAAATGGGTTATGCTCCGGGGCTTGCCTTCTTGCGAAAAGTTAGTCCGGGGCTCTTCCGAACTTGGGCTCGGGCCTTCAACTGCTTCAGTTAAATTTGCCTGGGCTTCTCGCTGCTCACTCTCGGACTCGGGCACCAACTCGTACGTTCCGTCGGCGAGAGTCGTCGATTCTACATGAATGCACAAGTTTAAGTCGTGGTAATGGTACTCGATACGATTTAAGAGTAATTACTACAATGGATAGTTTCTGGTTATGAACTTTTGGATTTAGGCACATCAGGTAAAGATGTGCTTACTGAAAAATTTTCACCAATTTTATGTAACAGATTAATTATGAAAAATATATTACATAGTCGCTGTTAGATCCTTGTTCTTTTTGTACAGAACAATTGGTGCAACAACGGAGTCTAAGATTTTTACAGAGCTTTCACTTATGTATGCAGAAGCTACTGTAATTTTTGTAGGATTTATTATGCAGTATTCAGAGCATAGAAAATATGACATTCCACACCTAGACTATTCAAGGATTCATTTTTACAGGACCCTACACAGGGTTTTTGTCCCTGAAAATGTTTACACAGCAACCACTACCACAGTGTATCTCCTAGTAAAAATTTGGGAATTTTCCAAGCTAAGATACTATTTTCTTGATTTAACGTATGTTCTTAGCACATAAATCAAATAAATAGGTTACTGTGAGATAAAAGTCTTCTAATTTTTCTCTGGCTTCTAGGCACCAATACACTAGCAGAGAAAAAGTTTCATTAGGCGATTCATCACCAAACTGTAGGGATAAAACATTCTACTTAACATGATATGAAACTAAGTTTAATAAACAGTAAAGCTAGAGATGGAATTTGGGCCTGATCTTTTTACACAATCCTAAAAATTAAGCAACTAACTCACTGCCCAAAATTTAGGGTCAGCATTGTTCTACAACAGTGGGTACAAAATAAGTCCATTAAAGCTTCCATTTAATGTAGAGAAAAATATGTTGAGATTCTGAGAAACTTTTTGTAACAAAAGTGGTAGAGTTTGTTCTAAGGATTCTAGAACAGTTGAGTTTGCATTTTTCTGAATTTTCTACGATTTTATACGAATTTTACAAGTTCACTGAATTTGAATCTAGATTTGAAACTTCCTTTTACAACTAGGTCCTTGAATCTTACGTGCAGACCCTTCTAAAGATTTAAATTCTTGCAATTGGGTCCTCGGGCGGCTCGGGTACGGCGGCCGGCCGAAATTCCGGCGAGGGGCTCGTCGGCGGCGAGGGGTGAGGGTCGGGGAAGGTTCAGGGATGCGAGGGCTACCTCGTGGGGGTGTTGTTCAGGTGGGGGACGGCCGGGAAGGGCTCGCCGGCGTTGGAGCAGAGACGGCGGCGGCGCGGCACGCGTCGACGGCGGTGCTCCGGCGGGCTTGGGGCGGCCTGGTCCGGTCAGCGAGCTTCGGCGGCGCGTGGGGAAGCTGCTCAGGGGCTTGGCTTCGACGGAGGAGGTCGGGGTCGAGCTATCACGGCGAGCAGGGGCGGCGGCGGCGGCGGCAGCGCGGGCGGCGGCGCTCCGGCGGTTCTGGGCGGCGTTGGGCGGGTCGGCGAGCTTCAGGGGGATGATGTAGTGGTGGCTGAAGCTTCCGTTTGGGCGGTGGGCGGCGGTGGAGGGCTGTCCACGGCGGGCGGCGCTCGGCGGCGGCAATGGCGGCGGTGAGTGCGTTCTGGGTGCGTGGCTCGCGCGGGTGGTCGGAGCTCGGCCTTTATAGGGGCAGGAGGGAGTGTGGAGGGGCCTGGGCAACGCGGGGGGCGGGGGCACGGCACGGCGCGCACTGGCCACGGCGGGCGGCAGCGGAACGCCGGCGCGGCGTGCGGCAGCGCGGGCGCGGTGACTAGGCGGCCGGGATATGGCGTGGGCGCGAGGGGATAGTGCTGGGCGTGGAGTGGTGGAGCAGCAGCTGCAGCGACGGGCGGTGACGCAGTGACGGGCGGGGCGCGGGAGCCGGGGCGGCACGGCGGGGCGCGGTGACTGGGCGCGACGGGCGGCGAGGCTGGGCGCGGCTGCGGCTTGCGCACGCGCGGGCACTCACTGGGCCGCGCGGCGTGGGGAGGGGGCAAAGCCGGCCGTGGCGGGGTGGTGCGGCGGCCACTGGCCTGGCGCCTCGCGCCGGTCAGGCGTCGCCGGCCACCTGGCGCGCGGCGGTCGGTAGGGAGGAGAGAGAGGGGGGGTGCGAGGGCCTGAATGCGAGAATTTGGAAAACTTCAGGGGGCTGGGTGCAAACGGGGCATTTTCTCCTCTTTCTGATTTGAATTTCAAAAACTTTTGAACACGAAAGTTGTTCAGCATAAAAAGTTCTACAAGTTTGGTTTCAGGCAAAATCTCATTTGGCTTATGGTTTGAAAGTTAAATTTAAAAGTTCAAAAGTAACCAAATGTGCCCAAATTAAATTTGAATTCCAACTGAACTCGTTCTAATTCTTTCCACCCTTTTATCAATTGATTTAAGCATAGGGTTAGGCTAATGATACTGCTTTTAGAAATGAAATTTTTACCAGGGTTGTCACAATTATGCAGTATTCAGAGTATAGAAAATATGACATTACACACCTAGGTTATTCAAGGATTTATTTTTACAGGACACTACAAAGGGTTTTTGTCCATGCAACTTTTTACACAGCAACCTCTACCACAGTGTATCTCTTAGTAAAAAGTTGAGAATTTTCCAAGCTAAGATACTATTTCCTTGATTTAATGTATGTTATTAGCACATAATTCAAATAATTAGGTTCCTGTGAGATATAAAGTCTCCAAATTTTTCTCTGGCATCTAGGTACCATTACACCAGCATAGAAAAAGTTTCATTAGGTGATTCATAACCTAACAGCAGGGATAAAAATATTCTACCTAATCATGGTATGAAACTAAGTTTAATAAACAGTAAAGCTAGAGATGGAATTTGGGCCTGGTCTTTTTACACAGTCCTAAACTTTAAGCAACTAACTCACTGTCCAAATTTTAGGGTCAGCATTGATCTACAACATTGGGTACAAAATAGGTCCATTAAAGCTTCCATTTAATGTAGAGCAAGATATGTTGAGGTTCTGAGAAACTTTTTGTAACAAAAGTGGTAGAGTTTGTTCTAAGGATTCCAGAACAGTTGGGTTTGCATTTTTCTGAATTTTCTACGAATTTATATGGATTTTACAAGTTCACTGAATTTGAATCTAGATTTGAAACTTTCTTTTACAACTAGGTCCTTGAATCTTACGCGCAGACCCTTCTAAAGATTTAAATTCTTGCAATTGGGTCCTCGGGCGGCTCGGGTACGGCGGCCGGCCGAAATTCCAGCGAGGGGTGAGGGTCGGGGAAGGTTCAGGGGTGCGAGGGCTACCTCGTGAGGGTGTTGTTCAGGTGGGGGACGGCCGGGAAGGGCTCGCCGGCGTTGGGGCAGAGGCGGCGGCGGTGGTGGCGCGCGTCGATGGCGGTGCTCCGGCGGGCTTGGGGCGGCCTGGTCCGGTCAGCGAGCTTCAGTGGCGCGTGGGGAAGCTGCTCAGGGGCTTGGCTTGGACGGAGGAGGTCGGGGTCGAGCTGTCCACGGCGAGCAGGGGCAGCGGCGGCGGCGACCATGCGGGCGGCGGCGCTCCGGTGGTCCTGGGCGGCGTTGGGTGGGTCAGCGAGCTTCAGTGGGGTGATGTGGTGGTGGCTGGAGGCTCAATTTGGGCAGGGGGCGGCGGTGGAGGGCTGTCCACGGGCGGGCGGCGCTCGGCGGCGGCAATGGCGGCGGCGAGGGCGTTCTGGGTGCGTGGCTTGCGCGGGCGGCCGGGGCGTGGCTTTTATAGGGGCAGGAGGGAGTGTGGAGGGGCCTGGGCAACGCGCGGGGCGGAGGCACGGCACGGCGCGCACTGGCCACGGCGGGCGGCAGCAGAACGCCGGCGCGGCGTGCGACGAGCGGGCGCGGGTGACGGGCGGCCGGAGATTTGGCGTGGGCGCGAGGGGATAGTGTGGCGCGCAGAGTGGTGGAGCAGCTGCTGCAGCGGCTCGGGCGGAGGGCAGGCGCAGCGACGGGCGGGGCGCGGGAGCCGGGGCGGCACGGCGGGTCGCGGTGGTTGGGCGCGGCGGGGCGCGGCAGCGGCGTGCGCACGCGCGGGCGCGTACTGGGCCGCGCGGCGTGAGGAGGGGGCAAAGCCGGGCGTGGCGGAGTGGCGCGGCGGCCACTGGCCTGGCGCCTCGCGCCGGTCAGGCGTCGCCGGCCACCTGGCGCGCGGCGGTCGGGCGGGGAGGGGAGAGAGAGGGAACGCGAGGGTCCTGAATGCAAGAATTCGAAAAACTTCAGGGGGCTGGGTGCAAACAGGGCGTTTTCTCCTCTTTCTAATTTGAATTTCAAAAACTTTTGAACACGAAAATTGTTCAGAATAAAAAGTTCTGCAAGTTTGGTTTCAGGCAACATCTCATTTGGCTTATGGTTTGAAAGATAAATTTAAAAGTTCAAAAGTAACCAAATGTGCCCAAATTAAATTTGAATTCCAACTGAACTCGTTCTAATTCTTTTCACCCTTTTATTAGTTGGTTAAGCATAGGGTTAGGCTAATGATACTTATTTTAGAAATGAAATTTTACCAGGGTTGTCACAGCCTCGCTCCTATACTTCCAGTAATACTCCATTTTTCTAGTTCTCGAGTAGTTTTGCGCGTAGTTTACTGAAGGGGCCTCGCTCCCATACTTCAAGTATAACTCCGTTTACTAGTTCTCGACTAGTACTACACGTAGTTTAGTGAAGGTATCTTGCTCCCATACTTCCTGTAACACTCGGTTTACTAGCTCTCGACTAGTACTACACGTAGTTTACCGAAGGGGCCTCGCTCCCATACTTCCGGTAACACTCCGTTTACTAGTTCTCAACTTGTACTACGCGTAGTTTACTGAAGGGGCCTCGCTCCCATACTTCCAGCAACAATCCGTTTACTAGTTCTCGACTAGTACTACGCGTAGTTTACTGAAGTGTACTCGCTCCCATACTTCAAGTAACACTACGTTTACTAGTTCTCGACTAGTACTATGCCTATTTTAATGAAGGTGTCTCACTCCCATACTTCTTGTGACACTCGGTTTACTAGTTCTCGAGTAGTACTACGCGTAGTTTACTGAAGGGGTCTTGCTCCCATTCTTCAAGTAATACTCCGTTTACTAGTTCTCGACTAGTACAACGCGTAGTTTACTAAAGTGGCCTCGCTCCCATACTTCCAGTAACACTCCATTTTCCTAGTTCTCGACTAGTACTACGTGTAGTTTACTGAAGGGGCCTCGCTCCCATGTTTCCAGTAATACTCCGGTTTCCTAGTTCTCGACTAGTTTTGCGCGTAGTTTACTGCAGGGGCCTCGCTCCCATACTTCCAGTATAACTCCGTTTACTAGTTCACGGCTAGTACTACTTGTAGTTTGCGGAAGGGGCCTCGCTCCCATACTTCCTGTAACACTCTGTTTAGTAGTTCTCAACTAATACTACACGTAGTTTGCTGAGGGGTCCTCGCTCCAGTACTTCCAGCAACACTCCGTTTACTAGTTCTCGACTAGTACTACATGTAGTTTACCGAAGGGGCCTCGCTCCCATACTTCCAGTAACACTCCGTTTACTAGTTCTCGACTAGTACTACGCGTAGTTTACTGAAGGGGCCTCGCTACCATACTTCAAGTAACACTACATTTACTAGTTCTCGAATAGTACTCTGCTTAGTTTACTGAAGGGCCTTGCTCCTATACTTCCAGTAATACTCCATTTTTCTAGTTCTCGAGTAGTTTTGCGCGTAGTTTACTGAAGGGGCCTCGCTCCCATACTTCCAGTATAACTCCGTTTACTAGTTCTCGACTAGTACTACACGTAGTTTAGTGAAGGTATCTTGCTCCCATACTTCCTGTAACACTCGGTTTACTAGCTCTCGACTAGTACTACACGTAGTTTACCGAAGGGGCCTCGCTCCCATACTTCCGGTAACACTCCGTTTACTAGTTCTCAACTTGTACTACGCGTAGTTTACTGAAGGGGCCTCGCTCCCATACTTCCAGCAACAATCCGTTTACTAGTTCTCGACTAGTACTACGCGTAGTTTACTGAAGTGTACTCGCTCCCATACTTCAAGTAACACTACGTTTACTAGTTCTCGACTAGTACTATGCCTATTTTAATGAAGGTGTCTCACTCCCATACTTCTTGTGACACTCGGTTTACTAGTTCTCGAGTAGTACTACGCGTACTTTACTGAAGGGGTCTTGCTCCCATTCTTCAAGTAATACTCCGTTTACTAGTTCTCGACTAGTACAACGCGTAGTTTACTAAAGTGGCCTCGCTCCCATACTTCCAGTAACACTCCATTTTCCTAGTTCTCGACTAGTACTACGTGTAGTTTACTGAAGGGGCCTCGCTCCCATGTTTCCAGTAATACTCCGGTTTCCTAGTTCTCGACTAGTTTTGCGCGTAGTTTACTGCAGGGGCCTCGCTCCCATACTTCCAGTATAACTCCGTTTACTAGTTCACGGCTAGTACTACTTGTAGTTTGCGGAAGGGGCCTCGCTCCCATACTTCCTGTAACACTCTGTTTAGTAGTTCTCAACTAATACTACACGTAGTTTGCTGAGGGGTCCTCGCTCCAGTACTTCCAGCAACACTCCGTTTACTAGTTCTCGACTAGTACTACATGTAGTTTACCGAAGGGGCCTCGCTCCCATACTTCCAGTAACACTCCGTTTACTAGTTCTCGACTAGTACTACGCGTAGTTTACTGAAGGGGCCTCGCTACCATACTTCAAGTAACACTACATTTACTAGTTCTCGAATAGTACTCTGCTTAGTTTACTGAAGGGCCTTGCTCCTATACTTCCAGTAATACTCCATTTTTCTAGTTCTCGAGTAGTTTTGCGCGTAGTTTACTGAAGGGGCCTCGCTCCCATACTTCCAGTATAACTCCGTTTACTAGTTCTCGACTAGTACTACACGTAGTTTAGTGAAGGTATCTTGCTCCCATACTTCCTGTAACACTCGGTTTACTAGCTCTCGACTAGTACTACACGTAGTTTACCGAAGGGGCCTCGCTCCCATACTTCCGGTAACACTCCGTTTACTAGTTCTCAACTTGTACTACGCGTAGTTTACTGAAGGGGCCTCACTCCCATACTTCCAGCAACAATCCGTTTACTAGTTCTCGACTAGTACTACGCGTAGTTTACTGAAGTGTACTCGCTCCCATACTTCAAGTAACACTACGTTTACTAGTTCTCGACTAGTACTATGCCTATTTTAATGAAGGTGTCTCACTCCCATACTTCTTGTGACACTCGGTTTACTAGTTCTCGAGTAGTACTACGCGTAGTTTACTGAAGGGGTCTTGCTCCCATTCTTCAAGTAATACTCCGTTTACTAGTTCTCGACTAGTACAACGCGTAGTTTACTAAAGTGGCCTCGCTCCCATACTTCCAGTAACACTCCATTTTCCTAGTTCTCGACTAGTACTACGAGTAGTTTACTGAAGGGGCCTCGCTCCCATGTTTCCAGTAATACTCCAGTTTCCTAGTTCTCGACTAGTTTTGCGCGTAGTTTACTGCAGGGGCCTCGCTCCCATACTTCCAGTATAACTCCGTTTACTAGTTCACGGCTAGTACTACTTGTAGTTTGCGGAAGGGGCCTCGCTCCCATACTTCCTGTAACACTCTGTTTAGTAGTTCTCAACTAATACTACACGTAGTTTGCTGAGGGGTCCTCGCTCCAGTACTTCCAGCAACACTCCGTTTACTAGTTCTCGACTAGTACTACATGTAGTTTACCGAAGGGGCCTCGCTCCCATACTTCCAGTAACACTCCGTTTACTAGTTCTCGACTAGTACTACGCGTAGTTTACTGAAGGGGCCTCGCTACCATACTTCAAGTAACACTACATTTACTAGTTCTCGAATAGTACTCTGCTTAGTTTACTGAAGGGCCTTGCTCCTATACTTCCAGTAATACTCCATTTTTCTAGTTCTCGAGTAGTTTTGCGCGTAGTTTACTAAAGGGGCCTAGCTACATACTTCCAGTATAACTCCGTTTACTAGTTCTCGACTAGTACTACACGTAGTTTAGTGAAGGTATCTTGCTCCCATACTTCCTGTAACACTCGGTTTACTAGCTCTCGACTAGTACTACACGTAGTTTACCGAAGGGGCCTCGCTCCCATACTTCCGGTAACACTCCGTTTACTAGTTCTATACTTGTACTACGCGTAGTTTACTGAAGGGGCCTCGCTCCCATACTTCTAGTAACAATCCGTTTACTAGTTCTCGACTAGTACTACGCGTATTTTACTGAAGGGGCCTCGCTCCCATACTTCAAGTAACACTACGTTTACTAGTTCTCGAATAGTACTATGCGTAGTTTACTGAAGGGGCCTCACTCCCATACTTCCAGTAATATTCTGTTTTTCTAGTTCTCGAGTAGTATTGCGCGTAGTTTACTGAAGGTGTCGCTCTCATACTTCCAGTAACACTCCGTTTACTAGTTCTCGAATAGTACTATGCGTAGTTTACTGAAGGGGCCTCGCTCCCATACTTCCAGTAATACTCCGTTTTTCTTGTTCTCGACTAGTATTGCGCGTAGTTTACTGAAGGGTCCTCGCTCCCATACTTCGATTATAACTTCGTTTACTAGTTCTCGACTAGTACTACGCGTAGTTTACTGAAGGTGCCTCGCTCCCATACTTCCAGTATAACTCCGTTTACTAGTTCTCGACTAGTACTACACGTAGTTTAGTGAAGGTATCTTGCTCCCATACTTCCTGTAACACTCGGTTTACTAGCTCTCGACTAGTACTACACGTAGTTTACCGAAGGGGCCTCGCTCCCATACTTCCGGTAACACTCCGTTTACTAGTTCTATACTTGTACTACGCGTAGTTTACTGAAGGGGCCTCGCTCCCATACTTCCAGCAACAATCCGTTTACTAGTTCTCGACTAGTACTACGCGTAGTTTACTGAAGTGTACTCGCTCCCTTACTTCAAGTAACACTACGTTTACTAGTTCTCGACTAGTACTATGCCTATTTTAATGAAGGTGTCTCGCTCCCATACTTCTTGTGACACTCGGTTTACTAGTTCTCGAGTAGTACTACGCGTAGTTTACTGAAGGGGTCTTGCTCCCATTCTTCAAGTAATACTCCGTTTACTAGTTCTCGACTAGTACAACGCGTAGTTTACTAAAGGGGTCTCGCTCCCATACTTCCAGTAACACTCCATTTTCCTAGTTCTCGACTAGTACTACGCGTAGTTTACTGAAGGGGCCTCGCTCCCATGTTTCCAGTAATACTCCGGTTTCCTAGTTTTCGACTAGTTTTGCGCGTAGTTTACTGCAGGGGCCTCGCTCCCATACTTCCAGTATAACTCCGTTTACTAGTTCACAGCTAGTACTACTTGTAGTTTGCGGAAGGGGCCTCGCTCCCATACTTCCTGTAACACTCTGTTTAGTAGTTCTCAACTAGTACTACACGTAGTTTGCTGAGGGGTCCTCGCTCTAGTACTTCCAGCAACACTCCGTTTACTAGTTCTCGACTAGTACTACATGTAGTTTACCGAAGGGGCCTCGCTCCCATACTTCCAGTAACACTCCGTTTACTAGTTCTCGACTAGTACTACGCGTAGTTTACTGAAGGGGCCTCGCTACCATACTTCAAGTAACACTACGTTTACTAGTTCTCGAATAGTACTCTGCTTAGTTTACTGAAGGGCCTGGCTCCTATACTTCCAGTAATACTCCATTTTTCTAGTTCTCGAGTAGTTTTGCGCGTAGTTTACTGAAGGGGCCTCGCTCCCATACTTCCAGTATAACTCCGTTTACTAGTTCTCGACTAGTACTACACGTAGTTTAGTGAAGGTATCTTGCTCCCATACTTCCTGTAACACTCGGTTTACTAGCTCTCGACTAGTACTACACGTAGTTTACCGAAGGGGCCTCGCTCCCATACTTCCGGTAACACTCCGTTTACTAGTTCTCAACTTCTACTACGCGTAGTTTACTGAAGGGGCCTCGCTCCCATACTTCCAGTAACAATCCGTTTACTAGTTCTCGACTAGTACTCCGTGTAGTTTACTGAAGGGGCCTCGCTCCCATACTTCAAGTAACACTACGTTTACTAGTTCTCGAATAGTACTATGCGTAGTTTACTGAAGGGGCGTCACTCCCATACTTCCAGTAATACTCCGTTTTTCTAGTTCACGAGTAGTATTGCGCGTAGTTTACTGAAGGTGTTGCTCTCATACTTCCAGTAACACTCCGTTTACTAGTTCTCGAATAGTACTATGCGTAGTTTACTGAAGGGGCCTCGCTCCCATACTTCCAGTAATACTCCATTTTTCTAGTTCTCGACTAGTATTGCGCGTAGTTTACTGAAGGGTCCTCGCTCCCATACTTCGATTATAACTTCGTTTACTAGCTCTCGACTAGTACTACACGTAGTTTACTGAAGGTGCCTCGCTCCCATACTTCCAGTATAACTCCGTTTACTAGTTCACGACTAGTACTCGTGTAGTTTGCAGAAGGGGCCTCGCTCCCATACTTCCAGCAACACTCCGTTTACTAGTTCTCGACTAGTACTACACGTAGCTTACCGAAGGGGCCTCGCTCCCATACTTCCGGTAATACTCTATTTACTAGTTCTCAACTAGTACTACGCGTAGTTTACTGAAGGGGCCTCGCTCCCATACTTCTAGTAACAATCCGTTTACTAGTTCTCGGCTAGTACTACGTGTAGTTTACTGAAGGGGCCTCGCTCCCATACATCAAGTAACACTACGTTTACTAGTTCTCGAATAGTACTATGCGTAGTTTACTGAAGGGGCCTCACTCCCATAGTTCCAGTAATACTCCGTTTTTCTAGTTCTTGAGTAATATTGCGCGTAGTTTACTAAAGGTGTCTCGCTCCCATACTTCCAGTAACACTCCGTTTAGTAGTTCTCGAATAGTACTATGCGTAGTTTACTGAAGGGGCCTCGCTCCCATACTTCCAGTAATACTCCGTTTTTCTAGTTCTCGACTAGTATTGCGCGTAGTTTACTGAAGGGACCTCGCTCCCATACTTCTATTATAAATTCGTTTACTAGTTCTCGACTAGTACTACACGTAGTTTGCTGAAGGGGCCACGCTCCCATACTTCCAGTAACACTCGGTTTACTAGTTCTCGACTAGTACTACGCGTAGTTTACTGAAGGGGCCTCGCTCCCATACTTCCAGTAACACTCCGTTTACTAGTTCTCGACTAGTTCTATGCCTATTTTAATGAAGGTGTCTCGCTCCCATACTTCTTGTGACACTCGGTTTACTAGTTCTCGAGTAGTACTACGCGTAGTTTACTGAAGGGGTCTTGCTCCCATTCTTCAAGTAATACTCCGTTTACTAGTTCTCGACTAGTACAACGCGTAGTTTACTAAAGGGGCCTCGCTCCCATACTTCCAGTAACACTCCATTTTCCTAGTTCTCGACTAGTACTACGCGTAGTTTACTGAAGGGGCCTCGCTCCCATGCTTCAAGTAATACTCCGGTTTCCTAGTTCTCGACTAGTTTTGCGCGTAGTTTACTGCAGGGGCCTCGCTCCCATACTTCCAGTGTAACTCCGTTTACTAGTTCACGACTAGTACTACTTGTAGTTTGCGGAAGGGGCCTCGCTCCCATACTTCCAGTAACACTCCGTTTACTAGTTCTCGAATAGTACTATGCGTAGTTTACTGAAGGGGCCTCACTCCCATAGTTCCAGTAATACTCCATTTTTCTAGTTCTTGAGTAATATTGCGCGTAGTTTACTGAAGCTGTCTCGCTCCCATACTTCCAGTAACACTCCGTTTAGTAGTTCTCGAATAGTACTATGCGTAGTTTACTGAAGGGGCCTCGCTCCCATACTTCCAGTAATACTCCGTTTTTCTAGTTCTCGACTAGTATTGCGCGTAGTTTACTGAAGGGTCCTCGCTCCCATACTTCGATTATAACTTCGTTTACTAGCTCTCGACTAGTACTACGCGTAGTTTACTGAAGGTGCCTCGCTCCCATACTTCCAGTATAACTCCGTTTACTAGTTCACGACTAGTACTCGTGTAGTTTGCAGAAGGGGCCTCGCTCCCATACTTCCAGCAACACTCCGTTTACTAGTTCTCGACTAGTACTACACGTAGCTTACCGAAGGGGCCTCGCTCCCATACTTCCGGTAATACTCTATTTACTAGTTCTCAACTAGTACTACGCGTAGTTTACTGAAGGGGCCTCGCTCCCATACTTCTAGTAACAATCCGTTTACTAGTTCTCGGCTAGTACTACGTGTAGTTTACTGAAGGGGCCTCGCTCCCATACATCAAGTAACACTACGTTTACTAGTTCTCGAATAGTACTATGCGTAGTTTACTGAAGGGGCCTCACTCCCATAGTTCCAGTAATACTCCGTTTTTCTAGTTCTTGAGTAATATTGCGCGTAGTTTACTAAAGGTGTCTCGCTCCCATACTTCCAGTAACACTCCGTTTAGTAGTTCTCGAATAGTACTATGCGTAGTTTACTGAAGGGGCCTCGCTCCCATACTTCCAGTAATACTCCGTTTTTCTAGTTCTCGACTAGTATTGCGCGTAGTTTACTGAAGGGACCTCGCTCCCATACTTCTATTATAAATTCGTTTACTAGTTCTCGACTAGTACTACACGTAGTTTGCTGAAGGGGCCACGCTCCCATACTTCCAGTAACACTCGGTTTACTAGTTCTCGACTAGTACTACGCGTAGTTTACTGAAGGGGCCTCGCTCCCATACTTCCAGTAACACTCCGTTTACTAGTTCTCGACTAGTTCTATGCCTATTTTAATGAAGGTGTCTCGCTCCCATACTTCTTGTGACACTCGGTTTACTAGTTCTCGAGTAGTACTACGCGTAGTTTACTGAAGGGGTCTTGCTCCCATTCTTCAAGTAATACTCCGTTTACTAGTTCTCGACTAGTACAACGCGTAGTTTACTAAAGGGGCCTCGCTCCCATACTTCCAGTAACACTCCATTTTCCTAGTTCTCGACTAGTACTACGCGTAGTTTACTGAAGGGGCCTCGCTCCCATGCTTCAAGTAATACTCCGGTTTCCTAGTTCTCGACTAGTTTTGCGCGTAGTTTACTGCAGGGGCCTCGCTCCCATACTTCCAGTGTAACTCCGTTTACTAGTTCACGACTAGTACTACTTGTAGTTTGCGGAAGGGGCCTCGCTCCCATACTTCCTGTAACACTCTGTTTAGTAGTTCTCAACTAGTACTACGCGTAGTTTGCTGAGGGGTCCTCGCTCCCATACTTCCAGCAACACTCCGTTTACTAGTTCTTGACTAGTACTACATGTAGTTTACCGAAGGGGCCTCGCTCCCATACTTCCGGTAATACTCCATTTACTAGTTCTCAACTAGTACTACGCGTATTTTACTGAAGGGGCCTCGCTCCCATACTTCCAGTAACACTCCGTTTACTAGTTCTCGACTAGTACTACGCGTAGTTTTTTGAAGGGGCCTCGCTACCATACTTCAAGTAACAATACATTTACTAGTTCTCGAATAGTACTCTGCGTAGTTTACTGAAGGGGCCTCGCTCCTATACTTCCAGTAATACTCCATTTTTCTAGTTCTCGAGTAGTTTTGCGCGTAGTTTACTGAAGGGGCCTCGCTCCCATACTACCAGTATAACTCCGTTTACTAGTTCTCGACTAGTACTACACGTAGTTTAGTGAAGGTATCTTGCTCCCATACTTCCTGTAACACTCGGTTTACTAGCTCTCGACTAGTACTACACGTAGTTTACCGAAGGGGCCTCGCTCCCATACTTCCGGTAACACTCCGTTTACTAGTTCTCAACTTGTACTACGCGTAGTTTACTGAAGGGGCCTCGCTCCCATACTTCCAGTAACAATCCGTTTACTAGTTCTCGACTAGTACTACGTGTAGTTTACTGAAGGGGCCTCGCTCCCATACTTCAAGTAACACTACGTTTACTAGTTCTCGAATAGTACTATGCGTAGTTTACTGAAGGGGCGTCACTCCCATACTTCCAGTAATACTCCGTTTTTCTAGTTCACGAGTAGTATTGCGCGTAGTTTACTGAAGGTGTTGCTCTCATACTTCCAGTAACACTCCGTTTACTAGTTCTCGAATAGTACTATGCGTAGTTTACTGAAGGGGCCTCACTCCCATAGTTCCAGTAATACTCCATTTTTCTAGTTCTTGAGTAATATTGCGCGTAGTTTACTGAAGGTGTCTCGCTCCCATACTTCCAGTAACACTCCGTTTAGTAGTTCTCGAATAGTACTATGCGTAGTTTACTGAAGGGGCCTCGCTCCCATACTTCCAGTAATACTCCGTTTTTCTAGTTCTCGACTAGTATTGCGCGTAGTTTACTGAAGGGACCTCGCTCCCATACTTCTATTATAAATTCGTTTACTAGTTCTCGACTAGTACTACGCGTAGTTTACTGAAGGTGCCTCGCTCCCATACTTCCAGTATAACTCCGTTTACTAGTTCACGACTAGTACTCGTGTAGTTTGCAGAAGGGGCCTCGCTCCCATACTTCCAGCAACACTCCGTTTACTAGTTCTCGACTAGTACTACACGTAGCTTACCGAAGGGGCCTCGCTCCCATACTTCCGGTAATACTCTGTTTACTAGTTCTCAACTAGTACTACGCGTAGTTTACTGAAGGGGCCTCGCTCCCATACTTCAAGTAACACTATGTTTACTAGTTCTCGACTAGTACTACGCATAGTTTGGTGAAGGAGCCTCGATCTCATACTTCCAGTAACACTCCGTTAACTAGTTCTCGACTAGTACTACGCGTAGTTTACTGAAGGGGCCTCGCTCCCATACTTCCAGTAATACCCCATTTTACTAGTTCTCGACTAGTACTACGCAGAGTTTACTGAAGGGGCCTCGCTCCAATACTTCCAGTAATACCCCATTTTACTAGTTCTCGACTAGTACTACTCGTAGTTTACTGAGGGGTCTCGCTCCCATACTTCCACTAACACTCCGTTTACTAGATCCCGACTAGTACTACGCGTAGTTTACTGAAGGGGCCACGCTCCCATACTTCAAGTAACACTACGTTTACTAGTTCTCGAATAGTACTATGCGTAGTTTATTGAAGGGGCCTCGCTCCAATACTTCCAGTAATACTCCATTTTTCTTGTTCTCGAGTAGTTTTGCGCGTAGTTTACTGAAGGGGCCTCGCTCCCATACTTCCAGTATAACTCCATTTACTAGTTCTCGACTAGTACTACACGTAGTTTAATGAAGGTGTCTTGCTCCCATACTTCCTGTAACACTCGGTTTACTAGCTCTCGACTAGTACTACACGTAGTTTACCGAAGGGGCCTCGCTCCCATACTTCCGGTAACACTCCGTTTACTAGTTCTCGACTAGTACTACGCGTAGTTTTTTGAAGGGGCCTCGCTACCATACTTCAAGTAACAATACATTTACTAGTTCTCGAATAGTACTATGCGTAGTTTACTGAAGGGGCCTCGCTCCTATACTTCCAGTAATACTCCATTTTTCTAGTTCTCGAGTAGTTTTGCGCGTAGTTTACTGAAGGGGCCTCGCTCCCATACTACCAGTATAACTCCGTTTACTAGTTCTCGACTAGTACTACACGTAGTTTAGTGAAGGTATCTTGCTCCCATACTTCCTGTAACACTCGGTTTACTAGCTCTCGACTAGTACTACACGTAGTTTACCGAAGGGGCCTCGCTCCCATACTTCCGGTAACACTCCGTTTACTAGTTCTCAACTTGTACTACGCGTAGTTTACTGAAGGGGCCTCGCTCCCATACTTCCAGTAACAATCCGTTTACTAGTTCTCGACTAGTACTACGTGTAGTTTACTGAAGGGGCCTCGCTCCCATACTTCAAGTAACACTACGTTTACTAGTTCTCGAATAGTACTATGCGTAGTTTACTGAAGGGGCGTCACTCCCATACTTCCAGTAATACTCCGTTTTTCTAGTTCACGAGTAGTATTGCGCGTAGTTTACTGAAGGTGTTGCTCTCATACTTCCAGTAACACTCCGTTTACTAGTTCTCGAATAGTACTATGCGTAGTTTACTGAAGGGGCCTCACTCCCATAGTTCCAGTAATACTCCATTTTTCTAGTTCTTGAGTAATATTGCGCGTAGTTTACTGAAGGTGTCTCGCTCCCATACTTCCAGTAACACTCCGTTTAGTAGTTCTCGAATAGTACTATGCGTATTTTACTGAAGGGGCCTCGCTCCCATACTTCCAGTAACACTCCGTTTACTAGTTCTCGACTAGTACTACGCGTAGTTTTTTGAAGGGGCCTCGCTACCATACTTCAAGTAACAATACATTTACTAGTTCTCGAATAGTACTATGCGTAGTTTACTGAAGGGGCCTCGCTCCTATACTTCCAGTAATACTCCATTTTTCTAGTTCTCGAGTAGTTTTGCGCTTAGTTTACTGAAGGGGCCTCGCTCCCATACTACCAGTATAACTCCGTTTACTAGTTCTCGACTAGTACTACACGTAGTTTAGTGAAGGTATCTTGCTCCCATACTTCCTGTAACACTCGGTTTACTAGCTCTCGACTAGTACTACACGTAGTTTACCGAAGGGGCCTCGCTCCCATACTTCCGGTAACACTCCGTTTACTAGTTCTCAACTTGTACTACGCGTAGTTTACTGAAGGGGCCTCGCTCCCATACTTCCAGTAACAATCCGTTTACTAGTTCTCGACTAGTACTACGTGTAGTTTACTGAAGGGGCCTCGCTCCCATACTTCAAGTAACACTACGTTTACTAGTTCTCGAATAGTACTATGCGTAGTTTACTGAAGGGGCGTCACTCCCATACTTCCAGTAATACTCCGTTTTTCTAGTTCACGAGTAGTATTGCGCGTAGTTTACTGAAGGTGTTGCTCTCATACTTCCAGTAACACTCCGTTTACTAGTTCTCGAATAGTACTATGCGTAGTTTACTGAAGGGGCCTCACTCCCATAGTTCCAGTAATACTCCATTTTTCTAGTTCTTGAGTAATATTGCGCGTAGTTTACTGAAGCTGTCTCGCTCCCATACTTCCAGTAACACTCCGTTTAGTAGTTCTCGAATAGTACTATGCGTAGTTTACTGAAGGGGCCTCGCTCCCATACTTCCAGTAATACTCCGTTTTTCTAGTTCTCGACTAGTATTGCGCGTAGTTTACTGAAGGGACCTCGCTCCCATACTTCTATTATAAATTCGTTTACTAGTTCTCGACTAGTACTACGCGTAGTTTACTGAAGGTGCCTCGCTCCCATACTTCCAGTATAACTCCGTTTACTAGTTCACGACTAGTACTCGTGTAGTTTGCAGAAGGGGCCTCGCTCCCATACTTCCAGCAACACTCCGTTTACTAGTTCTCGACTAGTACTACACGTAGCTTACCGAAGGGGCCTCGCTCCCATACTTCCGGTAATACTCTGTTTACTAGTTCTCAACTAGTACTACGCGTAGTTTACTGAAGGGGCCTCGCTCCCATACTTCAAGTAACACTATGTTTACTAGTTCTCGACTAGTACTACGCATAGTTTGGTGAAGGAGCCTCGATCTCATACTTCCAGTAATACCCCATTTTACTAGTTCTCGACTAGTACTACGCAGAGTTTACTGAAGGGGCCTCGCTCCAATACTTCCAGTAATACCCCATTTTACTAGTTCTCGACTAGTACTACTCGTAGTTTACTGAGGGGTCTCGCTCCCATACTTCCACTAACACTCCGTTTACTAGATCCCGACTAGTACTACGCGTAGTTTACTGAAGGGGCCACGCTCCCATACTTCAAGTAACACTACGTTTACTAGTTCTCGAATAGTACTATGCGTAGTTTATTGAAGGGGCCTCGCTCCAATACTTCCAGTAATACTCCATTTTTCTTGTTCTCGAGTAGTTTTGCGCGTAGTTTACTGAAGGGGCCTCGCTCCCATACTTCCAGTATAACTCCATTTACTAGTTCTCGACTAGTACTACACGTAGTTTAATGAAGGTGTCTTGCTCCCATACTTCCTGTAACACTCGGTTTACTAGCTCTCGACTAGTACTACACGTAGTTTACCGAAGGGGCCTCGCTCCCATACTTCCGGTAACACACCGTTTATTAGTTCTCAACTTGTACTACTTGTAGTTTACTGAACGGGCCTCGCTCCCATACTTCAAGTATAACTCCGTTTACTAGTTCACGACTAGTACTACGTGTAGTTTGCGGAAGGGGCCTCGCTCCCATACTTCTGTAACACTCTGTTTAGTAGTTCTCAACTAGTACTACGCGTAGTTTGCTGAAGGTCCCTCGCTCCTATACTTCCAGTAACACTTCGTTTACTAGTTCTCAACTAGTACTACGCGTAGTTTACTGAAGGGGCCTCGCTCGCATAGTTCAAGTAACACTACGTTTACTAGTTCTCGACTAGTACTACGCATAGTTTGTTGAAGGAGCCTCGATCTCATACTTCCAGTAACACTCCGTTTACTAGTTCTCGACTAGTACTACGCGTAGTTTACTGAAGGGGCCTCGCTCCCATACTTCCAGTAATACCCCATTTTACTAGTTGTCGACTAGTACTACGCGTAGTTTACTGAAGGGGCCTCGCTCCAATACTTCCAGTAATACCCCATTTTACTAGTTCTCGACTAGTACTACGCAGTGTTTACTGAAGGGGCCTCGCTCCAATACTTCCAGTAATACCCCATTTTACTTGTTCTCGACTAGTACTACTCGTAGTTTACTTAAGGGGTCTCGCTCCCATACCTCCAGTAACACTCCGTTTACTAGATCCCGACTAGTACTACGCGTAGTTTGCTTAAGGGACCTCGCTCCCATACTTCTAGTAACACTAAGTTTACTAGTTCTGTGATGAGGACATCCTCCATTATTACCCGCTGGCAAAGACGCAACAAAGGGGGCCGAGTGGCCCAGTTGTAGTCGGGCGGCGATCGTGTGAGCCTCTGAATAATCCCACCTTGCATAGCTTGGGAGGAGGAAGCCACCTAAAAAAGGAGAGCCACCCTTCCTCTATTGGACTAGTCTTTTAGGGAGATTGGTCCTTTCCCCGAGTGGGTGTGCCTAAGAACTGTTGGGGTCCGGGCAACCTTAATTTATTGAGCCTCGGCCAACCCCTCCTGTGCCGGATGCATTATTCTCGACTAGTACTACTCGTAGTTTACTGAAGGGGCCTCGCTCCCATACTTCCAGTAATACTCTGTTTTCCTAGCTCTCGACTAGTATTGCGTGTAGTTTACTAAAGGGGCCTCGATCCCATACTTCCAATATTACTCCGTTTAACTAGTTCTTGACTAGTACTGCGTGTAGTTTACTGAAGGGGCCTCGCTTCCATACTTCTAGTATAACTCCTTTTACTAGTTCTCGACTAGTACTACGCGTAGTTTACTGAAGTGTTCTCGCTCCCCTACTTCCAATAACACTCCGTTTACTAGTTCTCGCCTAGTACTACGCGTAGTTTACTGAAGGGGCCTCGCTCCCATACTTCAAGTAAGACTACGTTTACTAGTTCTCGAAAAGTACTATGCTTAGTTTACTGAAGGGGCCTCGCTCCCATACTTCCAGTAATACTCCATTTTAGTAGTTCTCGAGTAGTTTTGCGCGTAGTTTACTGAAGGGGCCTCGCTCCCATACTTCTAGTATAACTCCGTTTACTAGTTCTTGACTAGTACTATGCATAGTTTAATGAAGGTGTCTCGCTCCCATACTTCTTGTAACACTCGATTTACTAGTTCTCAACTAGTACTACGCGTAGTTTACTGAAGGGGCCTTGCTCCCAATCTTCCAGTAACACTCCGTTTACTAGTTCTCGACTAGTACTACGCGTAGTTTACTGAAGGGGCCTTGCAACCATAATTCCAATATTACTTCGTTTCACTAGTTCTCGACTAGTATTGCGTGTAGTTTGGTGAAGGGGCCTCGCTTCCATACTTCCAGTATAACTCCTTTTACTAGTTCTCGACTAGTTCAACGTGTAGTTTACTGAAGTGTTCTCGCTCCCATACTTTCAATAACAGTCCGTTTACTAGTTCTCGACTAGTACTACGCGTAGTTTACTGAAGGGGCCTCGCTCCCATACTTCCAGTAATAATCTGGTTTCCTAGTTCTCGACATGTTTTGCGCGTAGTTTACTGAAGGGACCTCGCTCCCATACTTCCAGTATAACTCCTTTTACTAGTTCTCGACTAGTACTACGCGTAGTTTAATGAAGGTGTCTCGCTCCCATACTTCCAGTAACATTCCGTTTACTAGTTCTCGAATAGTACTATGCGTGGTTTACTGAAGCGGCCTCGCTCCCATACTTCAAGTAACACTTCGTTTACTAGTTCTCGACTAGTACTACGTGTAGTTTGGTGAAGGGGCCTCGCTGCCATACTTCCAGTAACACTCGGTTTATTAGTTCTCGACTAGTACTACGCGTAGTTTACTGAAGGGGTCTCGCTCCCATACTTCCAGAAACACGCCGTTTACTAGTTCCCGACTAGTACTACGCGTCGTTTGCTGAAGAGACCTCGCTCCCATACTTCTATTAATAGTCAGTTTACTAGTTCTCGACTAGTACTACGCGTAGTTTACAGAAGGGGCCTCGCTCCCATACTTCCGGTAACACTCCCTTTACTAGTTCTCGACTAGTACTACGCGTAGTTTACTGAAGTGTTCTCGCTCCCATACTTCCAATAACACTCCGTTTACTAGTTCTCGACTAGTACTACGCGTAGTTTACTGAAGGGGCCTCGCTCGCATACTTCTAGTAATACTCCGGTTTCCTAGTTCTCGACTAGTATTGCGCGTAGTTTACTGAAGGGGCCTCGCTATCATATTTCCAGTAACACTCCGTTTATTAGTTCTCGACTAGTACTAAACGTAGTTTACTAAAGGGGCTTCGCTCCCATACTTCTGGTAACACTCCGTTTACTAGTTCTGGAATAGTACTACACGTACTTTACTGAAGGGGCCTCGCTCCCATACTTCCAGTAATACTCCGTTTTTCTAGTTCTCGACGAGTATTGCGCGTAGTTTACTGAAGGGTCCTCGCTCCCATACTTCTATTATAACACCTTTTACTAGTTCTTGACTAGTACTACGCGTAGTTTGATGAAGGTTCCTCGCTCCCATACTTCTAGTAACACTCCGTTTACTAGTTCTCGACTAGTACTACGCGTAGTTTACTGAAGGGGCCTTGCTCCCATACTTTCAATATTACTCTGTTTAACTAGTTTTTTGACTAGTATTGCGTCTAATTTACTGAAGGGGCCTCGCTTCCATACTTCCAGTATAACTCCTTTTACTAGTTCTCGACTAGTACTACGCGTAGTTTATTGAAGGGGCCTGTAACACCCAAAAATATAGGAATCAAAATATAGTATTTTTATAAAAATCATAAAATAATATTGTGCATGCATTTTTATTTCTTTTCTTCTTCTATTCTTTCTTTCAGCCCAGCCCAATTCTTAACTTCTCCTTCTTTCCTTTTTATCGCGGCCCAACTCATCAGCCGATCCGCTCACCCGACCGTTTCTTCCACCGATAGCTGGGACCCACCTGTCGGTGCCTTCTTCCACTTTCCTTTCTTCTTCCTCTGCTCCGTATCGCTCCCGCTCTTCTGTTACCTTTCTCCACCGCGACAGCAGGCGCGCCGCGCCGTCATTCGCACCCCTTCTCCTTCCTTCTTCCTTCCTTACCCCGAGTCCAGATCGACTCCGCGCCGTCGCCCGCGTCTCTCTTTCCTTCCCGCGATGCAGGCTTGCCTTACTAGCCGCAGTTCCGCCCTTTCCTTCACAAGAGCCGACACCTTCCTTACTTCTAGCCAATCCGCCCCTATAAAATCCCGCCGGAGCCCAGCTTTGCAACCAGAGCCATCCTCAAACCCTTTCCTCTACACAACATCGTCGCACGTCGCTGGAAGTTGCACACCGGAGGAACGCCGCCACCCCGTGTCGCCGCCTCTCCGTCGACTTGCCGTTCCACAGCTTCTCTGCCGTCTTCAACTTTCGCCGGAGTTCTGTGAGTTGGTGAGCATCAAGCCGCACCAGATTCCCCTCTCTCCCTTGCCCCGCCGCAAACCCGATTTCTTGCTGGACCCCTGTTTCTGCCCGCCGCCGTGGTCGCCAGTTTACAGCCGCCGCATAGCCATCCCGTGATCACCCTAACCTTCGCCGTGTCGCCCACTCACTCCCCGGCATAAACCCAGCCTGAACTGTGCCCCGAAACACCGGATTCGGTGAAGCTCCGGCCGTCCGCCGCCGCACTCGCTCGCCGCTGACGCCCAGCAAAGCTCCGATTCGCCCGACCTTTTCCTTACTCCGCCGATTTGCCCGACCTTCACTTTACACTGCCAATTTACCCGACCCTCTCTTCACTCCGCCGATTCGCCCGACCCTTATCCCGCCGATTCGCCCGACCCACCGCTCGATTCTGATCCAACGGACCAGATTCACCCGACCCTAGCCGTCCCCGGAACTTTTTGCAAAAAGACTCCTAGGTTTTCCAGGAATCAACCCGCAGTCCAGATCAGTAGAAAATAATTAGGGTTGAGCCCTTTCTTCTTCTGTTCCGACCCCTGACTTTTTTAGAATTAGTACCCGCCGTCCAGAACCTCTAGTTTTGCACCCCGACCTTCTGTTTAAGGTTTAATTATGTTTTAGCCCTTGATTTCTTCAGATTTAGCCCCTGGAAGTTCAAAACTCTCGCAGTTAGGTCCCTAGATCACTGTTTTAGTCATATCTTCATCATTTCAACTCCGATTTCAGCGATTCTTGCGCCCACGCGATTCTTGCATCATGAACTACAACTTTAGTATCTTTTTATTTTCTGTTTGTATTGTTTGTTGTATTGTTTCTTATTTGTTTGTGTATGCTTGTTTGTGTGATCGCGTAGACAACGTGACATTCGAGCAAAACCAAGAGCAAGCTTACGAGGAAGAGAATCAGCAGCTGTTCGAGGAAGGCAAGTGGATTCCCCCCCTGCATATTCTATTTGATCCCAACAACAGCATGATAATTCACTTTACTTTATTGTTGCTTGCATAAACTTGATGGGTTACCTATGCTAAGGACATACCTAGTCTTTTACCCCAAACCTTGAAACACCTGGGTTTACTATTCATGTTGGGTAGTTACGCTTAGTTGCAAACTTTGGGATTGGTATTAGTCTATGTTGATCACGTTTCGTATTGTTGTTATCGCGTTAATTCAAGATCAACTTTGTTTAATGGGAACATGGAGAACCACGCAAGAAAATAGTGCAACCACAAAGTCATATGGCGCTGACCTTAGCCAATTAATTAGATGTGTAGTTTGCTGGTGGCCTTACCGAAAGAGCAAGGAGGGGGTCGGTGATAGGGGTTATAGCCCGGTCCTCTTGGGGTAGCTGCCTTTGCTAAGGAGCTGACCATTAGGGAGGTTTATGGACCACACTGCTACTGAAACTCTAGCGGGCTGCCTAGCTCTCGACATATCTTTGTAAAGGCTTCGTAGTGTACCCTCGCCACTCACCTCGGAAGTGTTTAAGGGCTTTGCAAACCCGGGCGACTCAGGGAAACATGATTTGTGGGTAAAGTGTACAACCTCTGCAGAGTGTAAAACTGTTATAACAGCCGTACTCACGGTTAAGAGTGGCTTGGACCCTCACATGATAATGAAACTTGAAGATTTATTAAATTGTGGTTCGTGGATTATGATATTGTTGATGGAATCCTTATGATTTTCCTAAAGTGGGTTGGTATATACTTAAAACCTAGTTAATAGGTGCTTGTTAATAAATACTTGACCAACTAAAAGTGACCGCTACTGCAAACCTTAGCCTATCCTTGATGGTCTTGCATTTTCACCCCACTTGCTGAGTACCAACCATAAGAGTACTCACCCTTGCCCCTGCTGTTCAGAAGAGAACTTTGAAGAGGAGAACTTCGACGACTTCGAGGAGTTTTAGGCTCTGCGTTCACCAGTCATCGCCTGTGGAAGACGGAGTTGTTGGAGACTTCGTATAGGGTATAACGGATTATCGTTTAAAGACATTTGTGTCTCTTTTATATGGAGTGTAATATTGTTAAATACTTTATTTAGTTATATTTTGAGCGTTGCCTTTGATATATTACACTTTCCGTCTACCATATGTGTGTGAACATGATCCTAGCGCACATATGAGATGCATCTGGTTCTTCCTAGAATCGGGTGTGACAGGACCTCGCTCCCATACTTCAAGTAACACTATGTTTACTAGTTCTCGAATAGTACTACACGTAGTTTACTGAAGGGGTCTCGCTCCCATACTTCCAGTAACACTCCGTTTACTAGTTCCCGACTAGTACTACGCATAGTTTGCTGAAGGAACCTCGCTCCCATACTTCTAGTAACACTCCGTTTACTAGTTCTCGACTAGTACTACGTGTAGTTTACTGAAGGTGCCTCGATCCCATACTTCCAGTAATACTCCGGTTTCCTAGCTCTTGACTAGTATTGCGTGTAGTTTACTGAAGGGGTCTCGCTCCCATAGTTCCAGTATAACACCTTTTACTAGTTCTTGACTAGTACTACGCGTAGTTTGCTGAAGGTTCCTCGCTCCCATACTTCTAGTAACACTCCGTTTACTAGTTCTCGACTAGTACTACGCGCAGTTTACGGAAGGCGCCTTGCTCCCATACTTTCAATATTACTCCGCTTAACTAGTTTTTCGACTAGTATTGCGTCTAATTTACTGAAGGGGCCTTGCTTCCATTCTTCCAGTAACACTCCGTTTACTAGTTCTTGACTAGTACTACGCGTAGTTTACTGAAGGGGCCTCGCTCCCACACTTCAAGTAACACTACGTTCACTAGTTCTCGAATAGTACTACACGTAGTTTGCTGAAGGGGCCTCGCTCCCATACTTCCAGTAATATTCCGTTTTTCTAGTTCTTGAGTAGTATTGCACGTAGTTTACTGAAGGGGCCTCGCTACCATATTTCAAGTAACACTCCGTTTACTAGTTCTCGACTAGTACTACATGTAGTTTACAAAAGGGGCCTCGCTCACATACTTCTGCTAACACTCCGTTTACTAGTTCTCGATTAGTACTACGCGTAGTTTACAGAAGGGGCCTCGCTGCCATACTTCTATTATAACTTCGTTTACTAGTTCTCGACTAGTATTACGCATAGTTTGCTGAAGGGGCCTCGCTCCCATACTTCCATTAATAGTCGGTTTACTAGTTCTCGACTAGTACTATGCGTAATTTACTGAAGGGGTCTCGCTCCCATACTTCCAGTAACACTCCGTTTACTAGTTCCCGACTAGTACTATGCGTAGTTTGCTGAACGGACCTCGCTCCCATACTTCTAATAACACTCCGTTTACTAGTTCTCGACTAGTACTACGCATAGTTTACTGAAGGGGCCTCGATCCCATACTTCCAGTAATACTCCGTTTACTAGTTCTCGACTAGTACAACGCGTAGTTTACTAAAGGGGCCTCGCTCCCATACTTCCAGTAACACTCCATTTTCCTAGTTCTCGACTAGTACTACGCGTAGTTTACCGAAGGGGCCTCGCTCCCATACTTCCGGTAAAACTCCGTTTACTAGTTCTCGACTAGTACTACGCGTAGTTTACTGAAGTGTTCTCGCTCCCATACTTCCAATAACACTCCGTTTACTAGTTCTCGACTAATACTACGCATAGTCTTCTGAAGGGGCCTCGATCCCATACTTCCAGTAATACTCCATTTTCCGAGTTCTCGACTAGTTTTGCGCGTAGTTTACTGATGGGGCCTCGCTCCCATACTTCCAGTATAACTCCTTTTACTTGTTTGCAACTAGTACTACGTGTAGTTTAATGAAGGTGTCTCGCTCCCATACTTCCAGTAAGACTCCGTTTACTAGTTCTGGAATAGTACTACACGTACTTTTCTGAAGGGGCCTCGCTCGCATACTTTGAAGTAATACTCCGTTTTTCTAGTTCTCGACTAGTATTGCACATAGTTTACTGAAGGGGCCTCACTCCCATACTTCTATTATAACTTCGTTTACTAGTTCTCGACTAGTACTACATGTAGTTTGCAGAAGGGGCCTCGCTCCCATATATCCAGTAACAGTCGGTTTACTAGTTCTCGACTAGTACTATGCGTAATTTACTGAAGGGGTCTCGCTCCCATACTTCCAGTAACACTCCGTTTACTAGTTCCCGACTAGTACTATGCGTAGTTTGCTGAACGGACCTCGCTCCCATACTTCTAATAACACTCCGTTTACTAGTTCTCGACTAGTACTACGCATAGTTTACTGAAGGGGCCTCGATCCCATACTTCCAGTAATACTCTGTTCACCTAGCTCTCGACTAGTATTGCGTGTAGTTTACTGAAGGGGTCTCGCTCCCATACTTCCAGTATAACTCCTTTTACTAGTTCTCGACTAGTACTACGCGTAGTTTGCTGAAGGGACCTCGCTCCCATACTTCTAGTAACACCCCATTTACTAGTTCTTGACTAGTACTACGCGTAGTTCACCGAAGGGGCCTTGCTCTCATACTTCCAATATCACTCCGTTTAACTAGTTTTTCGACTAGTATTGCGTCCAGTTGCCTGAAGGGGCCTCGCTTCCATCCTTCCAGTATAACTCCTTTTACTAGTTCTCGACTAGTAGTACGTGTAGTTTACTGAAGTGTTCTCGCTCCCATACTTAAAGTAACACTTCGTTTACTAGTTCTCGACTAGTACTACGAGTAGTTTACTGAAGGGGCCTCGCACCCTTACTTCCAGTATTACTCCGTTTACTAGTTCACGACTAGTACTCGTGTAGTTTGCGGAAGGGGCCTCGCTCCCATACTTCCAGCAACACTCCGTTTACTACTTCTCGACTAGTACTACACGTAGTTTACCGAATGGGCCTCGCTCCCATACTTATGGTAACACTCCGTTTACTAGTTCTCAACTAGTACTACGCGTAGTTTACTGAAGGGGCCTCGCTCCCATACTTCCAGTAACACTCCGTTTACTAGTTCTCGACTAGTACTATGCGTAGTTTACTGAAGGGGCCTCGCTCCCATACTTCCAGTAATACTCCATTTTTCTAGTTCTCGAGTAGTATTGCGCGTAGTTTACTGAATGTGTCGCTCTCATACTTCCAGTAACACTCCGTTTACTAGTTCTCGAATGGTACTATGCGTAGTTTACTAAAGGGGCCTCGTTCCCATACTTCCAGTAATACTCCGTTTTTCTAGTTCTCGACTAGTATTGCGCGTAGTTTACTGAAGGGGCCTCGCTCCCATACTTCTATTATAACTTCGTTTACTAGTTCTCGACTAGTACTACGCGTAGTTTGCTGAAGGGGCCTCGCTCCCATACTTCCAGTAACAGTCGGTTTACTAGTTCTCGACTAGTACTACGCGTAGTTTACTGAAGGGGTCTCGCTCCCATACTTCCAGTAACACTCCGTTTACTAGTTCCCGACTAGTACTATGCGTAGTTTGCTGAAGGGACCTCGCTCCCATACTTCTAATAACACTCCGTTTACTAGTTCTCGACTAGTACTACGCGTAGTTTACTCAAGGGGCCTCGATCCCATACTTCCAGTAATACTCCGTTTTCCTAGCTCTCGACTAGTATTGCGTGTAGTTTACTGAAGGGACGTCGCTCCCATACTTCTAGTAACAATCCATTTACAGGTTCTTGACTAGTACTACGCGTAGTTCACTGAAGGGGCCTTGCTCCCATACCTCAAGTAACACTACGTTTACTAGTTGCTCCCATACTTCAAATATTACTCCGTTTAACTAGTTTTTCGACTAGTATTGCGTCTAGTTTACTGAAGGGGCATCGCTTCCAAACTTCCAGTATAACTCCTTTTACTAGTTCTCGACTAGTACTACACGTAGTTTACTGAAGGGGCCTCACTCCCATACTTCAAGTATAACTCCGTTTACTAGTTCACGACTAGTACTCGTGTAGTTTGCGGAAGAGGCCTCGCTCCCATACTTCCAGCAACACTCCGTTTAATAGTTCTCGACTAGTACTACACGTAGTTTACTAAAGGGGCCTCGCTCCCATACTTCCAGTAACACTCCGTTTACTAGTTGTCGAATGGTACTATGCGCAGTTTACTAAAGGGACCTCGCTCCCATACTTCCAGTAATACTCCGTTTTTCTAGTTCTCGACTAGTATTGCGCGTAGTTTACTGAAGGGGCCTCGCTCCCATACTTCTATTATAACTTCGTTTACTAGTTCTCGACTAGTACTACGCGTAGTTTGCTGAAGGGGCCTCGCTCCCATACTTCCAGTAACAGTCGGTTTACTAGTTCTCGACTAGTACTACGCGTAGTTTAAAGAAGGGGTCTCGCTCACATACTTCCAGTAACACTCCGTTTACTAGTTCCCGACTAGTACAATGCGTAGTTTGCTGAAGGGACCTCGCTCCCATACTTCTAATAACACTCCGTTTACTAGTTCTCGACTAGTACTACGCGTAGTTTACTGAAGGGGCCTCGATCCCATACTTCCAGTAATACTCCGTTTTCCTAGCTCTCGACTAGTATTGCGTGTAGTTTACTGAAGGGACGTCGGTCCCATACTTCTAGTACCACTCCATTTACTAGTTCTTGACTAGTACTACGCGTAGTTCACTGAAGGGGCCTTGCTCCCATACCTCAAGTAACACTACGTTTACTAGTTGCTCCCATACTTCAAATATTACTCCGTTTAACTAGTTTTTCGACTAGTATTGGTCTAGTTTACTGAAGGGGCATCGCTTCCAAACTTCCAGTATAACTGCTTTTACTAGTTCTCGACTAGTACTACGCGTAGTTTACTGAAGGGGTCTAGCTCCCATACTTCAAGTAACACTACGTTTACTAGTTCTCGAATAGTATTACACGTAGTTTACCGAAGGGGCCTCGCTCCCATATTTCCAGAAATACTCCGTTTTTCTAGTTCTCGAGTAGTATTGCGCGTAGTTTACTGAAGGGGCCTCGCTACCATACTTCCTGTAACACACCGTTTACTAGTTCTCAACTAGTACTACACGTAGTTTACCGAAGGGGCCTCGCTCCCATACTTCCGGTAACACTCCGTTTACTAGTTCTCAACTAGTACTACGCGTAGTTTAGGGAAGGGGCCTCGCTCCCATAATTCAAGTAACACTACGTTTACTAGTTCTCGAATACTACTATGCATAGTTTACTGAAGGGTCCTCGCTCCCATACTTCCAGTAATACTCCATTTTTCTAGTTCTCGATTAGTATTGCCCGTAGTTTAATGAAGGGGCCTCGCTCCCATACTTCCGGTAACACTCCGTTTACTAATTCTCAACTAGTACTACGCGTAGTTTACTGAAGGGGCCTCGCTCCAATACTTCCGGTAACACTCCGTTCACTAGTTCTCAACTAGTACTACACGTAGTTTACTGAAGGGGCCTCGCTCCCATACTTCCACTAACACTCTGTTTACTAGTTCTCGACTAGCACTACGCGTAGTTTACTGAAGGGGCCTCGCTCCCATACTTCAAGTAACACTACGTTTAGTAGTTCCCGAATAGTACTATGCATAGTTTACTGAAGGGGTCTCGCTCCCACACTTCCAGTAATACTCTATTTTTCTAGTTCTCGAGTTGTTTTGCGCGTAGTTTACTGAAGGGGTCTCGCTCCCATACTTCCAGTAACACTCCGTTTACTAGTTCTCAACTAGTACTACGCGTAGTTTACTGAAGGGGCCTCGCTCCCATACTTCCGGTAACACTCCGTTCACTAGTTCTCAACTAGTACTACACGTAGTTTACTGAAGGGGCCTCGCTCCCATACTTCCAGTAACACTCTGTTTACTAGTTCTCGACTAGTACTACGCGTAGCTTACTGAAGGGGCCTCGCTCCCATACTTCAAGTAACACTACGTTTAGTAGTTCTCGAATAATACTATGCATAGTTTACTGAAGGGGTCTCGCTCCCATACTTGCAGTAATACTCTATTTTTCTAGTTCTCGAGTTGTATTGCACGTAGTTTACTGAAGGGGCCTCGCTCCCATACTTCCAGTAACACTCCGTTTACTAGTTCTCAACTAGTACTACGCGTAGTTTACTGAAAGGGCCTCGCTCCCATACTTCTTGTAACACTCCGTTTACTAGTTCTCGACTAGTACTACGCGTAGTTTACTGAAGGGGCCTCGCTCCCATACTTCAAGTAACACTACGTCTACTAGTTCTCGAATAGTACTATGCGTAGTTTACTGAAGGGGCCTCGCTCCTATACATCCAGTAATACTCCATTTTTCTAGTTCTCGAGTAGTTTTGCGCGTAGTTTACTGAAGGGGCCTCGCTCCCATACTTCTAGTATAACTCCGTTTACTAGTTCTCGACTAGTACTATGCGTAGTTTAATGAAGTTGTCTTGCTCCCATACTTCCTGTAACACTCGGTTTACTAGTTCTCGACTAGTACTACGCGTAGTTTACTGAAGGGGCCTTGCTCCCATACTTCTAGTAACACTCAGTTTACTAGTTCTCGCCTAGTACTAGGCGTAGTTTACTGAAGGGGCCTTGCTCCCATACTTCCAGTAACACTCCGTTTACTAGTTCTCCACTAGTACTACGCGTAGTTTACTGAAGTGTTCTCGCTCCCATACTTCCACTAACACTCCGTTTACTTGTTCTCGACTAGTACTACCCGTAGTTTACTGAAGGGGCCTCGCTCGCATACTTCCAGTAATACTCCGGTTTCCTAGTTCTCGACTAGTTTTGCGCGTAGTTAACGGAAGGGGCCTCGCTCCCATAATTCCAGTATAACTCCTTTTACTAGTTCTCAACTAGTACTACGCGTAGTTTAATGAAGGTGTCTCGCTCCCATACTTCCAGTAACACTCCGTTTACTGGTTCTCGAATAGTACTACGCGTAGTTTACTGAAGGCGCCTCACTCCCAAACTTCTAGTAATACTGCGTTTTTCTAGTTCTCGAGTAGTATTGCGCGTAGTTTACTGAAGGGGCCTCGCTCCCATACTTCTTTGATAACTTCGTTTACTAGTTCTCTACTACTACTATGCGTAGTTTGCTGAAGGGGCCTCACTTCCATACTTCCAGTAACACTCGGTTTACTAGTTGTCGACTAGTACTACGCGTAGTTTATTGAAGGGGTCTCGTTCCAATACTTCCAGTAACACTCCGTTTACTAGTTCTCGACTAGTACTACGCGTAGTTATCTGAACGGACCTCGCTCCCATACTTCTAGTAACACTCCATTTACTAGTTCTCGACTAGTACTACGTGTAGTTTACTGAAGGGGCCTCGGTCCCATACTTCCAGTAATACTCCGTTTTCCTAGCTCTCGACTAGTATTGTGTGTACTTTACTGAAGGGGTCTCGCTCCCATACTTCTATTATAACTTCGTTTACTAGTTCTCGACTAGTACTACGCGTAGTTTGCTGAAGGGGCCTCGCTTCCATACTTCCAGTAACACTCGGTTTACTAGTTCTAGACTAGTACTACGCGTAGTTTACTGAAGGGGTGTTGCTCCCATACTTCCAGTAACACTCCGTTTACTAGTTCCCGACTAGTACGACGAGTAGTTTATTGAAGGTGCCTCGATCCCATACTTCCAGTAATACTCCATTTTTCTAGCTTTTGACACAACGTGTAGTTTACTGAAGGGGTCTCGCTCCCATACTTGCAGTATAACACCTTTTACTAGTTCTTGACTAGTACTACGCGTAGTTTGCTGAAGGTTCCTCGCTCCCATACTTCTAGTAACACTCCGTTTACTAGTTCTGGACTAGTACTACGCGTAGTTTACTGAAGGGGCCTCGCTCCCATACTTCAAGTAACACTACGTTTACTAGTTCTCGAATAGTACTACACGTAGTTTGCTGAAGGGGCCTCGCTCCCATACTTCCAGTATAACTCCTTTTATTAGTTCTCGACTAGTACTACGCGTAGTTTGCTGAAGGGACCTCGCTCCCATACTTCTAGTAACACTCCATTTACTAGTTCTTGAGTAGTACTACGCGTAGTTCCTTGAAGGGGCCTCGCTACCAAACTTCTGGTAACACTCCGTTTTCTAGTTCTCGATTAGTACTACGCGTAGTTTACTGAAGGGCCCTCGCTCCCATACCTCAAGTAACACTATGTTTACTAGTTGCTCCCATACTTCAAATATTACTCCGTTTAACTAGTTTTTCGACTAGTATTGCGTCTAGTTTACTGAAGGGGCCTCGCTTACAAACTTCCAGTATAACTCCTTTTACTAGTTCTTGAGTAGTACTACGCGTAGTTTACTGAAGCGGCCTCGGTCCCATACTTCAAGTAACACTACGTTTACTAGTTCTCGAATAGTACTACACGTAGTTTACTGAAGGGGCCTCGCTCCCATACTTCCGGTAACACTCCGTTTAGTAGTTCTCAACTAGTACTACGCGTAGTTTACTGAAGGGGCCTCGCTCCCATACTTCCGGTAACACTCCGTTCACTAGTTCTCAACTAGTACTACCCGTAGTTTTAGTGAAGGGGCCTCGCTCCCATACTTCCAGTAACACTGTGTTTACTAGTTCTCGACTAGTACTACGTGTAGTTTACTGAAGGGGCCTCGCTCCCATACTTCAAGTAACACTACGTTTACTAGTTCTCGAATAGTACTATGCATAGTTTACTGAAGGGGCCTCGCTCCCATACTTCCAGTAATACTCCATTTTTCTAGTTCTCGAGTAGTATTGCGTGTAGTTTACTGAAGGGCCTCGCTCCCATACTTCCAGTAACACTCCGTTTACTAGTTCTCAACTAGTACTACGCGTAGTTTACTGAAGGGGCCTCGCTCCCATACTTCCAGTAACATTACGTTTACTAGTTCTCGACTAGTACTACGCGTAGTTTACTGAAGGGGCCTCGGTCCCATACTTCAAGTAACACTATGTTTACTAGTTCTCGAATAGTACTATGCATAGTTTACTGAAGGGGCCTCGCTCCTATACTTCCAGTAATACTCCATTTTTCTAGTTCTAGAGTAGTTTTGCGCGTAGTTTACTGAATGGGCCTCGCTCCCATACTTCAAGTAACACTACGTTTACTAGTTCTCGAATAGTACTACACGTAGTTTACTGAAGGGGCCTCGCTCCCATACTTCCAGTAATACTCCGTTTTTCTAGTTCTCGAGTAGTATTGCGCGTAGTTTACTGAAGGGGTCTCGCTACCATACTTCCAGTAACACACCGTTTACTAGTTCTCAACTAGTACTACACGTAGTTTACTAAAGGAGCCTCGCTCCCATAGTTCCAGTAACAATCGGTTTACTAGTTGTCGACTAGTACTACGCGTAGTTTATTGAAGGGGTCTCGCTCCCATACTTCCAGTAACACTCCGTTTACTAGTTCTCGACAAGTACTACGCGTAGTTTGCTGAACGGACCTCGCTCCCATACTTCCAGTAACACTCCGTTTACTAGTTCTCGACAAGTACTACATGTAGTTTACTGAAGGGGCCTCGATCCCATACTTCCAGTAATACTCCGTTTTCCTTGCTCTCGACTAGTATTGCGTGTAGTTTACTGAAGGGGTCTCGCTCCCATACTTCCAGCATAACTCCTTTTACTAGTTCTTGACTAGTACTACGCATAGTTTGCTGAAGGGACCTCGCTCCCATACTTCTAGTAACACTCCGTTTACTAGTTCTTGACTAGTACTACGCGTAGTTCACTGAAGGGGCCTTGCTCCCATACTTCCAATATTACTCCGTTTAACTAGTTTTTCTACTAGTATTGCGTCTAGTTTACAGAAGGGGCCTCGCTTCCATACTTCCGGTATAACTCCTTTTACTAGTTCTCGACTAGTACTACACGTAGTTTACTGAAGGGGCCTCGCTTACAAACTTCCAGTATAACTCCTTTTACTAGTTCTCGACTAGTACTACGCGTAGTTTACTGAACGGGCCTCGCTCCCATACTTCAAGTAACACTACGTTTACTAGTTCTCGAATAGTACTACACGTAGTTTACTGAAGGGGCCTCGCTCCCATACTTCCAGTAATACTCCGTTTTTCTAGTTCTCGAGTAGTATTGCGCGTAGTTTACTGAAGGGGTCTCGCTACCATACTTCCAGTAACACACCGTTTACTAGTTCTCGACTAGTACTACACGTAGTTTACTAAAGGGGCCTCGCTCCCATACTTCCAGTAACAATCGGTTTACTAGTTGTCGACTAGTACTACGCGTAGTTTATTGAAGGGGTCTCGCTCCCATACTTCCAGTAACACTCCGTTTACTAGTTCTCGACAAGTACTACGCGTAGTTTGCTGAACGGACCTCGCTCCCATACTTCCAGTAACACTCCGTTTACTAGTTCTCGACAAGTACTACGCGTAGTTTACTGAAGGGGCCTCGGTCACATACTTCAAGTAACACTACGTTTACTAGTTCTCGAATAGTACTATGCATAGTTTACTGAAGGGGCCTCGCTCCTATACTTCCAGTAATACTCCATTTTTCTAGTTCTCGAGTAGTTTTGCGCGTAGTTTACTGAATGGGCCTGGCTCCCATACTTCCAGTATAACTCCGTTTACTAGTTCTCGACTAGTACTACGCGTAGTTTAATGAAGTTGTCTTGCTCCCATACTTCCTGTAACACTCAGTTTACTAGTTCTCGACTAGTACTACGCGTAGTTTACTGAAGGGGCCTTGCTCCCATACTTCTAGTAACACTCCGTTTACTAGTTCTCGACTAGTACTACGCGTAGTTTACTGAAGGGGCCTTGCTCCCAGACTTCCAGTAACACTCCGTTTACTAGTTCTCGACTAGTACTACGCGTGGTTTACTGAAGTGTTCTCGCTCCCATACTTCCACTAACACTCCATTTACTTGTTCTCGACTAGTACTACGCGTAGTTTACTGAAGGGGCCTCGGTCGCATACTTCCAGTAATACTCCGGTTTCCTAGTTCTCGACTAGTTTTGCGCGTAGTTTACGGAAGGGGCCTCGCACCCATACTTCCAGTATAACTCCTTTTACTAGTTCTCAACTAGTACTACGCGTAGTTTAATGAAGGTGTCTTGCTCCCATACTTCCGGTAACACTCTGTTTACTGGTTCTCGAATAGTACTACGCGTAGTTTACTGAAGGCGCCTCGCTCCCATACTTCCAGTAATACTGCGTTTTTCTAGTTCTCGACTAGTATTGCGCGTAGTTTACTCAAGGGGCCTCGCTCCCATACTTCTCTGATAACTTCGTTTACTAGTTCTCTACTACTACTACGCGTAGTTTACTGAAGGGGTCGCGCTCCCATACTTCCAGTATAACACCTTTTACTAGTTCTTGACTAGTACTACGCGTAGTTTGCTGAAGGTTCCTCGCTCCCATACTTCTAGTAACACTCCGTTTACTAGTTCTGGACTAGTACTACGTATAGTTTACTGAAGGAGCCTCGCTCCCATACTTCAAGTAACACTACGTTTACTAGTTCTCGAATAGTACTACACGTAGTTTGCTGAAGGGGCCTTGCTCCCATACTTTAAGTATAACTCCTTTTACTAGTTCTCGACTAGTACTACGCGTAGTTTGCTGAAGGGACCTCGCTCCCATACTTTTAGTAACACTCCTTTTACTAGTTCTCGAATAGTACTACACGTAGTTTACTGAAGGGGCCTCGCTCACATACTTCCAGTAATACTCTATTTTTCTAGTTCTCGACTAGTATTGCGCGTAGTTTACTGAAGGGGTCTCGCTACCATACTTCCAGTAACACACCGTTTACTAGTTTTCGACTAGTACCACATGTAGTTTACTAAAGGGGCCTCGCTCCCATACTTCTAGTAACAATCGGTTTACTAGTTGTCGACTAGTACTACGCGTAGTTTATTGAAGGGGTCTCGCTCCCATACTTCCAGTAACACTCCGTTTACTAGTTCTCGACAAGTACTACGCGTAATTTGCTGAACGGACCTCGATCCCATACTTCCAGTAATACTCCCTTTTCCTAGCTCTCGACTAGTATTGTGTGTAGTTTACTGAAGGGGTCTCGCTCCCATACTTCCAGCATAACTCCGTTTACTAGTTCTTGACTAGTACTACGCATAGTTTGCTAAAGGGACCTCGCTCCCATACTTCTAGTAACACTCCGTTTACTAGTTCTCGACTAGTACTACGCGTAGTTCACTGAAGGGGCCTTGCTCCCATACTTCCAATATTACTCCGTTTAACTAGGTTTTCTACTAGTATTGCGTCTAGTTTACAGAAGGGGCCTCACTTCCATACTTCCGGTATAACTCCTTTTACTAGTTCTCGACTAGTACTACACGTAGTTTACTGAAGGGGCCTCGCTCCCATACTTCAAGTATAACTCCGTTTCATAGTTAACGACCAGTACTCGTGTAGTTTGCGGAAGAGGCCTTGCTCCCATACTTCCAGCAACACTCCGTTTACTAGTTCTCGACTAGTACTACACGTAGTTTACAAAAGGGGCCTCGCTCCCATACTTCCAGTAACACTCCGTTTACTAGTTCTCGACTAGTACTACGCGTAGTTTACTGAAGGCGCCTCGCTCTAATACTTCAAGTAACACTACGTTTACTAGTTCTCGAATAGTACTATGCGTAGTTTACTGAAGGGGCCTCGCTCCGATACTTCCAGTAATACTCCATTTTTCTAGTTCTCGAGTAGTATTGCGCGTAGTTTACTGAAGGTGTCTCGCTCCCACAATTCCAGTAACACTCCGTTTACTAGTTCTCGAATAGTACGATGCGTAGTTTACTGAAGGGCCTCGCTCCCATACTTCCAGTAATACTCCGTTTTTCTAGTTCTCGACTAGTATTGCGCGTAGTTCACTGAAGGGGCCTCGCTCGCATACTTCCAGTAATACTCCGATTTCCTAGTTCTCGACTAGTTTTGCACGTAGTTTACAGAAGGGGCCTCGCTCCCATACTTCCTGTATAACTCCTTTTACTAGTTCTCAACTAGTACTACGCGTAGTTTAATGAAGGTGTCTCGCTCCCATACTTCCAGTATAACTCCATTTACTAGTTCCCGACTAGTACTACGCGTAGTTTGCTCAAGGGACCTCGCTCCCATACTTCTAGTAACACTCCGTTTACTAGTTCTCGACTAGTACTACGCGTAGTTTACTGAAGGGGCCTCGATCCCAAACTTCCAGAAATACTCCATTTTCCTAGCTCTCGACTAGTATTGCGTGTAGTTTACTGAAGGGATCTCGCTCCCATACTTCCAGTATAACTCTTTTTACTAGTTCTCGACTAGTACTACGCGTAGTTTGCTGAAGGGCCCTGGCTCCCATACTTCTAGTAAAACTCTGTTTACTAGTTCTCGACTATTACTACAGGTAGACCATACTTCCAATATTACTCCGTTTAACTAGTTTTTCGACTAGTATTGCTTCTAGTTTACTGAAGGGGCCTTGGTTCCATACTTCGAGTATAACTCCTTTTACTAGTTCTCGACTAGTACTACGCATAGTTTACTGAAGTGTTCTCGCTCCCATACTTACAGTAACACTCCCTTTACTTGTTCTCGACTAGTACTACGCGTAGTTTACTGAAGGGGCCTCGCTCGCATACTTCCAGTAAAACTCCGGTTTCCTTGTTCTCGACTAGTTTTGCGCGTAGTTTACGGAAGGGCCTCGCTCCCATACTTCTAGTATAACTCCTTTTACTAGTCCTCAACTAGTTCTTCGCGTAGTTTAATGAAGGTGTCTCGCTCCCAAACTTCCGGTAACACTCCGTTTACTGGTTCTCGAATAGTACTACGCGTAGTTTACTGAAGGCGCCTCGCTCCCATACTTCCAGTAATACTGCGTTTTTCTAGTTCTCGACTAGTATTGCCACTACGTTTACTAGTTCTCGAATAGTACTACACGTAGTTTGCTGAAGGGGTCTTGTTCCCATACTTTCAGTATAACTCCTTTTACTAGTTCTCGACTAGTACTACGCGTAGTTTGCTGAAGGGACCTCGCTCCCATACTTTTAGTAACACTCCATTTACTAGTTCTTGACTAGTACTACGCGTAGTTCACTGAAGGGGTCTCGCTTACCTACCTCAAGTAACACTATGTTTACTAGTTGCTCCCATACTTCATATTACTCCGTTTAACTAGGTTTTCAACTAGTATTGCGTCTAGTTTACTGAAGGGGCCTCGCTTACAAACTTCCAGTATAACTCCTTTTACTAGTTCTCGACTAGTACTACTCGTAGTTTACTGAAGGAGCCTCGCTCCCATACTTCAAGTAACACTACGTTTACTAGTTCTCGAATAGTACTACACGTAGTTTACTGAAGGTGCCTCGCTCACATACTTCCAGTAATACTCCGTTTTTCTAGTTCTCGAGTAGTATTGCGCGTAGTTTACTGAAGGGGTCTCGCTTACAAACTTCCAGTATAACTCCTTTTACTAGTTCTCGACTAGTACTACGCGTAGTTTACTGAAGGAGCCTCGCTCCCATACTTCAAGTAACACTACGTTTACTAGTTCTCGAATAGTACTACACGTAGTTTACTGAAGGGGCCTCGCTTACAAACTTCCAGTATAACTCCTTTTACTAGTTCTCGACTAGTACTACGCGTAGTTTACTTAAGGAGCCTCGCTCCCATACTTCAAGTAACACTACGTTTACTAGTTCTCGAATAGTACTACACGTAGTTTACTAAAGGGGCCTCGCTCCCATACTTCTAGTAACAATCGGTTTACTAGTTGTCGACTAGTACTACGCGTAGTTTATTGAAGGGGTCTCGCTCCCATACTTCCAGTAACACTCCGTTTACTAATTCTCGACAAGTACTACGCGTAGTTTGCTGAACGGACCTCGCTCCCATACTTCCAGTAACACTCCGTTTACTAGTTCTCGACTAGTACTACGTGTAGTTTACTGAAGGGGCCTCGACCCCATACTTCCAGTAATACTCAATTTTCCTAGCTCTCGACTAGTATTGCGTGTAATTTACTGAAGGGGTCTCCCTCCCATACTTCCAGCATGACTCCTTTTACTAGTTCTTGACTAGTACTACGCATAGTTTGCTGAAGGGACCTCGCTCCCATACTTCTAGTAACACTCCGTTTACTAGTTCTCGACTAGTACTACGCCTAGTTCACTGAAGGGGCCTTGCTCTTATACTTCCAATATTACTCCGTTTAACTAGTTTTTCTACTAAGTATTGCGTCTAGTTACAGAAGGGGCCTCGCTTCCATACTTCCGGTATAACTCCTTTTACTAGTTCTCGACTAGTACTACACGTAGTTTACTGAACGGGCCTCGCTTACAAACTTCCAGTATAACTCCTTTTACTAGTTCTCGACTAGTACTACGCGTAGTTTACTGAAGGGGCCTCGATCCCAAACTTCCAGTAATACTCAATTTTCCTAGCTCTCGACTAGTATTGCGTGTAGTTTACTGAAGGGATCTCGCTCCCATACTTCCAGTATAACTCTTTTTACTAGTTCTCGACTAGTACTACGCGTAGTTTGCTGAAGGGCCCTGGCTCCCATACTTCTAGTAAAACTCTGTTTACTAGTTCTCGACTATTACTACAGGTAGACCATACTTCCAATATTACTCCGTTTAACTAGTTTTTCGACTAGTATTGCTTCTAGTTTACTGAAGGGGCCTTGGTTCCATACTTCGAGTATAACTCCTTTTACTAGTTCTCGACTAGTACTACGCATAGTTTACTGAAGTGTTCTCGCTCCCACACTTACAGTAACACTCCCTTTACTTGTTCTCGACTAGTACTACGCGTAGTTTACTGAAGGGGCCTCGCTCGCATACTGCCAGTAAAACTCCGGTTTCCTTGTTCTCGACTAGTTTTGCGCGTAGTTTACGGAAGGGCCTCGCTCCCATACTTCTAGTATAACTCCTTTTACTAGTCCTCAACTAGTTCTTCGCGTAGTTTAATGAAGGTGTCTCGCTCCCATACTTCCGGTAACACTCCGTTTACTGGTTCTCAAATAGTACTACGCGTAGTTTACTGAAGGCGCCTCGCTCCCATACTTCCAGTAATACTGCGTTTTTCTAGTTCTCGACTAGTATTGCCCGTAGTTTACTGAAGGGGCCTCGCTCCCATACTTCTCTGATAACTTCGTTTACTAGTTCTCTACTACTACTACGCGTAGTTTACTGAAGGGGTCTCGCTCCCATACTTGCAGTATAACACCTTTTACTAGTTCTTGACTAGTACTACGCGTAGTTTGCTGAAGGTTCCTCGCTCCCATACTTCTAGTAACACTCCGTTTACTAGTTCTGGACTAGTACTACGCGTAGTTTATTGAAGGGGCCTCGCTCCCATACTTCAAGTAACACTACGTTTACTAGTTCTCGAATAGTACTACACGTAGTTTGCTGAAGGGGTCTTGTTCCCATACTTTCAGTATAACTCCTTTTACTAGTTCTCGACTAGTACTACGCGTAGTTTGCTGAAGGGACCTCGCTCCCATACTTTTAGTAACACTCCATTTACTAGTTCTTGACTAGTACTACGCGTAGTTCACTGAAGGGGTCTCGCTTACCTACCTCAAGTAACACTATGTTTACTAGTTGCTCCCATACTTCATATTACTCCGTTTAACTAGGTTTTCAACTAGTATTGCGTCTAGTTTACTGAAGGGGCCTCGCTTACAAAATTCCAGTATAACTCCTTTTACTAGTTCTCGACTAGTACTACTCGTAGTTTACTGAAGGAGCCTCGCTCCCATACTTCAAGTAACACTACGTTTACTAGTTCTCGAATAGTACTACACGTAGTTTACTGAAGGGGCCTCGCTCACATACTTCCAGTAATACTCCGTTGTTCTAGTTCTCGAGTAGTATTGCGCGTAGTTTACTGAAGGGGTCTCGCTTACAAACTTCCAGTATAACTCCTTTTACTAGTTCTCGACTAGTACTACGCGTAGTTTACTGAAGGAGCCTCGCTCCCATACTTCAAGTAACACTACGTTTACTAGTTCTCGAATAGTACTACACGTAGTTTACTGAAGGGGCCTCGCTTACAAACTTCCAGTATAACTCCTTTTACTAGTTCTCGACTAGTACTACGCGTAGTTTACTGAAGGAGCCTCGCTCCCATACTTCAAGTAACACTACGTTTACTAGTTCTCGAATAGTACTACACGTAGTTTACTAAAGGGGCCTCGCTCCCATACTTCTAGTAACAATCGGTTTACTAGTTGTCGACTAGTACTACGCGTAGTTTATTGAAGGGGTCTCGCTCCCATTCTTCCAGTAACACTCCGTTTACTAGTTCTCGACAAGTACTACGCGTAGTTTGCTGAACGGACCTCGCTCCCATACTTCCAGTAACACTCCGTTTACTAGTTCTCGACTAGTACTACGTGTAGTTTACTGAAGGGGCCGCGACCCCATACTTCCAGTAATACTCCGTTTTCCTAGCTCTCGACTAGTATTGCGTGTAATTTACTGAAGGGGTCTCCCTCCCATACTTCCAGCATAACTCCTTTTACTAGTTCTTGACTAGTACTACGCATAGTTTGCTGAAGGGACCTCGCTCCCATACTTCTAGTAACACTCCGTTTACTAGTTCTCGACTAGTACTACGCGTAGTTCACTGAAGGGGCCTTGCTCTTATACTTCCAATATTACTCCGTTTAACTAGTTTTTCTACTAAGTATTGCGTCTAGTTACAGAAGGGGCCTCGCTTCCATACTTCCGGAATAACTCCTTTTACTAGTTCTCGACTAGTACTACACGTAGTTTACTGAACGGGCCTCGCTTACAAACTTCCAGTATAACTCCTTTTACTAGTTCTCGACTAGTACTACGCGTAGTTTACTGAAGGAGCCTCGCTCCCATACTTCAAGTAACACTACGTTTACTAGTTCTCGAATAGTACTACACGTAGTTTACTAAAGGGGCCTCGCTCCCATACTTCTAGTAACAATCGGTTTACTAGTTGTCCACTAGTACTACGCGTAGTTTATTGAAGGGGTCTCGCTCCCATACTTCCAGTAACACTCCGTTTACTAGTTCTCGACAAGTACTACGCGTAGTTTGCTGAACGAACCTCGCTCCCATACTTCCAGTAACACTCCGTTTACTAGTTCTCGACTAGTACTACATGTAGTTTACTGAAGGGGCCTCGATCCCATACTTCCAGTAATACTCCGTTTTCCTTGCTCTTGATTAGTATTGCGTGTAGTTTACTGAAGGGGTCTCGCTCCCATACTTCCAGTATAACACCTTTTACTTGTTCTTGACTAGTACTACGCGTAGTTTGCTGAAGGTTCCTCGCTCCCATACTTCTAGTAACACTCCGTTTGCTAGTTCTGGACTAGTACTACGCGTAGTTTACTGAAGGGGCCTCGCTCCCATACTTCAAGTAACACTACGTTTACTAGTTCTCGAATAGTACTACACATAGTTTACTGAAGGGGCCTCGCTCCCATACTTCCAGTAATACTCCGTTTTTCTAGTTCTCGAGTAGTATTGCATGTAGTTTATTGAAGGGGTCTCGCTACCATACTTCCAGTAACACACCGTTTACTAGTTCTCGACTAGTACTACACGTAGTTTACTAAAGGGGCCTCGCTCCCATACTTCCAGTAACAATCGGTTTACTAGTTTTCGACTAGTACTACGCGTAGTTTATTGAAGGGGTCTCGCTGCCATACTTCCAGTAACACTCCGTTTACTAGTTCTCGACTAGTACTATGTGTAGTTTACTGAAGGGGCCTCGATCCCATACTTCCAGTAATACTCCGTTTTCGTAGCTCTCGACTAGTATTGCGTGTAGTTTACTGAAGGGATCTCGTTCCCATACTTCCAGTATAACTCCTTTTACTAGTTCTCGACTAGTACTACGCGTAGTTTGCTGAAGGGACCTCGCTCCCATACTTCTAGTAATACTATGTTTACTAGTTCTTGACTAATACTACGCGTAGTTCACTGAAGGGGCCTTGCTCCCATACATCCAATATTACTCCGCTTAACTAGTTTTTCGACCAGTATTGCGTCTAGTTTACTGAAGGGGCCTCGCTTCCATACTTCCAGTATAACTCCTTTTACTAGTTCTCGACTAGTACTACGCGTAGTTTACTGAAGTGTTCTCGCTCCCATACTTAGAGTAACACTCCCTTTACTAGTTCTCGACTAGTACTATGCGTAGTTTACTGAAGGGGCCTCGCTCGCATACTTCCAGTAATACTCCGGTTTGCTAGTTCTCGACTAGTTTTGCGCGTAGTTTACGCAAGGTGCCTCGCTCCCATACTTCCAGTATAACTCCTTTTACTATTTCTCAACTAGTACTACGCATAGTTTAATGAAGGTGTCTCACTCTTATACTTCCAGTAACACTCCGTTTACTAGTTCTCGACAAGTACTACGCGTAGTTTGCTGAACGAACCTCGCTCCCATACTTCCAGTAACACTCCGTTTACTAGTTCTCGACTAGTACTACATGTAGTTTACTGAAGGGGCCTCGATCCCATACTTCCAGTAATACTCCGTTTTCCTTGCTCTTGACTAGTATTGCGTGTAGTTTACTGAAGGGGTCTCGCTCCCATACTTCCAGTATAACACCTTTTACTTGTTCTTGACTAGTACTACGCGTAGTTTGCTGAAGGTTCCTCGCTCCCATACTTCTAGTAACACTCCGTTTGCTAGTTCTGGACTAGTACTACGCGTAGTTTACTGAAGGGGCCTCGCTCCCATACTTCAAGTAACACTACGTTTACTAGTTCTCGAATAGTACTACACATAGTTTACTGAAGGGGCCTCGCTCCCATACTTCCAGTAATACTCCGTTTTTCTAGTTCTCGAGTAGTATTGCATGTAGTTTATTGAAGGGGTCTCGCTACCATACTTCCAGTAACACACCGTTTACTAGTTCTCGACTAGTACTACACGTAGTTTACTAAAGGGGCCTCGCTCCCATACTTCCAGTAACAATCGGTTTACTAGTTTTCGACTAGTACTACGCGTAGTTTATTGAAGGGGTCTCGCTGCCGTACTTCCAGTAACACTCCGTTTACTAGTTCTCGACTAGTACTATGTGTAGTTTACTGAAGGGGCCTCGATCCCATACTTCCAGTAATACTCCGTTTTCGTAGCTCTCGACTAGTATTGCGTGTAGTTTACTGAAGGGATCTCGTTCCCATACTTCCAGTATAACTCCTTTTACTAGTTCTCGACTAGTACTACGCGTAGTTTGCTGAAGGGACCTCGCTCCCATACTTCTAGTAATACTATGTTTACTAGTTCTTGACTAATACTACGCGTAGTTCACTGAAGGGGCCTTGCTCCCATACATCCAATATTACTCCGCTTAACTAGTTTTTCGACCAGTATTGCGTCTAGTTTACTGAAGGGGCCTCGCTTCCATACTTCCAGTATAACTCCTTTTACTAGTTCTCGACTAGTACTACGCGTAGTTTACTGAAGTGTTCTCGCTCCCATACTTAGAGTAACACTCCCTTTACTAGTTCTCGACTAGTACTATGCGTAGTTTACTGAAGGGGCCTCGCTCGCATACTTCCAGTAATACTCCGGTTTGCTAGTTCTCGACTAGTTTTGCGCGTAGTTTACGCAAGGTGCCTCGCTCCCATACTTCCAGTATAACTCCTTTTACTATTTCTCAACTAGTACTACGCATAGTTTAATGAAGGTGTCTCACTCTTATACTTCCAGTAACACTCCGTTTACTAGTTCTCGAATAGTACTACGCGTAGTTTACTGAAGGGGCCTCGATCCCATACTTCCAGTAATACTCCATTTTTCTAGTTCTTGACTAGTATTGTGCGTAGTTTACTGAAGGGGCCTCGCTTCCATACTTCTATTATAACTTTGTTTACTAGTTCTCGACTAGTACTACGCGTAGTTTGCTGAAGGGGCCTCGCTCCCATACTTCCAGTAACACTCCGTTTGCTAGTTCTCGACTAATACTACGCGTAGTTTACTGAAGGGGCCTCGCTTCCATACTTCCAGTAATACTCCGGTTTCCTAGTTCTCGACTAGTTTTGCGCGTAGTTTACTGAAGGGGCCTCGCTCCCATACTTCCAGTATAATTCCTTTTATTAGTTCTCAACTAGTACTACGCATAGTTTAATGAAGGTGTCTTGCTTCCATACTTCTATTATAACTTTGTTTACTAGTTCTCGACTAGTACTACGCGTAGTTTACTGAAGGGGCCTCTCTCCCATACTTCCAGTAATACTCCATTTTTCTAGTTCTCGACTAGTATTGTGCGTAGTTTACTGAAGGGGCCTCGCTTCCATACTTCTATTATAACTTCGTTTACTAGTTCTCGACTAGTACTACGCGTAGTTTGCTGAAGGGGCCTCTCTCCCATACTTCCAGTAACACTCGGTTTACTTGTTCTCGACTAGTACTACGCGTAGTTTACTGAAGGGGTCTCGCTCCCATAATTCCAGTAACACTCCGTTTACTAGTTCTCGACTAGTACTACGCGTAGTTTGTTGAAGGGGCCTCGATCCCATACTTCCAGTAATACTCCATTTTCCTAGCTCTCGACTAGTATTGCGTGTAGTTTACTTAAGGGATCTCGCTCCCATACTTCCAGTATAACTCCTTTTACTAGTTCTCGACTAGTACTACGCGTAGTTTGCTGAAGGGACCTCGCTCCCATTCTTCTAATAACACTCCGTTTATTAGTTCTCTACTAATACTACCCGTAGTTCACTGAAGGGGCCTTGCTCCCATACTTCCAATATTACTCCGTTTAACTAGTTTTTCGACTAGTATTGCGTCTACTTTACTGAAGGGGCCTCGCTTCCATACTTTCAGTATAACTCCTTTTACTAGTTCTCGACTAGTACTATGCGTAGTTTACTGAAGTGTTCTCGCTTCCATACTTACAGTAACACTCCGTTTACTAGTTCTCGACTAGTACTACGCGTACTTTACTGAAGGGGCCTCGCTCCCATACTTCAAGTATAACTCCGTTTACTAGTTCACGACTAGTATTGCGCGTAGTTTACTAATGGGGCCTCGCTCCGATACTTCTATTATAACTTCGTTTACTAGTTCTCGACTAGTACTACGCGTAGTTTGCTGAAGGGGCCTCGCTCCCATACTTCCGATAACACTCCGTTTACTAGTTCTCGACTAGTACTACGCGTAGTTTGCTGAAGGGGCCTCGCTCCCATACTTCAAGTAACACTCGGTTTACTAGTTCTCGACTAGTACTACGCGTAGTTTGCTGAAGGGGCCTCGCTCCCATACTTCCAGTAACACTTGGTTTACTAGTTGTCGACTAGTACTACGCGTAGTTTCCTTAAGGGTCCTCGCTCCCATACTTCTAGTAACACTCCATTTACTAGTTCTCGACTAGTACTACGCGTAGTTCACTGAAGGGGCCTTGCTCAAATACATCCAATATTACTCTGTTTAACTAGTTTTTCTACTAGTATTGCGTCTAGTTTACAGAAGGGGCCTCGCTTCCATACTTCCAGTACTACACGTAGTTTAATAAATGTGTCTCGCTCCCATACTTCCAGTGACACTCCGTTTACTAGTTCTCGAATAGTACTACGCGTAGTTTACTGAAGAGGCCTCGCTCCCATACTTCCAGTAATACTACATTTTTCTAGTTCTCGACTAGTATTGTGCGTAGTTTACTGAAGGGACCTCGCTCCCATACTTCTATTATAACTTCGTTTACTAGTTCTCGACCAGTACTACGCGTAGTTTGCTGAAGGGGCCTCGCTACCATACTTCCAGTCACACTCGGTTTACTAGTTCTCGACTAGTACTATGCGTAGTTTACTGAAGGGGTCTCGCTCCCATACTTCCAGTAACACTCCGTTTACTAGTTCCCGACTAGTACTACACGTAGTTTCCTGAAGGGGCCTCGATCCCATACTTCCAGTAATACTCCATTTTCCTAGCTCTCGACTAGTATTGCGTGTAGTTTACTGAAGGGGTCTCGCTCCCATACTTCCGGTAACACTCCTTTTACTAGTTCTCCACTAGTACTACGCGTAGTTTACTGAAAGGGCCTCGCTGCCATACTTCCAATATAACTCTGTTTACTAGTGTTGACGCCAGATTTTGACACGTGTTGAATCGGCGTCAGGAGGAGAAGATTGGCCGATGCGGCTGATCTGAAGGCTACAGTAAGGAATCGGCCAATTGAGGTAACAGTTGGAAATCGGCCGATTGATGATGCAGCTTGCGCCAACAGGATGGGACTACTTCGGAGGGTCCCGGTCAAAAGTTGGTCAACAGAGCGATGCTAAGTCGGTCGGGAAGCAATTGAAAAAGTCCTGATTGGATTAGGAGACGGCGGCGGAAGATTCTGCGGGAGTCCGTTTCCTTTTTAAAAGATATTATAGATATAGTAGTTTTCCTGTTTTTAAATAAGGTTGTAACGAGTCGTAATCGACCAGGAGTCCTAGTTTTAGGGTATAAATAGGAGTCATCAGGGCTTTGCAGAAAACATCAACACATCAATCAACAACAATACTTCCACTTTTCCAGCAATTTATTTTCAAGTCGGCGACTTCGCCAATACTTTTCTTTTTTCACGAGTTCGTACGGATTGGCAGGGCTGCATCAATCTGATCTCCGGCCAATTGGTAGGTTCCGCTTATCGAGTAATATCCGAGCTTTAACTACGGGCGCATCGCTGTGGTTTCGTTTGGATTTATTCACCAGTTATCGATATTTACTAGAATTGCAAGTTTTACCTATTATTCTAGTATTATCACCAGTTATCCAGCTTGAGATTGGAGTAATTGGCTTCCTCATCGTTCTTTCTCGATTTATCATCTTACAGCCGATTAGATCTATTTCAAGTGCTGCCTCTGTAGTAATTGTTTAGATCGCTCTAGCAGTTTTCTTTCCAATTACTACACGATTATCGGCTGGTCCATAGCCGATCATCTCTATAGCAAATCGGCCGATTCGCCGCCGACGCTCTCCTTTGGATAGATCGAAACTCCAGCTGATCGAAGCACCTGGAATTTAATACTTTATTTCCTTGTCAATCAACAGGTCAGATTGACTGGCACGTCGCACGAACCGCACCAGGGCGATAACCCGAACAGGAGCTAAGCAGATTCTCCCGGGTCGTGTGTCCGACGCTGAAGACCATCGGCCAATTCCTGTCTGGCCGATTTTAGCGCTAACACACTTTTGGCACGCCCGGTGGGACCCAATCCAAGGTCTGATATGTCGAAGAACGCAGAAATCTCCGATAGCAACATCATTGAGGTCACAGAAGCGGATCTCAAGGACGACCAGAGGGAAGAATTAGCTAAACATCTAGAAGATTACAAAAAGATGTACCTTCAATCGTTCAGTCGTACCAGAAGCGGGGAGGCTGTCAAGAAGGCTCCAATTCCAGTTCCCCGCCACATCACCATTGCTGAGGACTCGGGCAAGATGTCCGATATGATCCAACAGTCCGTTTATCAGGCATTCATTGACCAATCCTCAGTGATGACCAACATGGTGTATAACGCCGTCATCAGTTCTCTGGCCAGCGGAGCAGTCCAAGGCTATCAGGGAACAGCGTATGCCCCGCCAACCACGCTGCCAGCCAGAAGCTTACCATACACGTCCCAATCGGCTCCTCAGCCGATATTGACGCAACGCGAAGGGTATAACACTCCGTTGCCTCCAGCGTCTCCAAGATACAACGGTGCACCATGTCTCCCATCACAGACACCGCTTCAACCTGTCCAGGTTGCTTCTGTGCAATCGCTGCCCACAAGCTCAGTACCCTGGGGGACGTCGGCGACAACGGTTTTTCCTGAGCCGACAATCGGATATAGGAGCTATCCAATCCAGGCGCCGCACCAATCGGTCGTCCGGCCGATGGTCCCTCAGTATCAGCCAACCTTATCAGAAATCGGCAGGGGGGCAGGCGCTGAAGAATCACTCAGAAGCACGGCGCCGATGATGACGTACAACGGGGCGGCGGATTCACTTCGCCATCAACTATCAGCTGATCAGCAAAATTCGCCGCATGCTTCAATTCATCACCCAGCTGTACCACCATCAGCCCTTCAACATGTGCCGGCACCACTAACGGTCGTTCATCAGCAGCAGGTGGACTGGGCGGCAAGAATAGCAGAGGTGATTCAGGACCAGTTTGGGTTGAAGCCGAAAGTGCAGACCTACACATACAAGACGCCATACCCATTGGCCTATGACTTACTGCCGTTCCCACACCGCTACAAGGTACCCGATTTCACCAAGTTTTCGGGGCTGGACGACACATCCACCGTTGAGCATGTCAATAGATTCATCATCCAGTGCGGAGAAGCTGCCACGCAAGATGCTCTGAGGGTGCGTCTATTTTCATCGTCTCTGTCCGGATCGGCCTTCCAATGGTTCACCACTTTGCCACCAAATTCTATTGTTACATGGGCCGATTTGGAAAAGCAGTTCCACAAGTACTTCTACGTAGGGGTACACGAGATGAAGCTCTCAGATTTGACCAGCCTCAGGCAGAGGAGCGATGAACCAGTAATGGGATATATACAGAGGTTCAGAGAAGTCAGAAACAAATGCTACAGTCTGGGTCTGACCGACGCCCAGTTGGCCGATATCGCCTTCCAAGGCCTCCTGCCGCATATCAAGGAGAGGTACGCCTCACAAGAATTTGAAAGCTTAAGTCAGATCGTTCACCAGTTGGCCGGTCAGGAGGTACGCCTGTTTGATCAGCAGAGGAATTTGGAAGGGTCTGAATTTGACGAAGGAGGAGAAATCGGCCTAGTAGAATGGGTCAAAGGGAAGAAGCCAATATCGTGCCCTTTTGGAAAGAAAGAACCAGAGACATTCGGCTTTGACACATCAAAGGCCGATAAGATTTTCGACTTATTATTCCAGGAAGGGCAGATCAAGCTATCTCAGTATCATGCCATCCCTTCGGCCGATCAGCTCAAGAATATGAAGTACTACAAGTGGCACAACATCACGTCTCATGATACGAATGAATGCAAAATCTTTCGTCAACAGATACAATCGGCCATCGAGCAGGGCAGGCTCAAGTTCGAAACCCCGGCTAAACCGGCAAAACTGACGAAGATAGATCAGCATCCTTTCCCGGCCAACATGGTTGACACGGGGAAAAATTCACTTCAAACCAAGGTGCTGACATCAGAATCAGCGAGAAGGAGCACCGTCGTGGATCCCAGAAAGCAGGTCATGGTGGACGGTGTTAAAGGCAAAAGACGAACGGAAGATGAAGGCGAAGGATCAGAGCGATCGCGTAGACCCGTCACTTCCCAATTCTTACTCAGCAAATATCGGCGACAGCAGGAAAGGACGAGACACCACGATGAGATGATACGCCGACACAAAGATCATTGGCGATGTCCGTTTTTTATTCATTGCTGGGAAAATGACCTCAGATTGCCATCAGCCGATAATTGCCCTGAGTGCAGCGGGTCAAGTTGTGGTGATCGCCCGCTCAAAAGATCGCGCTCCAGAGATAGAGGATCAGAGCCGATCGGCAGAAACTAGCACGAACAAGAGGGTCGGCACCTTTTAGTGCATGTTCGGTTGGAGGGCAAAGCTGACCGGTATGATCGGTCGAAAGGCAGGATCGACTAACAGGATCGACTGAGGAGCAGAGTCAGCGTACACGGTCGGCTTTGTCAGATGAAAACCCCCTAGGAAGGGAATCAGATTGGGAGCACGCCAAATCATCGGCCAAACCAATAAACCCCAGGTGGTGCCTTGGTGGATTATCCAAATCGCAGAAATGGAGGATCCAACGCCTGCGCCGATGGGAGCAACAACAAGAAGAGCAGAGGCAGGCGCTGGAAAAGAGAAACGTCAAGAGTCGGGTCTGGTGCCCCAAGCAAAATAACAGCAAGGAGGTTGAAAATCAAGAATCGGCAGCTAATGTCAAGAAAAAGGGTGGCCAGGTAATATGATAAGAAGGACAAGGTTAAACAATTCTCCCGAGGATATTTGGTATGCGAGTTAGTGCTGCCGATAGGGTCTAAGGATCCCAAATTCGGTAAATGGTCGCCCACCTGGGAAAGGCCGTATAGAATCGGCCGATGTGTTCCGGGAAATGCATATATCGAAGGGGAAGAGTTCACAAGAGCTTTAAACGAAAGGAGATTTTTACTGCGCTCGTTTTGAAGGAATGATTAAAGAAAAGAGTTTCGAAGTAAAAGTTATGTTTTACTCCAAAACTGGGGGGCATGTGTTGACGCCAGATTTTGACACGTGTTGAATCGGCGTCAGGAGGAGAAGATTGGCTGATGCGGCAGATCTGAAGGCTACAGTAAGGAATCGGCCGATTGAGGTAACAGTTGGAAATCAGCCGATTGATGATGCAGCTTGCGCCAACAGGATGGGACTACTTCGGAGGGTCCCGGTCAAAAGTTGGTCAACAGAGCGACGCTAAGTCGGTCGGGAAGCAATTGAAAAAGTCCTGATTGGATTAGGAGACGGTGGCAGAAGATTCTGCGGGAGTCCGTTTCCTTTTTAATAGATATTATAGATATAGTAGTTTTCCTGTTTTCAAATAAGGTTGTAACGAGTCGTAATCGATCAGGAGTCCTAGTTTTAGGGTATAAATAGGAGTCGTCAGGGCTTTGCAGAAAACAGCAACACATCAATCAACAACAATACTTCCACTTTTCCAGCAATTTATTTTCAAGTTGGTGACTTCGCCAATACTTTTCTTCTTTCACAAGTTCGTACGGATTGGCAGGGCTGCATCAATCTGATCTCCGGCCAATTGGTAGGTTCCACTTATCGAGTAATATCCGAGCTTTAATTACGGGCGCATCGCTGTGGTTTCATTTGGATTTATTCACCAGTTATCGATATTTACTAGAATTGCAAGTCTTACAGCCGATTAGATCTATTTCAAGTGCAGCCTCTATAGTAATTGTTTAGGTCGCTGTAGCAGTTTTCTTTACAATTACTACACGATTATCGGCTGGTCCATAGCCGATCATCTCTACAGCAAATCGGCCGATTCGCCGCCGACGCGCTCCTCAGGACAGATCGGAAATCCAGCCGATTGAAGCACCTGGAATTTAATACTTTATTTCCTTGTCAATCAACAGGTCAGATTGACTGGCACGTCACGCGAACCGCACCAGGGCGATAACCCGAACAGGAGCTAAGCAGATTCTCCCGGGTCGTGTGTCCGACGCTGAAGACCATCGGCCGATTCTTGTCTGGCCGATTTTAGCGCCAACAACTAGTTCCCGACTAGTACTATGCGTAGTTTGCTGAAGGGACCTCGCTCCCATACTTCCAGTAATACTCCGGTTTCCTAGTTCTCGACTAGTTTTGCAAGTAGTTTACTGAATGGACCTCGCTCCCATACTTCCAGTATAACTCCTTTTACTAGTTCTCAACTAGTACTACGTGTAGTTTAATGAAGGGGCCTCGCTCCCATACTTCCTGTAATACTCGGTTTTTCTAGTTCTCGACTAGTATTGCGCGTAGTTTACTGAAGGGGCCTCGCTCCCATACTTCTATTATAACTCCGTTTACTAGTTCTCGACTAGTACTACGCGTAGTTTGCTGAACGGGCCTCGCTCCTATACTTCAAGTAACACTCGGTTTACTAGTTCCCGACTAGTACTACGCGTAGTTTGCTGAAGGGACCTCGCTCCCATACTTCTAGTAACACTCCGTTTACTAGTTCTCGACTAGTACTGCGCGTAGTTTACTGAAGGGGCCTCGATCCCATACTTCTAGTAATACTCCGTTTTCCTAGCTCTTGACTAGTATTGTGTGTAGTTTACTCAACGGGTCTCGCTCCCACACTTCCAGTATAACACCTTTTACTAGTTCTTGACTAGTACTACGCGTAGTTTGCTGAAAGGACCTCGCTCCCATACTTCCAATATTACTCCGTTTAACTAGTTTTTCGACTACTAGTACGTCTAGTTTACTGAAGGGGCCTCGCTTCCATACTTCCAGTATAACTCCTTTTACTAGTTCTCGACTAGTACTACGCGTAGTTTACAGAAGTATTCTCGCTCCCATACTTCAAGTAACACTACGTTTACTAGTTCTCGCATAGTACTACGCGTAGTTTACTGAAGGGGCCTCGATCCCATACTTCCAGTAATACTCCGTTTTTCTTGTTCTCGACTAGTATTGCGCGTAGTTTACTGAAGGGGCCTCGCTACCATACTTCCAGTAGCACTCTGTTTACTAGTTCTCGACTAGTACTACACGTAGTTTACTAAAGGGGCCTCGCTCCCATACTTCCGGTAACACTCCGTTTATTAGTTCTCGATTAGTACTACGCGTAGTTTACTGAAGGGGTCTCGCTCCCATACTTCAAGTAACACTACATTTACTAGTTGCTCCCATACTTCCAATATTACTCCGTTTAACTAGTTTTTTGACTAGTATTGCGTCTAGTTTACTGAAGGGGCCTCGCTTCCATACTTCCAGTATAACTTCTTTTACTACTTCTCGACTAGTACTACGCGTAGTTTACTGAAGGGGCCTCGCTCCCATACTTCCAGTATAACTCCGTTTACTAGTTCACGACTAGTACTCGTGTAGTTTGCGGAAGGGGCCTCGCTCCCATACTTCCAGCAACACTCCGTTTACTAGTTCTCGACTAGTACTACACGTAGTTTACCGAAGGGGCCTCGCTCCCATACTTCCAGTAACACTCCGTTTAATAGTTCTCAACTAGTACTACGCGTAGTTTACTGAAGGGGCCTTGCTCCCATACTTCCAGTAACACTCCGTCTACTAGTTCTCGACTAGTACTACGCGTAGTTTACCTAAGGGGCCTCGCTCCCATACTTCAAGTAACACTACATTTACTAGTTGTCGAATAGTACTATGCGTAGTTTACTGAAGGGGCCTCGCTCCTATACTTCCAGTAATACTCCATGTTTCTAGTTCTCGAGTAGTTTTGCAAGTAGTTTACTGAAGCGGTCTCGCTCTCATACTTCCAGTATAACTCCGTTTACTAGTTCTCGACTAGTACTACACGTAGTTTAATGAAGGTGTCCTGCTCCCATACTTCCTGTAACACTCGGTTTACTAGTTCTCCACTAGTACTACGCGTAGTTAATTGAAGGGGCCTTTCTCCCATACTTCCAGTAACAGTCCGTTTACTAGTTCTCGACTAGTACTACGCGTAGTTTACTGAAGGGGTCTTGCTCTCATACTTCCAATATTACTTGGTTTAACTAGTTCTCGACTAGTATTGCGTGTTGTTTGCTAAAGGGCCCACGCTTCCATACTTCTAGTATAACTCCTCTTACTAGTTCTCGACTAGTACTACGCGTAGTTTACTGAAGTGTTCTCGCTCCAATACTTACAGTAACACTCCGTTTACTAGTTCTCGACTAGTACTATGCGTAGTTTACTGAAGGGGCCTCGCTCCCATACTTCCAGTATAACTCCGTTTACTAGTTCACGACTAGTACTCGTGTAGTTGGCGGAAGGGGCCTCGCTCCCATACTTCCAGTAACACTACGTTTACTAGTTCTCGACTAGTACTACACGTAGTTTACTGAAGGGGCCTCGATCCCTTACTTCCGGTAACACTCCTTTTACTAGTTCTCAACTAGTACTACGCGTAGTTTACTGAAGGGGCCTCGCTCCCATACTTCCAGTAACACTCCGTTCACTAGTTCTCAACTAGTACTACGCGGAGTTTACTGAAGGGGCCTCGCTCTCATACTTCAAGTAACACTATGTTTACTAGTTCTCGAATATTACTATGCGTAGTTTACTGAAGGTGTCTCGCTCCCATACTTCCAGTAATACTCCGTTTTCCTAGTTCTCGAGTAGTATTGCGCGTAGTTTACTGAAGGGGCTTCGCTCCCATACTTCTAGTAGAACTTCGTTTACTAGTTCTCGACTAGTACTACGCGTAGTTTGCTGAAGGGGCCTTGCTCCCATACTTCCACTACACTCCGTTTACTAGTTCTCGAATAGTACTACGTGTTGTTTACTGAAGGGGCCTCGATACCATACTTCCAGTAACACTCCTTTTACTAGTTCTCGTCTAGTACTACGCGTAGTTTGCTAAAGGGACCTCGCTCCCATACTTCTAGTAACACTCCGTTTACTAGTTCTCGACTAGTACTACGCGTAGTTTACTGAAGTGTTCTCGCTCCCATACTTACAGTAACACTCCGTTTACTAGTTCTCGACTAGTACTACGCGTACTTTACTGAAGGGGCCTCGCTCCCATACTTCCAGTATAACTCCATTTACTAGTTCACGAGTAGTACTCGTGTAGTTGGCGGAAGGGGCCTCGATACCATACTTCTAGTAACACTCCGTTCACTAGTTCTCGACTAGTACTACACGTAGTTTAGTGAAGGGGCCTCGCTCCCATACTTCCGGTAACACTCCGTTTACTAGTTCTCAACTAGTACTACGCGTAGTTTACTGAAGGGGCCTCGCTCCCATACTTCCAGTAACACTCCGTTTACTAGTTCTTAACTAGTACTACGCGTAGTTTACATAAGGGGCCTCGCTCTCATACTTCAAGGAAGACTACGTTTACTAGTTCTCGAATAGTACTATGCGTATCTTACTGAAGGGGCCTCGCTCCCATACTTCCAGTAACACTCCATTTTCCTAGTTCTCGAGTAGTATTGCACGTAGTTTACTGAAGGGGCCTCGCTCCCATACTTCCAGTATAACTTCGATTACTAGTTCTCGACTAGTACTCCGCGTAGTTTGCTGAAGGGGCCTCCCTCCCATTCTTATAGCAACACTCCGTTTACTTGTTCTCAACTAGTACTACACGTAATTTACTAAAGGGGACTCGCTCTCATCCTTCAAGTAACACTACGTTTACTAGTTCTCGAATAGTACTATGCGTAGTTTACTGAAGGGGCCTTGCTCCCAAACTTCCAATATTACTCCGTTTTCCAAGCTCTCGACTAGTATTGCGTTTAGTTTACTGAAGGGGCCTCGCACCCATACTTCCGGTATAACTCCTTTTACTAGTTCTCAACTAGTACTACGCGTAGTTTACTGAAGTGTTCTCGCTCCCATACTTACAGCAACACTCCGTTTACTAGTTCTCGACTAGTACTACGCGTAGTTTACTGAAGGGGCCTCGCTCCCATACTTCAGTATAACTCCGTTTACTAGTTCACGACTAGTACTCGTGTAGTTGGCGGAAGGGACCTCGATCCCATATTTCCAGTAACACTCCATTTACTAGTTCTCAACTAGTACTACACGTAGTTTACTGAAGGGGCCTCGCTCCCATACTTCCAGTAATACTCCATTTTTCTAGTTCTCGATTAGTATTGCGCCTAGTTTACAGAAGGGGCCTCGCTACCATACTTCCAGTAACACTCGGTTTACTAGTTCTCGACTAGTACTACACGTAGTTTACCGAAGGGGCCTCGCTCCGATACTTCCACTAATACTCCATTTTTCTAGTTCTCGAGTAGTATTGCGCGTAGTTTACTGAAGGGGCCTCGCTCCCATACTTCCGGTAACACTCTGTTTACTAGTTCTTAACTAGTACTACGCGTAGTTTGCTGAAGGGGCCTCGCTCCCATACTTCCGGTAACACTCTGTTTACTAGTTCTCAACTAGTACTACGCGTAGTTTGCTGAAGGGGCCTCGGTCCCATACTTCCAGTAACACTCCTTTTACTAGTTCTCGACTAGTACTACGCGTAGTTTACTGAAGTGTTCTCGCTCCCATACTTTCAGTAACACTCCGTTTACTAGTTCTCGACTAGTACTACACGTAGTTTACTGAAGGGGCCTCGCTCCCATACTTCCGGTAACACTCCGTTTACTAGTTCTCAAGTAGTACTACGCGTAGTTTACTGAAGGGGCCTCGCTCTTATACTTCAAGTAACACTACGTTTACTAGTTCTCGAATAGTACTATGCGTAGTTTACTGAAGGGGCCTCGCTCCAATACTTCCAGTAATACTCCGTTTTCCTAGTTCTCGAGTAGTATTGCGCGTAGTTTACTGAAGGGGCCTCGCTCTCATACTTCCAGTATAACTTCATTTACTAGTTCTCGACTAGTACTCCGCGTAGTTTGCCGAAGGGGCCTCCCTCCCATACTTCCTGTAACACTCGGTTTACTAGTTCTCGACTGGTAGTATGCGTAGTTTACTGAAGGGGACTCGCTCCCATACTTCCAGTAACACTCCATTTACTAGTTCTCGAATAGTACTATGCGTAGTTTACTGAAGGGGCCTCGCTCCCATACTTCCAGTAATACTCCATTTTCCAAGGTCTCGACTAGTATTGCGTGTAGTTTACTGAAGGGGTCTTGCTCCCATACTTCCAGTATAACTCCTTTTACTAGTTACTAGTACTACGCGTAGTTTGCTGAAGGGCCCTCGCTCCCATACTTATAGTAACACTCCGTTTACAAGTTCTCAACTAGTACTACGCGTAGTTTACTGAAGGGGCCTCACTCTCATACTTCAAGTAACACTACGTTTACTAGTTCTCGAATAGTACTATGCGTAATTTACTGAAGGGGCCTTGCTCCCAAACTTCCAATATTCCTCCGTTTTCCAAGCCCTCGAGTTGTATTGCGTCTAGTTTACTGAAGGGGCCTCGCTTCCATACTTCCGGTATAACTCCTTTTACTAGTTCTCGACTAGTACTACGCGTAGTTTACAGAAGTGTTCTCGCTCCCATACTTACAGTAACACTCCGTTTACTAGTTCTCGACTAGTACTACGCGTAGTTTACTGAAGGGGCCTCACTCCCATACTTCCGGTAACACTCCGTTTACTAGTTCTCAACTAGTACTACGCGTAGTTTACTGAAGGGGCCTCGACCCCATACTTCCATTAACACTCCATTTACTAGTTCTCGACTAGGACTACATGTAGATTACTGAAGGGGTCTCGCTCCCATACTTCCAGTAACACATCGTTTAACTAGTTCTCGACTAGTATTGCGTGTAGTTTGCTAAAGGGGCCTCGCTCCCATACTTCCAGTATAACTTCTATTCCTAGTTCTCGACTAGAACTACGCGTAGTTTACTGAAGTGTTCTCGCTCCCATACTTCCAATAACACTCCGTTTACTAGTTCTCGAATAGTACTACGCGTAGTTTACTGAAGGGGCATCACTGCCATACTTCCACTAATACTCCATTTTACTAGTTCTCGAGTAGTATTGGGTGTAGTTTACTGAAGGGGCCTCGCTCCCATACTTCCGGTAACACTCTGTTTACTAGTTCTCAACTAGTACTACGCGTAGTTTACTGAAGGTGCCTCGCTCCCATACTTCCGGTAACACTCTGTTTACTAGTTCTCAACTAGTACTACGCGTAGTTTACTGAAGGGGCCTCGCTCCCATACTTCCGATAACACTACGTTTACTAGTTCTCGACTAGTACTACACGTAGTTTACTAAAGGGCCTCGCTCCTATACTTCCACTAATACTCCATTTTTCTAGTTCTCGAGTAGTAGTGCGCGTAGTTTACTGAAGGGGCCTCGCTCGCATACTTCCGGTAACACTCTGTTTACTAGTTCTCAACTAGTACTACGCGTACTTTACTGAAGGTGCCTCGCTCCCATACTTCCGGTAACACTTTGTTTACTAGTTCTCAACTAGTACTACGCGTAGTTTACTGAAGGGGCCTCGCTCCCATACTTCCAGTAACACTCCTTTTACTAGTTCTCGACTAGTACTACGCGTAGTTTACTGAAGTGTTCTCGCTCCCATACTTACAGTAACACTCCGTTTACTAGTTCTCGACTAATACTACGCGTAGTTTACTGAAGGGGCCTCGCTCCTATACTTCCTGTATAACTCCGTTTACTAGTTCATGACTAGTACTCGTGTAGTTGGCGGAAGGGGTCTCGATACCATACTTCTAGTAACACTCTGTTTACTAGTTCTCAACTAGTACTACGCGTAGTTTACTGAAGGTGCCTCGCTCCCATACTTCCGGTAACACTTTGTTTACTAGTTCTCAACTAGTACTACGCGTAGTTTACTGAAGGGGCCTCGCTCCCATACTTCCAGTAACACTCCTTTTACTAGTTCTCGACTAGTACTACGCGTAGTTTACTGAAGTGTTCTCGCTCCCATACTTACAGTAACACTCCGTTTACTAGTTCTCGACTAATACTACGCGTAGTTTACTGAAGGGGCCTCGCTCCTATACTTCCTGTATAACTCCGTTTACTAGTTCATGACTAGTACTCGTGTAGTTGGCGGAAGGGGTCTCGATACCATACTTCTAGTAACACTCCGTTTACTAGTTCTCGACTAGTACTACACGTAGTTTACTGAAGGGGCCTCGCTCCCATACTTCCGGTAACATTCCGTTTACTAGTTCTCAAGTAGTACTACGCGTAGATTACTGAAGTGTTCTCGCTCCCATACTTCCAATAACACTCCATTTACTGAAGGGGCCTCGCTGCCATACTTCCAGTAATACTCCGTTTTTCTAGTTCTCGACAAGTATTGCGTGTAGTTTACTGAAGGGGCCTCGCTCCCATACTTCTATTATAACTTCGTTTACTAGTACTCGACTAGTACTACGCGTAGTTTGCTGAAGGGGCCTCGCTCCCATACTTCCAGTAACACTCGGTTTACTAGTTCTCGACTAGTACTACACGTAGTTTACAGAAGGGGCCTCGCTCCCATACTTTCGGTAACACTCCGTTTACTAGTTCTCAACTAGTACTACGCGTAGTTTACTAAAGTGTTCTCGCTCCCATACTTCCAATAACACTCCGTTTACAAGTTGTCGACTAGTCCTACGTGTAGTTTACTGAAGGGGCCTCGCTCCCATACTTCCAGTAACACTACGTTTACTAGTTCTCGACTAGTACTACACGTAGTTTACTAAAGGGGCCTCGCTCCCATACTTCCAGTAATACTCCATTTTTCTAGTTCTCGAGTAGTATTGCGCGTAGTTTACTGAAGGGGCCTCGCTCCCATACTTCCGGTAACACTCCGTTTACTAGTTCTCAACTAGTACTACGCGTAGTTTACTGAAGGGGCCTCGCTCCCATACTTCCAGTAACACTCCATTTACTAGTTCTCGACTAGTACTACACGTAGATTACTGAAGGGGTCTCGCTCCCATACTTCCAGTAACACTTCGTTTAACTAGGTCTCGACTAGTATTGCGTGTAGTTTGCTAAAGGGGCCTCGCTTCCATACTTCCAGTATAACATCTTTTACTAGTTCTCGACTAGAACTACGCGTAGTTTACTGAAGTGTTCTCGCTCCCATAATTCCAATAACACTCCGTTTACTAGTTCTCGACTAGTACTACGCGTAGTTTACTGAAGGGGCCTCGCTGCCATACTTCCAGTAACACTACGTTTACTAGTTCTCGACTAGTACTACACGTAGTTTACCGAAGGGGCCTCGCTCCCATACTTCCAGTAATACTCCATTTTTCTAGTTCTAGAGTAGTATTGCGCGTAGTTTACTGAAGGGGCCTCGCTTCCAAACTTCCGGTAACACTCCGTTTACTAGTTCTCAACTAGTACTACGCGTAGTTTACTGAAGGGGCCTCGCTCCCATACTTCCAGTAACACTCCATTTACTAGTTCTCGACTAGTACTACACGTAGATTACTGAAGGGGTCTCGCTCTCATACTTCCAGTAACACTTCGTTTAACTAGTTCTCGACTAGTATTGCGTGTAGTTTGCTAAAGGGGCCTCGCTTCCATACTTCCAGTATAACTTCTTTTACTAGTTCTCGACTAGAACTACGCGTAGATTACTGAAGTGTTCTCGCTCCCATACTTCCAATAACACTCCATTTACTAGTTCTCGACTAGTACTACGCGTAGTTTACTAAAGGGGCCTCGCTCCCATACTTCCAGTATAACAATGTTTACTAGCTCTCAACTGTACTACGCGTAGTTTAATGAAGGTTTCTCACTCCCATACTTCCTTTAACACTCCGTTTACTAGTTCTCAACTAGTACTATGCGTAGTTTACTGAAGGGGCCTCGCTCCCATACTTCCAGTAATACTCCGTTTTTCTAGTTCTCGACTAGTATTGCGTGTAGTTTACTGAAGGGGCCTCGCTCCCATACTTCTATTATAACCTCGTTTACTAGAACTCGACTAGTACTACGCGTAGTTTGCTGAATTGGCCTCGCTCCCATACTTCCAGTAACACTCGGTTTATTAGTTCTCGACTAGTACTACGCGTAGTTTACTGAAGGGGTCTCGCTCCCATACTTCCAGTATAACTCTTTTTAAAACTTCTCGACTAGTACTACGCGTATTTCACTGAAGGGGTCTCGCTCCCATACTTCCAGTATAACTCCGTTTACTAGTTCACGACTAGTAGTCATGTAGTTTGCGGAAGGGGCCTCGCTCCCATACTTCCAGTAATACTCCATTTTTCTAGTTCTCGAGTAGTATTGCGCGTAGTTTACTCAAGGGGCCTCGCTCCCATTCTTCCGGTAACGCTCCGTTTACTAGTTCTCAACTAGTACTACGCGTAGTTTACTGAAGGGGCCTCGCTCCCGTACTTCCAGTAACACTCCATTTACTAGTTCTCGACTAGTACTACACGTGGATTACTGAAGGGGTCTCGCTCCCATACTTCCAGTAACACTTCGTTTAACTAGTTCTGGACTAGTATTGCGTGTAGTTTGCTAAAGGGGCCTCGCTCCCATACTTCCTGTATAACTTCTTTTACTAGTTCTCGACTAGAACTACGCGTAGTTTACTGAAGTGTTCTCGCTCCCATACTTCCAATAACACTCCGTTTACAAGTTCTCGACTAGTACTACGCGTAGTGTACTGAAGGGGCCTCGCTCACATACTTCCAGTAACACTCCATTTACTAGTTCTCGACTAGTACTACACGTAGATTACTGAAGGGGTCTCGCTCCCATACTTCCAGTAACACTTCGTTTAACTAGTTCTCGACTAGTATTGCGTGTAGTTTGCTAAAGGGGCCTCGCTCCCATACTTCCGGTAACACTCCGTTTACTAGTTCTCAACTAGTACTACGCGTAGTTTACTGAAGGGGCCTCGCTCCCATACTTCCAGTAACACTCCATTTACTACTTCTCGACTAGTACTACGCTTCGTTTACTGAAGGGGCCTCGCTGCCATACTTCCAGTAATACTCCGGTTTCCTCGTTCTCGACTAGTTTTGCGCGTAGTTTACTGAAGGGGCCTCGCTCCCATACTTCCAGTATAACAATGTTTACTAGCTCTCAACTAGTACTACGCGTAGTTTAATGAAGGTGTCTCACTCCCATACTTCCTTTAACACTCCGTTTACTAGTTCTCAACTAGTACTATGCGTAGTTTACTGAAGGGGCCTCGCTCCCATACTTCCAGTAATACTCCGTTTTTCTAGTTCTCGACTAGTATTGCGTGTAGTTTACTGAAGGGGCCTCGCTCCCATACTTCTATTATAACTTCGTTTACTAGTACTCGACTAGTACTACGCGTAGTTTGCTGAAGGGGCCTCGCTCCCATAGTTCCAGTAACACTCGGTTTACTAGTTCTCGACAAGTACTACGCGTAGTTTACTGAAGGGGTCTCGCTCCCATACTTCCAGTAACACTCCGTTTACTAGTTCTCGACTAGTACTACGCGTAGTTTGCTGAAGGGACCTCGCTCCCATAGTTCCAGTAATACTCCGTTTTCCTAGCTCTCGACTAGTATTGCGTGTAGTTTACTGAAGGGGTCTCGCTCCCATACTTCCAGTATAACTCTTTTTAAAACATCTCGACTAGTACTACGCGTATTTCACTGAAGGGGCCTCGCTCCCATACTTCCAGTATAACTCCGTTTACTAGTTCACGACTAGTACTCGTGTAGTTTGCGGAAGGGGCCTCGCTCCCATACTTCCAGCAACACTCCGTTTACTAGTTCTCGACTAGTACTACACGTAGTTTACTGAAGGGGCCTCGCTCCCATACTTTCGGTAACACTCCGTTTACTAGTTCTCCACTAGTACTACGCATAGTTTACTAAAGTGTTCTCGCTCCCATACTTCCAATAACACTCCGTTTACGAGTTCTCGACTAGTCCTACGCGTAGTTTACTGAAGGGGCCTCGCTCCCATACTTCCAGTAACACTACGTTTACTAGTTCTCGACTAGTACTACACGTAGTTTACGGAAGGGGCCTCGCTCCCATACTTCCAGTAATACTCCATTTTTCTAGTTCTCGAGTAGTATTGCGCGTAGTTTACTCAAGGGGCCTCGCTCCCATTCTTCCGGTAACGCTCCGTTTACTAGTTCTCAACTAGTACTACGCGTAGTTTACTGAAGGGGCCTCGCTCCCGTACTTCCAGTAACACTCCATTTACTAGTTCTCGACTAGTACTACACGTGGATTACTGAAGGGGTCTCGCTCCCATACTTCCAGTAACACTTCGTTTAACTAGTTCTGGACTAGTATTGCGTGTAGTTTGCTAAAGGGGCCTCGCTCCCATACTTCCTGTATAACTTCTTTTACTAGTTCTCGACTAGAACTACGCGTAGTTTACTGAAGTGTTCTCGCTCCCATACTTCCAATAACACTCCGTTTACAAGTTCTCGACTAGTACTACGCGTAGTGTACTGAAGGGGCCTCGCTCACATACTTCCAGTAACACTCCATTTACTAGTTCTCGACTAGTACTACACGTAGATTACTGAAGGGGTCTCGCTCCCATACTTCCAGTAACACTTCGTTTAACTAGTTCTCGACTAGTATTGCGTGTAGTTTGCTAAAGGGGCCTCGCTCCCATACTTCCGGTAACACTCCGTTTACTAGTTCTCAACTAGTACTACGCGTAGTTTACTGAAGGGGCCTCGCTCCCATACTTCCAGTAACACTCCATTTACTACTTCTCGACTAGTACTACGCTTCGTTTACTGAAGGGGCCTCGCTGCCATACTTCCAGTAATACTCCGGTTTCCTCGTTCTCGACTAGTTTTGCGCGTAGTTTACTGAAGGGGCCTCGCTCCCATACTTCCAGTATAACAATGTTTACTAGCTCTCAACTAGTACTACGCGTAGTTTAATGAAGGTGTCTCACTCCCATACTTCCTTTAACACTCCGTTTACTAGTTCTCAACTAGTACTATGCGTAGTTTACTGAAGGGGCCTCGCTCCCATACTTCCAGTAATACTCCGTTTTTCTAGTTCTCGACTAGTATTGCGTGTAGTTTACTGAAGGGGCCTCGCTCCCATACTTCTATTATAACTTCGTTTACTAGTACTCGACTAGTACTACGCGTAGTTTGCTGAAGGGGCCTCGCTCCCATAGTTCCAGTAACACTCGGTTTACTAGTTCTCGACAAGTACTACGCGTAGTTTACTGAAGGGGTCTCGCTCCCATACTTCCAGTAACACTCCGTTTACTAGTTCTCGACTAGTACTACGCGTAGTTTGCTGAAGGGACCTCGCTCCCATAGTTCCAGTAATACTCCGTTTTCCTAGCTCTCGACTAGTATTGCGTGTAGTTTACTGAAGGGGTCTCGCTCCCATACTTCCAGTATAACTCTTTTTAAAACATCTCGACTAGTACTACGCGTATTTCACTGAAGGGGCCTCGCTCCCATACTTCCAGTATAACTCCGTTTACTAGTTCACGACTAGTACTCGTGTAGTTTGCGGAAGGGGCCTCGCTCCCATACTTCCAGCAACACTCCGTTTACTAGTTCTCGACTAGTACTACACGTAGTTTACTGAAGGGGCCTCGCTCCCATACTTTCGGTAACACTCCGTTTACTAGTTCTCCACTAGTACTACGCATAGTTTACTAAAGTGTTCTCGCTCCCATACTTCCAATAACACTCCGTTTACGAGTTCTCGACTAGTCCTACGCGTAGTTTACTGAAGGGGCCTCGCTCCCATACTTCCAGTAACACTACGTTTACTAGTTCTCGACTAGTACTACACGTAGTTTACTGAAGGGGCCTCGCTCCCATACTTCCAGTAATACTCCATTTTTCTAGTTCTCGAGTAGTATTGCGCGTAGTTTACTGAAGGGGCCTCGCTCCCATACTTCCAGTAACCCTCCGTTTACTAGTTCTCAACTAGTACTACGCGTAGTTTACTAAAGGGGCCTCGCTCCCATACTTCCAGTAACACTCCATTTACTACTTCTCGACTATTACTACACGTAGATTACTGAAGGGGTCTCGCTCCCATACTTCCAGTAACACTTCGTTTAACTAGTTCTCGACTAGTATTGCGTGTAGTTTGCTAAAGGGGCCTCGCTTCCATACTTCCAGTATAACTTCTTTTACTAGTTCTCGACTAGAACTACGCGTAGTTTACTGAAGTGTTCTCGCTCCCATACTTCCAATAACACTCCGTTTACTAGTTCTCGACTAGTACTACGCGTAGTTTACTGAAGGGGCCTCGCTGCCATACTTCCAGTAATACTCCGGTTTCCTCGTTCTCGACTAGTTTTGCGCGTAGTTTACTGAAGGGGCCTCGCTCCCATACTTCCAGTATAACAATGTTTACTAGCTCTCAACTAGTACTACGCGTAGTTTAATGAAGGTGTCTCACTCCCATACTTCCTTTAACACTCCGTTTACTAGTTCTCAACTAGTACTATGCGTAGTTTACTGAAGGGGCCTCGCTCCCATACTTCCAGTAATACTCCGTTTTTCTAGTTCTCGACTAGTATTGCGTGTAGTTTACTGAAGTGGCCTCGCTCCCATACTTCTATTATAACTTCGTTTACTAGTACTCGACTAGTACTACGCGTAGTTTGCTGAAGGGGCCTCGCTCCCATAGTTCCAGTAACACTCGGTTTACTAGTTCTCGACAAGTACTACGCGTAGTTTACTGAAGGGGTCTCGCTCCCACACTTCCAGTAACACTCCGTTTACTAGTTCTCGACTAGTACTACGCGTAGTTTGCTGAAGGGACCTCGCTCCCATAGTTCCAGTAATACTCCGTTTTCCTAGCTCTCGACTAGTATTGCGTGTAGTTTACTGAAGGGGTCTCGCTCCCATACTTCCAGTATAACTCTTTTTAAAACTTCTCGACTAGTACTACGCGTATTTCACTGAAGGGGCCTCGCTCCCATACTTCCAGTATAACTCCGTTTACTAGTTCACGACTAGTACTCGTGTAGTTTGCGGAAGGGGCCTCGCTCCCATACTTCCAGCAACACTCCGTTTACTAGTTCTCGACTAGTACTACACGTAGTTTACTGAAGGGGCCTCGCTCCCATACTTTCGGTAACAATCCGTTTACTAGTTCTCCACTAGTACTACGCATAGTTTACTAAAGTGTTCTCGCTCCCATACTTCCAATAACACTCCGTTTACGAGTTCTCGACTAGTCCTACGCGTAGTTTACTGAAGGGGCCTCGCTCCCATACTTCCAGTAACACTACGTTTACTAGTTCTCGACTAGTACTACACGTAGTTTACTGAAGGGGCCTCGCTCCCATACTTCCAGTAATACTCCATTTTTCTAGTTCTCGAGTAGTATTGCGCGTAGTTTACTGAAGGGGCCTCGCTCCCATACTTCCAGTAACCCTCCGTTTACTAGTTCTCAACTAGTACTACTAGTTTACTGAAGGGTCCTCGCTCCCATACTTCCAGTAACACTCCATTTACTACTTCTCGACTATTACTACACGTAGATTACTGAAGGGGTCTCGCTCCCATACTTCCAGTAACACTTCGTTTAACTAGTTCTCGACTAGTATTGCGTGTAGTTTGCTAAAGGGGCCTCGCTTCCATACTTCCAGTATAACTTCTTTTACTAGTTCTCGACTAGAACTACGCGTAGTTTACTGAAGTGTTCTCGCTCCCATACTTCCAATAACACTCCGTTTACTAGTTCTCGACTAGTACTACGCGTAGTTTACTGAAGGGGCCTCGCTGCCATACTTCCAGTAATACTCCGGTTTCCTCCTTCTCGACTAGTTTTGCGCGTAGTTTACTGAAGGGCCTTGCTCCCATACTTCCAGTATAACAATGTTTACTAGCTCTCAACTAGTACTATGCGTAGTTTAATGAAGGTGTCTCACTCCCATACTTCCTTTAACACTCCGTTTACTAGTTCTCAACTAGTACTATGCGTAGTTTACTGAAGGGGCCTCGCTCCCATACTTCAAGTAATACTCCGTTTTTCTAGTTCTCGACTAGTATTGCGTGTAGTTTACTGAAGGGGCCTCGCTCCCATACTTCCAGTATAACTCTTTTTAAAACTTCTCGACTAGTACTGAAGGGGCCTCGCTCCCATAACTCCAGTATAACTCTGTTTACTAGTTCACGACTAGTACTCGTGTAGTTTGCGGAAGGGGCCTCGCTCCCATACTTCCAGCAACACTCCGTTTACTAGTTCTCGACTAGTACTACACGTAGTTTACTGAAGGGGCCTCGCTCCCATACTTTCGGTAACACTCCGTTTACTAGTTCTCAACTAGTACTACGCGTAGTTTACTGAAGTGTTCTCGCTCCCATACTTCCGTTAACACTCCGTTTACTAGTTCTCAACTAGTACTACGCGTAGTTTACTGAAGGGGCCTCGCTCCCATACTTCCAGTAACACTCCATTTACTAGTTCTCGACTAGTACTACACGTAGATTACTGAAGGGGTCTCGCTCCAATACTTCCACTAACACTCCTTTTACTAGTTCTCTACTAGTACTACGCGTAGTTTACATAAGTGTTCTCGCTCCCATACTTACAGTAACACTCTGTTTACTAGTTCTCGACTAATACTATGCGTAGTTTACTGAAGGGGCCTCGCTCCTATACATCCTGTATAACTCCGTTTACTAGTTAACGACTAGTACTCGTGTAGTTGGCGGAAGGGGTCTTGATACCATACTTCCAGTAACACTCCGTTTACTAATTCTCGACTAGTACTACACGTAGTTTACTGAAGGAGCCTCGCTCCCATACTTCCGGTAACACTCCGTTTACTAGTTCCTCAGTCGTACTACGCGTAGTTTACTGAAGGGGCCTCGCTCCCATACTTGCAGTAACACTCCGTTTACTAGTTTTAAACTAGTACTACGCGTAGTTTACTGAAGGGGCCTCGCTCTCATACTTCAAGTAACACTACGTTTACTAGTTCTCAAATAGTACTACGCGTAGTTTACTAAAGGGGCCTCGCTGCCATACTTCCAGTAATACTCCGGTTTCCTCGTTCTCGACTAGTTTTGCGCGTAGTTTACTGAAGGGGCCTCGCTCCCATACTTCCAGTATAACAATGTTTACTAGCTCTCAACTAGTACTACGCGTAGTTTAATGAAGGTGTCTCACTCCCATACTTCCTTTAACACTCCGTTTAGTAGTTCTCAACTAGTACTATGCGTAGTTTACTGAAGGGGCCTCGCTCCCATACTTCCAGTAATACTCCGTTTTTCTAGTTCTCGACTAGTATTGCGTGTAGTTTACTGAAGGGGCCTCGCTCCCATACTTCTATTATAACTTCGTTTACTAGTACTCGACTAGTACTACGCGTAGTTTGCTGAAGGGGCCTCGCTCCCATAGTTCCAGTAACACTCGGTTTACTAGTTCTCGACAAGTAATACGCGTAGTTTACTGAAGGGGTCTCGCTCCCATACTTCCAGTAACACTCCGTTTACTAGTTCTCGACTAGTACTACGCGTAGTTTGCTGAAGGGACCTCGCTCCCATAGTTCCAGTAATACTCCGTTTTCCTAGCTCTCGACTAGTATTGCGTGTAGTTTACTGAAGGGGTCTCGCTCCCATACTTCCAGTATAACTCTTTTTAAAACTTCTCGACTAGTACTACGTGTATTTCACTGAAGGGGCCTCGCTCCCATACTTCCAGTATAACTCCGTTTACTAGTTCACGACTAGTACTCGTGTAGTTTGCGGAAGGGACCTCGCTCCCATACTTCCAGCAACACTCCGTTTACTAGTTCTCGACTAGTACTACACGTAGTTTACTGAAGGGGCCTCGCTCCCATACTTTCGGTAACACTCCGTTTACTAGTTCTCAACTAGTACTACGCATAGCTTACTAAAGTGTTCTCGCTCCCATACTTCCAATAACACTCCGTTTACGAGTTCTCGACTAGTCCTACGCGTAGTTTACTGAAGGGGCCTCGCTCCCATACTTCCAGTAACACTACGTTTACTAGTTCTCGACTAGTACTACACGTAGTTTACTGAAGGGGCCTCGCTCCCATACTTCCAGTAATACTCCATTTTTCTAGTTCTCGAGTAGTATTGCGCGTAGTTTACTGAAGGGGCCTCGCTCCCATACTTCCAGTAACACTCCGTTTACTAGTTCTCAACTAGTACTACGCGTAGTTTACTGAAGGGGCCTCGCTCCCATACTTCCAGTAACACTCCATTTACTACTTCTCGACTATTACTACACGTAGATTACTGAAGGGGTCTCGCTCCCATACTTCCAGTAACACTTCGTTTAACTAGTTCTCGACTAGTATTGCATGTAGTTTGCTAAAGGGGCCTCGCTTCCATACTTCCGGTATAACTTCTTTTACTAGTTCTCGACTAGAACTACGCGTAGTTTACTGAAGTGTTCTCGCTCCCATACTTCCAATAACACTCCGTTTACTAGTTCTCGACTAGTACTACGCGTAGTTTACTGAAGGGGCCTCGCTGCCATACTTCCAGTAATACTCCGGTTTCCTCCTTCTCGACTAGTTTTGCGCGTAGTTTACTGAAGGGCCTCGCTCCAATACTTCCAGTATAACAATGTTTACTAGCTCTCAACTAGTACTACGCGTAGTTTAATGAAGGTGTCTCACTCCCATACTTCCTTTAACACTCCGTTTACTAGTTCTCAACTAGTACTATGCGTAGTTTACTGAAGGGGCCTCGCTCCCATACTTCAAGTAATACTCCGTTTTTCTAGTTCTCGACTAGTATTGCGTGTAGTTTACTGAAGGGGCCTCGCTCCCATACTTCCAGTATAACTCTTATTAAAACTTCTCGACTAGTACTGAAGGGGCCTCGCTCCCATAACTCCAGTATAACTCTGTTTACTAGTTCACGACTAATACTCGTGTAGTTTGCGGAAGGGGCCTCGCTCCCATACTTCCAGCAACACTCCGTTTACTAGTTCTCGACTAGTACTACACGTAGTTTACTGAAGGGGCCTCGCTCCCATACTTTCGGTAACACTCCGTTTACTAGTTCTCAACTAGTACTACGCGTAGTTTACTGAAGTGTTCTCGTTCCCATACCTCCGTTAACACTCCGTTTACTAGTTCTCAACTAGTACTACGCGTAGTTTACTGAAGGGGCCTCGCTCCCATAATTCCAGTAACACTCCATTTACTAGTTCTCGACTAGTACTACACGTAGATTACTGAAGGGGTCTCGCTCCAATACTTCCACTAACACTCCTTTTACTAGTTCTCTACTAGTACTACGCGTAGTTTACATAAGTGTTCTCGCTCCCATACTTACAGTAACACTCTGTTTACTAGTTCTCGACTAATACTATGCGTAGTTTACTGAAGGGGCCTCGCTCCTATACATCCTGTATAACTTCGTTTACTAGTTAACGACTAGTACTCGTGTAGTTGGCGGAAGGGGTCTTGATACCATACTTCCAGTAACACTCCGTTTACTAATTCTCGACTAGTACTACACGTAGTTTACTGAAGGAGCCTCGCTCCCATACTTCCGGTAACACTCCGTTTACTAGTTCCTCAGTCGTACTACGCGTAGTTTACTGAAGTGTTCTCGCTTCCATACTTGCAGTAACACTCCATTTACTAGTTCTCGACTAGTACTACGCGTAGTTTACTGAAGGGACCTCACTCCCATACTTCCGGTAACACTCCGTTTACTAGTTCTCAACTAGTACTACGCGTAGTTTATTGAAGGAGCCTCGATCCCATACTTCCATTAACACTCCATTTACTAGTTCTCGACTAGTACTACACGTAGATTACTGAAGGGGTCTCGCTCCCATACTTCCAGTAACACTTCATTTAACTAGTTCTCGACTAGTATTGCGTGTAGTTTTCTAAAGGGGCCTCGCTTCCATACTTCCAGTATAACTTGTTTTACTAGTTCTCGACTAGAACTACGCGTAGTTTACTGAAGTGTTCTCGCTCCCACACTGCCAATAACACTCCGTTTACTAGTTCTCGACTAGTACTACGCGTAGATTACTGAAGGGGCCTCGCTGCCATACTTCCAGTAATACTTCGGTTTCCTAGTTCTTGACTAGTTTTGCGCGTAGTTTATGGAAGGGGCCTCGCTCCCATACTTCCAGTATAACAATGTTTACTAGCTCTCAACTAGTACTACGCGTAGTTTAATAAAGATGTCTCAGTCCCATACTTCCAGTAACACTTCGTTTACTAGTTCTCAACTAGTACTATGCGTAGTTTACTGAAGGGGCCTCGCTCCCATACTTCCAGTAACACTCGGTTTACTAGTTCTCGACTAGTACTACACGTAGTTTACTGAAGGGGTCTCGCTGCCATACTTCCAGTAACACTCCGTTACCTAGTTCTCAACTAGTACTACGCGTAGTTTGCTGAAGAGACCTCGCTCCCATAGTTCCAGTAATACTCCGTTTTCCTAGCTCTCGACTAGTATTGGGTGTAGTTTACTGAAGGGGTCTCGCTCCCAAACTTCCAGTATAACTCTTTTTAAAACGTCTCGAGTAGTATTGCGCGTATCTCACTGAAGGGGCCTCGCTCCCGTACTTCCGGTAACACTTCGTTTACTAGTTCACGACTAGTACTCGTGTAGTTTGCGGAAGGGGCCTCGCTCCCATACTTCCAGCAACACTCCGTTTACTAGTTCTCGACTAGTACTACACGTAGTTTACTGAAGGGGCCTCGCTCCCATACTTTCGGTAACACTCCGTTTACTAATTCTCAACTAGTACTACGCGTAGTTTACTGAAGTGTTCTCGCTCCCATACTTCCAATAACACTCCGTTTACAAGTTCTCGACTAGTACTACGCGTAGTTTACTGAAGGGGCCTCGCTCCCATACTTCCAGTAACACTACGTTTACTAGTTCTCGACTAGTACTACACGTAGTTTACTGAATGATGAGGACATCACTCCAACGGATATACACGAGGCTTCTTCGCTGGACATCCAAACCATTCAAGGTCCAATCACAAGAGCTCGCGCGCGACAATTAAATTTAGAGGTGAGCTCGCTCCTAAGTGTTTCTCTTAATAGTTTCGAGAATAGTTTGCTACCTAATGTTTATATTGTGATTAGAAACCAAGGAGAAGATAAGATGACACATGGAGAGGAGCATGGAGTCGTGGAGGGACAGCAAGGGACGTCCAAGCTACGTGGAGGCCCAATACAACTCAACTTCGAGTCCACCTCGGAGTCCAGGAGCAGTTTGACTTGAATTGGACGCCCAGGCCGCATCCGAAGTCCGATTTCGACAATCTACATATGGGTGGAAAGACAATTTGATAGAGCTTCCAATGGCGTTGGTTTGAGGCTCAAATTCATTATGAGTCGTCGGGAATCGTCCGAGGAAGTTGGCGTCCAGAATCTGTCCCGGTGCTGCGTCACCGTATTTTGGCCTTTGGGCCGTGTATCGTCGTCGAGTCCTTTAAGGTTGCGTCTAGGTACTTGGACACGACCCTAAACCCTATATATCAGTAGCCGCCGCCCTCGTTAGGATTCAGGTTTTACTTAGATTATTCTGTCAAGAACAGTTTTGCCGTACTCGGCTTGTGAGACCCCAACTCGTGAGCAAATCATCCATCTGCAATTGGTTTGCAATCTTCCTTGTTCTTGCTTGTGTTCTTCGATTCGCAGGCAGAGATTAGCCTTCTTGGCGAGGTCGACCGTGTATTCGCCGGTCGATAACCTGAGGAGACGTGGTGCTACGATTGCGGGGTTTCGGGACGTGTTGCCGGAAGCCGGATCGATTCGTGTCGCGACTCCACCAAATCGAGAGTTATCAGAACCATTCGGAAGATCGGGAACCCTCGTTCACATTAAATGTTACATTTGAGAAAAGAACGTTTTCCAGAATTGAGGAAGTCCAAGTTAATGCCTAGAGCTGATGGTCCTTTCAAACTAATAAAGAAAATTAATGATAATGCATACAAACTTGAGTTGCCTCCCGAGTTCGGGGTTAGTCCCACCTTTAACATTTCAGATTTGAAGCCTTACTTGGGAGAAGATGATGCGCTTGAGTCGAGGACGACTCAAATTAAAGAGGGGGAGGATGATGAGGACATCACTCCTACGGATATACACGAGGCTTCTTCGCTGGACATCCAAACCATTCAAGGTCCAATCACAAGAGCTCGCGCGCGACAATTAAATTTAGAGGGGAGCTTGCTCCTAAGTGTTTCTCTTAATAGTTTCGAGAATAGTTTGCTACCTAATGTTTATATTGTGATTAGAAACCAAGGAGAAGATAAGATGACACATGGACAGGAGCATGGAGTCGTGGAGGGACAGCAAGGGACGTCCAAGCTATTCGAAGATCGGGAACCCTCGTTCACATTACTGAAGGGGCCTCGCTCCCATACTTACAGTAATACTCCATTTTTCTAGTTCTCGAGTAGTATTGCGCGTAGTTTACTGAAGGGGCCTCGCTCCCATACTTCCGGTAACACTCCGTTTACTAGTTCTCAACTAGTACTACGCGTAGATTACTGAAGGGGCCTCGCTCCCATACTTCCAGTAACACTCCATTTACTAGTTCTCGACTAGTACTACACGTAGATTACTGAAGGGCTCTCGCTCCCATACTTCCAGTAACACTTCGTTTAACTAGTTCTCGACTAGTATTGCGTGTAGTTTGCTAAAGGCGCCTCGCTTCCATACTTCCAGCATAACTTCTTTTACTAGTTCTCGACTAGAACTACGCGTAGTTTATTGAAGTGTTCTCGCTCCCATACTTCCAATAACACTCCGTTTATTAGTTCTCGACTAGTACTACGCGTAGTTTACTGAAGGGGCCTCGCTGCCATACTTCCAGTAATACTCCAGTGTCCTAGTTCTCGACTAGTTTTGCGCGTAGTTTACTGAAGGGGCCTCGCTCCCATACTTCCAGTATAACAACGTTTACTAGCTCTCAACTAATACTACGCGTAGTTTAATGAAGGTGTCTCGCTCCGATACTTCCAGTAACACTCCATTTACTAGTTCTCGAATAGTACTACGCGAAGTTTACTGAAGGGGCCTCGCCCCCATACTTTCAGTAATACTCCGTTTTTCTAGTTCTCGACTGGTATTGCGCGTAGTTTACTAAAGGGGCCTCGCTCCCATACTTTTATTATAACTTCGTTTACTAGTTCTCGACTAGTACTACGCGTAGTTTGCTGAAGGGGCCTCGCTCCCACACTTCCAGTAACACTCGGTTTACTAGTTCGCGACTAGTACTACACGTAGTTTACCGAAGGGGTTCTCGCTCCCATACTTCCAGTAACACTCGGTTTACTAGTTCCGGACTAGTACTACGCGTAGTTTTCTGAAGGGACCTCGCTCCCATACTTTTAGTAACATTCCGTTTACTAGTTCTCGACTAGTACTACGCGTAGTTTACTGAAGGGGCCTCGATCCTATACTTCCAGTAATACTCCGTTTTCCTTGCTCTTGACTAGTATTGGGTGTACTTTACTGAAGGGATCTCGCTCCCATACTTCCAGTATAAATAATTTACTAGTTCTCGACTAGTACAACGCGTAGTTTGGACCTCGTTCCCATACTTCTAGTAACACTCCGTTTACTAGTTCTCGACTAGTACTACGCATAGTTTATTGAAGGGGCCTTGCTCCCATACTTCCAATATTACTTCGTTTAACTAGTTTTTCGACTAGTATTGCGTCTATTTTACTGAAGGGACCTCACTTCCATACTTTCAGTATAACTCCATTTACTAGTTCTCGACTAGTACTACGCGTAGTTTACTGAAGGGGCCTCGCTTCCATACTTCCAGTATAACTCTTTTTACTACTTCTCGACTAGTACTACGCGTATTTTACTGAAGGGGCCTCGCTCCCATACTTCCAGTATAACTCCGTTTACTAGTTCACGACTAGTACTCGTGTAGTTTGTGGAAGGGGCCTCGCTCCCATACTTCCAGCAACATTCTGTTTACTAGTTCTCGACTAGTACTACACGTAGTTTTCCGAAGGGGCCTCGCTCCCATATTTCCGGTAACATTCCGTTTACTAGTTCTCAACTAGTACTACGCGTAGTTTACTCAAGGGGCCTCGCTCCCATACTTCCGTAACACTCCGATTACTAGGTCTCGACTAGTACTACGCGTAGTTTACTGAAGTGTTCTCGCTCCAATACTTCCACTAACACTCCGTTTACAAGTTCTCGACTGTTACTACGCGTAGTTTACTGAAGGGACCTCGCTCCCATACTTCCAGTAATACTCCGGTTTCCAAGTTCTCGACTAGTTTTGCGCGTAGTTTACTGAAGGGGCCTCGCTTCCATACTTCCAGTATAACTCCTTTTACTAGTTCTCAACTAGTACTACGCGTAGTTTAATGAAGGTGTCTCGCTCCCAAACTTCCAGTAACACTCCATTTTCTAGTTCTCGAATAGTACTACGCGTAGTTTTCTGAAGGGGCGTCGCCCCCATACTTCCAGTAATACTCTGTTTTTCAAGTTCTCGAATAGTATTGCACGTAGTTTACTGAAGGGGTCTCGCTCGCATACTTCTATTATAACTTCGTTTACTAGTTCTCGACTAGTACTACGCATAGTTTGCTGAAGGGGCCTCGCTCCCATACTTCCAGTAACACTCAGTTTACTAGTTCTCGACTAGTACTACGCGTAGTTTGCTGAAGGGGCCTCGCTCCCATACTTCCAGCATAACTCCTTTTACTAGTTCTCGACTAGTTCTACGCGTAGTTTGCTGAAGGGACCTCGCTCCCATACTTATAGTAACACTCCGTTTACTAGTTCTCAACTAGTACTACGCGTAGTTTACTGAAGGGGCCTCGCTCTCATACTTCAAGTAACACTACGTTTACTAGTTCTCGAATAGTACTATGCGTAGTTTACTGAAGGGGCCTTGCTCCCAAACTTCCAATATTACTCCGTTTTCCAAGCTCTCGACTAGTATTGCGTCTAGTTTACAGAAGGGGCCTCGCTTCCATACTTTCGGTATAACTCCTTTTACTAGTTCTCGACTAGTACTATGGGTAGTTTACTGAAGTGTTCTCGCTCCCATACTTACAGTAACACTCCGTTTACTAGTTCTCGACTTGTACTACGCGTAGTTTACTGAAGGGGCCTCGCTCCCATACTTCCCGTATAACTCCGTTTACTAGTTCACGACTAGTACTCGTGTAGTTGGCGGAAGGGGCCCCGATACCATACTTCCAGTAACACTCCGTTTACTAGTTCTCGACTAGTACTACACGTAGTTTACTGAAGGGGTCTCGCTCCCATACTTCCGGTAACACTCCGTTTACTAGTTCTCAACTAGTACTACGCGTAGTTTACTGAAGTGGCCTCGCTCCCATACTTCCAGTAACACTCTGTTTACTAGTTCTAAACTAGTACTACGCGTAGTTTACTGAAGGGGCCTCGCTCTCATACTCCGAGTAACACTACGTTTACTAGTTCTCGAATAGTACTATGCGTAGTTTACTGAAGGGGCCTCGCTCCAATACTTCCAGTAATACTCCGTTTTCCTAGTTCTCGAGTAGTATTGCGAGTAGTTTACTGAAGGGGCCTCGCTCCCATACTTCCAGTATAACTTCGTTTACTAGCTCTCGACTAGTACTCCGCGTAGTTTGCTGAAGGGGCCTCCCTCCCATACTTCCAGTAACACTACGTTTACTAGTTCTCGACTAGTACTACACGTAGTTTACTGAAGGGGCCTCGCTCCCATACTTCCGGTAACACTCCGTTTACTAGTTCTCAACTAGTAGTACGCGTAGTTTACTCAAGGGGCCTCGCTCCCACACTTCTAGTAACACTTCGTTTACTAGTTCTCAACTAGTACTACACGTAGATTACTGAAGGGGTCTCGCTCCCATACTTCCAGTAACACTACGTTTACTAGTTCTCGACTAGTACTACACTTTGTTTACTGAAGGGGCCTCGCTCCCATACTTCCAGTAATACTCCATTTTTCTAGTTCTCGAGTAGTATTGCGTGTAGTTTACTGAAGGGGCCTCGCTCCCATACTTCCAGTAACACTCCGTTTACTAGGTCTCGACTAGTACTACGCGTAGTTTACTCAAGGGGCCTCGCTCCCATACTTCCAGTAACACTCCGTTTACTAGGTCTCGACTAGTACTACGCGTAGTTTACTGAAGTGTTCTCGCTCCCATACTTCCACTAACAGTCCGTTTACAAGTTCTCGACTGGTACTACGCGTAGTTTACTGAAGGGACCTCGCTCCCATACTTCCAGTAATACTCCGGTTTCCAAGTCCTCGACTAGTTTTGCGCGTAGTTTACTGAAGGGGCCTCGCTTCCATACTTCCAGTATAACTCCTTTTACTAGTTCTCAACTAGTACTACGCGTAGTTTAATGAAGGTGTCTCACTCCCATACTTCCAGTAACACTCCATTTTCTAGTTCTCGAATAGTACTACGCGTAGTTTTCTGAAGGGGCCTCGCCCCCATACTTCCAGTAATACTCTGTTTTTCTAGTTCTCGAATAGTATTGCGCGTAGTTTACTGAAGGGGCCTCGCTCGCATACTTCTATTATAACTTCGTTTACTAGTTCTCGACTAGTACTACGCATAGTTTGCTGAAGGGGCCTCGCTCCCATACTTCCAGTAACACTCAGTTTACTAGTTCTCGACTAGTACTACGCGTAGTTTGCTGAAGGGGCCTCGCTCCCATACTTCCAGTATAACTCCTTTTACTAGTTCTTGATTAGTTCTACGCGTAGTTTGCTGAAGGGACCTCGTTCCCATACTTATAGTAACACTCCGTTTACTAGTTCTCAACTAGTACTACGCGTAGTTTACTGAAGGGGCCTTGCTCCCAAACTTCCAATATTACTCCGTTTTCCAAGCTCTCGACTAGTATTGCGTCTAGTTAACCGAAGGGGCCTCGCTTCCATACTTCCGGTATAACTCCTTTTACTAGTTCTCGACTAGTACTATGCGTAGTTTACTGAAGTGTTCTCGCTCCCATAATTACAGTAACACTCCGTTTACTAGTTCTCGACTAGTACTACGCGTAGTTTACTGAAGAGGCCTCGCTCCCATACTTCCCGTATAACTCCGTTTACTAATTCACGACTAGTACTTGTGTAGTTGGCGGAAGGGGCCTCGATACCATACTTCCAGTAACACTCCGTTTACTAGTTCTCGACTAGTACTACACGTAGTTTACTGAAGGGGCCTCGCTCCCATACTTCCGGTAACACTCCGTTTACTAGTTCTCAACTAGTACTACGCGTAGTTTACTGAAGGGGCCTCGCTCCCATACTTCCAGTAACACTCTGTTTACTAGTTCTAAACTAGTACTACGCGTAGTTTACTGAAGGGGCCTCGCTCTCATACTCCGAGTAACACTACGTTTACTAGTTCTCGAATAGTACTATGCGTAGTTTACTGAAGGGGCCTCGCTCCAATACTTCCAGTAATACTCCGTTTTCCTAGTTCTCAAGTAGTATTGCGCGTAGTTTACTGAAGGGGCCTCGCTCCCATACTTCCAGTATAACTTCGTTTACTAGCTCTCGACTAGTACTCCGCGTAGTTTGCTGAAGGGGCCTCCCTCCCATACTTCCAGTAACACTACGTTTACTAGTTCTCGACTAGTACTACACGTAGTTTACTGAAGGGGCCTCGCTCCCATACTTCCGGTAACACTCCGTTTACTAGTTCTCAACTAGTAGTACGCGTAGTTTACTCAAGGGGCCTCGCTCCCATACTTCTAGTAACACTCCGTTTACTAGTTCTCAACTAGTACTACACGTAGATTACTGAAGGGGTCTCGCTCCCATACTTCCAGTAACACTACGTTTACTAGTTCTCGACTAGTACTACACTTTGTTTACTGAAGGGGCCTCGCTCCCATACTTCCGATAACACTCCGTTTACTTGTTCTCAACTAGTACTACGCGTAGTTTACTGATGGGGCCTTGCTCTCATACTTCAAGTAACACTACCTTTACTAGTTCTCGAATAGTATTGCGCGTAGTTTACTGAAGGGGCCTCGCTCCCATACTTCCAGTATAACTTTGTTTACTAGTTCTCGACTAGTACTACGCGTAGTTTACTGAAGTGTTCTCGCTCCAATACTTCCACTAACACTCCGTTTACAAGTTCTCGACTGTTACTACGCGTAGTTTACTGAAGGGACCTCGCTCCCATACTTCCAGTAATACTCCGGTTTCCAAGTTCTCGACTAGTTTTGCGCGTAGTTTACTGAAGGGGCCTCGCTTCCATACTTCCAGTATAACTCCTTTTACTAGTTCTCAACTAGTACTACGCGTAGTTTAATGAAGGTGTCTCGCTCCCAAACTTCCAGTAACACTCCATTTTCTAGTTCTCGAATAGTACTACGCGTAGTTTTCTGAAGGGGCGTCGCCCCCATACTTCCAGTAATACTCTGTTTTTCAAGTTCTCGAATAGTATTGCACGTAGTTTACTGAAGGGGTCTCGCTCGCATACTTCTATTATAACTTCGTTTACTAGTTCTCGACTAGTACTACGCATAGTTTGCTGAAGGGGCCTCGCTCCCATACTTCCAGTAACACTCAGTTTACTAGTTCTCGACTAGTACTACGCGTAGTTTGCTGAAGGGGCCTCGCTCCCATACTTCCAGCATAACTCCTTTTACTAGTTCTCGACTAGTTCTACGCGTAGTTTGCTGAAGGGACCTCGCTCCCATACTTATAGTAACACTCCGTTTACTAGTTCTCAACTAGTACTACGCGTAGTTTACTGAAGGGGCCTCGCTCTCATACTTCAAGTAACACTACGTTTACTAGTTCTCGAATAGTACTATGCGTAGTTTACTGAAGGGGCCTTGCTCCCAAACTTCCAATATTACTCCGTTTTCCAAGCTCTCGACTAGTATTGCGTCTAGTTTACAGAAGGGGCCTCGCTTCCATACTTTCGGTATAACTCCTTTTACTAGTTCTCGACTAGTACTATGGGTAGTTTACTGAAGTGTTCTCGCTCCCATACTTACAGTAACACTCCGTTTACTAGTTCTCGACTTGTACTACGCGTAGTTTACTGAAGGGGCCTCGCTCCCATACTTCCCGTATAACTCCGTTTACTAGTTCACGACTAGTACTCGTGTAGTTGGCGGAAGGGGCCCCGATACCATACTTCCAGTAACACTCCGTTTACTAGTTCTCGACTAGTACTACACGTAGTTTACTGAAGGGGTCTCGCTCCCATACTTCCGGTAACACTCCGTTTACTAGTTCTCAACTAGTACTACGCGTAGTTTACTGAAGTGGCCTCGCTCCCATACTTCCAGTAACACTCTGTTTACTAGTTCTAAACTAGTACTACGCGTAGTTTACTGAAGGGGCCTCGCTCTCATACTCCGAGTAACACTACGTTTACTAGTTCTCGAATAGTACTATGCGTAGTTTACTGAAGGGGCCTCGCTCCAATACTTCCAGTAATACTCCGTTTTCCTAGTTCTCGAGTAGTATTGCGAGTAGTTTACTGAAGGGGCCTCGCTCCCATACTTCCAGTATAACTTCGTTTACTAGCTCTCGACTAGTACTCCGCGTAGTTTGCTGAAGGGGCCTCCCTCCCATACTTCCAGTAACACTACGTTTACTAGTTCTCGACTAGTACTACACGTAGTTTACTGAAGGGGCCTCGCTCCCATACTTCCGGTAACACTCCGTTTACTAGTTCTCAACTAGTAGTACGCGTAGTTTACTCAAGGGGCCTCGCTCCCATACTTCTAGTAACACTCCGTTTACTAGTTCTCAACTAGTACTACACGTAGATTACTGAAGGGGTCTCGCTCCCATACTTCCAGTAACACTACGTTTACTAGTTCTCGACTAGTACTACACTTTGTTTACTGAAGGGGCCTCGCTCCCATACTTCCAGTAATACTCCATTTTTCTAGTTCTCGAGTAGTATTGCGTGTAGTTTACTGAAGGGGCCTCGCTCCCATACTTCCAGTAACACTCCGTTTACTAGGTCTCGACTAGTACTACGCGTAGTTTACTCAAGGGGCCTCGCTCCCATACTTCCAGTAACACTCCGTTTACTAGGTCTCGACTAGTACTACGCGTAGTTTACTGAAGTGTTCAAGCTCCCATACTTCCACTAACAGTCCGTTTATAAGTTCTCGACTGGTACTACGCGTAGTTTACTGAAGGGACCTCGCTCCCATACTTCCAGTAATACTCCGGTTTCCAAGTCCTCGACTAGTTTTGCGCGTAGTTTACTGAAGGGGCCTCGCTTCCATACTTCCAGTATAACTCCTTTTACTAGTTCTCAACTAGTACTACGCGTAGTTTAATGAAGGTGTCTCACTCCCATACTTCCAGTAACACTCCATTTTCTAGTTCTCGAATAGTACTACGCGTAGTTTTCTGAAGGGGCCTCGCCCCCATACTTCCAGTAATACTCTGTTTTTCTAGTTCTCGAATAGTATTGCGCGTAGTTTACTGAAGGGGCCTCGCTCGCATACTTCTATTATAACTTCGTTTACTAGTTCTCGACTAGTACTACGCATAGTTTGCTGAAGGGGCCTCGCTCCCATACTTCCAGTAACACTCAGTTTACTAGTTCTCGACTAGTACTACGCGTAGTTTGCTGAAGGGGCCTCGCTCCCATACTTCCAGTATAACTCCTTTTACTAGTTCTTGACTAGTTCTACGCGTAGTTTGCTGAAGGGACCTCGTTCCCATACTTATAGTAACACTCCGTTTACTAGTTCTCAACTAGTACTACGCGTAGTTTACTGAAGGGGCCTTGCTCCCAAACTTCCAATATTACTCCGTTTTCCAAGCTCTCGACTAGTATTGCGTCTAGTTTACCGAAGGGGCCTCGCTTCCATACTTCCGGTATAACTCCTTTTACTAGTTCTCGACTAGTACTATGCGTAGTTTACTGAAGTGTTCTCGCTCCCATAATTACAGTAACACTCCGTTTACTAGTTCTGGACTAGTACTACGCGTAGTTTACTGAAGAGGCCTCGCTCCCATACTTCCCGTATAACTCCGTTTACTAATTCACGACTAGTACTTGTGTAGTTGGCGGAAGGGTCCTCGATACCATACTTCCAGTAACACTCCGTTTACTAGTTCTCGACTAGTACTACACGTAGTTTACTGAAGGGGCCTCGCTCCCATACTTCCGGTAACACTCCGTTTACTAGTTCTCAACTAGTACTACGCGTAGTTTACTGAAGGGGCCTCGCTCCCATACTTCCAGTAACACTCTGTTTACTAGTTCTAAACTAGTACTACGCGTAGTATACTGAAGGGGCCTCGCTCTCATACTCCGAGTAACACTACGTTTACTAGTTCTCGAATAGTACTATGCGTAGTTTACTGAAGGGGCCTCGCTCCAATACTTCCAGTAATACTCCGTTTTCCTAGTTCTCAAGTAGTATTGCGCGTAGTTTACTGAAGGGGCCTCGCTCCCATACTTCCAGTATAACTTCGTTTACTAGCTCTCGACTAGTACTCCTCGTAGTTTGCTGAAGGGGCCTCCCTCCCATACTTCCAGTAACACTACGTTTACTAGTTCTCGACTAGTACTACACGTAGTTTACTGAAGGGGCCTCGCTCCCATACTTCCGGTAACACTCCGTTTACTAGTTCTCAACTAGTAGTACGCGTAGTTTACTCAAGGGGCCTCGCTCCCATACTTCTAGTAACACTCCGTTTACTAGTTCTCAACTAGTACTACACGTAGATTACTGAAGGGGTCTCGCTCCCATACTTCCAGTAACACTACGTTTACTAGTTCTCGACTAGTACTACACTTTGTTTACTGAAGGGGCCTCGCTCCCATACTTCCGATAACACTCCGTTTACTTGTTCTCAACTAGTACTACGCGTAGTTTACTGATGGGGCCTTGCTCTCATACTTCAAGTAACACTACCTTTACTAGTTCTCGAATAGTATTGCGCGTAGTTTACTGAAGGGGCCTCGCTCCCATACTTCCAGTATAACTTTGTTTACTAGTTCTCGACTAGTACTACGCGTAGTTTGCTGAAGGGGCCTCCCTCCCATACTTCCTGTAACACTCGGTTTACTAGTTCTCGACTAGTACTCCGCGTAGTTTACTAGAGGGGTCTCGCTCCCATACTTCCAGTAACACTCCGTTTACTAATTCTCAACAAGTAGTATGCGTAGTTTACTGAAGGGGACTCGCTCCCATACTTCCAGCAACACTCCGTTTACTAGTTCTCAACTAGTACTACACGTAGTTTGCTGAAGGGGCCTTGCTCCCATACTTCCAGGACACTCCGTTTACTAGTTCTCGACTAGTACTACGCGTAGTTTACTGAAGGGGCCTCGCTACCATACTTCCAGTAACACGCCGTTTACTAGTTCTCGGCTAGTACTACACGTAGTTTACTAAAGGGGCCTCGCTCCCATACTTCCGGTAACACTCCGTTTACTAGTTCTCGACTAGTACTATGCGTAGTTTGCTTAAGGGGCCTCGCTCCCATACTTCCAGTAACACTCCGTTGACTAGTTCTCGACTAGTACTAGGCGTAGTTTACTGAAGGGGCGTCGCTCTAATACAACCAGTAACACTACGTTTACTAGTTCTCGACTAGTACTACGCATAGTTTGTTGAAGGGGCCTCGATCTCATACTTCCAGTTACACTCCGTTTACTGGTTCTCGTCTAGTACTACGCGTAGTTTACTGAAGGGGCCTCGCTCCCATACTTCCAGTAATACCCCATTTTACTAGTTCTCGACTAGTACTACGCGTAGTTTACTGAAGGGGCCTCGCTTCCATACTTCCAATACTACTCCGTTTTACTAGTTCTCCACTAGTAGTGCACGTAGTTTACTGAAGGGGCCTAGCTCCCCTACTTCAAGTAACACTACGTTTACTAGTTCTCGACTAGTACTACATGTAGTTTACTGAAGGTGTCTCGCTCCCATACTTCCAGTATAACTTCGTTTACTAGTTCTCGACTAGCACTACGCTTAGTTTTCTGAAGGGGCCTCCCTCCCATACGTCCTGTAACACTCGGTTTACTAGTTCTCGACAAGTACTCCGCGTAGTTTACTGAAGGGGTCTCGCTCCCATACTTCCAGTAACACTTCGTGTACTAGTTCTCGACTAGTACTACGCGTAGTTTACTGAAGGGGCCTCGCTCCCATACTTCCACTGCACTCCGTTTACTAGTTCTCGACTAGTTCTACACGTAGTTTACTGAAGGGGCCTCGCTCCCATACTTCCGATAACACTCCGTTTACTAGTTCTCAACTTGTACTACGCGTAGTTTACTGAAGGGGCCTCGCTCCCATACTTCCAGTAACACTCTGTTTACTAGTTCTAAACTAGTAGTATGCGTAGTTTACTGAAGGGGCCTCGCTCTCATACTCCAAGTAACACTACGTTTACTAGTTCTCGAATAGTACTATGCGTAGTTTACTGAAGGGGCCTCGCTCCAATACTTCCAGTAATACTCCGTTTTCCTAGTTCTCTAGTAGTATTGCGCGTAGTTTACTGAAGGGGCCTCGCTCCCATACTTCCAGTATAACTTCGTTTACTAGTTCTTGACTAGTACTCCGCGTAGTTTGCTGAAGGGGCCCCCCTCCCATACTTCCTGTAACACTCGGGTTACTAGTTCTCGACTAGTAGTACGCGTAGTTTACTGAAGGGGACTCGCTCCCATACTTCCAGTAACACTCCATTTACTAGTTCTCGAATAGTACTATGCGTAGTATACTGAAGGGGCCTCGCTCCCATACTTCCAGTAATACTCCGTTTTCCAAGCTCTCGACTAGTATTGCGTGTAGTTTACTGAAGGGGTCTTGCTCCCATACTTTCAGTATAACTCCTTTTACTAGTTCTCGACTAGTACTACGCGTAGTTTGCTGAAGGGCCCTCGCTCCCATACTTATAGTAACACTCCGTTTACTAGTTCTCAACTAGTACTATGCGTAGTTTACTGAAGGGGCCTCGCTCTCATACTTCAAGTAACACTACGTTTACTAGTTCTCGAATAGTACTATGCGTAGTTTACTGAAGGGGCCTTGCTCCCAAACTTCCAATATTACTCCGTTTTCCAAGCTCTCGACTAGTATTGTGTCTAGTTTACTGAAGGGGCCTCGCTTCCATACTTCCGGTATAACTCCTTTTACTAGTTCTCGACTAGTACTACGCGTAGTTTACTGAAGTGTTCTCACTCCCATACTTACAGTAACACTCCGTTTAATAGTTCTCGACTACTACTACGCGTAGTTTACTAAAGGGGCCTCGCTCCCATACTTCCAGTATAACTCCGTTTACTAGCTCACGACTAGTACTCGTGTAGTTGGCGGAAGGGGCCTCGATCCCATACTTCCAGTAACACTCCATTTACTAGTTCTCAACTAGTACTATGCGTAGTTTACTGAAGGGGCCTTGCTCCCATACTTCTATTATAACTTCATTTACTAGTTCTCGACTAGTATTACGCGTAGTTTGCTGAAGGGGCCTCGCTCCCATACTTCCAGTAACACTCGGTTTACTAGTTCTCGACTAGTACTACGCGTAGTTTACTGAAGGCGTCTCGCTCCCATACTTCCAGTAACACTCCGTTTGCTAGTTCCCGACTAGTACTACGCGTAGTTTGCTGAAGGGACCTCGCTCCCATACTTCTAGTAACACTCCGTTTACTAGTTCTCGACTAGTACTACGCGTAGTTCACTGAAGGAGCCTCAATCCAATAGTTCCAGCAATACTCCGTTTTCCTAGCTCTCGACTAGTATTGCGTCTAGTTTACTGAAGGGGCCTCGCTTCCATACTTCCAGTATAACTCCTTTTACTAGTTCTGGACTAGTACTACGCGTAGTTTACTGAAGTGTTCTCGCTCCCATACTTACAGTAACACTCCGTTTACTAGTTCTCGACTAGTACTCGTGTAGTTTGCGGAAGGGGCCTCGTTCCCATACTTCCAGCAACACTCATGTAGTTTGCGGAAGGGGCCTAGTTCGCGACTAGTACTCGTGTAGTTGGTGGAAGGGGCTTCGCTCCCATACTTCCAGTAACACTCCGTTTACTAGTTCTCAACTAGTACTACACGTAGTTTACTGAAGGGGCCTCGCTCCCATACTTCCGATAACACTCCGTTTACTAGTTCTCAACTAGTACTACGCGTAGTTTACTGAAGGGTCCTTGCTCTCATACTTCAAGTAACACTACCTTTACTAGTTCTCGAATAGTATTGCGCGTAGTTTACTGAAGGGGCCTCGCTCCCATACTTCCAGTATAACTTTGTTTATTAGTTCTCGACTAGTACTACGCGTAGTTTGCTGAAGGGGCCTCCCTCCCATACTTCCTGTAACACTCGGTTTACTAGTTCTCGACTAGTACTCCGCGTAGTTTACTAGAGGGGTCTCGCTCCCATACTTCCAGTAACACTCCGTTTACTAATTCTCAACAAGTAGTACGCGTAGTTTACTGAAGGGGACTCGCTCCAATACTTCCAGCAACACTCCGTTTACTAGTTCTCAACTAGTACTACACGTAGTTTGCTGAAGGGGCCTTGCTCCCATACTTCCAGGACACTCCGTTTACTAGTTCTCGACTACTACTACGCGTAGTTTACTGAAGGGGCCTCGCTACCATACTTCCAGTAACACGCTGTTTACTAGTTCTCGGCTAGTACTACATGTAGTTTACTAAAGGGGCCTCGCTCCCATACTTCCGGTAACACTCCGTTTACTAGTTCTCGACGAGTACTATGCGTAGTTTGCTTAAGGGGCCTCGCTCCCATACTTCCAGTAACACTCCGTTTACTAGTTCTCGACTAGTACTAGGCGTAGTTTACTGAAGGGGCGTCGCTCTAATACTTCCAGTAACACTACGTTTACTAGTTTTCGACTAGTACTACGCATAGTTTGTTGAAGGGGCCTCGATCTCATACTTCCAGTTATACTCCGTTTACTGGTTCTCGACTAGTACTACGCGTAGTTTACTGAAGGGGCCTCGCTCCCATACTTCCAGTAATACCCCATTTTACTAGTTCTCGACTAGTACTACGCGTAGTTTACTGAAGGGGCCTCGCTTCCATACTTCCAATACTACTCCGTTTTACTAGTTCTCGACTAGTAGTGCGCGTAGTTTACTGAAGGGGCCTAGCTCCCATCCTTCAAGTAACACTACGTTTACTAGTTCTCGATTAGTACTATGCGTAGTTTACTGAAGGGGCCTCGCTCCCATACTTCAAGTAACACTACGTTTACTAGTTCTCGACTAGTACTACATGTAGTTTACTGAAGGTGTCTCGCTCCCATACTTCCAGTATAACTTCGTTTACTAGTTCTCGACTAGCACTACGCTTAGTTTGCTGAAGGGGCCTCCCTCCCATACGTCCTGTAACACTCGGTTTACTAGTTCTCGACAAGTACTCCGCGTAGTTTACTGAAGGGGTCTCGCTCCCATACTTCCAGTAACACTCCGTTTACTAGTTCTCGACTAGTACTACGCGTAGTTTACTGAAGGGGCCTCGCTCCCATACTTCCACTGCACTCCGTTTACTAGTTCTCGACTAGTTCTACGCGGAGTTTATTGAAGGGGCCTCGCTACCATACTTCAAGTAACACTCTGTTTACTAGTTCTCGACTAGTACTACACGTAGTTTACTAAATGGGCCTCGCTCCCATACTTTCGGTAACACTCCGTTTACTAGTTCTCGACTAGTACTACGCGTAGTTTACTGAGGGGGCCTTGCTCCCATACTTCCAATATTACTCCGTTTAACTAGTTCTCGACTAGTATTGCGTCTAGTTTACTGAAGGGGCCTCGCTTCCATACTTCCAGTGTAACTCCTTTTACTAGTTCTCGACTAGTACTACGCATAGTTTACTGAAGCTTTCTCGCTCCCATACTTACAGTAACACTCCGTTTACTAGTTCTCGACTAGTACTACGCGTAGTTTACTGAAGGGGCCTCGCTCCCATACTTCCAGTATAACTCCATTTACTAGTTCACGACTAGTACTCGTGTAGTTTGCGGAAGGCGCCTGTCACACCCGATTCTAGAAAGAACTAGATGCATCTCATATGTGCGCCAGGATCATGTTCACACACATATGGTAGACGAAAAGTGTAATATATCAAAGACAATGCTCAAAATGTAACTAAATAAAGTATTTAACAATATTACACTCCGTATAAAAGAGACACAAATATCTTTAAACGATCAACCGTTATACCCTATACGAAGTCTCCAACAACTCCGTCTTCCACAGGCGATGACCTGTGAACGCAGAGCCTAGAACTCCTCAAAGTCGTCGAAGTTCTCCTCTTCAAAGTTCTCTTCTGAACAGCAGGGGCAAGGGTGAGTACTCTTATGGTTGGTACTCAGCAAGTGGGGTGAAAATGCAAGGCCATCAAGGATAGGCTAAGGTTTGCAGCAGCGGTCACTTTTAGTTGGTCAGGTATTTATTAACAAGCACCTATTAACTAGGTTTAAGTTTATACCAACCCACTTTAGTAAAATCATAAGGTTCCATCAACAATATCATAACCCACGGATCACAATTTAATCAATCTTTAAGTTTCATTATCCTTTGAGGTTCCAAGCCACTCATAACCGTGAGTACGGCTGTTATAACAGTTTTACACTCTGCAGAGGTTGTACACTTTACCCACAAATCATGTTGCCCTGAGTCGCCCGGGTTTGCAAGGCGCTTAAACACTTCCGAGGTGAGTGGCGAGGGTACACTACGAAGCCTTTACCAAAACATGTCGAGAGCTAGGCAGCCCGCTAGAGTTTCAGTAGCAGTGTGGTCCATAAACCTCCCTAATGGTAAGCTCCTTAGCAAAGGCAGCTACCCCAAGAGGACCGGGCTATGACCCCTATCACCGACCCCCTCCTTGCCCTTTCGGTAAGGCCACCAGCAAACTACACATCTAATTAATTGGCTAAGATCAAAGCCATATGACTTTGTGGTTGCACTGTTTTCTTGGGTGGTTCTCCATGTTCCCATTAAACAAAGTTGATCTTGAAATTACGCGATAAAACCACAATATGAAACGTGATCAACATTGCCATAAGAGTAATTCAATACCAATCCCAAAGTTTTCAACTAAGCGTAACTACCCAACGTGATTAGTAAACCCAGGGGTTTAAAGGTTTGGAGTAAAAGACTAGGTATGTCCTTGGCATAGGTAACCCATCAAGTTTATGCAAGCAACATTGAAGTAAAGTGAATTATCATGCTGTTGTTGGGATCAAATAGATTATGCAGAGGGGGAAATCCACTTGCCTTCTTCAAACAGCTGCTGGTTCTCTTCCTCGTAAGCTTGCTCTTGATTTTGCTCGAACGTCATGTTATCTACGCGATCACACAAACAAGCATACACAAACAAATAAGAAACAATACAAACAGAAAGTAAAAAGATGATAATATTGTAGTTCACGACGCAAGGATCGCGTGAGCGCAAGAATTGCTGAAATCGGAGTTGAAACGATGAAGATACGGCTAAACAGTGATCTAGGGACCTAACTGCGAGAGTTTTGAACTTCCAGGGGCTAAATCTGAGAAATTGGGGCTAAAACATAATTAAACCTTATACAGAGGGTCGGGGTGCAAAACTATAGGTTCTGGACGGCGGGTACTAATTCTAGAAAAGTCAGGGGTCGGAACAGAAGAAGAATGGGCTCAACTCTAATTATTTTTCTACTGTTCTGGACTACGGGTTGATTTCTGGAAAACCTAGGGATCTTTCTGCAAGAGTTTCGGGTACGGCTAGGGTCGGGTGAATCTGGTCCGTTGGATCAGAATCGAGCGGCGGGTTGGGCAAATCGGCGGGGTAAGGGTCGGGCGAATCGGCGGTGTAAAGTGAAGGTCGGGCAAATCGGCGGGTAAGGGTCGGGCGAATCGGCGGTGTAAGGGTCGGGCGAATCGGCGGGTAAGTGTCGGGCAAATCGGCGGAGTCAAGAGAGAGAGGGGATTCTGGTGCGGCTTGATGCTCACCAACTCACTGAACTCCGGCGAGAGTTGAAGACGGCGGAGAAGCTGCGGAACGGCGAGTCGACAGAGAGGCGGCGACACGGGGTGGCGGCGTTCCTCCGGTGTGCAACCTCCAGCGACGTGCGACGATGTTGTGTACAGGAAAGGGTTTGAGGATGGCTCTGGTTGCAAAGCGGGGCTCCGCCGGGATTTTATAGGGGCGGGGTGGCCGGGAATAAGGAAGGCGGCGGCTCTTGCGAAGGAAAGGGCAGAACTGCAGCTAGTAAGGCAAGCCTGCATCGCGGGAAGGAAAGAGAGACGCGGGCGACAGCGCGGAGTCGATCCGGACTCGGGGTAAGGAAAGAAGAAGGAAGGAGAAGAGACGCGAACGATGGTGCGGCGCGCCTGCTGTCGCGGCGGAGAAAGGAAACAGAGGAGCAAGAGCGATGCAGAGCAGAGGAAGAAGAAAGGAAAGAAGGAAGAAGGCGCCGACAGGTGGGTCCCAGCTGTCGGTGGAAGAAAGGGTCGGGTGAGCGAATTGGGCCGCTGAGATGGGCCGCGAGAAAAGAAGGAAGGGGAAAAGAAGGAATGGGCTGGGCTGAAATAAAGAATAGGAGAAGAAAAGAAATAAAGATGCATGCACAAATTTATCTTATGACTTTTATAACAATACTTTTAAAAATTTTAACTCCTATATTTTTGGGTGTTACAGCGCCTCGCTCCCATACTTCCAGTAACACTCCGTTTACTAGTTCTCGACTAGTACTATACGTAGTTTACTGAAGGGGCCTCGCTCCCATACTTCCGGTAACACTCCGTTTACTAGTTCTCAAATAGTACTATGCGTAGTTTACTGAAGGGCCTCGCTCCCACATCCAGTAATACACCGTTTTTCTAGTTCTCGAGTAGTATTGCGCGTAGTTTACTGAAGGGGCCTCGCTCCCATACTTCCAGTATAACTTCGTTTACTTGTTCTCGACTAGTACTACGCGTAGTTTGCTGAAGGGGCCTCCCTCCCATACTTCCTGTAACACTCGGTTTACTAGTTCTCGACTAGTACTCCGCGTAGTTTACTGAAGGGGTCTCGCTCCCATATTTCCAGTAACACTCCGTTTACTAGTTCTCGACTAGTACTACGCGTAGTTTACTGAAGGGGCCTCGCTCCCATACTTCCAGTAACACTCTGTTTACTAGTTCTCAACTAGTACTACGCGTAGTTTATTGAAAGGGCCTCGCTACCATACTTCTAGTAACACTCTGTTTACTAGTTCTCGACTAGTACTACACGTAGTTTACTAAAGGGGCCTCACTCCCATAATTCCAGTAACACTCCGTTTACTAGTTTCGACTAGTACTATGCGTAGTTTACTAAAGGGGCCTTGCTCCCATACTTTCAATATTACTCTGTTTAACTACTTCTCGACTAGTATTGCGTCTAGTTTACGGAAGGCGCCTCGCTTCCATACTTCACGTATAACCTCGTTAACTAGTTCACGACTAGTACTCGTGTAGTTTGCGGAAGGGGCCTCGCTCCCATACTTCCAGTAACACTCCGTTTACTAGTTCTCGACTAGTACTACACGTAGTTTACTGAAGGGGCCTCGCTCCCATACTTCCGGTAACACTCCGTTTACTAGTTCTCGAATAGTACTACGCGTAGTTTACTGAAGGGGCCTCGCTCCCATACTTCCAGTAATACTCCATTTTTCTTGTTCTCGAGTAGTATTGCGCGTAGTTTACTGAAGGGGCCTCGCTCCAATACTTCCATTATAACTTCATTTACTTGTTCTCGACTAGTACTACGCGTAGTTTGCTAAAGGGGCCTCCCTCCCATACTTCCTGTAACACTCGGTTTACTAGTTCGCGACTAGTACTCCGCGTAGTTTACTGAAGGGGTCTCGCTCCCATACTTCCAGTAACACTCCGTTTACTAGTTCTCGACTAGTACTACGCGTAGTTTACTGAAGGGACCTCGCTCCCATACTTCCAGTAACACTCCGTTTACTAGTTCTCAACTAGTACTACACGTAGTTTGCTGAAGGGGCCTCGCTCCCTTACTTCCGGTAACACTCCGTTTACTAGTTCTCAACTAGTACTACGCGTAGTTTCCTGAAGTGGCCTCGCTCCCATACTTCCTGTAACACTCCGTTTACTAGTTCTCGACTAGTACTACACGTCGTTTACTAAAGGGGCCTCGATCCCATACTTCCAGTAACACTATTTTTACTAGTTCTCAACTAGCACTACACGTGGTTTGCTGAAGGGGCCTTGCTCCCATACTTCCACTACATTCCGTTTATTAGTTCTCGACTAGTACTACGCGTAGTTTATTGAAAGGGCCTCGCTACCATTCTTCTAGTAACACTCTGTTTACTAGTTCTCGACTAGTACTACACGTAGTTTACTAAAGGGGCCTCGCTCCCATAATTCCAGTAACACTCCGTTTACTAGTTTCGACTAGTACTACGCGTAGTTTACTAAAGGGGCCTTGCTCCCATACTTTCAATATTACTCTGTTTAACTACTTCTCGACTAGTATTGCGTCTAATTTACGGAAGGCGCCTCGCTTCCATACTTCACGTATAACCTCGTTAACTAGTTCACGACTAGTACTCGTGTAGTTTGCGGAAGGGGCCTCGCTCCCATACTTCCAGTAACACTCCGTTTACTAGTTCTCGACTAGTACTACACGTAGTTTACAGAAGGGGCCTCGCTCCCATACTTCCGGTAACACTCCGTTTACTAGTTCTCGAATAGTACTATGGGTAGTTTACTGAAGGGGCCTCGCTCCCATACTTCCAGTAATACTCCATTTTTCTTGTTCTCGAGTAGTATTGCGCGTAGTTTACTGAAAGGGCCTCGCTCCCATACTTCCAGTATAACTTCGTTTACTTGTTCTCGACTAGTACTACGCGTAGTTTGCATAAGGGGTCCCCCTCCCATACTTCCAGTAACACTCGGTTTACTAGTTCTCGACTAGTTCTCCGCGTAGTTTACTGAAGGGGTCTCGCTCCCATACTTCAAGTAACACTCCGTTTACTAGTTCTCGACTAGTACTACGCGTAGTTTACTGAAGGGGCCTCGCTCCAATACTTCGAGTAACACTCCGTTTACTAGTTCTCAACTAGTACTACACGTAGTTTGCTGAAGGGGCCTCGCACCCATACTTCCGGTAACACTCCGTTTACTAGTTCTCAACTAGTACTACGCGTAGTTTACTGAAGGGGCCTCGCTCCCATACTTCCTGTAACACTCCTTTTACTAGTTCTCGACTAGTACTACACGTCGTTTACTAAAGGGGCCTCGCTCCCATACTTCCAGTAACACTTTGTTTACTAGTTCTCGACAAGTACTACATGTGGTTTGCTGAAGGGGCCTTGCTCCCATACTTCCACTACTCTCCGTTTACTAGTTCTCGACTAGTACTACGCGTAGTTTATTGAAGGGGCCTCGCTACCATACTTCAAGTAACACTCCGTTTACTAGTTCGCGACTAGTACTACACGTAGTTTACTAAAGGGGCCTCGCTCCCATAATTCCGGTAAAACTCCGTTTACTAGTTTCGACAAGTACTACGCGTAGTTTACTGAAGGGGCCTTGCTCCCATACTTCCAATATTACTCTGTTTAACTACTTCTCGACTAGTATTGCGTCTAGTTTACTTAAGGCGCCTCGCTTCCATACTTCCAGTATAACTCCGTTTACTAGTTCACGACTAGTACTCGTGTAGTTTGCCGAAGGGGCCTCGCTCCCATACTTCCAGTAACACTCCGTTTACTAGTTCTCGACTAGTACTACACGTAGTTTACAGAAGGGGCCTCGCTCCCATACTTCCGGTAACACTTCGTTTACTAGTTCTCGAATAGTACTATGGGTAGTTTACTGAAGGGGCCTCGCTCCCATACTTCCAGTAATACTCCATTTTTCTTGTTCTCGAGTAGTATTGCGCGTAGTTTACTGAAACGGCCTCGCTCCCATACTTCCAGTATAACTTCGTTTACTTGTTCTCGACTAGTACTACGCGTAGTTTGCATAAGGGGTCCCCCTCCCATACTTCCAGTAACACTCGGTTTACTAGTTCTCGACTAGTTCTCCGCGTAGTTTACTGAAGGGGTCTCGCTCCCATACTTCAAGTAACACTCCGTTTACTAGTTCTCGACTAGTACTACGCGTAGTTTACTGAAGGGGCCTCGCTCCAATACTTCGAGTAACACTCCGTTTACTAGTTCTCAACTAGTACTACACGTAGTTTGCTGAAGGGGCCTCGCACCCATACTTCCGGTAACACTCCGTTTACTAGTTCTCAACTAGTACTACGCGTAGTTTACTGAAGGGGCCTCGCTCCCATACTTCCTATAACACTCCTTTTACTAGTTCTCGACTAGTACTACACGTCGTTTACTAAAGGGGCCTCGCTCCCATACTTCCAGTAACACTTTGTTTACTAGTTCTCGACTAGTACTACATGTGGTTTGCTGAAGGGGCCTTGCTCCCATACTTCCACTACTCTCCGTTTACTAGTTCTCGACTAGTACTACGCGTAGTTTATTGAAGGGGCCTCGCTACCATACTTCAAGTAACACTCCGTTTACTAGTTCGCGACTAGTACTACATGTAGTTTACTAAAGGGGCCTCGCTCCCATAATTCCGGTAAAACTCCGTTTACTAGTTTCGACAAGTACTACGCGTAGTTTACTGAAGGGGCCTTGCTCCCATACTTCCAATATTACTCTGTTTAACTACTTCTCGACTAGTATTGCGTCTAGTTTACTGAAGGCGCCTCGCTTCCATACTTCCAGTATAACTCCGTTTACTAGTTCACGACTAGTACTCGTGTAGTTTGCCGAAGGGGCCTCGCTCCCATACTTCCAGTAACACTCCGTTTACTAGTTCTCGACTAGTACTACACGTAGTTTACTGAAGGGGCCTCGCTCCCATACTTCCGGTAACACTCCGTTTACTAGTTCTCAACTAGTACTATGCGTAGTTTACTGAAGGGGCCTCGCTCCCATACTTCCAGTAACACTCCATTTACTAGTTCTCGACTAGTACTACGCGTAGTTTACAGAAGGGGCCTCGCTCCCATATTTCAAGTAACACTACGTTTACTAGTTCTCGAATAGTACTATGCGTAGTTTACTGAAGGGGCCTCGCTTCCATACTTGCAGTAATACTCCATTTTTCTAGTTCTCGAGTAGTATTGCGCGTAGTTTACTGAAGGGGCCTCGCTCCCATACTTCCAGTAATACTCCGTTTTCCTAGTTCTCGAGTAGTATTGCGCGTAGTTTACTGAAGGGGCCTCGCTCCAATACTTCCATTATAACTTCGTTTACTTGTTCTCGACTAGTACTACGCGTAGTTTGCTAAAGGGGCCTCCCTCCCATACTTCCTGTAACACTCAGTTTACTAGTTCTCGACTAGTACTCCGCGTAGTTTACTGAAGGGGTCTCGCTCCCATACTTCCAGTAACACTCCGTTTACTAGTTCTCGACTAGTACTCCACGTAGTTTACTGAAGGGGTCTCGCTCGAATACTTCCAGTAACACTCCGTTTACTAGTTCTCGACTAGTACTATGCGTAGTTTACTGAAGGGGCCTCGCTCCCATACTTCCGGTAACACTACGTTTACTAGTTCCCAACTAGTACTACGCGTAGTTTACTGAAGGGGCCTCGCTCCCATACTTCCTGTAACACTCCGTTTACTAGTTCTCGACTAGTACTACACGTCGTTTACATAAGGGGCCTCGCTCCCATACTTCCAGTAACACTATGTTTACTAGTTCTCGACTAGCACTACACGTGGTTTGCTGAAGGGGCCTTGCTCCCATACTTCCACTACACTCCGTTTTTTAGTTCTCGACTAGTACGACGCGTAGTTTATTGAAAGGGCCTCGCTACCATACTTCTAGTAACACTCTGTTTACTAGTTCTCGACTAGTACTGCACGTAGTTTACTAAAGGGGCTTCGCTCCCATAATTCCAGTAACACTCCGTTTACTAGTTTCGACTAGTACTACGCGTAGTTTACTAAAGGGGCCTTGCTCCCATACTTTCAATATTAGTTTGTTTAACTACTTCTCGACTAGTATTGCGTCTAGTTTACGGAAGGTGCGTCGCTTCCATACTTCACGTATAACCTCGTTAACTAGTTCACGACTAGTACTCGTGTAGTTTTCGGAACGGGCCTCGCTCCCATACTTCCAGTAACACTCCATTTACTAGTTCTCGACTAGTACTACACGTAGTTTACTGAAGGGGCCTCGCTCCCATACTTCCGGTAACACTCCGTTTACTAGTTCTCGAATAGTACTATGCGTAGTTTACTGAAGGGGCCTCGCTCCCATACTTCCAGTAATACTCCATTTTTCTTGTTCTCGAGTAGTATTTCGTGTAGTTTACTGAAGGGGCCTCGCTCCCATACTTCCAGTATAACTTCGTTTACTTGTTCTCGACTAGTACTACGCGTAGTTTGCTGAAGGGGCCCCCCTCCCATACTTCCAGTAACACTCGGTTTACTAGTTCTCGACTAGTTCTCCGCGTAGTTTACTGAAGGGGTCTCGCTCCCATACTTCCAGTAACACTCCGTTTACTAGTTCTCGACTAGTACTACGCGTAGTTTACTGAAGGGGCCTCGCTCCAATACTTCGAGTAACACTCCGTTTACTAGTTCTCAACTAGTACTACACGTAGTTTGCTGAAGGGGCCTCGCACCCATACTTCCGGTAACACTCCGTTTACTAGTTCTCAACTAGTACTACGCGTAGTTTACTGAAGGGGCCTCGCTCCCATACTTCCTGTAACACTCCTTTTACTAGTTCTCGACTAGTACTACACGTCGTTTACTAAAGGGGCCTCGCTCCCATACTTCCAGTAACACTTTGTTTACTAGTTCTCGACAAGTACTACATGTGGTTTGCTGAAGGGGCCTTGCTCCCATACTTCCACTACTCTCCGTTTACTAGTTCTCGACTAGTACTACGCGTAGTTTATTGAAGGGGCCTCGCTACCATACTTCAAGTAACACTCCGTTTACTAGTTCGCGACTAGTACTACACGTAGTTTACTAAAGGGGCCTCGCTCCCATAATTCCGGTAAAACTCCGTTTACTAGTTTCGACAAGTACTACGCGTAGTTTACTGAAGGGGCCTTGCTCCCATACTTCCAATATTACTCTGTTTAACTACTTCTCGACTAGTATTGCGTCTAGTTTACTGAAGGCGCCTCGCTTCCATACTTCCAATATAACTCCGTTTACTAGTTCACGACTAGTACTCGTGTAGTTTGCCGAAGGGGCCTCGCTCCCATACTTCCAGTAACACTCCGTTTACTAGTTCTCGACTAGTACTACACGTAGTTTACTGAAGGGGCCTCGCTCCCATACTTCCGGTAACACTCCGTTTACTAGTTCTCAACTAGTACTATGCGTAGTTTACTGAAGGGGCCTCGCTCCCATACTTCCAGTAACACTCCATTTACTAGTTCTCGACTAGTACTACGCGTAGTTTACAGAAGGGGCCTCGCTCCCATATTTCAAGTAACACTACGTTTACTGGTTCTCGAATAGTACTATGCGTAGTTTACTGAAGGGGCCTCGCTTCCATACTTGCAGTAATACTCCATTTTTCTAGTTCTCGAGTAGTATTGCGCGTAGTTTACTGAAGGGGCCTCGCTCCCATACTTCCAGTAATACTCCGTTTTCCTAGTTCTCGAGTAGTATTGCGCGTAGTTTACTGAAGGGGCCTCGCTCCAATACTTCCATTATAACTTCGTTTACTTGTTCTCGACTAGTACTACGCGTAGTTTGCTAAAGGGGCCTCCCTCCCATACTTCCTGTAACACTCAGTTTACTAGTTCTCGACTAGTACTCCGCGTAGTTTACTGAAGGGGTCTCGCTCCCATACTTCCAGTAACACTCCGTTTACTAGTTCTCGACTAGTACTCCACGTAGTTTACTGAAGGGGTCTCGCTCGAATACTTCCAGTAACACTCCGTTTACTAGTTCTCGACTAGTACTATGCGTAGTTTACTGAAGGGGCCTCGCTCCCATACTTCCGGTAACACTACGTTTACTAGTTCCCAACTAGTACTACGCGTAGTTTACTGAAGGGGCCTCGCTCCCATACTTCCTGTAACACTCCGTTTACTAGTTCTCGACTAGTACTACACGTCGTTTACATAAGGGGCCTCGCTCCCATACTTCCAGTAACACTATGTTTACTAGTTCTCGACTAGCACTACACGTGGTTTGCTGAAGGGGCCTTGCTCCCATACTTCCACTACACTCCGTTTTTTAGTTCTCGACTAGTACGACGCGTAGTTTATTGAAAGGGCCTCGCTACCATACTTCTAGTAACACTCTGTTTACTAGTTCTCGACTAGTACTGCACGTAGTTTACTAAAGGGGCTTCGCTCCCATAATTCCAGTAACACTCCGTTTACTAGTTTCGACTAGTACTACGCGTAGTTTACTAAAGGGGCCTTGCTCCCATACTTTCAATATTAGTTTGTTTAACTACTTCTCGACTAGTATTGCGTCTAGTTTACGGAAGGTGCGTCGCTTCCATACTTCACGTATAACCTCGTTAACTAGTTCACGACTAGTACTCGTGTAGTTTTCGGAACGGGCCTCGCTCCCATACTTCCAGTAACACTCCATTTACTAGTTCTCGACTAGTACTACACGTAGTTTACTGAAGGGGCCTCGCTCCCATACTTCCGGTAACACTCCGTTTACTAGTTCTCGAATAGTACTATGCGTAGTTTACTGAAGGGGCCTCGCTCCCATACTTCCAGTAATACTCCATTTTTCTTGTTCTCGAGTAGTATTTCGTGTAGTTTACTGAAGGGGCCTCGCTCCCATACTTCCAGTATAACTTCGTTTACTTGTTCTCGACTAGTACTACGCGTAGTTTGCTGAAGGGGCCCCCCTCCCATACTTCCAGTAACACTCGGTTTACTAGTTCTCGACTAGTTCTCCGCGTAGTTTACTGAAGGGGTCTCGCTCCCATACTTCCAGTAACACTCCGTTTACTAGTTCTCGACTAGTACTACGCGTAGTTTACTGAAGGGGCCTCGCTCCAATACTTCGAGTAACACTCCGTTTACTAGTTCTCAACTAGTACTACACGTAGTTTGCTGAAGGGGCCTCGCACCCATAGTTCCGGTAACACTCCGTTTACTAGTTCTCAACTAGTACTACGCGTAGTTTACTGAAGGGGCCTCGCTCCCATACTTCCTGTAACACTCCGTTTACTAGTTCTCGACTAGTACTACACGTCGTTTACTAAAGGGGCCTCGCTCCCATACTTCCAGTAACACTATGTTTACTAGTTCTCGACTAGTACTACATGTGGTTTGCTGAAGGGGCCTTGCTCCCATACTTCCACTACACTCCGTTTACTAGTTCTCGACTAGTACTACGCGTAGTTTATTTAAGGGGCCTCGCTACCATACTTCCAGTAACACTCCGTTTACTAGTTCGCGACTAGTACTACACGTAGTTTACTAAAGGGGCCTCGCTCCCATAATTCCGGTAAAACTCCGTTTACTAGTTTCGACAAGTATTACGCGTTGTTTACTGAAGGGGCCTTGCTCCCATACTTCCAATATTACTCTGTTTAACTACTTCTCGACTAGTATTGCGTCTAGTTTACTGAAGGCGCCTCGCTTCCATACTTCCAGTATAACTCCGTTTACTAGTTCACGACTAGTACTCGTGTAGTTTGCCGAAGGGGCCTCGCTCCCATACTTCCCGTAACACTCCGTTTACTAGTTCTCGACTAGTGCTACATGTAGTTTACTGAAGGGGCCTCGCTCCCATACTTCCGGTAACACTCCGTTTACTAGTTCTCAACTAGTAATAAGCGTAGTTTACTGAAGGGGCCTCGCTCCCATACTTCCTGTAACACTCCGTTTACTAGTTCTCGACTAGTACTACGCGTAGTTTACAGAAGGGGCCTCGCTCCCATATTTCAAGTAACACTACGTTTACTGGTTCTCGAATAGTACTATGCGTAGTTTACTGAAGGGGCCTCGCTTCCATACTTGCAGTAATACTCCATTTTTCTAGTTCTCGAGTAGTATTGCGCGTAGTTTACTGAAGGGGCCTCGCTCCCATACTTCAGTAATACTCCGTTTTCCTAGTTCTCGAGTAGTATTGCGCGTAGTTTACTGAAGGGGCCTCGCTCCAATACTTCCATTATAACTTCGTTTACTTGTTCTCGACTAGTACTACGCGTAGTTTGCTAAAGGGGCCTCCCTCCCATACTTCCTGTAACACTCGGTTTACTACTTCTCGACTAGTACTCCGCGTAGTTTACTAAAGGGGTCTCGCTCCCATACTTCCAGTAACACTCCGTTTACTAGTTCTCGACTAGTACTCCACGTAGTTTACTGAAGGGGTCTCGCTCGAATACTTCCAGTAACACTCCGTTTACTAGTTCTCGACTAGTACTATGCGTAGTTTACTGAAGGGGCCTCGCTCCCATACTTCAAGTAACACTACGTTTACTAGTTCTCGATTAGTACTACACGTAGTTTGCTGAAGGGGCCTTGCTCCCATACTTCCGCTACACTCCGTTTACTAGTTCTCGACTAGTACTACGCGTAGTTTACAGAAGAGGCCTCGCCACCTGTAACAACCCTGATAAATTACATTTCTAAAGCAATGTCATTAGCCCAACCCTATGCTTAACCAACTAACAAAAGGGTGAAAAGAATTAGAACAAGTTAAGTTGAAATTCAAATTTAATTTGGGCACATATGAATACCTTTGAATTTTTAAATTAACTTTCAAACCACAAGCCAAATGAGGTGTTGCCTGAAACCAAACTTGTAGAACTTTTTATTCTGAACAACTTTCATGTTCAAAAGTTTTTGAAATTCAAATTAGAAAGTGGAGAAAACATCCTGTTTGCAACCAGTCCCTTGGAACTTTTCAAATTCTCGCAAATAGGCCCTTCGCCCCTCCTCTCTCTCCCCTCCCCACCCGACACACCGGCCAGGTGGCCGGTGATGCCTGACCGGCGCAAGCCGCCAGGCCTGTGGCCGCCGGCCCTCGCCCCCAAGCCCGGCTTTGCCCCCCCCAGACCGCCGCGCTGCCCAGCCCGCGCTCGCCACGCGCGCCACGCCGGCCGTGCCTCTGTTCGCCGCCCGCCGCGCCCAACGGCCGCGCCGCGCCGTGCCGCACCGCCCGCCGCGACCCACCCGTCGCTGAGCTTGCCGCCCGCCCGAGGCGCTGCTGCAGCTGCCCTCCAATCCCGTGCTGTGCTATCTTCTCGCTCCCCCACGCAAAATCTCCGGTGCCCAGTCGCGCGCTCCGCCCTCCGCACGCCGCGCCGGTGAACCGAGCCGCCCACCGCGGCCAACCCCGCGCCGTTACCGTGCATCCACCCCCGCGCGTCGCCCGGCACCCCTCCCTCCCTCCTGTCCCTATAAAAGCCGCCCCAGGCCGCCCGCGCGAGCTACCAGCCACCAGAGAACGCCCGCCGCCGCCATTGTCGCCGCCGAGCTCCACCCGCTCGTGGACAGCCCTCTACCGCCATCCACCGCTCAAATTGAAGTTCCAGCCACCACCACATCATCCCACCGGAGCTCACCGACCCGCTCAACGCCGCCCAGGACCGCCGGAGCACCGCCGCCCGCGCTGTCGCCGCCGCCGCCGCCCCTGGTCACCGCGGACAGCTCGACCCCGACCCCCTCCGCCCAAGCCAAGTACCGGAGCAGCTTCCCCATGCGCCACTGAAGCTCCCCGTCCAGACCAGACCGCCCCTAGCCCGCCGGAGCACCGCCGCCGCCGCCGCCCCTGCTCCAACGCCGACGAGCTACTCCCGGCCGTCCCCCACCCGACCAAGACCCCCACGAGGTAGCCCTCGCACCCCTGATCCTTCCCCGGCCCTCACCCCTCGCCGCCGGCAAGCCCCTCGCCGGAATTTTGGCCGGCCACCGTACCCGAGCCGCCCAAGGACGCAATTGCAGTAATTGAAATCTTTAGAAGGTTCTGTCCGTAAGATTCCAAGGACCCAGATGTAAGAGAAAGATTCAAACCTAGATTCAAAATTAGTGAACTTGTAAAATTCGTATAAAATCGTAGAAAATTCAGAAAAATGCAAACTCAACTGTTCTGGAACCTTTAGGATAAACTCCACAACTTTTGTTACATGCATCTCCTCAGATTCTAGCTAATTTATGCTCTAAATTAAATAGGCTGTTTAATGACCTTTATTCACAACCATTGTTGTAGACAAGTATTGGTCCTGAAAATTTTACAGTAGGAGATTTACTTGTTATATAAGCCATTGTAAAAAGATCAGGCCCAAATTCCATCTCTATCTACACTGTTTATTAAACTTAGTTTCATACCATGTTTGGATAGAATTAATTGTCCCTGCAATTAGGTTATGATTCACCTAATGAAACTTTTTCTATACTGGTGTAATGGTACCGAGATGCCATGGAAAAATTTAAAGACTTTTTATCTCACAGGAACCTATTTATTTCATTTATGTGCTAATAACATACATTAAATCAAGAAAATAGTATCTTAGCTTGGAAAATTCTCATATTTTTACTAGAAGATACTCAGTGGTAGAGGTTGCTGTGTAAAAAGTTTCATGGTCAAAAATCCTGTGCAGGCTCCTGTAAAAATAAATCCTTGATTAACCTAGGTGTGTAATGTCATATTTACTATGCTCTGAAAACTGCACAATAAATCCTATAAAAATTACAGTAGCTCCTGCTTGATTAAATGAAAGCCCTGTAAAATTACAGTAGCTCCGATACTTGGGAGCTTGCTGCCATGAGGGCGCTCACCACTTTCTGTGCGCAGTGCCCCGAGGCTGTCACGCTCACTCCTATTGGGTTGTTTCGTGCTGCCCAGGACAACGACCCCTTTTGGCTCAACAGGGTGCAGCACTCACAGTACTTGGTGGACTTTCATGCCCAGGAGACCATCGATACCTCCGTGCGGTGCATGAATGCACTCTACCGATTTCAGACTCTCTAGAGTCAGGCGCTTGTGCAGCTCACTGATCTTGCACAGGCCTACCACATGATGGCAGATACCAGGGATGAGCAGATTAAGGAACTCAGTGAGGAACTCGAGGATAGAGACACTCGGATTGGCCAACTTGAGGGCCAAATTCAGGAGCAGGACACTCTCATGGGTGAGAGAGATGACGTGATAGTACACTTGGAGGAGCAGCTCCATGATCTGAACCTTGAGTTGGAGGATGCTAATGAGCACATTCAGTGGCACCATGATCAGAATGCCCCTCCTGGCGTGGTGGCTATGGAGGAAGATGAGGAGGAGCCACAGGAGATTGATGGTATTTCAGGAATGGACTTTGAGGGTGAGGCACTGCAGCCACCTCCGATGGGAGCTCACTCTCCTACTCACAGCGAGTTGTCCGTCAACAACCTCGACGATTTCTAGCCGATGACCTAGGAGGACTTTGGCATATACTCCTCGATAGTGTAGCCTAACTTTTGGCAAGTGTTGTAATAGGCTAACTAGGAGTTGAGTAACTCTTTTGTGATGGGTACACCTGAACCATGTGGATACCCTCAACATGTAAGGAACGGCGATAAACTTGGGTGATTTCGTTGTAAGTTGGTAAACGATGAAATCCACAATCGCTGAAACTTGTCGGAAATTTTATCCATGTCTCCTTACATTTCTGAGCGGTGAGTTGAATACCAAACCTGTCAGGAATTTTGTGATCATGGTTCTCACAGAAATTCAGCATCATTGGACCTCGCTAGTTTGAGTTATAGGCAAAACATCACCTATCGATCGCTGAAAAACAGCTGGGACAGTAAGGCAAAGGACGAGCCTTTCGACCATCTTAGCTAGAGTTCTAGCACCAAAGTTAAATACCAAAGTGGTGCATCCCTAAGTTCTCTAACTACTGCCAAAGTATGAGATGTTTTGGATGGACCCACAGCAAGCTAAGATTTTTCTCATAGCAAACAGAAATTCTGTCCATACTTCTATCTGTGATTTCGGAAGTCTATGACTACACTAATCCTTTATGAATCGAGGAAGCAATATGGATCACGTTGCTAATGAAGAACATTCGCTTTTTCAGATGGTTGGATCAACACGTGGCAACCCTGAGGGTTTTGGTGCCGGTGGCAGCAGACCACGACAATCGCCACCACCCCCGCCCAGTTTGGTGGAAGTGATGACCGCTCAAACCGAGCTGCTGCGTCAGCTGGTGCAAGGACAGCAACACCACCAGCGGGGTGGGCAAAATGTCCCCCACCCCCAAGCTGCACGATATACAGATTTTCTGGGGACCCAGCCGCCCTTGTTCCATAAGACGGAGGAACCCCTGGACGCAGACGCATGGATTCGCACCATCGAATCCAAGTTCACACTACTTGTGGCCCCATGCTCAGAGGCCAACAAAGTTCGTTTTGCCGCGCAACAGCTTCGCGGTACCGCTCGTCTGTGGTGGGACCACTATTTTGCGATGCTCCCGGCTGATCATGTGGTCGACTGGGACGAATTCAAGGCCGCATTCCGGGCACATCATATCCCCGAGGGTCTCATGGAGAGGAAGTTGAACGAGTTCCTAGCACTTACCCAGGGCACCCGCACCGTGCTGCAATACGCCTAGGCGTTCAACAATCTATGCCAGTATGCGGGCTATCACGCTGATACGGACACTAAGAAGCGTGACCGTTTCCGCAGAGGACTAAGCACCAAGCTCAAGGAGCTTCTGAACCTAGTCAGGGCTGACACCTACAACAAATTGGTCAATATGGCCATTACCCAGGAAGACTGTATCATGGCACACCGGGCAGAAAAGAAGAGAAAGGCACCCGCTGGACCTTCAAGTTCTCAGCCACCAAGGTATCGCATCGTGCAAAATGCCGCACCCACAGCTCCACCAAGGGCCCCTCAGCCAGGGAGATGGATTGCCAGACCCCCACAACAGCCAGGCATGGTACGACCCCTGATGCCTCCACAGAATGGTCTGAGGCCCACTCTTCAACAGTCTCTTCGACCCAGCCCCGCGAATCGTTGTTTCAAATGCGGGAGTTCCAACCACTTTGCACGAGAATGCCCCCAGTCTGGGCCGCCCAACCAAGGTCAGGGATCCAACCCGAACAACAAGAATAGGGGCAAGAGACAGACCCTGCAGGTCAAGCAAGGACGGATTAACTTCACCACGCTTGCAGAGCTTCCTGAAGGAGCCCTAGTGATGTCGGGTATATTCTCTATCCATAACAAGCCTGCAGTTATATTATTTGATTCTGGTGCATCGCATAGTTTCATAAGTGCAAAATTCGGTGCAAAAGTAGGCTTGGATGTTTGTCACACAAAAGGGTCATATATGATATCAACGCCGGGTGGTAAAATTGCTTCAAATCAAATGGTCAGACAAGTACCAGTCAAGTTGGGTAGTAAAACCATCGACACAGACCTTGTTCTTTTACCCCTTGACGGCATGGATATTATTTTGGGAATGAACTGGATGACTATGCATGGAGTCACGCTGGACCTTTCTTCCCGAGCCGTTGAGATAAATTCACCTAGTCACGGAGCCACTACCCTTTACCTACCATTACGGGAGTGCACAAATTCTTGTGCTTTCGTAATGGAAGGACTTAAGCTAGAGGATATTGCTGTGGTAAACGAGTATGCCGACGTTTTTCCGGATGACTTACCAGGAATGCCACCGGATAGGGATATTGAGTTCATCATCGAACTGCAACCGGGCACTGCACCTATATCCAAAAGACCATATAGGATGCCCCCTAAAGAATTGGCAGAGCTGAAAATTCAACTCCAAGAACTACTGGACAAAGGTTTCATTCGCCCTAGCGCGTCACCTTGGGGATGTCCAACCCTATTCATAAAGAAGAAGGATGACAGTTTGAGGTTATGCGTTGACTACCGGCCTCTCAACACGGTAACCATTAAGAATAAATACCCACTTCCTCGTATCGATGTACTCTTCGATCAATTAGCTGGAGCCAGTCAAAAATTGATCTTCGTTCGGGATATCATCAGATCAAGATTCGCCCGTGCGACATTCCTAAGACTGCCTTCTCCACACGATATGGACTATATGAATTCTTGGTCATGTCCTTTGGACTCACAAATGCCCCTGCCTACTTCATGTATCTCATGAATTCGATATTCATGCCCGAACTTGACAAATTCGTCGTAGTGTTCATCGACGACATCCTTATCTATTCCAAGGATGAGGAAGAGCATGCCAAGCACCTTCGCATTGTTCTTCAGCGACTCAGAGACCATCAGCTCTATGCTAAGTTTTCTAAGTGTGAATTCTGGTTGGATACTATAAAGTTCTTGGGTCACACGATCTCCAGTGAAGGCATAGCTGTTGACCCCAGCATGGTACAAGAGGTGATGGATTGGAAACCCCCTACCTCTGTTCATCAGATTCGCAGTTTTCTCGGCTTAGCCGGTTACTACCGTCGCTTCATCCCGGATTTATCTCGAATTGCTAAGCCCATGACTGAACTGTTAAAGAAGGAAGTAAAGTTTGTATGGAATAAGAAATGTGAAGAAGCTTTCCACACTCTCAGAGAGCATCTGACTACTGCACCTATGTTAGCTCAACCCGATAATACCAAGTCGTTCGATGTGTATTGTGACGCATCGTGTACTGGTCTAGGATGTGTGCTTATGCAAGAGAATCGAGTGATTGCATATGCCTCACGAGCCCTTCGGCCCCACGAGCAGAATTATCCCACTCATGATCTCGAGCTTGCAGCTGTCATTCACGCTCTGAAAATATGGAGGCACTATCTCATGGGTACACAGTGCAATATCTACACTGATCATAAGAGTCTCAAGTATATCTTCACACAAGCCGATCTGAATATGAGACAACGAAGATGGCTAGAATTAATCAAGGATTATGACCTTGAAGTGCACTATCACCCCGGCAAGGCTAATGTAGTCGCGGATGCACTAAGCCGCAAGTTCCATTGCCATTGCTTATCCATGGAATCCTACAATGAGACATTGTGTGCAGAAATGAGGAAGCTTAACATGGAAATGGTTTCCCAAGGCACTCTAAATCACATCTCAGTTGAGCCCACTCTTCACGACCAAATCGTCATGGCACAACTACATGATGAAGGAATTAAGATCATCAAACAAAAACTCTCTCTAGGTGAGGAGAAGTATAAATGTTTCCGCCAGGACCATAAGGGAGTTCTATGGTTCGAAAGTCGTATAGTCGTTCCGAAGAATCATGAACTCCCCAAGCAAATTCTCGATGAGGCACATCTTTCCAAATTCTCTATCCACCCCAGCAGTAGCAAAATGTATCAAGACCTAAGGCAAAACTTCTGGTGGACTAGAATGAAAAGAGAAATTGCTATGTATGTCTAAGAATGTGACACGTG